>CM031234.1:525816191-527021240 GCA_018340775.1 Taxus wallichiana var. yunnanensis
ATTTTATACCCTTTTAATGCATTTGGGAAGATAAATTATAAGTTTTTAATTACACTCTTCTTACATTTATTAAATTAGGTCCTTTGGGGTGTGTGATTTTTGGAGTGTGTAAGTTTATTTGTCATATTATTCACCCACCTCTTTATTGTGCTTTGGAGAATGAATTTGACTTTTGTGTTGGAGTTGAGGATGTGTGATGTGGCATCCTACATGGATCCACCTCATCCTCTTCTCTTCCCTCTTCTATAAAATTGAAACTCCTTGCTTTGTTTTGGGTTGTTGAACTTTTTGCATACTTCATTGGGGGTGAATTCTCCTTGGTTGTTTGGAGCTCTTGTTGATTTTGGAGGAGATTAGAGAGAATTTCATACTTGGACATTGCTGATTTTGGGACTGTATTTTGACATTGAAAGCTTGTTGTTTGGAACAAAATCTACCATGGAGAGGTAGGAGCTTAGCTCTTCATATATGCTTTTATTTCTTTTATGTTTGTGTGTTTGTTGGTGGTTGGGTAGACTATCTAGGAATGGTGTAGGAGAAAATTGCTGGGAATCCATGTGGGAGGCATAAGGGAATCTTTAGTGGAGATCTGAATTCTTGTGGAGGAGTTTGAGTTTGGGATCCACCATGGAAAATAAATAGATTGCATTTCTTATACCACAGCAGGGTGCAGGAAATTACAGGGGGCATAAAAAGGGGGATTTTGGGGAAGCAGCAGGATATGTGAGATGATTTATTTTTGATGTTTTCTCACAGTGGATGCAGATTCCATTGGGAGGCATAAACAAATTCCCCCATAGTTCTTGCTCCTACAGCTTGCATGGTGAAACTGAAGTTTAATGTAATGTATTTCATGTGGTTGCAAAACTATTGTTTTGTTTTAGATTTCATGTTTTTAATTTGAAATGTACATGTTGAAACATTGCTCCTGATGTGCAGAGCCTATTGCTACAATTGGGTTGAAATAATACATTTCTGTGCATCGTGGTTTGAGACTCAGGAGACACAATGACGGCTACGATGGATTCTCATTTCATTATCGATGTCTTGGTTAAGGTGGGAGAGCGTTATTAATTTCCCCCGCCTTTTTGTGATCAAATTCAAGAATGAGAAGAATGATGTTTATTTTCTGGAGCTAAGAAAAGATGCAACATAAAGACTTCTCAGGAAATAAAAATCCTACTGTAACCTTCCCCACTCAAGTGGATGAATGTGTAAAATGTTCAAATGGAAATATATTTGTATCAATACAAAGTTTATAAAATTCAAATGTGAAAGATATATATAATCTATTTTGTGCATTTGAAAGGAAGAAACTAAAATCAGTTATACGACACAGGAATCGAGAGACAAAGTCGTATTTCAAATCAATAAAGGATTGTAATACCTTTCTTCATTCGTATCATTGCATCAATCGATCTTTAAATGTTATTAAAATCCTCGCTTCTCAAAGAAAGGAATGCATATAAAGGAATTATATCAGGCTTATTTTTTGAAAATATGACAAAATTAGAAAATCATACTTCAGATTTTACCATTAAATGGTTTCATTAAACAATCAACGGATGACTAGAATAAATGAATTTCCATACTGAAGGTGAAAATGATAAACAACCTTTGTGGTCGATCCCCGCTTTAAATTTTAAAATTGCAAATAATTTATCTAAATGAATACCAAACTGGTAAGCAAGAAATAACAATCAAACATTAAAAATTCGAATATACCAAGGTATAAATGAGTCTCAATTAGGCAAAAAAATCACTTATAGAAATATTTTAAAACATCAGATAATTGGGGCCCAAACCTTTTCTGATTTTTCACCGTATGAAGTTGTAGAAATTTCAGTGATCAGAAATCAATCAAGAAATTACCTTCCAATGCATCCACAAATCATTCTTAGAATAATCCTCCACTTTGTTTTGGCATGTTAGAACAAAGGAGAGAGAGATCAAATTTGGGCTACAAAATTTATGCGTTACAAATTTACGATTTTACTTTTAAAATCTCAGTAGAACATTTTCCTTAAATTATTTGCTTAAATTTATTAAAATATAAAATTTGCAGCTCCTATACAAAGAGGGCATTGAAGCTTTCCAGAATTCCTGCGTTTTCCCAAAACTGAGCAATCTATAGAATTTATGTGCAATATCCAAGTTTCCTTTATTGATGGGCACTGCTGACACAGATTTTCCTTATAAACACTTGGGAATTTTTGAGATATTTTAAAATTTCCCACCATCAAAAAGCCAATCGAGGCCTGCCAGCCAGCTCCACGAGCTTCTCTAGAAGGCGCAGCCATTTTCTTCATGTGGTATTTTTAAAAATTGGAAAATTTCTGAAATCTCTCTGTGACCGGCTGTGTGACCAATGAAAGGTGACCGTACGCTGTGCCGGCGTCGGTCAAGTAGCATCTTTGTTTTCATACTTTAGACTTTAAACAAGATCTCAAATCAAAAGCCTCAATGGTCCTCATTGCGAATCAATGAAATCGACAGCGTGCGAACCATCATCAGGATACGCGACGGCACGCGCTTAATTTAACCCTTGCACTTTTTTGGAAGGCGAAAGTCTAAAGGTCGTATGTATAACATTGAGATCCAGGTTTTCTGTGCCTTTTGTTTAAAGCTTGACCCATTTTAATATCCTCGGAGATCACGGGCCAGCATGAAGGAAAATTTCACTTTTCACCTAAAGGAAAGGAAAAAGTGCTCAAGCTCTTGTACTCACACTGTAGAAGCGTCTGAGGAAAGAAATTTTCAGCACAGGGCCCTTGGCCCGCCCATAGAGAAGAATTTTCCCTCCCAAGGTCAGCGACATTATAAGGTGAGGTTTATGGGGAGTTAGGAGGACTGCTTTATATCATTGGAAAGGTGAGAATTTCCTATCTAATGTTGTGAGATGATTTAGGAAGAATTTGTAAGTGTTAAGTGTAATAAAAAAACAAGTTGAAGCTTTATTCCCTGTTAGAAATGGGTAAATTGGTGAGGAATTTTCCATTGAGGGTCCTGGTTGAAACTTCTAACCCTCGATTTTGGACCTTATGCAGGCCTCTAATTGGTACCAATGAGGAAGAAGTATGTTTCTCGTGGAGTTTAGTTATTACGAAAGTTGTTGGTGGCGTGATTATTTGTATATCTATACACAGTAGTTCTTGGATCACTTCAAAAAAATTATTCCATAAGTTACCTAACGCTAATCCTGGGTTGTTTCTCTGCAATTCTCAAGTAGTTTGTTTTTAATAGGCGTTATGCTACCATGCTTGTAAGATTTTGGAGTCCTATGGAGAGGAAGAATCTTACATGTGGATCTCACCTTATTTGTGTTACCATAAGATAAGTGTTGAGATGGGTGTAAACCCGTTTAGATTAGAGGGAAGTTGATTCATGTGAATTTTCTTGCCAGATGTCGAGGCCTCCAGGACATCCAAGCATAATAACTTTCCCAAAGTTCTTACAAACAAAGAGCATTTCCCTTTTGTCGGACACATTGATCTTTCTACATTTTATGGGTGCCAACGATCTCAGCTGACCTTTTCTGATTCTTCTCCTCCACACTTTCAAATCTGATGTTGTAAGCTAGTTGGGGAAAAGGAATTAGATATATACCTGCGTGTATCATCAGTATATCAATACCATATGAGTGAATAAATTCGTTGATGGCTAATGAATGGATCTGGCAGTAGGCGTGCATTGTAGGCAATGAAACATGCATTGTATAGTAGGCATGCACTTTTATAATCTTCAGATAAAAATATTAGTTGAGATGTATCATATGTGGATGGTATCTTTGGTAGGTCGTCATGGTACCATGAGCATGATCCGAATCCAACCGCTCAGAAATAATTAAGTTGATAAGTAGAATGCGAGTCAAGAAACCATCTACAAGTTTCAATACCCATAAAATTTCTTAATGGAATGTAAGGAAATATGAGATCCTCCCATGATGCGATTTGCAGAAGTAAGGAGTTTCATCAGATTCATGAAAGATATTATAGTGTAAAAATGCAGATATATGCGTAACTGAATCTAGAAATTCTTAGATCTTCATTAATTTAGATGCCTGAAGATTTACATATATTGAATTGGAATATTCTATTTAATTAACTAATATAAAATAGAATTAATTTCTTAAATGAATTCTCTGTACTATGCTCATGGGAGGAAAATAGAAATATTTACACTTTTTCTAGTTAATTCAGAAGCTCTCATGTCTGAAACTTAAATCTATTATTAACTGCTGGCACCCATGCTGGATAATGTGGTATCATGCCAGAAAAGTTAGAATAAAATAAATCGATAATAGTATATTTTATTACACTATTTTAATGACTATTATATGGCCATTGAGGTAAGAATTTGACTGCTTCTGCAAATGAGAAACAAATGACCCATTTACTAATGTCTGCGGGTATTTCAATTTAACTTCAAGTATGAATAGTAATGCTGAAATATTCCCTATTTTGTAATATGGAGCTAACCGACTCAAGCGAGAAGGACTTGGTTACACATAGGTTGGTGAAATTCGATAATTTGACCACACTGACAAATTATTTCCTGTATGTCACTTACCTACATAAAAGTCCCGTGGGGCATCTTCCACCACTAGGTTTTGTTTCCCCGTGACTTCATTCCTACCTGAGACAACTCCAACAAAAAATGACTAAATGTACTACATTTTGATTTTTCACCCAAGGTGGCCCCACACATATTAATTTGCATTACTAATTACTAATATTATTCCCTAATCCGAGTCCTTATAATTTTAAATTACCATCACATAAACCCCGTTTACCCAGTATAGAGATATCATTTTTGCCATTTTCCTAACCACTACTAAAAACCCTAGCACTTTACTTTACCCTAACCATCCAAACCTCTAACATCTTCCTACCCCGATTCCTTAACCCGACTACCATTCTTAAACTGCATACAAGCCATGGATGTCAATGAGTGGTTTTCAACCATTTTCCATCCACATGTTGTGTTTTTTAACGAATCTTTACTAGATCAGCGATGATCCACGGTCGAGAGGTGATCATTACGGAGCTGTAGATTGATCCCTGGCTGTATTCACCCTCCTTCCCTCAATTTATGAGAGATTAGGATTCAAGCTACATGGTTGCATGGAAGCCCTTCTTATATCTTGAGTGACCTCATGGCATTGGAAATATTATTCCACGATGCATTGCAATCCCTTAGCCAGGAGTCCTTTTCAGAATATGAATCCACCTTCCAGTTTTATCACATGATACCTCATCCAACAAGGTATAGTTCTCTCACCCCTATGTCATTTTAGTCATAATTTATATTATTTACACTTTTTAAACACTCTTCCTTCATAATCCGTATACATATCCCTCTACCTTTTATCTTTCTTTTTAGCCATTTTATTGACTTAGCTTATGCCAAAATCGAGTTTAATTTACTTAGGGATCACGAATCAATTTAACAAATCTGGAATACAGTTAGAATGTTAATCCTTTTGAGTTTGATTATATCTTTGTACACATTAAAGTATCTTAAACTCTACATCTATTCCATCTTTATATCCCATTACCTGCCTTTGTATTGTGCAATATCTGAAATTGTATATAAAAATAATTTGTTTCACCGGCCTATTACATTGAGGTAGACCATTTTCTCCTAAATCGTCTTTCCAATCCATAATTGGCACCAATCCTATATACATTTCCCTTATATTGATATATTGTCGTCATGATGATTTTGATTAAGATCGACTTTAGAAAGGGATGTCATCTTTAGATGGCCCCATTCCAGAACATGTACGCCCCATTACTGAGTGTCTGTAGCCTCCACATTTGCGTGCTGTAGCAACCTATCCTTAACAGGAGCAATTTGACATCACACATAGAACTAAGTCTATGTGCCATTTTACTTGTGCAACTAATCATTGAGGACATTGCAGAATAACTTGAGATCATACACTGATATATAGGATGCAACAAACAAACATAGTTGGAAAGGCCTTTTTGGACTTTGAGCTCACTGTATCCCTAGCTTAGGGCATGCTTTATCAAGAAGAGAAGGAGTATCTCTCTCCCTGTGCCTTCTAATCATATTATTCATTATCTTAATTCCTTATCATATCACATGATTATAAACATAGAATTGACATCCCTTAGAGAAACACGCCAGTTCCTGGGATTGATATTTTTAGCAAATCATTTAATGGGTATCTAATGTCGATCTTATTATTTGTATTTACATATATGTCCTCCCAGCTTGAGTGGAAGGAGTCTTATGCATCATTGTATCTCCATTCTTCTTAAAATTTCATTTTCGGTACACATGTATCGTAAATTGACTTTGCCACTTGTAGAGTTTTTTGTAGTACATTACCAATAATAACAAGCCAAAATTCAACATAAACATTCCTCTTTGTGATGCGTATTTAAAATGCAACATAATTCCAAGCCAAGATAGTTAGGTAGCTGACTAATTATTTGGGGTCAGGATGAATCTCTTTTTATCAAGAAGTTCACATCAGAAATCTACCTTGACTTCTATGAACTATTTCATCCACTGCCTGTATCTATAACTTTCCACATCTCTTTGACTTGTGGCCATCTAAACATTTTAAGGCCTTGGAAATGGAACTGTTGGGCCCTAGGAAAATGGCTGTTCAAGTATTTGAGGATTATAAAAGGTTCATGTGTGCATGGATGATGGAGTCTCGAAGAACCTTACAAAAATGTTATGGAATGAGCAAGTGGAAGAGGATAAATGTAAAGTCTGAGAGTGCACTGGAGGAATGGGGTTTGCATATGGAGGATGGAAAGTGATGCGTACAAGAGGATCATTGTGGATGAGGAAAAGGGCTTAGTGGGTTTTGGTATGTGAAGCTAAAATATATGAACTTAGAGTACGTGATTTACAAGAGAGATTTTGACAATCATGAAGGAAGACCTACTTTTGAAGAAGAACTTACACAGTTCAAATAGGCACATGGAGCTATTATTAGAGAGGATCGGAACTAAGAGTTAACTATGAGATTGATTTAATTAATGGAGTGAAAGCTTACGTGCTTCTATAGAGATCTTGCTGTATTGGGCATAGCGTGGCTATTCTTGGCTTTGTCTGACCTATTTTCAGAATACATGGGTGGTGAGAGGGGAAGTTCCCTACCCTTATATATATGTTGATTTACATAGTTTAGAGCATACGTATGTGTTTGAGTTATATTATTGGTTTGTAAACCACATGATTGACACTATGACATGATGATATATATGTATTCAAGTATTATGGATTATTATAATGGATTGTTATGGTTGGATATTGTTTATTTATGTCTCTTCAATCTTTGGTAACTATATAGTGAATCGATCTGGGTGTTATATAGATTGTATGTATTAGTTACTTATCACATCATTTCCAAATTAAGCTCCTTGGATGCTAGTTATTATGATTGTAGAATATATATTAAATGTATGGTAACTCCATGAATAATGTGACATAAAGAGGACTTCGTATCTTTCGCATTTTGGGTGGAGCTTCGAGATCTATCTAGAGTGATATGATATTAACATATATATGTAGTTTTGAGTAAAGAAAAATAAACTGCATTTTGGTTCTACTTCACCAGCACCTCTTTTTTTCAATACTAAAGAAGCATGATATATAATGATGAAACTTATATCATTTGAATCTTCGACCATTGTTGAAGATTAGGTTATTGTTAGCGAGGATCGATTTACTCCAAGATGTAGTTACGGACCTAATTTCAATCCCATGCGGAGTTGGGTTGATGAACACCTTTATCTTGAGCTTTATGATTCATTATTTACCTATTTCCTATATATGGTGTGATTGGTTATACATGCGTATAGAATCCAGTGAGGATATCAGTGTATTCTACAAAGAAAGGGTTTGGATCACGGGGAATAATACGAGCATTGTTTGATATTGATGAATCTTGGATAAATCAGCCTTAGATCGTTGGTGCAGAAATTTTGGTGTTGCCGAAGAAACTATACTCTGGAGTATGTTGTTTCCACATATTATTGTCCAAAAGTTACATATTTTGAGTTTTTACACGAGCCCAGGGGATTTTACCTTCGCATAATTCCTTTGTGGTAATTAAGATCTTGATGGTGGTGTTGAATTTAGAGCACCTTCTTATGGCTAGCTAAACTCACACCACTACACACGTGAGGGTAGGAGAAGGTGTGGTAAATCTGCAGTAGACCTTGTGGCGGAGAGGAATCAAAAATAAAGGTAGACTTTATGTTTAATGAGCGCGAGAGGCAGAAGGTCAGCAAAGAAAGAGGGTGATGTTGAGAGCGAATGGTGTTACTGAGGAGATATGGATCGCTTGAAGGATTTAGAAGCTCACATGGAGGCGTGGAGCTAGAGGCATGCAGGCCTCCCCCTTTTGGGTAAGCATGGCGGAAGAACCCTCCTTGGATTGGATGAGATCATGCCCAGGAAGAAAGTGCCAGGGGTTACGGGTGCACATATGTGATCCACCTAGTGCCAGCCTTGCTCTTTGTGCTTAGATATTCAAGTTCTTGAAATAATTATTGATAAGAGAAATTTCTGTATTTTTGATAGAGTAACAATAAAATAGATTTTAATTTTTCATTGGTAGTGTGAGTTACAATCGAGTAACACATTCATTATATTGCGGCGGAGGGCATTGTCTTTGTTATTTGAGGTTTGGTTGGAGATATATTTTTTGACACGTCCATACTGGATAGAATTTAGCGCACTTGATTTCTTGGCTTCCCGAGTCTAGAAATTACTACTGCTTCCCACAAATATTGGAATCCGGAGTTTAGTAAAACTATTGGAACTCGAAGGTTCATCCGGTGGAGGCTGACCCAGCCCCGCTACGCCCATGAGGGTGGATATGGAGGATTTAGAGGCTAAGGATCAAGTGGATTGATTAAGTTCCTAGAGGTGGAGTAAACAAAGAGATATTACATGATATATAGTTTAGTGGGCATGGTACTGCGACCCCGATAAGTTATTTATGAGATACTCCATCACGTTCCAAATATAGAGGCATTGAGAATGTGTTTGGGCAGCATGTGAACATGTGTAAAATATTATTCTAGCACACTAAAGGGATCACAGCCGCCAGAGCATAAAGGCAAGTCAGTTTGCTACAACTTTGTAAGGGTGCACAAATATTTTGTGTGAGTAAGTATGATCCACATTAGAGTACTATGGATTATAATAGGCTGCGATGCTTTGCTTAGACGGAGTTCCGTATTCACCGAGTTTAGCAAAGAGAATCAAGTATTTAAGGAGAGATAAAACAAGGTATGATAGAGAGCATGCAAAAAGTATAATTCATGATTTAAATATTTGTTATTAAATTTTTCATATGATTATCCACCGCAACCAACATCCGCGTGGTTTTGTTGGTGGATTAATCACACCCTTCATGTAAAGGGGTGATTTCACATTAAACTTCTACGAACCCATGAGGCTTTGGAAACTGACCTTATGCATTAAGGTGATGGGAAGCATAAAAACTGAGATTTATGCCCTTTTTAAGGAAGAATAAAGTACATCTATGATGAGAGACATTTGAGACCAAACTATCAACCGATTTAAAATCATGGGACCACACGGTGGGTTGTGGTGTACCTGAGAAGCTAGCGAGGTGGAAGGGAATGCTAGGGATGGAGTGTGCTCACAGGTTAGTGTGTACCATGTTATTAGATTCTTAAAGAATATATCATCTTGACCATGATGAATAAGAGTAGAGTTACCCTCTTGCATCACATGGTCCCATAAAGAATGTATCCATGTACCACTGAATTTCCAAAGTCTTATATGTTTGAGGTTAGATCACACTAGTTAAATAGATATATATTAGAAATAAGCAAACATGCTGATGAAATACAGAAACATAAACACAGAGATAATCTACACAAGATATAACATGGTTTCACACATTGTAGGATATATCCACCAATAGAATTACCGATCTATTATTCTTGATCCATTAGAGTAATGGTAGAAGATCTAACAATCTTCCACACCTCACGGATGTGCAATGTTTTTCTTCTCACTGAAACACATCTACTAACTATCATAATTACCCCAATGGTTAATTATCTCTTACTAAACTAATTTCCATGCTTATATGAATGCTTCCACAATCCTTATGAGTCGCCTTGTAGCTATGCCATTTACATTCATTTGATCATGTTTTACGATCAATGAGTCCGTCAAGGTTACATTTAATTAAAATAGTTAATGCCGCCCAAGTATACTTAGATGCTAATTACATCAAAGATAACGTGCAGTTCGCCAAAGGTGATAGCGTTGGTTTACAAGATCGATGTTAAACTCTACATGTAAAATAGTAAACCCGAAAATCTTATGCACTCAACGTGAAACGATTCATCTCCCGCGATCTCGTGATCTCTCACTTGAAGATAAATTACCTGCAAATATGTCTACAGACTCCATCATAGATCATTTCCTTGTGCCTACTTTCTTCATCTTCAAGTTCTCAGACTAAGAAGACCAGTAGAAATGGACCATAGCTCTAAATTCTCCATTTCTTTATCTTTGAGATCGTATCTCTACAGGTTCTCATTTGTATTAATCTTCTCCATTTTGACTTCCCATCCTCAAACTCCTTTGCCCATATGATGATACTTTTCAAAGCTAGAATATATTTCGTTCTTGAATGAAACATTGAGGTTCTTTACTAGATCAATCACACTTCTGACTATCACTACATAATGCTTGATACTGCTTGTCCTTTCCCTGACTCTTTACATAGAATCTCCCCATCTATTATCATCCTATTTACTGGCCTTTTATATGGCATGACAGCCTTACTCATTACTCTACTAGTAGATATTACTTACATGACCTTAGCTAAATCTTGAAATTTGGCTAAACTTTGTTGTGCACCTACTACTGAAAACATATTCGGTGGTCAATCCTCTTTACCATGTCGAAGTCTCTAGTCCATATCACCCGAATCAGCATATCTACCATAAATAAATATTTGCAGTCCTCCATGAAGTATATAACTACATGCTTTAGATGTCCCTCTTAAATGCACAGTATCCATTGGACTGCTTTCAGTATGCTTTTTGGATTGTACACGAATTTTCTCACAAAACGCTCAGGTACATATAATAATGTTTGAAGTGATAGTATAAACCTTAAGCATTACACTTTGAGAATTCCAAGCTATTCTAAAACCACATACTGGAACTTGTGCCATATATGACCTCCTCAGTACTTGATGTAGGATACTAATATTTTCTCAATTTTCAGTGTCCAACCATAGGTGTAATAACTTTGTTTTGCATTCTCCATCTTAAAAAAGACACAATGCCATGTCAATATTACATAATCCTCCACAATATGAAATGCTGATTTCCTATTTTCTATCTGTCACAGATTTTGTATACAAAGAATTTTCTTTAAAAATCCCCAAGAATCCTTCATTGAAAATGTGTGTAGGGTAATTTTATTTTAAACTTACCCAATGTCTGCGTACTGAGATCCCATAATAAACATATCATCCCCATCTAGATAAAAAAATAGCCATAACTTCCATTTTGAAAACTGTGAATAAAAACAATAATTCAGGATTCACATCTCATATACAATACACTCATCGTATGAACTATCAAACCTCATATACCATGTATCTTGGAGGTTTCTTAGATCCCCTTCCTAATCTCTTTTTCAACATGATTTTCAAGTTTCTCTTTACCCTTGACCACGTGAGCCAATGACTAAAATTCCTTATAGATTTCCATCCTCGAAGATCACCACTGAAGGAAATCCATCTTAACATCAAGTTATTCTAAGTGTAAATATTTTGCACAGCAACAAAGAATTGGAATAGATACTGATTGGATGATTCTACCATCTAACTCACGGGAGAAAAATATCTCACTAAAAATTGATACACTAGATTTTTGCCTTTCCACAAATCCTTTTTAGCACTACAAACCCCTACTTTGTATATTTCACATCCCACCCTCTTTCCTCCATGATCCTGTCGGCCGATTTATTTTGCACGATATTTTTTTTTCCTATTGGTAATGCTTCAGCCCGAATCCCATGTATGGTTATTTTCCAAAGGATTCTCTCTCCTCATGCCCATTGCGGCAGATCCGCTCCAGCGTACCGTTATCTTTAGCACATATTGCTTCTTTACCAAATTTATGAACTTAAATCCTTTATTAATCGATATGCAGATAAAATAATGGAGTAAATATTTACGGAGGTATAATTACACTTTGAGACCTTCTTACACTGGAGAGATTTGAAAATTGCTTAAGGCACCGATTTGTATACAGATATGCATTTTTCTATCTACGATAGTGATCAATGCTGAGTCACCCTATGACCTAATGCCAGTTCACTTAATGACTTTGATCCTGCGCCTTATCAAACAGCAGTTTGGTTTAGTATTGACATCATTTCATTCTACCATGCGTTGCCAGTTTCATGTCATTATCAATTTCAAATATGAGAATGCATTTTCTTCCTGAAATCATCCACTAGTTCATTTTAAAATTTCTAATACTGATCCACTACTACATTCTCATAACTCATTCCATTCAAGTATCACAACTCTAACAATCTGTAGCATTCTACTAAATCTGACAGCGAATTTGAAAATCACCCGAGCCATAACCAATAAAGGTGCATCTCTTGGATTTGGCATCAATTTCTTCCTATATTCACTTTATCAACATGCACAAAATATTCTAAAGAAGAAAAATATCTATCTCTTTTCAATTCCATGCATTCTATACAAACATTCACACCATTAATGCTTAAAGGCCCAAGGTTGATTAAATGCAAGAATGTATACTGCTACTTCTTCCCAAAGCTATAAAAGAAGGCAAATGCAGCGTGCTTATCATAGAACCTTCATTGTGTTCAATGATTGCCTCTTGCTGTCCTTTTCAGCATGACACCATTTCACCTTTGGTCGATTACTAGGAATTATCCTTTCTCTTCATATTTCCATTCAACGAAGAGTAATCATTTTGAAAAGGAATTTGTTGCGAAATCTCTTACCATTTCCCCGAAGATCTAAGGCATTTTAACTTTCAGATTTGATTCATTTCTCTAGAGAATCTCCATCTTTTAAAAGTATCAAAAATATCATATTTAAACACCTTGTAATGGGCCCCCTTCCTTTCTTTTAGCTTCATATCATTGAAAGTACGCGTCAATATTAGCGTTAATCCATAAGAAGGTACCACAGGCTGGTCCACACTCCACGATTGCACAAGCTCAATTTGTGTTTCCTCTTTATTTCCATAACTTTGAAAACTAACTTTCTTTTGCACATTTTCCAAATATATAATTCTCACATAAATCAAGATCTACATCTTTCAGCTTTGATAAGCTTACCCTTTACCTTTAATGTTTGCATTTCCTTTTGACTCATGTAAGCCTGTTCAGTTTATGCCACATACTTGCGTCTAAATTTGAAGTAGATAGTGTAGAAAGGAATCGAAGTGTCAAGTGGTAAAATATGATGTTCCTATTATTCTTTTCTCTTGCTCAAAACAAGAGCTCCACATGGAAAATTTCTAATCATTAGGTATCAAATGTAACTATCTGACCAAATTCCTTAATTTATCCCTGCAGAGTGGAGATTTTTCCAGGAAACTTGGCACATTACTCATCATCTTCCCGATATCTCATATATATTTCCATTCTACAATTTTGGAGTGAAATTCACCTTTACCGATAATCATGCATAGTTCCATCATCTCACTAAATACCACATACCCAAAATCCTGCTGGACATAATTTTCTAAAATAACCCATATTGAAGGTGGCGTGGAAAGAAGCTCCACAGAATCTAAGACCCCAAATTCAATTTCTTTATCCCCAAGGGAATAAAGGAATCAACAATACATTAACCTACCTAAAAGATGTAACATTTCCTCTTGCAGCTTTATGCATGTAAATTCTCTCTATTCTCCTTGAACCAACAGTCTTATTTACTTATCCATTTTCTTTCCTGACGAATCCCAAGTAGGTTATTTGCTCTACCTCACAGATTTAGATTTTGCGTACCTTTAACTTTAATCTTGACCATTATTCTTGCTCTTGGTTTTCTTCTTTTTCCTTCCCATTCTTTCTGTATTTTTAAGAATTCCTAGATGTTGGCTCTCTTGTAGATTTTCCTACGTGTTTCCCCATTGAAATTATGCAATCCGCGTCATGAGAATTTAAAATAGTAGATGTTGTATTACTTAATAACCATTCTTCCCATATTATCCTAACCTATTTGTCAAAGAGCACAAGACTAAAAGTGCTTTCACTTCATCATCAAACATAATATTAACCGATTTTATTTTAATTACTGATGGATGAGAAATCATTCAAGTGGCTGAATCACGAATCCGTATTCTTTCATTTTTTAAATTAAACGATCTCTTACATCGAATAGATTTTGTTAGAAGAACTTGGTTTTAAATACAAATTAGATCACGATTTCATCAATTGTACGGTAGTAGATGCCTTCGTAATGTTAGAAGCTACATATGTTAACACACTCAATCCTTATAGATCCTAGAGCCTTGCAATGATAAGAACCTTCCATTCTTCATGAGTCATATTTGTAGGCTTTGCATTTGCATCCATGATAAGTATCAAATATTTCCGATACAAATAATCCTCCACTTGCGTCTTCCATAATTAGATAATTCCTGAGTCTAATCAAACTTATCCACTTTATATTTGTTATCTTCTACTCATTTATTCTTACTCCACACTCAATTGGAAATCCCTCTATGAGTAAATGCAATAACACCACGATACCTCAAGAACAAAGATCTGATACACCGATTATTTGGTATAGACACCTAAAATATATACTTACACTTTAGCATTTCCTTTAATTTAACCAATTAACGATACTATGTTGAATTCCTTCTTTGCTCCATTCTTAGATACCCATTTCTGACACCTTCTCGGTCATTATTCCTCCTATAATCAACTAATTAGGCTATCCTCTCTCTTATTAGCTAAACATTCCTCCCTTTTGACCATTCGGAACCTCCACCAGTTCTCTACGAACCATACGTAGCTTTGTAGCTATCTCTCGATCTGATTGATTAACCGAGACCCTCGACTCTTAATGAGTCTCTAATCACTCATTAATCACATTTAAATAGCTAAACCAAACCTTTAAGCCTAAAGCATGTTTATCCTAATCTAATCTAAAGTGATTTTTAAACTTTAGTCCTTTGTACACACAATCAAACTCTCCCAAGTGGAAAACTATAAATACGGGTAAGCCTACCCATTCAAAGACACTGACTTTACATAATACAAAACCAAAAAAGCCTAAGAAAATTTGGATCTCATGTGTATTAGCTTTAAGCTAATTAGAAATTTGATCTAAAGTTTTCCTTCCTCCATTACTGAGCTAACACCTCCATTTGCATCCTTAAACCAAGTTTTAAGCAATATGGAGAGAACCATTTTCCTTGAAGCCATTAATGGTGAATTTGCATTCTTGAAAGCTTGAAAACCATAAACAACTAATCACACCTTTGATTGCTAAGTTGATATTTTTAGGCTCAATTTATAATTAAGTAATCTAAAGAGTAGAGAGTAGTATATATGTTAGGTTTTGATGTTTTTATCAAAGCTATGATGTATGTATAGGATTAAATCTTGCTTAGCTCTTATCTCATGGTGTATGGTTGAGTTTAGTTAAGATTTTAGGTTATTTAGCCTCATTCCATAGCTTTGAAACTTTCCATTGCATACGGTTGGGTTAGATCTCACCGGTTGAATATATATATATATATATATCATAAATAAGAAAACAAGTAATAAATACGAAACATAAACAAAACAATCAAAAGATATAACGTGGTTCACTCGGTGTAGGATATGTCCACCAAAGAAATGAGCGATCTATTATTATTGATCCACAGAGAAATATAATTAAAGATCTGTAATCTTCCACACCTCACAGATGTACAATATTTTCTTCTCAAAAGATTCTCTAGCTCTCATAATTATAATAATAGTTAATTTTATCCTTCTAACCCTAATTTCCATGCGTATATGCATATATAATCATTAGGTCACCTTAGCTATGCATTTACATTCATCGATCATGTTTATAATCAACATTTAGATGAAAACCCACATTTAATTAAAGTAATTAATTCCCACGAGGTAATTGATATTGGTTACCTAACGATACCGATTCATCAAGTATTAACGTTGGTCTGAGGCCGATCTTGAATTCTTGTGTAAAATAGTAAACCTTAAATGCATGCCTCCGTGAGCAATTCAGCTCCTGAATATCAACATTATACCCATGACATTGTTAATTGTAGAGTCATTGATCATATTCATGAAGGCTGTGGGGAGTAGTATTGTGCGAACTAGTGTAGCAAGTGGATCGAAAAGGATTAGGAAACTTGACAGTAATGAGAAAGGGAACAGTGGGGATTTTCATGGAGGATATAGAGGTCGGAAATTAGTAGTGGTGACGAGGAAGTTCCCTAGAGGTACTTTCTTTTCATACATGGCTCACAGATCACTATGCTCAGCACAGTACCCTCGAGAATGTAGTTTTCTCGGGGTGTGGCTCTTACAAGTTTGAAGAATGGCACTATTTATGTGAGCACATGGGTAGAGCATAAGCGAGAGAAAGGGCACTGGAGTTATGATTAAAAATATAATGCATCGATGAGGGAAAATGGATAACAATGGTTGGACTGAATTATGAATTACTGACCTATATTGAGTCATTACAGTGTTGAGTGTAGTGCATGTGTGTGATGCCTCGAGCACAATCCTGTAATAACAAATCGAGAGTTAGGTAATGCCAGTACCACGAAGATTAGTACATTAGAAAGAAGTCTGTGTAAGAGGCCATAAATGTGATTAGAGAATTTACTGATAGAGAGATTTATGGCTTAAAGGAACAGGCATGTGCACTAGGCAATGACGGCGGAGTTGATTCTTTCAGATAAAAACACATGGATGATTTGAAAGAGAGTATGTTGTATATGTTGCTGATAGGAGAACATCATCCCTTTGTGGGTGAATGGATTTGAGAAATGGGTACTACTGCCTTAGGACATGAGCATGAGGGAGGTAAATCCTCCATAGAAGATTTTCACTCCCATAATCATGCGTATGATAAGGAAAGTACTGCTTGAATCGTGGTCATAGATGGATGACCCTTAGAGTAACATTTGTGGCAGATCACACAGTGCAAAAGTCAATGTGCTCACGTTAGATGCTTGGAACCAGATGGGGAGACCACCATTGTAGCCTTCCACAAACATGCTATACATGGAAAATAGAACTGGGAGCCAATCCAATTGGGGTGTTAAAGGATGCTACTATAATGATTCAAGGGGCCAAGTTCAGCTAGAAGAAATTTGAAAATTGAGCCCGAATAGCATGAGAGGTAGATAGCTTTCCGAGCGTTGATTAAGCACCTTTAGTGTTATCTGAAATAATGTGGGCATTTGTGCTTCAATAAGAGGCTACATTAGCTTTGGCTCAACAAGAAGTGTGTGTCATTATATTGTTGATAAATGTAAAGGATGCTCCCTATGTTGAGCGCGCTTGAGTAGAACAGGATACGGACGAATGAGAGTTATGCACACACACTGAGTTAAGAATCTGAGAAGAAAATGAGGACCATCCCAAGTAAGGAGTGATACGGTGGGATGATGCTTATTAGGTTAATGATACCACTAGTATTACTTATGATAATTGGGTACATAGGAACATATGAAGTAGTAGGATGGGGATATCCAAGTATTTTTGCTCAAGTATTTGGGAAGTGTCTTACATTCGGTGCTTGAGACATGTGAGGTGCCTCAGGTATATTAGTAGAAGGGAACCACACGACATATTATTGTGCGCAACCATGGAAGCCCAACTACAGAAGAATGAAGGAGATAAGAAGGAACATGCTTATAGATACTCACCACGGGGCCCTGTAACACGCTAGTGGACCACACCATGAGAGATAACGCGTTTGGAGTGGTGAGAGGTAGAGAATCACATTCTACTGTGGGGATTTCTTGCGAATAATTTACCCTCACAAGGGTATGAATTTCATGGGGAAGGGATTTCTACTTCACACTACATTTAGAATTATTGAGAGCCTCCTAGGCACGGGGAGGGGTAGGAAGTCTTACTACCATCAGCTAATAGATGTACAAATTCTACTCTACCTTAGGTGTTTCTTGCAGTGTATGTATGGTGCACATGTGCGTGTAGAGTTAATAAGAGTAGCTGAAAAATGAAAATGAGAGATGACCTCAAGTATGATTTCATATAGGGTATTTTTCAACTAAACCCCTAGAGTTAATGTGAAAAACCTTGCATGATTTTAAAGCTCACTTATCATAGGAGATAATGTAATAAAGCTTAGAAGAAATATTCTTTAGAATTGTTTGGGGAAGTGAACTTAGAGGTGTGCTTTGAACCCCGAGAGAGTGAATAAGAAGAGATGGTCTTAAAGCTTAGGAAGAAAAAGAGAGGGGGTAAGATGCTATGCATAATAAATAGTGAATATGATGAGGATAAAAATTTTGGATATAAATCACACTAATGATGCGTTGCGAGGTGAGTGGATACGGGCAGGATGTAAAGGCACACACATATCATGAACCTTTGAAAATGAAGAAAGTTAACATTGGGACAAATAGAAGCCCAGAAGAGGTAGTCATTAGTGACTATTAGTTGGAGTAGGAGGATGCTAAAGATTATTGAACTCCTAAATGAATATCCCAATCAAGACACATGTTCTAGAAGATATCATGAATTGAAAGGAGTACACCCTTCTTTAGGGGACATGCACAATTAAAATTAAAGAAGGTGCATTACACCGATTGGAAGAGGCCTTACATGATGAATTTTAATCTGTGAGTAAAGTGAAAGAATATATTGATAAGATGCTCAATTGCTGGTGTCATTGAACCTATTGAGGAAGTCAGATTGGTGAGTGCCATGGTCATCTGACATTAAGAAAGATCGGTGGATAAGGAGTGTATATTATAGGGAGTTGAATGCTTCATGTGTAATTGATCCTTTCCCCACACCTTTTACAGAAGAGATACTTGAAGGAGTTGTTGGGTGTGAGATCTACTCCTTTACAGATGGGTTCTCTGGTTATCATCGGAGTGCGTATTGCTTAAGGAAGATCGGGAAAATACCACTTTCACCATAGAGTGGGGAAGCATTTCATACTGCTTGTGATGATGTCTTTTGGATTGAAAAATGTTCATACTGATGTTTTTGTGCATCATGGTACAAGCCTTTTAGGACTTCATTCATAAGTTTTACAAGTCTATTTGGATGATTGGACAATGTATGATCTAGTGAAAGACCACTGTGAAAATATTTGACTTATGTTTGAAAGGTACGGACAATTGAAAATGTCTTTGAATATTAGAAGTCTATCTTTTAATACACCCTTAAGAAATTTATTGAGACATATTATTTGCAAAGGAAACATTAGTAGATCCTACTAAGATCAGCGGTTATTTTGGGCTTAGAGAGGAGCCTAAAAAGTGGTGTGAAACTGCTTTAGTTCTTAGGGAATACATGTTATTATAGAAATTTCATTAAAAGGATATGCTAATATTTTAGCACCCTTGAAGAATTGTTGAAGAAAGGGAGATTTCATTGGGATGAGGCACAACGAGATAACATATGAAGACGTAGAAGAAGGGAAAGACTCCTGCACCCATTACGCACTGCAGGTTAACCATTTCATGTACATGTTGATGCCTCTGGCGTGGCTATGAGCACGGTAATTGGAACGAGCTAGTGAGTGAATAGCTAGACCCACCTATTTTTTTGTAAACATGAAGTTGACCCCAGTTGAACGATAATTTACCACTGCTGAGCGTGAAACTTTATCTATGATATATACCTTTGCACTGATTTGGGACAATAATTGTCGGCTACACCTTTCATACTCTTCTGAAATCATATGACACTTAAGTATTTGGTCAAAAATCCTATTCTACAAGGGAGCATATGTAGGTGGATCTTATTATTTCAATAATTTCAATTTATAGTTATGGTAAAACTAGGAAAAAGCAACTCAGGACTTGCCCACTTGTCAAGCATCAAATACGGTGAGGACCCATAAATCATTGAAGACATAATGCTAGATGTATAGTTGTTTAGGATGAATCACATGCCCAATGAACTTGAGGACATTGCAATATTCTTACACACCTTTGGTGAGGCACACTGAGGGATGCGAACTTTGGAAAAGAAGCAACTTGTAATACGTGTGGCATCCTATCAGTTGATAGGTGGAGACTTGTATAAACTTGGTCGTGATGAGGTTTTGTGACGATGTGTTTTGGAATATGAGCATGGGGGCATAATGGTAGAAGCTCATGGTGGGATCGCAGGTGGAAATTATGCTAGAGATGCCACCATATGTAAGATTTTGATGGCTAGATTATGGTGGGAAACTCTCTACAAGGATGTTTAAGAATATGTTAAGGCATGTGATCATTTTCAGCTCATTAGGGAGCCATGAATAAGATATTATATTCCTTTGAGGCTTATTGCAAGTGCTGAACAATTTGGAAAATGGGCAATTGACTTTGTGGGTCCTATTTCCCCCACGCATTTAGAATGATTACATGCCACATTATAGCTTATAATGATTATCTAATAAGGTGGGTGTAAGTAGACACCTACAAAGGATTACACTACAGCTCCAACAATAAGATTCTTATGGGAGAATATTATGATTAGTATGGATGTCCACTTAAGTCTTACCAAAGATAGGGGCATACACTTTTGAATGATACCATCGAGGATTTTGTCGGTTAATTCATGGTCGCACACATGAAAGATAACACCCTATCACCCACAAGCCAATGGGACTACTGAAGCATTTAATAAGATATTGGACCATACTCTAATGAAGATTTGTGATGTTGAGCGAAAGGATTGGGATGATAAAGTTTATGTTGTACTTTGGGCATATAAAACTACATATAAGAGGTTAAATAAGGCCACACCCTTTCAATTGGTATTTGACACTTAGGTTTTGTTTCCTATTGAGTTTACATTTCCCTCTCTATGTATTACACATGCATGAGACACGGATGATGAAAGACAGTGGAAAAGTGCATAGATAAGTTGATGTAGTTGTATGAGCGATGTGTCATTGCTCAGTAAAATGGAGTCAGAAAATATAGAAATAAAGATAAAAGGCATGACATGATAGGCATATCAAAAACAAGGAGTTTGAGGAGGGAAAGATGGTTCTTCTATATGATTAAAAAAAATTCACCACCCTGGGAAGCTGAAATTTCATTGGTTGGGACCCTTTCTAGTAAAAAAAATATAGGAATCAGGGGCTTGCCGATTCAAGGCCCGGATGGAAATTTCTTTCTTGGTTACTTCATAGGAGTAGGCTGAAGCCCTACTATAAATAGGTTTTCTAGTGTTTGTAATAAGGTATTATTTCAATTTAGATTAGTTTTCCCTTTAATGCATCTATTTTATATGTGTTTCCTAACTTTGTTGCTATGCTTTATCGAGTTTAGTTTTGTGTTTTGTTGTAATAAGAGCTCTTGCGCACTGGTATAGCTAATTACTATCTATGTGAGTTTATGCATGTGAAAGGACCATGCATACAATTAGTGTGGGGTAGGAGGAAAATAAGAGCACATGGACAAGATTTGGTGTCCACACAAACCTAAGTACTAAATGAGAATGCATATCATTGGTGATGTTGGTTGTTGAAGAATGGTGTTGAGGCGTCATAAGAAAAATGGTGATAATGAGGACAATTACAAAGGAAAACCCATGTATAGGAAGCTTGAGTGTAACATGAGGTAGGAAGCAACATGGATACTACATGTTATAAGGTGTAGAGGTTCATGTACTTTAGTGCATGAAATGCATGAAGAGAGGTATGCGGTGAGATTAGTTTGCACGCCGTAAGGTTGTAGCTGAAGTGCGTGATGATAACATGATAGAAACTACAAAAAGTCAATAAAATTAGAAAAGAAAAATTAAATGTAGTTGTATGTTGGTGGTTGGCAAGTAATTAATGTGGGTAAAAATTTGAATGCCTATAAATAAAATTTTGGGTGAAATCATTTTACCTTACCTTGTGCGAATTTTGAATGATTTGATGACCTAGGTAAAATTTATGAAATTTAGAGAGAAATCAAGTGTCGAGCTGAAGAATCTTGAACCAGAGGGTGAAGGAGAACATGACCATGGGTGGAGTGAGTTCCATTGGAGGGAACCCCATAGTTTGAGATGGAGTGAAGTGGATTTTTGAAGGAAATAAGAATTTTGAAGGAAATAATTTT
The DNA here is from genome assembly GCA_018340775.1 of Taxus wallichiana var. yunnanensis. Classification (NCBI taxonomy): domain Eukaryota; kingdom Viridiplantae; phylum Streptophyta; class Pinopsida; order Cupressales; family Taxaceae; genus Taxus; species Taxus wallichiana. The sequence continues at coordinate 525,838,523 of CM031234.1, forward strand.
TTTGTTTAGGGTTTCAAAACTAGGACATGAAATACATAGTTTGAGTGAAGAAGTATAAAAATGTTGTACCTAAGGGTTGTGACAAGAGATTTGGAGTACCAAGGAGAGAAAGGAACAAGGTGTAAATTAGAGTTTTCACGACCAAAATGGAACCGAAGAAAGCAAAGAATCGTGTCACAAAAGAAGAGAGGAAAGGGAAAAGACAAACCAACCCCCACAGTAGACATTCATGAAGAATGATACTTAGAAATACAAGTACCTAGATGGAGTGTTGATGGGAAAAGAGTGGGCATCCCATGTTAGGATCATGATTGTAAGTGACTCTAACCATCAAACAGATTTGACTATGCACAACAAGGTAATAGAGCTTGTTTGGCCGGCGATCAGAGGAAAGAAATCCAGGATGATGAGCCGGTGTATGATGATGAGGTAAAGAGGGTGTTGAAAAAGGTTGGGCTATTAGCTATATGAGATTTTTTCTTTGGGAATCCTGAGAGGTTACATTAATGGTAAATGTAATGCGTACATGAGGATTATTTATATTTTTTAGGCAGAAGGATGCACATTATCGCGCAGTTGATTAAGAAGTATATTGGGCTTATTAATACTGATAGTTCTTTTGATGATGACTTAACAAATGATGCCGAGGTAAATAAATCTATAGTAGAGATTGACTATAATAAAGGCAGATGTGCATTTGACATTGTTAAGATGAATGATCTTGTCATGAAGATGGCTACTTGCTTACTCACAAAGCTATGTGGGAAGGAAATATGGACTCAAGTGAATAAAAGATAGCTATATATGCAAGAAAATATCATAAGGAACCATATACAATATTGCTTCCTTTATAGTAGAGGATATTATTGATGTTGCACGTGATGGTGATAAGATTATGTTTGGGAACATCTTACTAGTAATAGTGTTCTCTAATATTGGGGTGCCCGATGGGTAAATTTGAAAAGACAAGATGTGAGTATCCTGCAGGTAAGATCCTCCACGGAAAATGGTTTGCTAAGTATACCTATGATATGGTGACACCAACATATAAGGAATGTGTAGAAAAATGGTATAAATAGATATGCGATGCATTCAGTGCTGAGTGGAGAATTCTAGAAATATTTCCCGCTCTTGTAGATGGAGTTTTGATTTCATAGTTTATCAAAAAAATTGTATTAAAGTTTACATAAACTCATATAACTAAAAGCCCATGGTTCAAACTCCCATTTTCTTTCACAACAAATTACTTTTAGAGTGTTGTGAAAATGTTTAAAGAGGAGCATAAATTGAAGTTTGATCTGCGCAAGGTAGATAAGGGGCACCATGAGATGCTTCAAACACTTGTCTACCCTAAGAAGATCGCTTATGAAGAGAAGTATGTTTTAGAAAGCATGTATTTGTTGAAACCAATAACTTTACCTATAGCTTCGATGGATGTAGCAAGAATATACATTTATGTAAGGCCTCAATTTGTTGATGGAGAATTCATGGAGGATGATGTAAGTATTCTAAGTAGCCCTCCATGTAGAAAAAGGTCGAACCAAGTAAATGAGAGCTCAAAGAGACACATTCTATGAGTAGGAGCAAAGGGAAGGAAAGGTTAGTACTCTATTTCAAGTGTGCCCATAAGACAAAAATCTAAATGGAAGAAGGAAAGTACACATACATATGTTAGAGGAAACTTATGAGAAGAATATCTCCAAGTGTAGAAGAAACAAAAAAATTATACATAGCTCAAACTTTGAGATGACGGCGAGCCTTTGAAGGATGAAGAGAAATTTGAGAATGGGGAAGAACGAAAGCATGAGTTAGATGAGGAGGACCAGAGTGTGCACTTTGAGGAAACACATTTTATGGTGATGGGTAGAGAAGAACAAGTTGGAACATATGATACTCAAACTTTAGGTGATAGATTGGAACCAACAATAGGGAGGAAGACTAGGCATATTCCTAACCCCGAGATAAATATCAAAGTGGAAAAAGAGATCGAGGAGATTATAGAATATTTGGTAGAGCATGAGGTGACACATAATATAGAAGAATAAAAGAGTTAAGGAAACGAAGGGATCATGGGTGGAGAATTAGACCTTTTTGTAGGTTTCCCCAAGGGTGTTTGTGGAAAGAAGAGGCAAGCATACATCTCAAAAGGACCTATCATGAAGTATGTGAAGATCCCAATAAGATTCTATATGTGAGTTATTAGAGTATGATTTTTTCAAACCATCTATTTTCTCGGTCATCATTCAATAAGGAGGATGCATACGCACATAAGGAAGATGTTGTCATGGGAATTGGAGTCACATATTGAGGAGCCATAATTTAAAGTGAGTAAGCAATCATTACTAGATACCCATGAGTTGAAAATCTTGAGAGAGATGAATCCCAACAAGCTGATAGATAAACGAGTGTGTAATGTGCTTGATGATTAACTAAAATTAAAATAAACTAGAAGAAATGATGTAATGATATTTAATCTAAATAGGAGGACTAAAACACTTTTAAAGTACGCTAAAACAGTATGGAACAACTCTAAATAAATATTATAAATAAAATTAAAAACCTAAGTATTCAAGGAGAAGTGAGGAGAAATGACTTAGTTGATAATGGAAGATTATCGCAATGTGTCGCAGTGTGACCGTGGATTCCATAAGATAAAATGATCACTCAAAGGTCTTCGAAGGTTAGATCGGAGGATCTCGAGATGACTAAGGTGCCTAGAAGGTACTGTCTACAAAATATGCATGTTAGTTTTTGTAAAGCTCCATATCCGATATTTCTGAGGGTCACAAGATATCCTAAACTATTCTCTGTGTGTCACACTAGATTTTTTTGAGATGTAATGAATGTGCTAGATAATAGAAGTGATTGACATGCAAGAGATAAGGAAGTATCAAAACCTAAGAAAAATAAAATATGTAGAATAAATGGGTTGGATCGACCTCAACCGCAAAACTAGTGGTCTTATCACCGAGGCGTTGCTCACATTTTAGACACGGATATAGTTTTGGTGTGTGTGTGCATGTCATGTCATATGTACTCTTCTTCCAATCACACTTTGTGAAGTAGCATGCATTAATAACTATAGAAAATGTACTAGCATGTGTGCATGAAATAAAATAGAATCCTGTTATCCCGTAAAATTGGCAAGGGCAATTTTATGGGTAACCATACCAAAATTTTGTTCTGGTCCCTCGTTGGGGACCCTCAAGCTACGGTCGGAACGTCTGAAAACCCTTTCTGGGAAATCGGGCCTTCCGGACTTAGCCATTTTTGGTATTTTTGGGTTGGGTGCACCTTTTTGTCTGGCATGCAACACGGGGTAAACTGTGCCCCCTTTCATTTCCTTCGCACACCCTTTGACGTGTCGACACACACTTTGGCGCGCCCACCGTGTTGCACCTTTCTTGCATGCGCCAAAGCGCGCATGCACCTTCGTGTCAACAATATTTTTGTTGCACAAGATTTTAGTGTGCCGGGCACACGTATTTCCATGTTGACAAAACTTTTTGGTGCTTAAAGGTGCACATAACAACGTGTTAACGCACATCTTGGTGCACCACAGGGCGCAAGTTTTGACAATGTCGACAGGTGTTTTGATGCGCCACTTCAAAAAGTGGTTGGCACATTTATTACGCCTTTGCCTATATATAGGTGCATCTTCCTGTCATTATCACCATTCAAAAAACATGTGATTGTTTTTATTCTTACTCGCACCTGTCGGCATACATTGTCCTCATGTCGCGTTCGTGGACCCCGCTTCGCTTCTCACGTTATATTCCGGGTAGGTGGTCTTTTCCCCCTATATTTTTGCTAGTTGTTGTTTGTTTGTGTAGTAGGTTGCATAGATTTGTCAAAACCCTCCTTTGCTGCCCTGGCTGTCTTTCTCCCATGCTCTCCCTCCTCTTTCCAGGACCTGCACTGCAAAGAGAGCCTTGCCTCAAAGCACTTGGGTCTTTTTGTTGTACCCCCTTCTCTATCCATGGAACCCTGCAGAAGAGGCTTAACACCCATTCAAACCCCACAGAGAAAGAAGAGGCTTAAAAATTGATAAACTACATTTTTACCCTTTGGCACAATCGCCACCCTTGCAACATGAGGTACAGTCACGCCAATAACGGCGCATCCGCCATGCTTGCTGCATAAAAAATAGTTGCGCCCTCAAAGTGCACTTTCCTTGCTTGCAACACCCACTAACCCTGCGCCCTCTTAGCGCACCAAACTCATGTGTAACATTGCAAAAATTGTGCCATTGGCATACCCTGCATCCATGCAACACTCACAGCCGATGCTTTGGCTAAGTATAAAGCTCATAATAGCAAGCGTAAAGATCATCCCTATTGCAGCAACATCATGTCATGCAGACCTCCCATGCGCCGCACCAAGTTCCCCTTTTTCGCACCTGAAGTCTATGTTACACATGCTAAACTTGCGCGCCTTTGGCACACCAAATCCCTCGTGTAACATGAAAAATATATGCACCTTTGGCGCATCCTGTCCCCGTAACATGAAAAATATCTGCACCCATTATAAAACACATATAAATGGCGCCGGCGCACTCCCACTTGCAACAACAAAAATGTCATGTGCAGTATCCATGCGCCTTGCACCCTTTGGCGCTGATTTGTCCCTTGTAACACCATTTTCCTGTGTGCCACACTATTTAGCCCTGCAGCCTGCAGTATCCATGCGCCCTGCGCCCTGATGCCTTAAAATTGCTAACTCTTCCTTCTGTCAATACTTCAATGGGAGATCAAACAACTAACATGACTCTCCTACGTTGGGTTTCGCTTCTTCTTCTTGCAGATCAACAACTAAGTTCATAACTACATATGTCTACATCAAGCAAGAGACCTACCAAGTCTAAGGGTAAAGCCAAGCTTACAGAGGAAGAAATGAAGTACAAATATCAGAGGGTCAGGATGCCCGAATCCCAGGCAGAGTGTGACCTAGATATAAGAGACTCATAACTTGGTCATATCAATATGGAAGACTTCCGGGGCGAACCGGAAGGGTCAAAGGAAGTCTATGGATCAAAAGCAAGACTATATCCTGAGCAGCTCTGGCTTAAAGAACTTACCACAATGGGGAGGTTCTACATGAACTCCTACGTAGTTTATGCTTTGTGGCCTCGGAAAGAGATTATCCAGATTGATGCGGTACGGGTTTGGCCCAAGTAAAAATATATGAATACTATCTAGAAAGGCGAGAACAATATTTCTCGGTTACAAAGATTAACGATGCCTTCTTCTATGGCATCGTCGCGCTTTGAGGCCAAACATGACTCATGGTCATATGACCAAGAGAATTGTTGCAGCAAGCAGAGAAATGGGGGCCTTGTTCACTCGATTCCCCACCTTCACTTATCTAAGGGCAAAGAACTTCTTGGGGAACCAACCAAATTGCCAAGATATGCCAGCCCCAAGCTGATCCTGTTGGAGCTGTCAAGATAGCTCATAACCTATCACGAGAAGTGCTTGAAGAGAAAGAAGGGTGGAACTCCTTTCCCCCTCACAGTGGGCAGGTACACTTGTCTTTCTCACCACAAAGCACGGGAAATGTTTGCAGAGCTGGAGCTACTAAATCTAAAGCACAAATTCCTAGCAAGGCCCACTTTCGACCCAAGGAATTGCCTTCCTAGGGCCAAACTCAATCCAATCCACATTCCATAGATCGAGGATATTTATATCGACCTATATCATGAGGTCGAGCTCAGAAGGAAAGACCATTCCCGCTTAGCCTTGGTTGAAATCATCGGTGCGACATAGCCATCGTCCCAAAAGGTTATCAAACTACTTGATCAAAGAAGTTAATCAGGGTATATCTTGACACGGGTGGGGAAAGCGGCCGTTACAGCTGTAATTGGACAGGACTAAAGCACCTCAAACGATAGAAGAAAGGGTCAAAGAAACTTTGTGGAGAACAGAGCACTGGTGCAGGATGAATGGTCTCATCTACCTCGGAGTTGATTTCACCACATCTCCATTGGGAAACGCACCTTCCAGACTGAAACATCTGCCAAAGAGCAAAGGTAAAGACAAGGAGGGCGAGTCAAGCTCTGCCCAAGAAGAGACTCCTGAGAGTCCCCCTTCCACCGCACAAGAACAAGTTATAACTCTGGCTTCTCGGCCGAGATGTTACGATGGGCACATCCACTCGTGATGTTGCCCTCTCAGTAACTATTGAGGTCCCTTCTATCTCTTCTCCCTCTCCTCCTTCCCCTCCTCGAGTGACCCAAGCGACCATTCCTTTGGTCATGTCCTCTCCCCCATCTTCTACTGTTCCCCCTTCCTCATCGTCCATCTTCTCTTCTCTCGGAGCTGTCCCCCACCATTTCTTCCCTCATCTCTTTGCTCCCTTCCATTCCCATGTCCCGCCTCCCGTAGTATCTCTTCCTCCGTGAGCACTTCCTCGGCCTCCTTCCGAATGCCGCCTCCAAGTGTCTCCACGCATTTTCCTTCTACTTTACTGCCAGCTGCTCCCTTTTCTATTTCCAGCCCCTCTCCCATAAGTCCAAAGCATGGATCTCTCGACTTTGAGCCAACAAAAAAAAGGAAAGTTCCCATCACAGCTTGATGGACTTCTCGACATCCCATCAAAGGGGCCAAAAAAGAAGCAAAAGCCTATAACCCGCTTCTCTCGAGTGCGTCGGGGAAAAGAGTAATGGAGATAGCTTACCCCAATCCTTTAAAGGATAAAAGGATGTGTCTTGACAGATTATACAATGACCTAAGTCACTGATGGGGACATCTTCAAAAAGCCTTGAGGAGAGGCCTTATCTGCAGATTGATGCCCTTTGTAAGAAGCTCTAGGAATCAAAGGAAGAAAAGAGGCTGTTAAAGGAGAAAAATAAACATCTTCTCCACACCTTGCAGAAAATGGGCAGTGCACCTCCTACAACTGCCGCCAAAACTCCTGAGCCTCTAAGCCAGGACAAGATTAATGAATACGCCAAAATCGTCGAGCAGGGTATGGCAGTTTCCGCCTGGAGGAGCCAAATCCTCAAAGAAAGTGAGGGAGTGATCACCAAGTTCACCAGTTTATATCAGAATATCAATCGGGTGAACAAAGAGCTCCAGGCGATAGTAGGACCCATCTCCGAAGAGCTGGACCATGCCAGGATGCAGCATGAGACCTTTCAGAAAATTCTTGACTATTCAGTCGAAGATCTGGTCAAGTTCGGTGTCTTTGGGCACCCCAGAGCCCTCAACAAAATCCTTTCTACTCTAGATTACCAAGTCGATCAGCTAGAGTTCGTCCTGGAGCAGATTGACAAGATCAAGGAGGAAGCCCTGGATGCAATGCATCAAATGGAGTGAATTGTCCTGAGAATGTCTCCGGACTTGCTCACTCCTTCTTTCACCTTAAGAAAGGTAGAGGAAACTATTCGGATCTTCAAGGAGATCATTTCACAAGGGTTGGGACCAGAAGTCACTTTCGACGTCGAATCCATCAACAACCTATTGGCCTATCGTGACTTCATTGGGTACCTGATAGACGCGGAAAATGAATATTATAAACTCCCAGGAAAAGCTCCGCAGACGAGGCGGGAGATTTGCGAGGCTATCAGTGATCGACACAAGGATCCTTCCCCGGATCAACTTCAACCCATGATCACCAAGTTCATGGAATACCGTGCCTAGTTCCACATCTCGTCACTGAGCGCAAAGACAAAAGTAGGATACCCCCTTTCGAGGTATTTGGATGATGATGAATAATCTCTTTCTTCCGACCTTCTCCTTGTAAATATCTAAAGTATGTTGACACAAATGATGACATCATCCATGTTGCAACATGGGATGATGTCATCCACAAATTTTTCAAAAGTCAACAAATGACTTTGAGATATTTTGTAAGATATTTTTGTAATTAAGTGGTTGGTTCGTTTTCCCTTCTCTTCTTCTCTTCTTCTATATATACTTGAATACTTGTTGTATTCAAGGGTGGATACTTTTCAGATGAAAAATAGAAGTAAGAAGAAAAGACTTTGAGATTTTTGTAACAGAAGGAAATATTAATACAATATTTAGACTTTGTCTTTGAATACTGTGTTATAGATCGAGCTTTCTTATGTTAGATCTCGTATGTTTGTTCTATTGAATCTATACGCTTTATTGTCATTTATTCATCGATTATTGCTTTGTTCGTCTATGCAAGTAGGTTCGGCTCACATTTACTACCAGCCCAAAACATAGACCCTCGACCTTTCTACTTTGGAATTCATTTCTTTTCTACCTTCGAATCCATCTTCCTTCCTTTCCTTCCTTCATTCCTTTACTGTTCTTCGTCAAAACTACCTCTACTTAGGATGAGATCCTAAACCCCACGAAGGCAGAATATTGTAATACTCTGCACAGTTCCCGCTGGTAGAATAGCAATAAACCGGTTTCACTTTGTTGTCTCAAAGAGGGCTATGCCCTACACACTTGTTGGCTTGTCTCAGTCCATGATCTGTCCACTCGCATTTTCAAACCAACAAATCCCTCCCCTTATGTTGTGTGTGTTGATGCAAATCTCTTAACCTTGATGCATGACACTATGTGGATGCAAATCTAGATGGAGTGATAGTAGTATGTGATGCTACGACCCTCATTATGGTCTCACAAATTTATATTTATAGGGTTCTCTTGTTCTAATTTCGTAATTAACACGACATGGGATACTATGAAAAATATAAGGATGAGAAACAACTAGAAAGAGCCCAAAGATGCAAAAAGTGGAAAAATGGATTGGGGCACCCAAGTAGGATCGAGGCTCCTTGGGGCACCCCAAAGATCTGAGCCTTGACACCCCGATTTAGGCTAAAATGATGGGAAAATGCCAAAATGGTTGGGCATGTATGTGGGAATGTAAGGCAAAGATGAAATAAAGGGGACTAATTAGTACTTTATTCATTGAAAACCCTCTAAATAATAATATGAAAATCGGGATAAATAATACCTAAAGTGCATGATTTTGTGACTACATTTTACCCCACTTTACGTTGGTGAGTGGAATGCTCGGTAACATAAATTAGATAAGAAATGCGTACTTGATATCCATGAAGAGTGTAGTAGAGACGTGCCAATGGACTAGACTCAAGCGTGGAATGAAAAAAGAAAAAGTGGAGGAGCGTGGAATTCTAAAGATGAAAAATGTGCATAAAAATTGATGAGAGTGAACCTAGGGTGAAATGCATGTGTACTTTAACTACATGGTTAGTGAAGGAAAGTGCCACCATGGTATGTTTTGTTGCATTTTCGTCATTCTCATCATCGTTATTGCACCCAATTTGAACTCTTGTTTCTCATACAGTGAACCTACAAGGAGGAAATGATCAAGTAGTTCGATATGTGTGTATGTAAAATACACAAGTATAAAATACACAAATGTAAAATAAGCCAAATGAAAATGTAAATGGAACAGTGCTCTGATCCATGTCGAGAAAAAAGGGTGTAGAAAGATATCTGTGTTGCTTTCTGCAAGTTTTTTGGGCGGTCTCATGCCACCACTGGTTTGAAAAGAAGTGTATGGAGGAAATACTTTGTGTCCTCCAACCCTTGTCTAATTCTGCTGAAATGTTGTGAAGAGATATACGTAGCATCTATTTTTTTGGGTGATCCTACACCAACTGGTCAAAGTATTATAGAGAGGCACACCCATTTTAACCCCCAATCCCGTAACTACTTTCCGAAATGCTAAGGACACCATGTCTTGTAAAATTCATTATGTATGGAGTTAAGTAGATTGGTCTCGAACTCACTCGTATATGTAAACCCACAAAGCCAATGGTGCAAAGTGCCTTATCTTGAACCGATGTAAATGTGTTGTGTTAGTATGTAAAACCCTCAATGATTCCCCCCTCTTTAGGGGTGCATGCGACATAAGTGAAAGGAGAATGCAGCCCCAAAAGAGGTCCCATCGCACTTTGACTTGTAAAAATTTTTCCTATAGGGGGAAAGGGAAAGTTATTAGTAGAAACCAAGGCACCACGAGAGAATGGGATGGCTATCCAAAACAAGTGTAAGTCAAAAACATGTGCATGCAAGAAGTGTAAAATACACGAGACAATCTAGTAACTACCAAACAAAGTAGTGTAAACATACAAGAAAACAAATAGACCACACAAAGTTGGTTGAAAAAATGGGACATCATTCATAATGTCGCAAGACACGCAAGGCCATCATGGACACAAACAATATAAAAGTGTGCACACAAACATAGGGCAAAGCCCGTAGACAATGACAAATAATAGCGAGACAAGTAGAGAAAAAAATAAGTAGTCATGGAAACATATAATCGTAAAACAAGTGCTACACATGGAACACCCATTAGCATGTTAGAAGAATAACCCATATGTCAAATCAGGTATGATCAAGTAATGTAATATGCTAAGTACAAAATGAAACAATAACACTTGTATGATATGAATGTGGATGCCCAGGTGACCAATATGTTAAGGGTAGAAGGCGAGCATCCATGCAACTTGTAGTAGTCACGTATCTCGTGATCTTACTAAACAAAGGCATGAACATGCATGTGTGTATGATATAGATAATGACATATAAGAAATCAGTCTAACATGTGTAGTAAAGTGATCATGTAAACCACTAGTGAGAAACAATAAATGACCCCAAGATAATGCAACATGTTGTGGATGGATGGAATGGAATGCAATATGGAATGATAGGAGCAATGTGCCCCCAAGTGTATGGAAGTGTATGCAATGAGGTTCATTTTTTTTTCCCCCTCAGTAGTCAAAATGAACCATAAATGAGAGTGTGTCATCGGGAAATGGTAGAGTAGTGATGGGTATGTCTAGCGCTATTTGTGATGAGTGTGTATGTGAGGGGTGATGAGATGCGACATGTGGAGGGATGTGCATGAACCTTATAGCCAAAGCATATATCACAACTTGTTGAATGGGTGAGTGATGATTTATCCCTAAACGTATATCACTATAAGATGAGTAATGCGGGTGGTGATTTAGCCTAAAGCGTATACCACTATGATATGGAAGGATGAGTGATGATTTATCCCTAAGAGTATATCACTACATGATGAATAATAAGGGGTGGTGATTTAGCCTAAAGCATATACCACTACAAACTTCTTGAAAAGGTGATGATTTAGCCTACAGAGTATGCCACTACAAGATGAAAGGATGAGTGATGATGTATCCCTAAGTGTATATCACTACATGATGATAGAAATAGGTGACGATTTAGCTTAAAGAGAAAAGGAGGGTGTGGTTATGTAATCTAATATGTATACCGCTACAAGATAATAGAATAGGTGATGACTTAGCCTAAAGTGTATGTAACTAGCCTAGGAATGTTGCATGGTGAGTGTAAGGTCCGTTTCATTTGTAAACCCTCCGCATGCCAAGTATGGACCAAGGAGCTAAAGCGCATCATAGGGTGGATTCAATGCGTAGAAAATGACGTAGTATAGGTGACCAAATGGGGAATAGGGTGTGTAAATGTGTGGTATGTAAAATGCGATGTAATAGGTGAATAACCATGTAATGTATAATACACAATGTAATGTATGTGAGGATGTAAAATATAGGTGATGCATAAATGCGTGGTGTAAAATGTAACTAAATATGTAGATACTCGGTTGGATGTAATGTATAGAACTGAGTATAATATAGAATAAGTGTAGATGTATGATGTGTGATGTGAGGAAATGAAATGTAGAAAGCTTAGTGTGGTGTGTGGGGTTCAATGTAATGGTAATCCCTCAACAATCAAGTGTGAAATGAAGCACAAGATCAAAAGTACGTCATTGGGTAATGACATTGTTAGAACATGTGATATGGTATGCTTATAAGAAAGGATATTAAGCGAGAAGGAAAAGAGGTGTGATGTAAGACTATGTAACTATGTGGAAAAATGAGGGGAAGTATATAATGCGATATGCACCCCCTCCCGTAGTGGTAGTGTGCAAAAAGACTATGTAAACTCATCAAAGAGATCATTGTTCTCTGGATCAAAGTCAAATGGATATGGATTAGCAACTTGGTAAGCTATATTATGAGGTTAATCATGCAATGAGATAGCGAGGATGTAAACAATACATGCCCATAGCGTACTATTCATTAGTGAATAGAGGATGTGGAAAACCATGTGCGTACCACTTGTGTGAAATTATGCAGTAGCCACGAAAAGAACTATTGCAAATGAAAAAGTGGTGAAAGGAATAAGAAATAAAATTTCGGTGTGACTAGGATCTAATGTTCCTCCAATGTAAGTAAGCCAAGAATCCCCTAATGTGAGTGGAGAAGAACAAGGGGTATGTGGTAGATAGACTAGAAGATGAAAAACACGCAAACCATAAGCAACAGTAGTATGACAAAGCCATAATATAGATGAAGAGCATGCGTAGAAGGCTAGAGGTCCTCAAAAGTGAAACCAAGAAGAGTTAAACCATCATGGGAATAGATGGTGTCATCACATGTAGGGTCGAATGGAACATGTTCCCAATATGAGTTATGAATGAAAAGTGTGCAAGTGAAGGGTGGACGTGCCAAAGTAGGAGATGTACGTGGATGGGGAGGCACTCGATCGATGTCTATAGAATTGAAATGCCCCTGGTGAAGAATCATAGTAGTAGTAGGAGCGGGTGGCATAAATGAAACAACATCTATTGAGAAAATAGTACCATCAAGTGGTGGTAAATGTGGTGGTTCATCCATAGGTTGGGGTCATTGGTAGTATTGATGCATGGAATGGGAAAACTAGTGTTTGGAGCTCGATCAAAATATTGAAATGGATCATGGTAACGAAAAAAGGTATACTACATGCCCTCATGTAATAACTTAATGTAGTTATGGATAGTAGATGTGGCAGTCGCGTGCAAGACATGAAGCCATGGTTGACTAAGTAAACAATTATAAGTAGGCTGTGAAATCAGAAACGAAAAAGCTGTGTTATGAGTCTTAGGACCAATAGTGATGGGTAATGTGACATGACCAAGACATGGGGGTGGAGCGATCATAAGCACATCTTGAAATACTAGAGGACTAATGTCACGAGCGAGAAGAGCCTAAATCTTTGACAAAAGGCATGGTACACAAATTAAGCTCATTGTTGTTGTCAATTAAAGTTCTCTTAACAACAACATTATAAATGTGAGAAATAATATGTAAAGGTGGATCATTGTCAAAAGTAGCACAATCATTATGAGGAGCGAGATGGGAAAGTAATATCTTTGAGATAAGCCATCCACAAAAGTGTTATAGACTATGTATGCGTGAGTGTTGTTAGGAATACGAGGTAGTGATTAAAATATTAGTGATTTTATCCCGTAATTTAGGGCAAAGAAGTAAAATGTCATGAATGGAAATAGCCATGATGAAGGAAGCCTAAAAAGAATGAGGATTGGAAGATTGCGTAGGTTACGTCAAGTTCACCAAAATTATTAACTAAAATTAAACGAAAATAGAAGAAATTATGTAATGATAGTTAATCTAAATAGGAGGAATAAAACATTGTAAAGTATGCTAAAATAATATGAAACAACTCTAAATAAATGTTATAAATAAAATTAAAACCCTAAGTATGTAAAGAAGTGAGGAGAAATGAATTAGTGATAATGGAAAACTATCCCAATGTGTCACATGTCCTGATTGTGGATTCTAGAAGTTAGAACAATCATTCCAAGGTCCTACAAAGGTCGGATATGGAGGATTTGAGATGACTAAGGTGCCTATAAGGTACCATGGCACCTGGTATGCAAAATAGGTGCCTTGGTTCCTATAAAAGCTCGAATCTAATCTTTATAGGGTCACTGAGGTATCTGAAATATTCTATCATTTCATTTTGGATTTGTTGGGTTGTGTTGTGTGTGCTAGATAATAGAATTGACCTACCTACAAGAGGGAAGGAAGTATCAAACCATAAGAAAAATAAAATATGCAAAATGAATGGGTCGGATTGACCTCAACCACAAAACTAGTGGTCTTATCACTAAGTGTTGCACTACATTTTATACTCGGATGTAGTTTTGGTGTGTGTGTGTGTGTGTGTGTGTGTGTGTGTGTGTGTGTGTGTGTGTGTGTGTGTGTGTGTGTGTGTGTGTGTGTGTGTGTGTGTGTGTGTGTGTGTGTGTGTGTGTGTGCTTGTACAGCGCATGTCATCCCTAGGTGCTCTTGTGTTAGTCGCACTTTGTGAAATAGTGATAAATAACAACTATAGAAAATGTACTAGCATGTGTGCATGAAATAGAATAGAATTCCTCACCCTATGTTGTGTGTGTTGATGCAGGTCTCCCAGCCTTGATGCATAACACTATGTGGATGCAAGTGATGCAATGGATGCAACTCTAGATGGAGTGATAACAATATTTGATGCTAGGAGTCTCATTATGGTCTCATAGCTTTATATTTATAGGTTTTTCTTGTTCTAATTTTGTAATTAACCCCGACATGGCTAACTATGAAAAAGATAAGGATGAGAAACAGCTAAAAACAACCCAAAAGAGGCGGGGAAAGTGGAAAAATGGATTGGGAACTCGTAGGTGGGACGGGGTGCCTCAAGGTGCCCCAAGATATAGGCATGGGCACCCCAATTTAGGCTAAAATGATGGGGAAATTCCAAAATGGTTGGGCATGTATGTAGGAACGTGTAAGAAATAAAAAAATAAAATGTAAAACAAGATGGCCAAAAAGGGGATTAATTAGTACTTTATTCACTTGAAAACCCTCTAAATAGTAGTATGAAAACTGGGCTAAATAATGCCTAAAGTGCATGATTTTGTGACGACACTTAACAAGCTATTGATGTCGGTGAGTTCTAGGGTTTTTGAAAAGAACAACAATATACGGTTTATGCAGAGGGATCTAGAGGAGAAAAATAAAGAGATAAGAGAAAGGGATAAGGAGATAAAGGAGAAGGAGCGATTATTGCGTAGTTAAAATAGGAGCTAAGGGATGAGAAAGGGTGGACGCGCGTGGCTTATAAAAAGGCGAAGACATAGCTGATGCAATCTTACTAGCATGCCTAGATCGACATCTCCTAATATAACTAAGTATGAAACTACCTTCCATTGTTTGGAAGATTTAATGTGCATAATCACATCTCAACAACCACCCCTTGCATTAGAATCTACAAAAGAATTTATGGCGCAACAAAAGAAACATGAAAGATAAAAAATTGAATCCACCATAACATAATACATTGAGTTAATTGAATTAGTGAAAGCAATAACTCACATGGTAGAAGTTGTCTATGAAAATTGTGATGATAGAGATCATGTAGTGGGACTGCTGGTTGTAAAGGATGAGGTAGATTTGAAAGAGTTCTAGGCCAAGAACAAAGGAAATATGGTAGAATGAGAAAGAATCTGGTAGAGGTTGAGCGAAGACCGAGGTAATTGATTCGTTGGGATCCTTGATTAAATATAAGTTGAAAGAATTGTACCCACAAGTTATGCAGGATGGACACACTAATTGATATAGGAAAACAATTGGAGACTCTAGTGGACACACTAAAAGCTAAGGGTGAGGATCTAACTTTTGAAGAAGTCACTGCTATTATAGGGGATGCCTTTACTCAAGCACGCGGTGAATTAGAAGGGTGGAAAACATTGGAAGCATTAGTGAATAAGGAATTCCCCCTCCTTTTTGCACAGTAGCACTTGGATTCTTTCATTCTTTGGCACAAGTAGAACAAATTATTTCATTCTTTGATTCTTGAAGGATTATTTATCATTATTTGGGTGATCAAATAGAGTGTTTCCGAGGACAGAAAACATACCTAATGTGGGGTAATGTTGGGCCCGATAGAAATGTATAAGTATTTAAGGATTGCATAGGTTTACACACGCACAAGTAAGGTGCGAAGAAACGTGTGGAAATGCTATGGAAGGAACACACGGAAGGATAAACATGGTGAACGTGCTATAAGAATAGGATTTACATGTGAAATATGGAAAGGGATGCATGCAAGGATCATTCGAGACAAGAAAAGGACTTGGTGATTTTTGGTATATGAAGCTAAATATAGACTTGGAATATGTGACACCGAAGGAGGTTTGGGAGGTCATGACGAGCCTACTTTTGAGGAAAGAACTTGCAGTTCAAACAGGTGCATGGAGCTATTAATAGGATCAGATTTAGGAGTTAATTATCGATGATCTATTAGTAGGTATAACTTGAATGCTTCCATAGAGATCTTGTAGCGGCACATGACTATTCTTGGCATGTAGCCTATTTTGAGAATACATGGGCGGTGAAGGGAAAGTTCCCCACCCTTATATATATGTATTGATTTACACGATTTAGAGCATCATGTGTGTTAGAGTTATGTTGTTGGTTTATGAGCACACTTAACTTATGACAGTCATATATATGTATTCAACTATTGTGGATTAATATAATGGATCATTGTGGTTGGATATTGATTGTTGATGTCTCTATTATTGGTAACTATATGGTGAATCTGATCTTAGTGGTTATATGAACTATATGTGTACTTACTTATGTGTGTTTCCAAATTAAGCTCATGGATCTGGTTGTTATGATTATGGAATATGTTCATGCATGCTAACTCCTTGACAAAGCTAACATAGAAGAGGGACATGGTACCTTCGCGTGCTTCAGGTGAGCGCTCAGATCTATTTGGGTGATGTGTCAAGGCATGTATAGGGTTTTGAGTAAGAAAAAAAGAGTACAACCATAATTAAGATAGGTCACTGGATCATGAATTCAGGACATGTAATATGTTGTATTCTAGATTAATTCATAGATGTCTTAGAAATAAATCAAGTCTCATGATTCAAAATAGAATAAAAATCAATCGGGTGGGATCAAGAATGATAAAACATAAAGTGATAAAAATTACTATAATTTCGATCCGAACACATAAAATGGAAAGAAAGTGAAACAAATTAATATTGGGATCCAAGATCAACCTTTTGTGTAATGCACTTACATGGTTTTATACATAATGACATGACTATTGAGGTATCCATCCTTTTAACTTCTCGTACATCAAGAGGATTCTCATATTCTCTAGCTATCCTACACTATACATTCTACAATTTGTGTTATTTTAAAACATGCTTATATAAGATGTTTTCACAATCATGCAAACTATATCTATGTCAGATTTGAAGTCATTTTACACTCCAACATAGAAATTAGTATTTGAGTGGGGTTCGAGAAATATTACCTTCCTTTCACATGCTTTTACCTTTAAAAATGAGAAAACACAATAATAAAAGTGAAAGGAAATAAGGAAACATGTCTCAAGAAGTTTGTTGTTTATGAGGAGTTTGAAAGTGGGTTAAAGCAATCCAACAAACTAAAATTTTCAAAATTTTAATTTTTCCCCTTAAAATAACTTATATATATTAAAAATGAACCCTATTTGGAATTTTTTTTTATGTATGTGCGAGTGGTGAGTTTTTTAGCTTTAGAGAAACTATGATGGTTTTGTTGGAACCCAAAATTTTACACCTCATTTTGGGGCCTTAAATTTAAAATTTAGCATTCGATCATGATCATTCATGTATTTAAAGAAGTATATCATCTCATAATCTATCAAAACATGTGTATAGGCTAGCTCTGGGTTGACACATGTGAAAAAATGGGAACAATTAATCAAAATCATGTGTTTTGGGCTTAATTAAAGGAAAGAGACATTTAATTTCTTGGTTTCCTTAATCATCTTGGCCAAACTCAATTGGGTGGTGACAAGAGACATATGACAACCGCTTGTATTTTTTTCTCGCTTTAGGATTTATCCCATATGCACAGGAGGAATACCTCATTTAGGTTTATAAACGTGGTGGCCACCTTAGTTAAGTGGAGAAAAAGGATCCATGATTTAAACTTTTTCCTAAGTTCAAAATGTCTAAGACATGAGAGGCGAGTCTAAAGGAAACCTTGATAGCCCAAAATCTTGAGAAGGTCCAAAATCATGAAAGGATGTGATTGGTCCATCCATGGTCCCAAAGAGTCGAAATATCGAGTGAGGAAACAATAAGGTAGGAAAGCTCAAATTAATTATGTAAATTTAATTAATTATTATTGTCAATTTAATTCAAGTTACTAATTAATTAATTAAATTAATGTTACTTACAAATTTAATTAATTAACGTTTTTATTTATTTTTATAATAAATTGTTGTTATTAATTTTATTAATTAAATTATAAATTTAATTATTAAATTAATAATATCAATTTTATAAATACCTTAATTAATTATTAAACTGGCACTTAAATGAATGGTAAAGTCCTACTTCGTGAAGTTTGCGAAGAAGTTTGCAAGAAATCGTTTCCATAGGAGTTTGCGGAGAGAATTGCAAGATGTATAATTTGGAAGTTTCCCATTCCCGCAATTAAAATTTTCCATTTCTTCTTTCATACCTCTTCTATGTGGAAGAAGTTCGTGTTCACGGAAAGAAATAAGCTGAGATTTTGTAATTTATTCCCAGCCATTTGAAGATCTGGGCGTCTGCAAGCAAAAAGACAGAAAGTCGAAGAAAACACGTCTACAAAGAGATTCTTAACAAGTGTAATGCCCCATTCATCATTGCTCTTTTTCTTCTTGGACGACCGTGTTGCGAAGCATTTAACGTTGTTGGGATCTTGTTGATCTTTTATTGGCTTCGCCCTTGTCGCAAAGAACAATTGCAATTCTCCCTCTTCATCATTCCTGCTTGTGTTGGTGTTGATGTTTTCTGTTGTTGAGCCCACGCAACATTCCTTGTGATTATCCTATTAAAAGAAAATATTGTTGTTGCTTTCTCGATCTTTCCTGTTGATTGTTATTAATATGATTAATTATTATCATTATTCTTATTTTAATCCTAAAAATAATAAAATATATATATATATATATATATATATATATATAAATAATGGTAATAATAGTATTACAAAAGTAATTTTCGATTGGCGATTATTTGATTTTAGTGTTAATTTTTATCAATACTATTATTAATTACCTTTAAGATGTTCTATGTTATTATTGATATTTTCATGTAGTGTGAACCTCGTTTCGTGTAAAGGAATATTTTTTTTCCATTGCGGCGCCATAGTCAGTCGTTGCCTTGTGTTGCCGTCGTAATGATAATCTCTAGTTCTTCCGTCAGCCATTATAGCTGGCGATCATGTTGTTTTATCATTTAGAGTAATGGAGAAATTAATTATTGCTCATTCTTGCTTGGCCGTTTGTGTGCGATCCTATCTTATCGGGTTGTCTTGTTCCATTTCTTTTCAAACTAGATAACATCTTATAAAAAAAAGGGGGATAAAAGAAATCAAGTAGCTTTGACATTAAACTTATGGTAGAATTTTGCACCTTCTACAACATGTATAACTCTTCGCAAAACCATAGTTTCCTTAAGTAATCCGCTTCCACACGTAATAATGTTTTAAGGGCGTGTTGCTTCTTTGGACAGATGGAAGGAGGAGGTCATTGTGGCTAGTCGTGTGCAGTTAATGCGTTCCTCCCAACTGAATGAAGAAAACATTTATCTTACTCTTCTCCTAGCCTATGCGCCATTCCTGCTCCCTTGCCTAACTTTGCAATTAAACTGGGTTGTTAGCTAGCGGTTGGTGGGAAGTTATGGACTCCTGTCTTTTCCTTAAATGTTTTTGTTAAAGCACACGCATTGGATTCTCGTCTTCAAAACGAAATCTTGACAGTATGTTGCCACAAGGACTGTAGTGCTCTTGTTTTATGCAGTTTTGTGTTGTGTTTTGAAGGGGGCATTGTTTCTGTTGGGAATGCGTATGGTTGGGAGGCGCTTGGCTCGTTCTTGGGTCTGTGCGGCTAGAGAAAAGTGGACCACGTTTTCTTTATTTTTGTTTTGGCCGCTTCCTTGTTCTGCACTAATGCCCCTTTGGACACGGGCTGGGAGGATGTTGGCTAGGTTATGGAGTCTGGGTGTGTTCCTGGATTTTTTGGTTTGTGAGTTTGATCTCCTTCCAGCGGCCGCCCTTTCCACGACTATATGCAGCACCTTTGCCATGAAGCTAAAAGCTAGTGAAGTAGGCGTGTTACCTCCACTTTCATTGGGTGCTGCGAGGTGTGTTCTTGTCGAGAATCCACAACAATGACCTGCAACAAGAGTTAGCCATGCGATGAGACATGTTGTAGTATGGTAGAAGCCTTTTGGCGCTTCTAACAAGCAGAGTTGTCCAACTATGTTGTTATACATTCGATCATCAAATGCATCCTCAAATTCGGGATTCTCCTTCAAGATATTTTTATCTAAATCGACTATGTGACAGTGAGAGTGTTACCAGGAGACCTGATGAAATTTATTGCTAAGATTCTCTATTGAGACCTTACTTGTTTTACGATGTAACTCATGGAAGAGAATCTCATAGAGGCGGATCTGTTTCATATCAGAATATTCATGAAGCAAATTTCCTTGCTACGTATTCCTACCCTTTTCCCCCTCTTTCCTGTACCAAACGTGAATCCAATCTTTCCTCCCACGTGTGCCATTTGCTTCTACTCTGCCCCATAGATGAGGGCCTGATAACACAAAATATGGACATGGGTTTATGTTGTTTCCTGATACGTTTTGGGGGAGAGGAGCATTGTTTTCTTGTTGGCCGCATGCAATGTAAATATCCTCATTTTTTTTACCCTGCTCTGTCCCTTCCTTGCCTCTGGCCACGAGGATGTTGTTGGGGATTTTGAAACCGTTGGAGCTCAGCACCCAGTGTAGTTAGCAGGGGTTAGACAGCGACATTTTCTCCTTTGCTTTCCTCCTGGCTGTGTCGTCTTAAGGGGAGCCTGGAGTGGTGTTTTTCAAAGCTAAAAGAAGTGGATCAGTGGGACGTGTGGCTTATGCAGTCCCTGCTGGATGTGTTGCTGGTGGATGCGTTTAAAACAGGCATGATAAGACTAACCCTCTCTCTTAATGATTTATCCCCTTTAGTATTTGGGTAAATCAATCTTTGCAATTTTGTTCGAATGTTGTAGATGTGGGTTTCTTTTGGAATGTTGATGTGTTTTTATTTTACTAAGTAAATAGCATTTGGACTCTGGATATTATATAACATGCATTTACATATATTGACTCTTTCTTGAAAGAGATGCCCAGAAAGAGATGGGTTTCAAATGACTTTTAATCATAATTGCATGAACTGATCTCTCCCCTCCTTTACAGTTTATCTTATTTACTATTTGAGTAGAAGAAATCTCTACATCGATTCTTGCCTACTGATCTTATAATGTTGGTTTATCTTTTTGCCTTGATTCTTCCTTTGAATGATGGTTTCTGTAGAAAATATTATGGAGCGTGAATGAGGTTTATAATTTTTCTTGTATTGTTTATATTATGTAGAACATGGCTTGAAAAAGAAAAATTTCGATATGTTTGTATTTGGATTTTATTGTGGATTTATAATAATATAAACTCCCATTAGGATTGGGGGCTTCTATTTGGGAAGAGTCATACTAGTTTAATTGGTCTTTCTAGATAGCTCCATCTGAGTCATTCGATTATCATTTACCTTGGGGATTATTGAAAACCCCTCACCAGGCCCTCTGCTATTATTATTACTATGAGCTTATTATTAGATTGGAACCCTCCTAAAGCATGCGTTAATGGGTTTTCTATGACCTTTACAAATATGTTATGCACGCAAGTCATTATCCTGTGTGGATAATTCTTTGGCTTAATTTTGAGGCACTACTTGGATCTTTGAATCGGTTAAAGTAATATTGGATACATCGAACTCTCATGAATGTTGACATTCTTCAAGTTTGATTGATATGTGATGTCCTCATGCATATGAATTCAGGCAATGCTTGAAATATGAAATTATAAATTTATCTTATACTTTGACCTCGAAGCTTGTCGAAAGACTTTTGGTAGGAAAATAGATGAATAGGGAAGTTAAGATAACTACCCTAAAATGGAGTCATGCATAGCCTTAAGTAAAGGTGACAGACTACCATAATGGAATTTGTGCATACCATGTATGACAGTAAGGATATGAGTCCACCTGAAATTTTTTTAACTTCATTTTGTAGAACAATAATTAATACCCATAAATTGGGGTATGCAAGTGGAGGTTGAATTCTATAACAGGGTATATTATGTTATCAGGTACCCAGTAAGGATAAATATGTTATTTCAATACTTGGTTAATGAGTGGATTATTTTCTGGCATTTACGATGATTATTATGTTAGCTAAAAATTGATACTTGCATCTCAATTGGGAGTTGAGATAATGTTGATACTTGTATTTATAGTGGCTTGGACCGCGCTTACTTATCTTAGTTAGTCAAATGTATCTTTGACATATTAGCAAAATATGACAATATTGTTGATCGTAACTCATTCCAATGAGTTGGACCCTTATACTAATAGAAACATATAAAGGCATGGAATAAGCAACCAAAAGGATACCTAATAATATATGAACTTGTGGATTGGTGGAATCTTTGTTAACATAAGTATATTCTTAAAATTGTGAGATAAATATCCAAATTATACTTACATATCACTGATTATCTATGAAGGTTTGATACTTGGGTAATATCGATGAATAATATAAGATTGATACTTGTATTTATTATATAAACTTAATGTCGTTGGTGCTTTTATTTAATTGAAAGATAATATTGTTGGATACTTATATATGTGAAGTAGGTCGAGGGTATTAGGTGAGCGTTATTATTATTACTGTAATTTAAGTATGATTAATTGCATGGTTAAGGTGGTATATCTAGTCACTTGGAATTGTGTTCTTATGTAGCAGACCTTAAGGAAGTGAACATTAATGAGTATGAAATGTATTATCATGAAATGTGTAGTTAAGTTTTAAATGTATGTTAGAAATTTATTTGATAAGGAGTATTGCAAACTTTCATTTATTTAAATGCTAGATGGCATAAATTATTAGGTGAGGTTTATATCTTATCATGCTCAGTTCTAGCGAACTGACTCTAGTAAATATTTGTGCAGATGGATTATGCGAGTAGATTAAAGGAAAAGAGTGTAAAAGTTTCATCAGTTCAAATTATGAAGTTCTTTGTAGAAAGTTCAATGCGTTGTAAATTTTGTAGCTTTGCTTGCAAGGAGTTTAGAAGATCTCTTGTCTTGGTATGTTCGGAAAAACTACGTGGTGAAGTGTTCTTTCCTTTTGTTGTTAGACTAGTAACTTACCTTGGTGAGAAATGATATTTAATCATTACATTGGCATAAGTATTGTAAAACCCTGATTTTGAGAATAAAGTGTTAAGTCAAAACTCTACGACACCTTGTAATGATGTGATTTAAGTAAAATTAAATGGAGTGGTTAACCCTTATAGAAGTTAACTAAAATATATATATTCAGATAAATTAATGTAGAGATGACTTACTTGAGAACAAGAGATTCCTGAAGTACTCAAAGGTGAAACTATCCTTGTAAAGTAAAATTTTATAAATTGATATCCCTAGCTAACTAGTGAACACTACCCCTTTTGGGTGAACTCTTAAACAAGCTTAAGGGAAAACAATGGTTAGTTTATGGAAGATAATAAGATT
This sequence comes from Taxus wallichiana var. yunnanensis, assembly GCA_018340775.1. Taxonomy (NCBI): domain Eukaryota; kingdom Viridiplantae; phylum Streptophyta; class Pinopsida; order Cupressales; family Taxaceae; genus Taxus; species Taxus wallichiana. Next base: position 525,862,008 of record CM031234.1, read on the forward strand.
TAGCAAGTAGGAGAAGACTTTAAGTGAACTACTCTACAGTGTATAAGAAAATAACTCAGTTGGTAAGATGAATTTGTGCGAATCATTTATTGAATCTTTCTAAAAACATAAGTCATGAGTTAAAGGGTGTTTTATCAAAATAAATAACCTTCAATCATTTCTTACTGTGGCTTGCCCTAGCTGTGAGAGTGTCATGTGGTTGGACTTCTATGTTGTTCTGTCAAAAAAAAGAAAAGTGTATTATCCTTTTGGGTGTGAACGTTTCCGTGCTGACCTTGTGGTCATCCCGTAACAAGTGGTTCCCAGAGTTGGTTGTAACTTTGTGACGACATGTTGTGTCGTGTTATGTGTCGAAGCAAGTCAAAAAAAAAAAAATCTGTCTTTCACTGTGTTGTTCGTGTGTGAATTTTTGGGTCGTTACAACAAGTTAAAGGCGGTTTTGTCTTCTTAAATTGGAAGCCTTGACATAGACATATGGAATACATGTGAGTCACATAGAGACCGGTGGTTATTGAAAGAAATTGAATAAAAATTCAGAAAGACAAGAACTAAGCTCATGCAAGTTTGTGCTGCACACGCACCATGTTGGAGAGGAATTACGTGGGGAAAGGAGATAATGCATGCGCATAAGGAAGAAATTTCATCCAAAAATGCGCTAAAGGCCAAAACGCATGCACAATTTTGTAGCTTGTGGACGATTATCATGGGGGCGTGGATGTCTTCACCAACTATTATTGAGGTAGCTTGTGCCGAAGACTATATGAGTTCCATCATGGATACTAAGATCATCTTGAGTGCATGGGAAATTTGAATGGAGCGAGATGTATTCACAAATGGACTGAGTGCCTTTGCTTGATCATTCACACCCTTGTTATGATTATACGAGCAAGTGAACACAATGAATTGATTAACTGACAACCGCTATGCCCCTTGTGCGGTCGATTTGCAAGCCTTTGAAGCACGCTCTTGCACATTGTTGCTTCGCTGCGCTTGTTTATATCGCTCTCCTCTCGCCTCGGAGTGAGGTTTTGGCATGACGTCGATTTACGAGCTCCCTCACGCGGTCGGTGGCCTCTTCGTTCTCGACCCCCTTCCCCTGTTCATGATAGGGCCTTTGGTCGGCTTGGTAATTGTTGGCGTTGGCTGGAATGCCCTTCATTAGGGCAAATTCCATGGCTAACTCTTGTAGATTCTCCCTTTTGGCGGTCTTCGGCGTTCGAGTTGCAAAACAACAAGAAAGTGGGTGGGATCTCATCTTGGACTCAGCTCAACCTTCGATTGTCATTTCGGCGGGGTTACAAGCCGACAACCCTCTGTCTCCTTTGTCCTCCATGTTTTGCGATTTGCGGCCTAGTTTTCGAAGGCTCATTATTTTGTTCGCTTTTTTTTATTGATTATTGCACTTTTATAGTAGTTTAGATGTAAAATGACATTTTTCTCAAGGCCTGTCTGGCTCGATGTATTTGGTATTCTAGGGTGTGACTTTCTCCACCCAATTTTTGTAGGATTAACTTTGTATATCTCTCATTTCTATATTAAAAAGTGTGTTTATAAAACAAAAAAATTATGATAAACCAAATATTCTTCTAAAAGGCCCTCTTATCAATTAATTGATGAAAGAAATCTCCTCAATTAAATATGATTTTATTATGATTACGCCGAAGGCATCCCCTATGGGCAAGAGGCCTAAGGACATTCATGCCATTGGTATATTTTTACGACCGTTTTTAACGTTGTTTAAAGAGTTTAAATTTGACGGCGTATGACAGATGTATAATTGTTTTTTCGTTATTTTTGTTGTTTTTAACAAAGTGAACCCGATTGCATGTTTGGACGATAATTTGCTTTTGTTCGAGTATGATCTTCTTTACAGTCAAGGTTTGCTTTGAAGCTTGTCTAGTGCCTTATAGGATGCACAATGTTATTTGGTTGTTAATTGATTCTTTTAAATTTCATGGCAGGTCAAAATGTAAAGAAGGTGCATCTATTAAGTTCTAAAATATGGAAAGTTTGAAATCTTTAAGGTTTATCACTTCTAAATTGAAGGTTTGTGCATTTCTACTTGATTTCATTTACTTCCCCATTTTTGTTTTGGAAATTTAATTTGTAAATTTGTTTAATTTTTTTAGTCTTTACTATTATTAGCGTGTAGAGTTTTTATCATGCGAACTATCTTTATGTATTCATGTTTAGTTCAAATAAAATAGTTCGCAAAATACTACCACTCATGATATAAGATTTACAAATGTATATGTACGAATTTGTAACAAATTTGAAGTGTAGACATAGAACCTTTAAATGTAATGCTTAATCTATATTCCTACACTTACAAAATCAGTCAGACCCTTTATCAACATCAACTACAAAAGTATTAACTATCCTCTAAATCAAATAACATATATCGTTCAGCATTCACATTATATTGTACACATGCAATTACTAGTTTTATTGATTTATGTCTCATATAAAAGGGATTTTAGTGTGTGTAATCATATTTATTGCATTGACTAGGTTGAAAAAACGTCCCTCATTTTTCAAAAACAAACTTGGAATAAAATATGCTTGTACCATTAGATTGTGTTTGCTATATATGCGCATTTACGCATTCTATGTAATATCCACATAAGCTAAATTTATTAACGATCTTAGAGGGGTTTTCAGAAAGTCTTATAAAAGTGATCAAAATATCCAAATTATTATTTTTCAACAAAGTGTTGTTATTTTTCAAAAATAAAAATACTCAAGGCCAATAGTTAAACTTTTGTTAAAGCTGTGAAGCATAATGAAAAAAGGAGAGGGTAAATGATGCATGGTTATCTTTGGTTTGACACCCGGTGCGAGTGGGAAAAATAGTCCCTCCATCTCCCAAATTTCTCCCTTGTCATCTTCGCACGAGGTCGTTAATGGTCCCTCTTGGTTCATATTCTAGTCATTTGTGCATCCATAGAAGAGAAAAACAAAATTATTCTCCATTCTTGAAATCATTCACATTTACGCTCAACAATGAGAGTAACCGGACAAAGAACAAAAGTGAAACTTCGACGGACTTTTAATAATCAAAATTTTGCCGGCGGGATATTCACATTTATAGCATAACAAATGTCCATCGTCTTAACAACACATATACAGCAAGATACAAGTTGAGGTGCCCAAAATGAGACAGTAGATGAAATGGTTCAAAATTGAACCCGTCCAAGCCCGTCAATAGCTATCAAACCCGTCAGAGAAGGAATAGGTCAAATTTGGCTGTCAATTTTGAGAAAGATTCATTAATGATTTGACATTCAAGAAATGTAAATATTTTTCCAAAATTGCAAAAGAAGACTTAGATTTAAAACTACCCATCGGTATGGTCGGTGGTCACGACACTACATAAGCTACTAGGGGAGAAGGGCCAGTATGCGAACACCCTAAGTTCGCAGGTCCATGGAGCCAATTCCTTGCCACGTAGGATCACCAATTTGACAGCTAGTTATAAATAAACATTTTTTATCCTAAGCCTTTAATTTTGAATCATATTGTAATATTATTTGCTTACATATGATCGATCAAATAAAATATCTAAAAAAACACATTTTCTTGGTGGAGACCCGAAGTGGTTCACCTGTGGGACAGTGTTGAGCATTTAATTCGAAATAAAAAGGGAAACAATATCTCTGTCCTCCTCATCTTGGCTTTACGTAATAGATAAGCCACAATTAAATGCTCAACCACCCTTTACAGCGCTTGTTTTGGACGCGTTCAAAGCTGGTGCTGCTCAACCACCATTTACCACTGTTCCATGTGTTGGTCGTCAAATAGGACTTTTAAGAAGAGCAGTCGGGGACAAGAAGTCCCTCCTCTTTAATGGGAGAGGTTCCCTTATTCGAAACGAACTTATTTACAAATATACAAAACATGATTTTATGGATGAACTTGGATATTACGAAAGTGTTTTCCCCTGAGGATCATCGATTCAAAAGGATTGAGGAAAAGGGATACGAGGGTGAGCGAGAAAGAACAACATGCAAGATTATAGATAGCGAGAATAATCCTTTATGTATGCGAAGTTGCGGTGAATTTAAAACAAGATCGTTTGTACAAGATGAGATTACGGACACAAAGTTACGTAAATAACCTTCTTGATTCATTAATCAAGGACACAAAGTTCCTTCTTGGTTATACAAGATCACTATACTCATGATATTTGAAAATATGCGATCGGTGAGACTAACGAACTAGAAACAAATGATCTTCAGAAATTAAAAGAAAACACGAGAGATAATAGAGATTAGATAGACAATGAATGGAAATCCCTTTTGTATTGATTTCTCTACGATCTATTTACACTTCTAGAAAATATGCAAAGTTATTCCTCCTTGAATGGCGTAGAAAATACCATTATATAGCTTACAATTCAGTTACTCTTCGTAACCGTTTCTTTTAACTAAAGAATAGTTAAGGACCGCCAAATCGTAGTACCTCAACCTATTACAAAGAAAACTGAAAAAGAAAAGGAAGAAGAGAAGCGTATGGGGAAGAAGGCAAGGTGGCGGTCAGCGAGAGGGACCCATCGACTTGAGAAACATTTGCTTGAATTTCTTCCACGTCTCAACTATGTCTTTGCCACGAGGACACACAAGAATTTTCATCTAATGGATATCTTTGAAAACCGATATAACTTGCGTCTTGAAAGCTTTGTCTTTACGCCATTTGTCCTTAGGAATTGATCTTGGATTGATAGTATCGAGCAGCATGACTTAAATTCATATTTAGCATATTCGGGTAGAGCGGGAAAAACTAAGTATGAATTGCATTAGGTTCACTTGGGACATGTGAGGCGAATGCGCGGAACACGCTGTGGCTCGGCGATTGGGTGAAACAGGGAGAAAATGCATTTTGGGACATTTGGGACGAAGCGTGCGAAATGAAATCACGCGGTTCGGAGTGTTTCGGCCGAAAATGGAACGACTTGCACTTTTTGATTTGGGACAAAGAACTCTGAAGTATGCGACTCGGCCGGTTCGGGCGAAAATGGAACAGCTCGCATGGAAAGTTTGGGACACTTGGGACAAAAGTTAGAAGTAATGCGTGGTTCGGGTGTTTCGGCCGATCGGGGAACAAAGAGCAATTTGGAACTCGGGACAGTTGGGACAAAATTGCGCGAAGGACGCGATTCGGGCGAATCGGCCGAAAATGGAACAACTTGCACAATTCTATTTGGGACACTTGGGACAAAATTGCGCGAAGGATGCGGTTCGGGTGAATCGGCCGATCAGGGAACAGAGTGCACTTTGAGTTTTAGGACACTTGGGACAAAAACTTCCGAGCGGGCCGAAAATGGGACAACTTCGGGGATTTGGTGATCGGAGAATGAAGACCCGTTTGAACTTGGGACAGTTGGGACAAAAAGTTCAAACGGAGGCTGAAATACTTACAAAATGACCCAAAACACAGATTTTCTCAATTTCACGGCCTTTTTCACACCACCAGCTCGGCGATACAGAAAAGACACTTAAACTCAAAATTTTGAAATTTTTACTATTATCGAGCGGGAATTTTGAGTGGACAACGGTGGCTCATACAGGGATGACTTGGATAAATTCAAGGAATGAGACAAGGCAAGAACTTAGATAAACTCGGTGAAGCGGACCGAGTGCCTTATCCATTGGGCAACAGAGTCAAAAATAGACCAATACGAGAGGGCAACACACCAAAACAACGAAGGAAACACACCAAAAAGAGAGAAGCAAAAACACTGTACAAAATATACAAAGGACTCCCTAGTCACCTAGGTCTTGAACAACTTGAGATACTTCCCAGTATAAGGAAGTGGGAGGGGAGAACCATCCATGTAATCAAGATAGAAAGAATTCTTACCATGAAAAGTGTCGACCTTGAAAGGCCCGAGCAAAGGGAATCAAACTTTCCATGGCTATGTACACCACGAGGTTCATGTCTTTTATCCCATAGCAACACAGTGTCTCCAACTTGGAAATCTCTGAACCTAGCTTTCTTGTCAAATAGGGCCTTTACCTTTTGCTGGTGAACAGATATCCTATCAGCAACCATCAATCTGTCCTCATTCAGTTTGTGCAGGTACATAATTCTCTTATCCAGAGCATCGCTGAAACTAGTATCCTCAATGGCCTTCATTAGGTGCAAGGCTGGCAGTTCCACTGTCACTGGCAATTGAGCTTCTACTCCATACACCACTTGAAAAGGAGACATTCCAATGGCTCTTTTAGGTGTGATCCTGTCTGCCCAAAGAGCATCATAGAGCTTCTTGTGCCAGTTTCGTTGAGACTCATTGACCAACTTCCTTATAATTGTCACCAGATTTTTGTTGGTGGATTCTGCTTGCCCATTACCCTGGGGGTAATAATCTGAAGAATGAGCCAGTGAGATGCCATACCCGTAGCAGAAATCCATTATCTCAGTTGAGGAGAAGTTTAAAGAATTATCTGTTACAATCTTGTTAGGTACACCATACCTTACCAAGATGTTCTCTTTGATGAAGCTGCATACCACTTCAGAAGTGGTGCTCTTGACTGGAATAGCTTCCACCCATTTGGTGAAGTAGTCAGTGGCAGTTAGCACATGAGTGTGACCAGCACTAGAAGCAGGATTAAGTGCACCAATGAAGTCCAAACCCCACTGTTGAAATGGTTCCTCAATCACAACTGGCTTGAGAGGCAACGACGCCAGTTTAGGTCTTCCCACAAAAGTCTGACAAGCCTCACATTTATCCACCCACTTGGATGCATCTCTGAACAAGGAAGGCCAGTAGTATCCTCCACGGAGTATCTTGTGAGCAGTGACCGTTGATGAATAGTGCCCTCCACATGCCTGATCATGAAAAGCTGAGAGAAATTTTCTCTGTTGTTCCTTGTCTACACACTTCAAAAATCTCCCATCTAAGCCACGCTTGAACAAAGCATTTTCCCATAATACATATTGCGCTGACCTCAATTTAACAGTCCTCTTTTCCTTGGTAGTTAAATGAGAGGGGCATTCCCCATAGGTGAGAAAATGGGCGATGTCAGCATACCATTCATCGACTGAGCTAAGGAACAGAACAGTAGGAATGTCAGCTTTCTCCTCCAGCAACTCATGTTTAGCTCCTTCAGCAATGAGCTCACAAAGACCTTTTCCACGAACCAGCTTGGTCGGTTTGATATCAATGTCGTACTCTTGGACCTTAGCAACCCAGTTCCCTCTCTTGGATCCAAATTCTTGTTGTGTGAGAATCGACTTAATGATTGTATCGGAAAGACACCATGGAGTGAGAGTTGAGGATATAAAAACGAAACTGCTTCACAACTTTGACCACTGCAAAAGCATGCTTCTCCATCATGGTGTATTTCAACTCATGATCCTTCAGAATATAGCTCATGAACGCAATTTAGAGTTCATGCTCATTAGAGTCTTCTTGAGTTAAGGCAACGACGGCGAGGGTATTATACGCAGCATAGCTTGATAGATGATAAAATCTTTGCTAAAATCGGGATGAGGCCAAAGCGGAGTTTTAGCGATAGCTCTCTTGATACCCTCAAAGGATTCCTTTCCTTCAGAAGACCACCCAAATGTTTGTTTCCCTTTCATCATCTGAGAAATATTCAAAGTTAATTCTGCAAAATTAGGGATGAATCTTCTCAAGAAATTGATCTTACCAGAAGAAGGAGTGAACACCCTTTTCTTGGTTGGGAGAGGGATTTCTTTGGATAGCTTGTACTCGTTCGAGGTCAATCTTAATACCATCCTTGGAAACGATGTGCCCTAATAAATTTCCCTCAGTGACACAAAAGACAGATTTTTTAGGGTTCAAAGAGATTCCATGCTCTCTGCATCTTAGCAAAACTGTCTCTAGGTGATCAAAATGATCTGCTCTTGTCTTGGAAAACACTGTCAGGTCATCAAGATATATGACAATACACTTCCCTTTCAAGCTTCCAAAAGCGAGATCCATAGCTCTCACTGGAAAGTGGCCCAGCATTAATAAGCCCAAAAGGCATTCTCTTGTAAGCGAAAGGTGCCCCCAAGGAGTAGTGAAAGTTGTTTTATGTTGATCTACTGATATCGACCTCTACGATTGTATCCGAGAAAATCCATCAAGCATAGATAACATTTGAGCTGTTATCTTTGCTTGCAATACTTGATCCATCATGGGAAAAGGATAATTATCTTTCGAGAGAAGCTGATTCGGGTTCTGAAATCAACACAGAATGCGGATCTCACCATTTTCTTCACGTGAGCACAATATTTGCAATCCATGTTGAATGGTAAATAGGAAAAATAATTTTAGCTTTCAACAACTTTACGTATTTCTTGAAAGATGGTGTCAGCTACTTTGGGGTTGTATTGTCTCTATTTCTGCTTGAAAGGTTTAATCCAGGCTTGAGAGGAATAGAGTGCTACATATCTTTTGGTTTGAAAGCTTTCAAATCTTCATAAGAATAAGCGAGAACATCCTTATATCTTTTCAAAAGATCAATTGCTTTTCTCCTCTCATCCGCTGTGCAACATTTCCCAATATTCACTAGCTTAGGGTCAGTAGGACTCCCAATATCAATCTTATCATACTCAGCTGATTGCTGAGGCCCAGAAGAAGCTCTAGATTTCACATACCTGTCATGCTTATCAAATAGTTCCTCCAAACTCACCGACCCTTTAGGAATCTTGTTTCCTTTGAGATTGATGCATCCATCTTGATCTGTCTCTTCTCCTTGGGTGACAGCTTTGTTAAAGGGCACACTTTCACGAGGTAGGTTGTCACTTCCCTCAAAATACAGCTATTCGAAATTACCCTTGAGTTCCAGGAAGGAAAGTAAATGTTGATCATCATTGAAAACCTGCCAGTTATTGGCATTATCAGGTACACTAGGCCGATGGACCATCTCAATGGTGAACTTATCCTGAGAGAAATCAGGATGAGGAATTAGTAGTGACCCCGAGACTGCTAGCGAATCAGCCCTGCTGTTCTTTTCTCTAGGTACTGCTTCAATAGAGAAAGCATCAAGGAACTCAATAGAATCCCAAACCTGATTCCGGTAATGCCTTAACCTTCCATTTTTTACTTGAAAAAGGTTTCTGACCTGCTTTACAATCAATTCTACATCACCACGAGCCAGAAGATTCTTTATACCTTGTTCTTTGGCCACCTGCAATCCGAGAATGAGAGCCTCGTATTCTGCTGTGTTATTAGTATTCTCGAACTGCAACTTAAATGAAAAGGGGTGTAGGCATCCTTCAGGTGACACTAGCAAGACACCAGCTCCAGAACCAGCTGAGGAACAACTTCCATCAAACTCTAAAATCCAAATACCATTAGGATCTTTAGGTGACATTCTGGGAAGTTGGATTTCATCAGGGGACATAATCATGTAGTTGCCATGACCCATATCCTCATTAAGTATTTGTGCTCTAGGATCATCTGTTTTCTACACAATATACTCAGACTGCTTTTCAGGCAACAACTTCTTCATTTGTCCATTGACAGGCACGAGTGCATGCGACCAGTCCATCTGGATTTCCCCACCCACATCTTTGCAGAAGTTCCTACTTAGCAACATCCCGTATGAAGGAGGGATATCTGCTACTAGGATGGTAGCCAACACTTTCTTTTCAGGAAAGGCAGCAAAAGCCACTTGCGCATCTTTAATTCTCCCGACCAGGGGCACTTCTTTACTTTCCATGGAGTAACAGGATCCATAAGTGCGAGTGAGGGTCAGGCCTAAAGCATGAGCTACTTTAGCAGGCATTACGTTATCTGAAGCTCCAGAGTCTATGACACAATTACTGAGCCTATGGCCAGCTATTAGAAGTGTTACATAAAATGGTTTAATTTTGTCACCATGTGAGGTGGTGGACAAACATTACTGAGACTAGGTTTGTGGTGCAGAAGGAGGAGTAGGTAGAAGGCCTTTAGAAGTGGTCTTAGAGTTGGAATTGACAAAGTGGATCATTTTGGCAAAGGCTTTGGGATGGGTTTGATAGTACTCAGCTTCTGAGATTTGGACCTTGGTCTTTTTCAGGTGATCAACAATATCAAAGGATCCAGAAGTGGACGGGCCATCATCATTTGAAATTCTAGGCTTATCAACTTTAGGAGAAAAAGAAGAAGCAACTTTGGTAGCAGGGTTGATAGGACTCACCTTTGGTGCAGATGAAGTAGGGATAGGAGACCCTCTTTTTGCAATTACAGGGATAGTTTCCGACTGCTCCTTAGATTTCTTTATGGGCTGTGTCACCTTCTCCTTCTGCTTTGTCTGTTCTCGAGTCATGACAGCAAATGATTCGCTGTTCATGTCTGCTATCACTTCATCATAATCATCTCCATCGTCAATGCCCTCAGTGGTGAAGAAATTCACTCGAGATCCCTCAAGTTCTTCTGCCTCATCATCAAATTCTCTCGCAAACTCTTCGCAAGCTTCGTTATCTTCATCATCATCTGGTTCTTCAACTTCACAGGTTGCATTCACAGGAACCTTAACAGGAGGTCCTTCAAGTGCTAGTCTTGTTTGAGAAGCGAGCAAGCGATTTACGGGCTGGAAATTTCTTCTTGGAACATCTGCATAAGGGCGTCTTGAGCGATTATTTCTTTATAGCGATAAGATCATTCGCAAGTTTACGAACTAATGGATCGAGTGTTAGGTCGAGGGTGGAAGAGGAAGAAGCGGTGGAGACTTAGATTTGGGAGGGTCTCTTCTCAACTTCCCACGACATGATCAAGTCATCCTCGATACTAACAGCAAGAGTTTGATCCTTGACCAATGTTGTGAGATTAGCCCTTCTTAGTGCATAACTAACCTTGGGCGTTTGAGAATTTAGGAAGAAACACTTTTGAATTTGATCAACAAGGTGAGTATTTACAGGAATCTTGTTGATCAGTCTGTTGAATCGGGCCACAAACTCTCTCATGGGTTCTTGTGAATCTTCTCTTATATCGAGAAATTTGGGCAAGCAAAAGCATGCACATCTTGCCGGCTTGAAGCTTAGCTTGAGTTTTGAACCGAGTTCTCATCGTGTTCGATCGGTGATAGCATTAGCCGGAAGGTGGTAGAACCAATCAGCGGCGTTGTCTTGTAACGTCTCAGCGATGAACAGACCTCACGAAGCGTCTTCATGTTCGACCCCGAACTCCACAGGCAACAATGAAAGCTGCGATGTGTTCATCAGGATGCACTTTGCCGTCACCTTTGAACTTGGGGAAGTTCTTCCGGTTACCTCTAGGTAACTCATGCAAAGGCTGAGTAAGGGCCAGGGGCCCGACACGATGACCCCATGGTAATGGCGCCGCCATTCTTGGAAAAATGGCTTGGAGAGGAACTTTAACACCAGCGAGGATCAAAGCTCGTAGATTGGGACTAGCAGGCTTTGAAGGAATACCACCCGCAGGACTTCTTTCTTGAACAGGTGGTGTGCTTGTCGAACGAGTCCTTCTATTTCTTGTTGAAGGGAAAGGAAAACCCTGCTGCTCCAAAAGCTGAAACTGAGAGTCTTCAATACCAAGGGTCCTTCTCCCTCGAGTAAAATGCGGAGTCGCCAGATCAAAAGATGATCGAAAAATTACAGAACTGGAATGTGATTTTCCCAGTGAGTCGCCAAAAACTGTTGGTCGTCAAATAGGACTTTTAAGAAGAGCAACAGTCAGGGGACAAGAAGTCCCTCCTCTTTAATGGGAGAGGTTCCCTTATTCAGAAACGAACTTATTTACAAATATACAAAACATGATTTTATGGTTGAACTTGGATATTACGAAAGTGTTTTCCCTGAGGATCATCGATTCTACAAAAGGAGGGCGAGGAAAGGGAATACGAGGGTGAGCAGAAGAGCAACATGCAGGATTATAGATAGCAGAATAATCCTTTATGTATACGAAGTTGCAGTGAATTTAAAACAAGATCGTTTGTACAAGATGAGATTACCAGACACAAAGTTCTGTAAATAACCTTCTTCAGATTCATTAATCAAGGACACAAAGTTCCTTCTTGGTTATACAAGATCACTATACTCGCAATATTTGAAAATATGCAATCAGTGAGACTAACGAACTAGAAACAAATGATCTTCACGAAATTAAAAGAAAACACAGAGATAACAGAGATTAGATAGACAATGAATGGAAAGCCCTTTTGTATTGATTTCTCTCTGATCTATTTACACTTCCAGAAAATATGCCAAGTTCTTCCTCCTTCGAATGGCGTAGAAAATACCATTATATAGCTTACAATTCAGTTACTCTTCGTAACCGTTTCTTTTAACTAAAGAATAGTTAAGGACCGCCAAATCGCAGTACCTCAACCTATTACAAAGAAAACTGAAAAAGAAAGGGAAGAAGAGAAACGTATGGGGAAGAAGACAGGTGGCCGGTCACTGAGAGGGACCCATCAACTTCAGAAACCGCTGCTTGAATTTCTTCCACGTCTCAGCTATGTCTTTGCCACGAGGGACACACAAGAATTTTCATCTTGAAGATGACAATGGATATCTTTGAAAACTGATATAACCAGCGTCTTGAAAGCTTCGTCTTTCTGCCAGCTGTCCTTGGAATTTGATCTTGATTGATAGTATCGAGCCAGCCGACTTAAATTCATATTTAGCATATTCGGGTAGAGCGGGAAAAACTAAGTATGAATTGCATTAGGTTCACTTGGGACATGTGAGACGCGAATGCGCGAAACACGCGGCTCGGCCGATTCGGGTGAAACAGGGAGAAAATGCATTTTGGGACATTTGGGACGAAAACGCGCGAAGTACGCGGTTCGGGTGAATCGGCCGAAAATGGAACGACTTGCACTTTTTGATTTGGGACAAAGAGCTCTGAAGTACGCGACTCGGCCGGTTCGGGCGAAAATGGAACAGCTCGCACGGAAAGTTTGGGACACTTGGGACAAAAAGTTCCGAAGTACGCGGTTCGGGTGTTTCGGCCGATCGGGGAACAGAGAGCAATTTGGAACTCGGGACAGTTGGGACAAAATTGCGTGAAGGACGCGATTCGGGTGAATCGGCCGAAAATGGAACAACTTGCACAATTCTATTTGGGACACTTGGGACAAAATTGCGCGAAGGATGCGGTTCGGGTGAATCGGCCGATCGGGGAACAGAGTGCACTTTGAGTTTTGGGACACTTGGGACAAAAACTTCCGACGGGCCCGAAAATGGGACAACTTCGGGGATTTCGGCCGATCGGAGAACAGAAGACCCGTTTGAACTTGGGACAGTTGGGACAAAAAGTTCCGACAGGCCCGAAATACTTACAAAATGACCCAAAACACAGATTTTCTCAATTTCACGGCCTTTTTCACACCACCAGCTCGACAGAAAAGACACTTAAACTCAAAATTTTGAAATTTTTACTATTATCAGAGCGGGGAATTTTGAGTGGACAACACCATGGCCATTTTGGAGTCGTTTCAGACTATTTTTCTCAACCGCCATTTACCATACTGTTCCATGGCGCGTTTTGGAGTCGTTCCAGACTGTTTTGCTCAGATGTGTTACACACTGTCTCCTCCTCTGGACGTGTTACACACTGTCTCCTCCTCTGGACGCATTACCTACTGTCTCCCTTGGACGCGTTACACACTGTCTCCCTTGGACGTGTTACACACTGTCTCCTTTGGATGCGTTACACACTGTCTAGGTATGACTCGTTACACATTGTCTCCCTTGGACGCGTTACACACTGTCTCCCTTGGATGCGTTACACACTGTCTCCTTTGCAAATGGTGGTTGTTTGTGAGTGGGCTTACAGCCTGTGCGAGGTTTGCGTGAAGGGTGGCTTCTCAGTGCCTTGCTCGAGGTGTTCAAGCACAAGGGATTCATATTGCCCACAACATTATACAGTGAACAATACGACCTTACAGGTACGCATTTTTTTCTTTCATTTTCTCTGTAGTTTTGACTGCATTTTGTTAGCCATTTTTTTCTTTCATTTTCTCTGCAGCTCTGACTGCATTTTGTTAGCCATTTTTTTCTTTCATTTTCTCTGAAGCTCTGACTGCATTTTGTTAGCCATTTTTTTCTTTCATTTTCTCTGAAGCTCTGACTGCATTTTGTTTTCCAGTTTGTTAGCTCAAACGTACTGGCAACTGCACATCTAGGACCGAAGTGCTTGGACCCGAGAGCTGAATCTCAGACCCTTTTCAGATAGGTTTTGAGCCAAATTTTCTAAGCCTTTCTACATGTGCCATTTTTTTATCTATTTGATCCTTATGCTTTTTTCATTCTCTGTGTTCAAACAAATTCAGTTTTTTAATAAATGGCTAAACATGCATGTGCAGATTGCATGGAAAACTTTGGAACGACAGTTTTATGCATCGAGATCGGTTGAAGCAGGGTGGAAACAGTGTGTATTCACACTACTAATACTCAAGGAAAATGTTACCTACAATTCTATGTTTTTAAGCCATATAGAGGTGAGGTTTCTACCTCACCAAGATTCAAATAAATCCTTGTCTTTCAGTTTTTATTTCACGGTGTTCATTTTAAGTTGCAACAATTTAACATAAACCTTTAACAAATTCTGAGCTGATTTGGTTTCCACATCTGAAACAATGATTACATTTCGAGCAAAATGTATTAATATAAAATGCATGTCTTTATATTTCTTACATTTGGAGCAAAACATATAAACTTATATTGTATGTGTCCATATTCATTACATTCAGAGAAAAACATATAAACTTATACTGTATGTGTCCATATTCATTACATTCGGAGCAAAATATACCAACTATAAACTACATACCAACTATAAACTATTACTATAAGTTTGTTAGTCAATTTCCATGTCACACCTTCAAAAAGGCCCTGAGTTTGGACTATCAGGAATGATTGTATCATTGACAGATGTTGTTGGAGTCATTAAGAGGTTCACTGGATGAACCCATGGTGGAATAGGAAAACCAGATATGGTATGAAAGGTTGTATGTGAAGTAGGAGGTTGTGGGATAATGGGGTGTGTAGTTGGAGTTGAAGTTATTTGCATTCTGTTGGTGTCAAGGAAGTAAGGGTGGTAATATGGGATAGGAACTTTCAACATATCTTGTAACATGGAGTTCTGTATGGGCATGGAATGATGCATGGGAAACAAAACCTGCGGATTGTTGAACTTGTTATCTCTTTCTTGTTTCTCTTTCTCCCTTTGATGCCGAGTGGCTTCCTTCTGTTGTAATTCCAATTCCTTTTTTTGGTGAGCTACTTCCCGTTGTTTCTCGCACTCCTGTCTTTCAACAAAATTTTGTAGATCCCTTTCTTGCCTCTCTTTAATGCGTTGCAATCTCTCTTCCTTTTTTGCTCCTTTGCTATCAACCTTTCTTGCTTTTTTTGCCTCAATATGCTCCGTTTACGTTGTTTCCCTTCACATATTTCTTATTTTTTTGTTGTGTATCTTTTAACATCGAACATTAGCATCGAGATGTTAACAATTGTGAAGCACGACTTATCCGGAGTGCAGCATCACTCTTACCTTTGGAAGGATCCCGTACAAATTGTGTCGATAACCTTAAAAATTTACCCAATTTCTTCTCATTTGCAGCAACACCATCATTTGATATACCACTTTCAACATCATGGCCAGTTGTCTCTTCCTCATTTTTATCTTTATCAATGACCTCAATTTCCTCTGTGTCAGCATAATAATGAGTAAAGTTTGCTGGTTCAAAGTCTGCTGGCTCAAGGTTGGTTGGCATCGAAGGTAAAGATATACTTTCATCCTCAGTGTTTCCAATCTGATCAACTCCCAACTCTGCAATATGCTCTTGCAGCCAAGTAGGTTGTTCTGGTGCACTTGGTAATGAGAGATCATCCTCTCCAAATCCATAGGCCTCAGTGTTGCAGTTGGATGTGCCTTGGTCATGAGTATTCACAATGTGGTTCACTTCATAATCTTTGGTCTGCATTATACTTTGTCATTCTCCCTGTACACTTGGTTCCTCCGTCTCTGTATTAGCAACAACCATTGTTTCAATGGTTGGATGGAATTCTTTTGTTGTACAGATTCTTAACTGATTCCATTAAGTAATTTTCTCCTATTTTGTCACCAACTGGTGGAGCTACATCTCTTGACAAACTTAGGATGTTTTCAGCAGCATCAACATCTATTATGTTTTCAGTACCATCAACATTCATAATGTTTTCAGTAGTATCATCATCTGTGACATTTTCAGCAGCATCTTCGTTGGCATCTTCTTCAATGATATATAGTTTACTACATTCCATGTCATTCTGTAATGCATTTGGATCAAGTGGCCATATACCTGTGCGTCTAAAACCAGCACGAATATTTGCAGGTGTCAAGGCCTTGGCGAGAGCTCTACTACCTATTTCTGCCAAGTCTGAACATTTGACTTCTTGGTACTTATTATTACACATCCACTGCATCCTCTCAGATCTGAAATATGCTTTAAAAGGACCAAAGACACTAACATCCAGTGGTTGCAACCTGTGTGTAGTATGTGCTGGCAATGTCAATAAATCAATCCCCAATCGCCTGGCCTCTTCTATAGTTGACAATGCCACATGGCTTCCATGACCATCAAATATAAGTAAATGCCTATTTTCAGGGCACACCCCTCTAGGTACAGACTTACTGAAATGATACAACCAGCTTATAAAGAGCTCTCTAGTCATCCAAGCACTTGGATGAGCAGCCATGCAAGCACCTGGTTCACATCCCTTGATGTAATTTTGTGAAACTTTCTGACCTTTAAATAAGTAAAAGTTAGGGATACATTGCCTGCTGACATTTACACAACATAGAATTGTCATCCATTCTCTGCTACGAGGAATGATTTTGGGAACATTCCTGCAACCCTTGGTGGCAAGCACCCTCATGCCACAATTTCTCCCTGCTTGGATTCCTGTCTCATCACAATTCCATATTTTGCCTGCACCATAGGAATTGATATAAATGTTAGCTAGTTTTTCATAAAACTTGCTAACCACCTCTGGACGTAAACCTATTGCACGATCTCTTTCTAGACCTTGACTGTGATCGAAGGACTATATGTCAGGTGTCTTTTTCTAAATCCTTCACACCAAGATTTTCCAGGTAATCCTTCTCAAAATGGAGTCTCTCTAGTTTCACAAATTTGTGCAACACATGCCCTCAGTTGCATAAATCCCACTCCATGCCCTAAATCTGCCATTTGCTTACACCATTCAACTATCTCTTTCTCCTCTCCTTCACTCAAAACAGGTGCAGGGCCCTTCCTTTTTGTATGGGTCAGACCATTCAGCCAATAATGAACAGATGTAGGAGGTAAATTATATTTCAGTGCAGCAGCTCTAATAGAATAATTGTTGAATTCAATATCATCTATGGCCTTTAACATATCTTCTTTTGACCAACTAGACAAAATTCTAACCTTCTTGGTTGAAGTGTTGCCTCTAACAACCACAGTCTCCTGTAGTTCATGCCTATTTAGTTCACATCCAGCAGGTTTTGGCTGATGATCATCATTTGTGTTTGTATCTCCTTGATTTGTTGTTGCACCATCCTCTTCACTTATTATTGTAGCATCCTGTTCATCTGTTTCATGGTTAGATGTTTCAATTTCAAATTGTACACCTCATTTTTTGGGCATACGTTGTGCTCGATGTAAACTCCTCTTTCTCTTCATCTTCTCTAAACGCTGCAGTATGAAACAATATAAAATTAGTAAAATATGTATTAATATATCAATAAGATCATCTACAATGGGAAAATTTTAGCAAGCTTATGATACATGACAGTATGAATTATGAACTTGTAGGTGAACTTGTGATTACCCCGTTGGGCGCCATTAACGATGATCGAATACATGTTTTATTAATTTCATATTATTTGATAAAGACATAATTTATAAGCTGGGTTGTTGATTACATAGGGGAGAAGAGCCAGTATGTGAACACTGCCCAATAATTGAACACTATTTTTCATTTAAAATATCCAATACCTGATGGAATAAAAACCCAAATTTTGATTATTGAAGTTCAAAAATTTGTTTTTTATAAACCATATGTGAATAGGGTCAACATCTCGAGCAAGGCACTGAGAAAGACCCCTTCACGCAAACCTCGCACAGGCTGTAAGCCCACTCACAAACAACCAACATTTGCATTACAACTCGGCATGAGGAAATGCAACGCGTCCAAAGGAAACAATGTGTAACGTGTCCAAAGGAAACAAGTGTGTACGGAGCGTCCAAAACAAGCCATGGTAAATGGTGGTTGAGCATTTATTTGTGTCTTATCTATCAGGCGCGTCAAAATCCATGAGGACAGATTGCATTTCCCTCTTTTATTTCGAATTTAATGCTCAACACCTGACCTGTTCATATTAAAATATGATACGAAATTAAAGGCTTAGGATAAAAAAATGCTTATTTATAACTAGCTGTCAAATTGGCACTCCTACGTGGCAAGGAATTGGCTCCATGGACCTGCGAACTTAGGGTGTTCGCATACTGGCCCTATATAAACTTCAATAATCAAAATTTTGGTTTTTATTCCATCAAGTATTGGATATTTTAAATGCAGAATAGTGTTCAAGTGAAATATCATGTCACGGATGACATGATATTTCAAAGTGAAAAGCAACTCTAATTGAATAATGCGAGAAACTCAATATCATCTATGGCCTTTAACATATCTTCTTTTGACCAACTAGACAAAATTCTAACCTTCTTGGTCGAAGTGTTGCCTCTAACAACCACAGTCTCTTGTAGTTCATGCCTATTTAGTTCACATCCAGCAGGTTCTCGCTGATGATCATCAGTTGTGTTTGTATCTCCTTGATTTATTGTTGCACCATCCTCTTCGCTTATTATTGTAGCATCATGTTCATCTGTTTCATGGTTAGATGGTTCAATTTCAAATTGTACACCTCATTTTTTGGGCATACGTTGTGCTCGATGTAAACTCCTCTTTCTCTTCATCTTCTCTAAATGCTACAGTATGAAACAATATAAAATTAGTAAAATATGTATTAATATATCAATAAGATCATCTATAAACACTTCTAAAGATGAGGTGTTATCAAATAACACTACATTCATCAGCTTGTTTGTAATTGATCAATATTAATTAGAATGTTTCACTCGAACATGCAGTTGCCCCTTTCGACATTGTAATTCATATCGATCAATTGACGCAGGTCTTGTTAATGTAATGTTTTGTGACATCAAATCATCTTCAGAAGTGAATGCATGTAAGAATCGTAATTGTAATAGCTTGACTACATATGCTGTTACGGTGGCAGCAAATCTGTTGTACTACTGTAGGTCTTGGTATGGACCACTTCGGATCTCCACCAGTAAATGTGTTTTTTTAGATATTTTACTTGATAGATCATATGGAAGCAAATAATATTAATATATGATTCAAAATTAAAGATATAGGATTAAAAAATGTTTATTTATACCTAGCTGGCATACTGTCACTCCTACATGGCAAGGATTTGGTTCACTTAACCTGCGAACTTAGGGTGTTCGCATACTTGCCCTTCTCCCCTAAAATCTTCTAAATAAATGGCGGTTGAGCAAAATAGTCTGAAACGACTCCAAAACGCGCCATGGAATAGTCTGGTAAATGGTGGTTGAGCAAACCAGTTTGGAACGCGTCCAAAACAAGTCGTTGGTAAATGGTGGTTGAGCATTTCATTGTGGCTTATCTATTACGCGCGTCAAGATGAGGAGGACAGATACTGTTTCCCTCTTTTATTTCGAATTAAATGCTCAACACCTGTCCCGTTGTGTGAACCACTTTGGGTCTCCACCAGTAAATGTGTTTTTTTTGAGATATTTTATTTGATCGATCATATGTAAGAAAATAATATTACAATTGGTGATCCTACGTGGCAAGGAATTGGCTCCATGGGCCTGCGAACTTAGGGTGTTCGCATACTGGCCCTTCTCCCCTATAAATAAACATTTTTCTTTCCTATATCTTTAATTTCTAGGAGTAGTGCCATTATGTCAACACCCTAAGTTCATGGGTCCATCAGGCCAATTCCTTGTCATGTAGGTTTATCAATTTTATAGCTAGCTATAAATAAACATTTCTTTATCTTATCTCTGTAGTTTGGAAACTCTTTATCATATCTCTTTAGTATTGGGTAGTGTTCACATAGAGTTCTGATTTACTGTTTTGTATTAAATGATCTGATTTAATATCTTACATAGTTAGCTAGAGATATATAAAGAATGTCTTTGGACATATGTTTGAGCTGTTATTACATCCCTAGGTGAAGCCAATCACATCTTAGGTGAAGCCACAACTCGAAATATGTTTGAGCTGTTTTGGACTTTTGTTACATTCTCTATTTCTAAAGGTGAAGATGTTTTGGCTCACGTATGTTAGATGATTTCTCTCTTACCTTCACTGTACTACGATTTATATTCACTACCATTAATCCTTGTGGATATTGATAATGGTTTGAATTTCAGTTTTTCAATTTTATAGGATGCAGTGGATGTTGTTTGTGAGAAAATTCAGTTCTCTATATTTTGCAGATGTCTATGGGTTGAGGACGATACCAATTGATATGTCCAGCACATTCTTCATATATCTGTAGATGACTTATTTTTAGAAAAGGCCTATCCCCCTCACTATGTCCAGATGGGTAATAAGGGAAGACATTGTGAAATTAATAGTTCTCTTGTCAAATAAGTAAGGAAAATACTTCAACTAGATAACAAGAGACTTCAGCCATATGATCGCAGGTCCATGGAGCCAATTCCTTGCCATGTAGGATCACCAATTTGACAGCTAGTTATAATTAAACAATTTTTTATCCTAAGCCTTTAATTTCGAATCATATTGTAATATTATTTGCTTACATATGATCGATCAAATAAAATATCTCAAAATAAACACATTTACATTCTGAAGTTACTAATTCTATTGTGAAGTTAATATTATTTGCTTTTAAGGTACTTTAAGGGAGAAAACATAAAGCCATTATCTAATAGATGTTCACAGAATTAATTAGCAGGATGCTATGATCAAGAATCACTCAATTCCAATCTTAATATTTTTTTAATGTGCTCTGCAAAATGGGCCAATTTTTGATAAATTAAATAGAAATCAGTCCATAAACTTGCAGTTCTGCTCAGCAATCTGTTATGTCTAATTCTAACTTAATTGAACAGATCTTTGGTCAAACAAAAAGTAGATCACAACATGCTTTCAGCAGAAGTGCAAGGTATACGTTAGCTTATATCAGAGAAAACAGCCAGTTGAGGTTATATATGAATACATTCCAGTGGAAAAAGGCCTTAAGTAATAAATTTGACTATTTTTTACATATTTAAGTGTCCTCTTGAAGTTGTTTGATAGCTACTTTATGAGATTTCTGTCACACCTCTAGGGATTTGGGAGACATTCTCAGCATTCATCTGGATAACAAGAAACTCATGCTCTGGAAATTATAAGCAGTAGGTATGAAAACTAACCTGCAATTTTTGCTTTGCTGGACCTTTCCTTTCAAAACTTGATAGAAGTAATCTCTTCTTATAAAATCCACTGTAATCAGGCACCCTACAGAAGTAAATCAGCAGTAAACAAGACTAGGAAAGTGAATATATAATACCAACATTGATTTGAGAGTATCCAATCAAAATGTAAGACATGGATCAAGGTGTAGGGTCTTTTTAATCAAAGGTTGAAATTGATTTTGAGATGATCTTGTGGCTGAAATTATTTGATTTGATATTCATATTTATTTTTTACCTTCAAGTGTACAATTTTGTTTGTGTTTTTAATGGATGAATTTGAATCTTGAGAAGAAGGTTCCCTCTTTTTTTGCAGGTATGTATTAAAGTCTGGATATGAAAGATCTGGTGATTGAACAACCCAACTTGGAATATGGAAAGAGATGAATTGGAAAGACAAATATTCAACCCATTAAATAGATATGATGGGTTTGTCAACTGATATGTTGTATTTATATTTTGAACAAATGAATATTTTATTGTAGAAAATGAAAGTACTAATCAATATTTATTGTGTACTAAGTAATACTGAGATGTTGACCCTATGCACATATGGTTTATAAAAAAACAAAATTTTGAACTTCAATAATCAAAATTTTGGTTTTCATTCCATCAAGTATTGGATATTTTAAATGCAAAATAGTGTTCAAGTATTGGGTAGTGTTCACATATTGGCCCTTCTCCCCTACTAGTCTGCTACCCGCATCTTGCAAGGAAATTTAATGATTTTTGCCTTTCCGTATACCTAGTACTATCAATGTCAATTATGTTAATGATCAATAAGATGATTCACTGTACATATCAGAATCCACTACCAAGTTTGAAAGGTCCATTCTAATTAAATTCCACGAAGAGTACAAAGTGTACCAATTTGTCATAGGTTGTCATGAGAGACCATGGGTTAAATTTGAGAGTTGTTTAGACATTTTTGTGATTTTGGACTTAAAATACTTGTAAAATACTCGATCTAACTGTCACACACAACTTGCATATTTTAAACGTGATTGTCATTTTTAATATAAATTTATATAAATATAATAAAAAAATATGTAAATTTATATTATAAAAGATATAATAAATATACAATAATTAGTAAAAATAACATTATTTTGTATTTTTGAAGGAAAATATTGAAAATTTACCGTCACCCGAACATTGTTTGACCAACATAGGTGGGCTTCACCCAAAGATCCAAACCCCATTGAGAGAATGGCCAAAGGTCTTGTGCAACCTGTAAGACATGATTATGTGTATGACGAAGATTAGCATGTTGTTGACACTTCATACAACGCAGCGTAATCACAACAATCTTGGTTTAGGGTTGGCCAATAATAGCTGAGGCGAAGGATGCACTTAGCGATAGCGAAGCCACTGAAATGACCTTCACAAATCCCGTTGTGAACTTCCTTTATAGTGTATGGTATTGTTATCCCAAATTCACCCCGGTAAATTTGGTCAAGACAACCCCACACATAGAGAAAATATGAAGGGAAAATGTTTCGGACCTACGAGCTCACATTCCAGAACGAGGCAAAGGAAAAAGTCAAAGTTTGAACCCGAGTCAAAGCCAAAGAGGGAATCGGAGGAAAGGGGAAAAGATAAATTGTAGACCCGCGAGTCTGATTTTTGCTCTAAAAGGGG
Organism: Taxus wallichiana var. yunnanensis; assembly: GCA_018340775.1. Taxonomy (NCBI): domain Eukaryota; kingdom Viridiplantae; phylum Streptophyta; class Pinopsida; order Cupressales; family Taxaceae; genus Taxus; species Taxus wallichiana. Next base: position 525,885,107 of record CM031234.1, read on the forward strand.
TGCCACATGTCCCATCTCAAAAGGGGACCCATTTTTCAAGTTTTTTTCCTACCCTCCTATACGGACCCGATACAAACTTCAAAGGGGCATATCTTTCGACTCAGGGCTCGAAATATTGCAAATCTGACGCCATTGAAAATATCTCAGCCTCACCTACGCCATGGAAGTCTGAGACTTTAATTTTTGAGGAGGTTAGGTAAAGGAAAATGGAGGAAACGTCTTCGGGCCTTCAATGCAGGATCCATCTGTCTCAACAACTAGATTGGATTTGATCTGTTTCACCGTTTCCTCTTCCTTCAAGGTGCCGAATCAAGGAATCATGCAGTAAAGATGGATTTGGGGAATATTTCATCAGAGGCATTAACAACGGTGGTTGAGCTTCAACTTGCTTTTCCCGCTTCTCTCTCTCTTCTTCTCTCCGATCAAATCTATAAATACAGGGGCATGATTCATTGTAAAAGTTGTTGTTCATTATTCTTCTCTCGTCCCCTCTTCTTTTATTTCCCAAAGTGTCGAAAATGGAGTCTGAACCTCCTTTGATGGCTCTATAATGGCATTCTCTTGCCTCTTGCCCACTAACGATGTACTGTGTGAAATTTTGGAGCAATAAATTTTGTTTTGTGATGCATCTGTCCATCCTTTGCTTATTTTAGTGTCTCTCCTCACCTCTCGTCGTTGTAGGGTATAATGTGCATATTCTGATGTTTGTTGTAGATCATGGGAGCTGTGTTTAATGGGTTTTGAAGTGGTGTTCTATGTGAAATCTATCTCTAGTCTGTGGTGCATCTTGTCCACCCTCTCCTCTGCTCACCTCTCTCCACTTCAGGCAACTGAGATTGTGACCAGCACTTCCCTTTTCTTGGTGCTATCACCTCGTTAGTGTAGGATTTCCCTCTTTATGAACTTTCTCTCTCCTTGTCTCCTTGGCATTGTTAGGATAGGTGTAGTTAGACGTCATTTCTGCATTAGGATTAGTTTAGCATTAGGATCAAGAAGAAGAAGCCGACTTTCTCCAGGAGGGCCATCTTAAGTCCGTAAGTCCCATAGCTTGAGAGATGGTCCCATGTTATGCAATCACACCAGATGATCCTACCTTAGACAAGTAGACCTGTAGAATCATTTAGGGGTGCTTTGTGATTTGACACTAACCATTTTAGCACACCGGTGGGACAGTCTGAAGCACCTTACTACTTTACTTCATCGAGTTCAATGTGCTCTTGGTGAAGATTTCAGCCTTTGGAGGCACTTTCAAGCACATCCGGTGAATCCATCTAGTCAAAAACCCATTCTCCTCGGGTTTGCAAACCTTTTCCATCCATTATCACTCATTTTCATCCATTTTTCTTCTTCCATCTCTTCCATTTTCTCCCATTCCATGAGGTTGTGCAATCATGACTTCATTCCCTTCATGGAAATCACACTCACAGAAACATAGTCCACCTCCAATGTATTTCCCAACTCCTCCATATAAGCATGATAATCAGATCCAGGACCATTATGCTTACCCATATGAGCAGTGTCAAACCCAATTTGACTATGAAGCTTATAAAGGACAAGGGGACGCATATGGTGGCAATAGTTATGCAGAGGATGTTGATATGCTAGAGAAGATTAAAAAAATGGAGGTTGGCATGGTTCAATTTAGGGAAACAACTCAAATGATGGCTTTCAAAATTGGTTGCAAGGCACCTTATCCATGGGAAGGCCCTTTTCCAAGACATTAGTCCTCGGGAGAAGGTGGACTTAATGATTGGAATGCTGCCCCAACACACACAATGGATTGAGGAGATCGGGGCTTATGAGCAAAGTGCGAGACAACCTTGTCAATGGGTAAGTCAATCACCAGCTCCCTATCTTTCATTGTCTCTTCCTCAATCTTTATCATTTCAACAGAGGCAAGAGTCAAGCCCCTCACTTGCTGCCCCAAGTGTTGATTTCATTTCTCCATCTCCTAGTCTTCCATCCCACCTCAGTTTCTCTGCCCTTTTCCCTCCCAAATCCAATCCCCCTCTACAAGAGCCAAAAGCAACACCTTCCCCTACACCACAAACAATTGCAAAGTCTATTGTAAATCAACCCATCCTTCCTCCTACTTTCCCAAACCCATGTTGGGAAGAAAACAATAAAAAACTAGCCAAGGAGAACATCAAATAGAGGAACCCAACAGAGAAGAAATGATAGAAAATCTGAAGAGTTGGGCTGCTAAATTTGAGTTTTCAAAGGTTCCCTTGTTGGTTAAGCCTATGGAGGAGGCTGAGGTCAAGCCGCAAGTGGTGGAAGCTCCAGCTACAACACAAGTAGGGGAAGAAGGAGCTACTCCTAATCCAAAAGAAGAGGAGTACATTTCGGCTGTGGAGGAGGACCATACAGAGGCTCCAAGTGCGAAGCATGCCACAGAAGAACCTTCAGTTCCTCCTCCCACTTCATCCCCTTTAAGATCTGATGATGAGGAAGAGTTTGATCTTTCAAACTTCATGTTTGAGGATGAAGGGAACCATGGTGAGTCAATTGTAGATTAGGAGGACACCATGAAGGAGGTTGAGCACCTGTAGCAGGACAACAAGGAGGTAGATTACCTGTCTAACTTGGAGGATTGCCTTGATGGAGGGGAACCCATGGAGATCACATCATTTTTTCCTCCATATCTCACATCCCAAGCACATGAGCTTGCTTCCATGGAGGAGAACATTCAGAACAACAACATGCACTTCATAATAGCCCTATGGAACCAAGGTTGGAGGATCTTAATCTTCCATGTTATTCTCAGGAGGAGGAAGAGAAAAAGCAAGAAGATGTCATCATCCCTCTCACACCATCCATCCAAGAAGGTCCACAAGAAGACTCCATTTTTGGAGTTAAATTTCAGATAAATGGGCACATCCAAAGGATCAGACCATGCCTAATCAGGTACTTGGCTTCATTGGAGCCAAAGGAGAAACCAAAACCAATCATGCCTACTTCAGGGCATGAGGATGAGCATCAAAGTACCAAGGGTCACCATCAACACCTCCAGAAGTCGATACAAGTCAACTTAAGGAGGTATTTCCCATTAATGTTGATACCTTGATGATTTGGGTGGAAGACCAACTTGTAACCAGTTTTCACTCATCCAACCAGCCATGTTCAGTGCCAAATCAGTTGCATGGCTGCCATTTTTGAGGAAGGGAAGCTATTTCTCCCTGCCCATTGTAGGTTTTGTTTGCGTTCCCTTTGCTCTTGGTTAGAGTAGAGTAGGTAGGTTTGTTTTCAGTAGAAGAAGTTCTTTTGCACACTCTGCATATCCCACTTGGTGTATGTATGATTTTCAGTTTGTACATAGTTTTTGGTGTTGTTGTTTTGCTCTTGCACATTGCATTGTAATGGTTTTTGGCAAAGATCAACTTCAAGTTTCAGTGGGTTCCCAAGAGGCTCAGAGGTCAGAATTTTAGAGTTAAGAGAAGAATCAGTTTATAAGGCTAGACTCCATGCTCAATGGATGCAAAAAAGGCCACTGGTCTCTTCATCTAGCAGGTAGATGTCCCCATGAGTCGCCAAATTGTTATCCCAAATTCACCCCCCCAGTAAATTTGGTCAAGACAACCCTGCACATAGAGAAAATATGAAGGGAAAATGTTTTGGACCTACGAGCTCGCATTCCAAAATGAGGCAAAGGAAAAAGTCAAAGTTTGAACCCAAGTTAAAGCCAAAGAGGGGAATCGGAGGAAAGGGGAAAAGATAAATTGCAGACCCGCGAGTCGATTTTTGCTCTAAAAGGGGTGCCACGTGTCCCATCTCAAAAGGGGACCCATTTTTCAAGTTGTTTTCCTACCCTCGATACGGACCCAATACAAACTTCGAAGGGGCATATCTTTCGACTCAGGGCTCGAAATATTGCAAATCTGACACCATTGAAAATATCTCAGCCTCACCTATGCCATGAAGGTTTGAGACTTTAATTTTTGAGGAGGTTAGGTAAAGGAAAATGGAGGAAACATCTTCAGGCCTTCAATGCAGGATCCATCTGTCTCAACAACTAGATCAAATTTGATCTGTTTTGCCATTTCCTCTTCCTTCAAGGCACCGAATCAAGGAATCATGTAGTAAAGATGGATTTGGGGAATATTTCATCAAAGGCATTAACAATAGTGGTTGAGCTTCAACCTAATTTTCCCGCTTCTCTCTCTCTTCTTCTCTCCGATCAAATCTATAAATACAGGGGCATGATTCATTGTAAAAATTGTTGTTCATTCTTCTTCTCTGCCTCCCCTCTTCTTTTCTTCCCAGGGTCGAAAATGGAGTCTGAACCTCCTTTCACAACTCTGTAATGGCATTCTCTTGCCTCTTGCCCACTAACGATGTACTGTGTGAACTTTTGGAGCAATAAATTCTATTTTGTGATGCATCTATCCATCCTTTGCTTATTTTATTGTCTCTCCTCACCTCTCGTCATGGCAGGGTATATTGTACATATTCTGATGTTTGTGGCAGGTCTTGGGAGCTGTGTTTAATGGGTTTAGAAGTGGTGTTCTGTGTGAAATCTATCTCTGGTTTGTGGTGCATCTTGTCCACCCTCTCCTCTGCTCACCTCTCTCCACTTCAGGTAGATTAGATTATGACCAACACTTCACTTTTCTTGGTGCTATCAACTCATTAGTGTAGGATTTCCCTCCTTATGCACTTTCTCTCTCCCTGTCTCCTTGGCATTTTTAGGATAGGTGGAGTTAGATGTCATTTCGCATTAGGATTAGGAAGAAGAAGTCGGATTTCTTGAGAGGGCCATCTCAAGTCCACATGTCCCACAACTTGAGAGATGGTCCCATGTTATGCAAATCACACCAAATGACCTTGCCTTATAAAATCATATCCATAACTCATTTGGGGGTGCTATGATTTCACACTAATAGGTATTTTGGAACTTGTGAGGCATCGTAAGAGGATACCGTCAAAGCCACGTTTATAGAGAAGACCATCCATGATGAAATAGCAAGAGACACTTTTGAGGAAGGCTCGTTGTCAATTGCGAGTAAGATCCGGAGGTAGAATTGAATAGGAAAGGTAGTTTGAAAATTACTTATACCATAGGTCATGTGGGTCGAGTTTGACACTTCCCACAAATTGTCCATCGTAGAGTAGATGAGAAGGTAAGGATATGCGTTGAATGATGATGAAGATCATGGAATCAGAAGGTGAAACGAGTATTTGGGAGGCAAGGCAAGCCATGGTATCCATGAATATGTTAGAGGAGTGCATAGTTGTTTGGATGTTATAATGGTCAAACGAGGTCAAAATCATGGCAGCATGATGTCGATACTTTTTAAGCTCCTTATTACAACATTGGTATAAATCATTGACTTGGTTTACAACTAATTGGGAGTCTCCAAAGATATTAATGATTTTAACATCTAGGGAAATGGTAGCCTTGAGACCTAATATGAGTGCTTGATTCGGCCATGTTGTTAGTATAGTCGAAGTCGAGTTTGAAAGATAGAGGCATGGGCTCACTATCATAAGGAATGTGAATAACACCCGCACCTCCCCACATTGACATTTGGATCCATCAAATAATAAATTCATTTGGGAAACCATGTTATCGAGAGAAAGGGTGGCAATGGCTTCATCGGGGAAGACAAAGTTAGAAGTTTGGTTTCGAGATAAAGATGCATCCGTGAGTTGGTCGAGAATGGTTTGTCCTTTGTGATTTTTGATGAATAAATTCAAGATTGAGGTCGAAAGCAACATGAGCCAACGTGTGGCATGTTGGTGTTGGTAGGGTTCAACATACATATAATGTAAGGGTCGAGTGTTGATGACGACGGATTTTTTTATGGTTAAGTAGGTAATGGTGAAGTTTGGTAGCGAAAAATACTAAGACTAGGAAGAGTTTTTCGGCGTGCGTATACATAGTCTCGTAGACAAGAAGAGTACAAATTATATAATAAACCTCCTGCTCTCTGTGGTGCTCTTAGTGATGAGCGAGCATGACACCCAGTGAATGGTTTGTAGTAGAAATATAGCGGTAAAAGGAGGTGTCATCCTTTGGCGGGATGAGTACTGAGTAGTTGGAGGTATTCCTTTAATGCTTCAACGGCTTTGTCACATTCATCATCCCATTTATCATCCCATTTAAAGGAAAAATCCTTTTTAAGAAGATGATGAAAAGGTCTACAATGGTTGGAAAGTTGGGAGATAAAGCACCGAATAGATTACAACTTGCCTTGCAAACTACGAAGCTGGCAGAGGTTAGTAGGTGGTGGAATTTTAGAATTTTCTTGATTTTAGTTGGGTCGACCTCAATGCCATGCAATGAGATGATGAAACCAAGGTGCTTACCTGAGAGAATGGAAAAAACACACTTCTTGGGTTGAAGGTGAACACAAAATTTTATGAGACGATAAAAAATGACCTTAAGCACAAGGAGGTGTTCAACTTGACATTTGGATTTAGCGAGGATGTCATCAATGTAGTCCTCCAATATATTATGTATAATATCATGGAAGACATAGCTCATGTCCCGTTGGTACGTAGCACTAGTGTTTTTAAGGCCAAAAGGCATAAACCGGTAGCAAAAGGTTCTCCATGGGGTGATATTTGATTATAACTCGAGAAATCATCCATGAGTGATAGCATCTCATGGTCAGAAGTGAGATCTACTAGCTGGTCAATACTAGGTAGAGGGAAGTCATCTTTAGGACAAGCTAGGTTAAGGTTGCGGAAATCCATGTAGATGCAGAGTCCCCTATTGCCTTGGTGATATGAATAATGTTAGAAATCCATCGGGGATAATCAATGGGTAGAATAAAAGAAACTAATAAGAGGCGCTGGAGTTCTTCTTTGAAAAGAAGGGTAATGCGAGGATGCATTTTTCGCATCTTCCGTTTCACGGGTTTGGCATCAAGAATGGTTACAATATTATGGACCATGATATTTTGGTCAATATCGGGCATATCAACATAAGACCAAGAAAACACGTTGCTAAAGTCTTGAAGGAAAGAAGTGAAAGCTTCATGTTCCACAGAATCTAAAGATTGTCCTATCTTAAGAATCCGAGGGTCGTCTTGAGTGTGAATGTTGATTTCTATGGTAGATTCATTCAACATGGTTTACATCTCAGAAGGCGTGACTGGTGAATGTATGAATCTTCCACACTAAGGTAGGTGAGAATAGAATCATCATCTTGACATTAAATGACATTGATATAATGTGTGTCGTCGTTAATCATGTTAGGATATAGTAAGGGTAGGGACGAGGGGTTCCTACCATCATGTTGATAGGTCGAGGCCCCGGGAAATGGTGTTTACAAAAAAAGGTTAGGAGGAATGGATTCTGGATCCATTGACTCCATGAGTGAAGACGGTGAGATAGGTGAGTGAGGTGTAGAAGGTTTGTCATCTTTAATAAGTTCGATGCAAGCCGTTTTAGCAAGTGATTTGGAAAAGCGATACCACTTTGGTCTTTGTGTTTGCAAGTGGTGCAATGAATGACAGTGTGGTGGCCTTGTTCATAGAATCCAAAACCAAAGCATTTCTAGGCACAACGATGGAGGAAGGTTTGTGTGAAGCTTCAATTGGTGAGGGATTGCAGGTCAAAGGAAAATGGTTAGGTTTGGGAATATGGTTAAAGCAAGTAGGTGGAAGTGTCAATTCCTCCATACATTAGGTTAGTGCGAAGGTGAGGAACACCATAAGGAAAATTTTTCCCATAGGGAGATCATAGCGGTGATGTTGGTGAAGATTACCATACTCCTGAGGAGTAAGGAAGGTGTTGATGTTATAAAGACGGAACTCCCCCAGAGTGAGGCGTTGAAAAACACCTTCTAAGGGATCAACAATTGGTATATGGGTGGTTGTGATAAATGAATCATTGGTTTTGTATGGTCGATGGATTGGTTAATGAATAAACAATGGAGGTTGTTGTGGCAAGTGTAGGTAGAAGAGGTAGTGGTGGTAGGAGGTGTGGTAGGAAAAGATGAAGTTGCGGCGGATGAAGAAGCATTGGTGGCTAGGGCAGATGATTTAACATGTATAAAGACATCATTAGGTTGATACAACATGTTACATGTCTTGAGTGAAGGGTCAGATCGAATGGTGTAGGTGTTTCCTTCATGTTCATATTTGAGGCAACAATGTAAGGTCAAAGGAACACATCCCATGGCATAGATCTAAGGTCATCCAGGTAGCACGTTATATTGGAACTCCCCTCTAAGACATAAAATAACTCAGGTATGGTATGGGGGCCCACACGAATGTGGAGGATGATGGTGCTAAGGGTGGATGTGATGGCATTGTTAAATGAGTGTAGCATGATTGGGTTGGCATGCATATAGTTAGGGGGAATACACATTTTTTCATACGCATGTGAAGAAATAATATTGATACTAGCTTTGCCATCGATCATGATGTGTCAAATATGTGTATCCTTAATATATAACAATATGAGCAGGGGCATTGTTAGGATCATCTGAATGGAGAGGAGAAATTTCCTCATTAGAGAAACTAATAGCAGAGATTTTATGAGTGGTATTAGGTTTGGAAGATGATGACAGTGTGGTAAGGGTAGCTACATGGTGTGGGGTAATGATGGCAACGACAGGTGTGGGGTCATTAGGTAAAGCCTCAATAGATTACAGGACCTCGATGAGGGCCTTTCGATGGGTCTCGAGAGGTTTTTATGAGGTCGTATAAAGACATATTTAGGGGTATTTGGTGAAGTTTCTTAATCATAACACGATGGATGATGATGTTAGAGATGGGGAATGCATGTCCACCGATGGTGAATTTGGGGGCTAGTGCAGAAGGAATGTGCGGTATAGGTGTAGCGGAAGAAGCGGTTGGTTTCTCCTTACCCTTTGCTTTCTACGCTCAAGTGGTAATGTGAACCATATTGATGCGAGGTGGAGGAGTAGGTGTGTCATGAAAGGTGTAGTGGCAAGATGGGAAAAAATGTAGTGAAGGAAAAGAGTCTTGTGAAAGGAATACGCCTTTGGCATTTTGGGGGAGGTTTGGCTAACTCTCTGATGCGAGACCATGTTAATTTTGAAGGTTAGAGGAGGATAAAAAGGTTGTGGAGGTGGAGATGGAAGTCAAGGGATTGGTATGGGGCGAGGTTTTTAGTGACAGGTGGAGGTGGAATGGGGTCCTCATCTAAAAGATCATTGTCATCAAATTTTTATGCAAGAGGACATAGTTGGAGAAGAATAGTCTTAAGGGCCTTGCAATTTTTGACATCATGTCCTTACACACGATGATAAGCACAAATATTGGTATCATCAAACCCTTCTGGTTTAGGTTTGAGTGAGTCATAAGGCATAAGAGGCGGTAATGAGATAACAGAGGTGTCTACAAGGTTGGCCAAGGTGTTGACATAAGACCCTGCTAGTGGATCACAATGTGAAGTAAGCGTGGGTTTAGTTGGAAATTTAGGTGAATTTGGTGGGAGAGATTCTACTGGAGGTGGAGTTGGAGGAAGAGTGAGTTTAACTAATTTTTTAGTGGGTAGTACGATTTTAGGTTTGGAATACACCTTCTTGGTTAAAGGTACATAAGAAACACGTGATGTGGTAGGAAAGGTAGATGGTTGAAGGGGATGAGTTATCCATGGGGATAGTGGAGGTGTGTGTGATGTTGACTAAGGAGAAAGGAACAACATGGGTAAAGATGAAGTTATGGGAGGTGGAGAAGATATAAAGGAGTAACAATTATTGGTTATGGAGAGGGGGAAAGAAATTTATCCAGTTTGGGTGGAATAGACGGTTGTGATGAGGGGGTAGGCGGCTATGGCTTAATTTTACCTTAGGTAAAAGGTTTCTTGACCAAGGTTGACAAGTGTGTTCCTAGAATAGCAGGAGTGGCGATGGAGAAAGAGGGGTACTGGGCGAAACTGGTGTATGCAGCTTGAGAGGTTTGGTTTTCCTCTTAGGTGGGGGAATAGGTTTGGTAATGACTTGTGAGGAGGTGGCTAAATCCAGTTTGATGGGAGGATGAACTAGGATGGATGTCGGCATAACTCCCAATGTAGTGATGGTTTTGGATGCGGGTGGTGGTATGGGTGCAGGCAATGTTTTGGGCGTTGGTGAAGGCATTGGTGACGATAAAGGTTTGGGTGTGGGTATGGATGATGCAAAAGGGGTAACCATAATCGGCGTGGGTGTGAGGGGTTTGGTTATTTTAAGCACCTTTGGATAGATGGTGGGAGTGTCGAAGGACAACATTTGCATTTGTGTGGAGACAGGAAGTCGAAGACGTCCCCACAACACAGAGTGGTCGACATAATCTAGGATATTAGCTAAATGGGAAATGGGGGAGGAGTACGAAGAGGAAACTGAATTGGTAGTGATTCCTGTGAAGAAATATATGGCTTGTGAAACAAGGTAAGTTCTAGCTTCAATCTCTGTGGGTAAGAGAGATGATAACAAGTCAATTGGGTCCTTAGAGGCCGATGGAGAATTTTCACTAACGGGAAAAGTCATTGCTTTACTTAATGGATCCTCCGTAGGTAGTGGAGGTGGTAAGATATGAGAAGTAGCCTCATCTTGCGGTGAACATGAAGGGAGGTTGGGCTCTTCCTTGGGTAGAAGAGTACCACACGTAGACTGGTTATAAGATAAAAAAATGAGTAGGGTAGCTTGTTCTCCAAAAAAAAGGTGTAAAAGATATAGGACAATCCAAAGATGAAATGGTTAGCATGGTTGTCTCATATGTGGGTAGAGGAGAGGATAAGATGGGTTCCTCCATAGGTATAGGGATAAATGACATAGGCTCCTCAATGGGCGAGGTGACTGTACGTCGGAAAAGTGACAGGCGAGCGTGAGAATCAACAAGTAACTCTTCCGCGTACCCGACCTCCCGAGGTCGTGCCGAGACAGCCGGTGGGGATGGAATATGCAGACAAACTAGTTAGGCAGTCTAATGTCTTCGACACGCACTAGTGGAATTTGTGAATCTAAGGCAAAGAAGGCCCTTCTAACTTGGACTGGTGTGATAGATCGATCAGCGAGGATGACTGCTCGAAGGCTCCAATCAATATCGAGCTCTGGCGTGATTCGATCTATGGGTTGCGGAATACGTGGAAAATGACCTGGGATTGTTTCGTGTATATCTCCTGATAAGGTCATATAGTGGATGATGAATATAATTGACTCTACGGGTGATTTTCTGGCCTAGTCCAGAATTCCCTAGCTTCGTTAGCCGCTATATCTAGTAAGGACAGTTGTTCGATGATGATAGGTGGAAGTGGGGTGGACTGAAATACTAGTGTGCGTAGGCGGTGTTTATATCTAACTCGACTTGTGGATTCGTTGGGTGTGGGATCGTGGGTCACAACCGTAGACTCTCGGTTGTTGCGGTCCTGTTATGGTCATACACGAAATCAAGTTCTAATCCCTAGTATCCAGGAATCGTATGCTTTCTCAGCTTCTATGTTTATAACCAACAGTTGTGCAATCTTCTCAGAATACCTTACAGCGTTCTCGCAACCCTGGATTCTTAAGCTGGTATCTATATCTACGAGGGTGTCTCCAAATGTCTCGGTTGTGGAGCTAAAGGATCACACCCGAATGTTTGTTCTCTTTCGAGCCCTTCTACAGTCATGTGGATGTTTTCTAGGGTAATCTGTAGTTTGGCTGACTTGACCAAAACGTATGTGCTTGGTCGTCTTCTATGTTTAGTCCTCTTAATCGTGGCGATCGATTGTAAATCTATGGTTGTTTGGAATACTTGTATCCTGAGATTTTGGTCTATGTCAACTATCACTGTGACGAGGTTTGGTTGAGGCATGATTGGCTCAAATATATATTCCCTAGGCTCTTGAGGTCCCGTGATTGTCATACGAAACAAAATGCAATCTAACTGTGATGAAACAAATTCTAACTAAGTGAAATAAATCTAACTACATATAACTTTTATTTTTCTATGAAATATTTAATAATTTTAAGGAAAGCAAACTATTTTAAACGTATCTAGAAATAATAACTAAACAGTAATTAAAACAGACAAGATAACCGAGTGTAGTTATTTTCCTGTGCGATTTGGTAGAATTCTAAATAAGTAAAATAGCTCGTCTAATCTATCTGCAAGATTCTCGATCCTACCTCAGAAGTGAGGAGTGAATCACAGTTTCTCAGAAACTATCAATCCCCATAGCTTCCCTGGCAATATCGAGAATAGAATGAAATGAAATAAAGTGATTAACTACTCTATTTGATATGATTCTGACTAGAACTTTGAAATTTAAAACCTGGATTCCGCAGAACAGTGGCAAATCCGATGGTGTGTGTGTGATCTCGTCCCCTCAGTATGGTCTCTTCGTTCTTTCATGTTCACGTGGATCCAGAAAAGCATGTGATGCTAGCACCGATAGGAGTAGATTTTGGGATAAGGACAGCTCAGAATGCAGACCGAGAATGCGAGTAGGAGAGGGATAGCGCAAGAGTACAGAGCTTGGCTTATGCGATTCCTAGCGGGATTTTACTGCAAGTCATGCAACATGAAGCGACCAGAACCTGTAACTATCCTATACGAAGAGCAAAACCTGCAACTTTAATGGCTTCCTAAGCTATCCTGTTCCAATGGTTTGGATAAAACAACAACACTGTTTGCACAAGTTGGATATGTGGCTTACCAACAGCTGAATAAAACTAACCAGGCAAATAATGAATTAAACTAAGAACTCCAAGACACAACGAAAGTAAATCTACAGCAAAGAGAAATTCAGAGGCAAGCTTCTAACTGGATTGGATGAAATGACAACCTTGCCGCACAAGATGGGTCTGTGGCTTACCAACAGCTGAGCAATTTAACAAAAGATGCAAGTGAATTCAAGCTATGGCTTCTAAACAAGCTAACTAACTAAAACACTAAAATGAGGGAATGAGAGCAAAGATCAAACTTCAAAATCCAGCCAAGCTTCAGACCAAAAACTCCAGACCATTTGCATGTGCACAAACCATGCATTTATAGGAATTCAAACATCCAAGAACCAAAACCAAATTGAACTCCTAAACAATAAACAAAGGAAAAACACTATTCCAGGGGACCAAAAACATAAATGCATGCTCAAGTCGGCAAAGAAAAGCTGGTGAAATGTGATATTTCATGCGGGTCGCGTCAAAAGAGCATTCTGGAAAATGCGCACAGGACCGCCGCTCTGAGCAGGGCGGCGGTTACAGGACCGCCGCCTGCTCAGGGCGGCGGTCACGAGACCGCCACCCTGCAGGGCGGCGGTTTCGTCACTGAAGGTCAAGAGGCCAAGGAAAGAGGGAAAAAGGGGAAAACAAAGGGCGCGGGGGCTAAGCGGGGCATGCGGGATGTTAACACATACTCCGAGGGATTTTCGGATCCCGAACACCTTGCGAGGAGACCTGTATCATCATTGGGGCACTTGTTACACTTTATTCAGCGGTACAATACCTTACAATTTTGGGTACGTACATATTGCCCCCTCGGAGAAGCATTTTAGCCATGAAGAGGCATAAAACGGTGGGTCCGAGTATGGCCGTCCCGAAATGGGGAGTTAGAAGCTATACCTTACACGTCCGTGTGTTGAAATGATGCCATTCCAAAATTCCCGCTACCTGCAAAATGAAAAGAGAACTCAAGTGCAGATAGATACAATAATTTGGAAAACAAACACTAAAATAACAGGGAAAGAGAATGTACCATTTGTGCGGGGATAGAAACTTACCTCCAACGCTCCGAACCTGCGAAAAAGCCATTTTAAAACGAAACAGAACGATATATATATGAAAGTGGGCCCATTTTCCTATTCATTTGCACGAGTTGATTCGATTGATTTTGAGCTCTGGGACCCACGGTGACGGTTTCTTGCGTGAATAGAGTCAAAACGTCCGGAGCGAGATAGCGACCATGCCCCCACGTGCGGAACGCCACCCCGCGAGATCACAGGTCGGTTTTCTTTAATTTTGCATTTTTCCCCCTTCAAATTTGAAATGGCAAATTCTTTGTAATGGGGGGGTTATTTTTGAAAATGTTAGGTTCAAAAGGTCCACCTAGGGGGGGCGCCTATTGGGTAGGCTTTGTTTTTAGTTTAAATGGTCTATTTTTGCTCATTTTGGGCTTTTTAGGTTTAAAAACCCGCGCGGGTTTTCGGACCGCGACCGCCGCCCTGGCCAGGGCGGCGGTTACACGACCGCTACCTTAAAGCGGTGGTTACAGAACCGCCTCCCTGCTCAGGGCGGTGGTTTTGCACAGAAAGCAAAAGGAGCTTGCTTTAGACATTGCACTTGTATTTTTATCATTTCTATATGTTTTTACGACTCTCTCGGCATTGATTAGATACTAACTTGCTCTGTTTTGTGTGTTTTTGGGTGTATGCAGGTGAGAGAGGAGTACATCAGATGGAGTCGAGAGAGGGAGTGTGATTGGTTGCCCGGGGTATTGGATGCCCTCTCACCAGATGAGGAGGACACATTGCAGAGGGCCGACATACTGCGTATATCGCGCGTGCCTCATGTCGCACCATCTAGTCACATCCTTTGTGACTTGTTTTCTTATTGGGATGCAGATCGGAACACTTTCCGACTTCCAGGGGTCCGCGGTGAGTGGATGATTGCTTTGGAGGATGTTTACCATATCCTGGGGGTCCCGATCATCGGGAGGAGACTCACACTGGAGACAGCAGGGTCCCGAGCATAGATTGCACAGTGGGCAGGTTACATGGGGGATGCAACTATCTCCACGGGGCCGAAGAAGGGAGTGAGAGTTAGATCCATTCCTTCTTTGCCCATCCCCGTATTTCAATAGGCTATCATGGGGATCCTTGCCTCGAGGCTAATTGGGGACAAGGGAGGGGATACTTTACTATACTGCTGGGCTCCCATCATTGCACAGATAGAGGGGCATGGCCGGATATATGTCCAGGCGCGAGATATTCAGGGACCACCTACCATGACTTATACGAGGTGGTCCGTTTGCAGGGACAGTCATTGAGCCACCTGACTCTAGTCATGAGTTGGGTGTATGAGCATTTTATTCCTTACGGCAGAGGGGTAGAGGTGGCAGACCCAGGGGCTGTGAGGGCAGCTAGATGGTCAGATATGTCGGTGCTTAGAGCACCTCACCAGCCAGTTGCCTCCCTTACCACAGCAGATATGGAGGCGACACCGTATCGGCTTATGGCCGGCATATGGGGCGAGGAGACCCTTACATTGATCTCCTGTTCCACCACAGGGTAGCTTATCGACCGCGTGGGACGGGTGGAGGTACACCCTTTTGGCAGAGTTCCTCAGCAGTTCGGCCTTCCATATGCGGGCATGCTTCCTCCAGTGGCACCGGTTTATAGATCAGTCCGCGAGGCTAGAGGGGGGCCTAGAGGCCGTGGTTGGACAGTGGTCACTCCTGGTATTCCTATTGTAGCCAGGGGGATTGTTCGGGCAGAGGGAGAGCTGGTGCGCCTCGGGCACCTTTGCTTCAGATTGCCGCGGGTCCTGCTCATAGCAGCGATGACCCTATAGATATCGACTCCGATTCTGAGGAGCTTACAGAGGGAGGGTCGGAGGAGCAGATGGATGATAGCGATCCTGAGTGGCATGACACTCAGGATATTTTGCAGGCAGAGAGGGCCGAGCAGAGTGCAGAGAGAGAGACTCTAGTTTCTGAGGAGCCACTCTCTCAGGGCCGTGGTGGAGAGGACGAGTCCGTTGCGGGATGTCATGTTGCCCCTACTACAGGAGCAGCCCCTCAGTCGGCAGCGGCATCTGCGGCGGGTGCTAGCCCCAGCGACCCATCTTGGAGGCCCGGTGATCTGAGTAAGTTATCCTCTCATCTTTTCAATGTTTGTTTAATTTAGGATTTTTAATTGCTATCTCTCCTTATGTTTTGATATTGTATCTTTTAGTCTCTTGCCTAGCTTCTAATTCATTTTTCTTCTTTGTTTTGCAGAGACTGTTGACAAGTGGCGGGATCTAATCCGTAGGGTATGCACTGATTCTCTGATGATCCCTATGGATAAGACCCGTGCGGAGCTATCTGTAGATGCCGGGGAGCCTTCAGCAGCCGGTAGGCATACTGACATCTTCGCTCCTGTTTGGCATGTGGCCAGGATGGTGTCGACCTCCCGTCACGAGTTGGCAAGCTATAGGACAACCGAGCGTCTTATGAGGAGCCATTCTCGTGGTGAGACCGCGGCTGCTCCTCGAGACCCTGAGCCCTCCGTGCATTCAGAGCGCCGGCGTAGCCGGAGTCCTAGGTGAGGGCGCGCACCCTCGGAGGGGTCGCGTAGGGGTTGAGAGGCGACTTGGCCCTGTATGCTTTGTACTGTAGATTCTTTTGTACATCACGGGCTCTTTGAGCGTTTTGACCATGCCTAGAGCATGATGGAATTGTATATAAACATTGGTTATTTATATATGCATTCACTTTTGGATCAAAACTTTGTCACTTGTATTTTCCCTTTCTGTTTCCAGCTTCCTCGTGTATACTACGATGTATGTTTTATATGCTTTCTAGAATGTATGCAATGGAGAATGATGATGCAAATGCTTGCTTTATTTTTGTGTTTCATGATCGTTGATACATGATATTGTAGATATATTGTGATCTTAAATCTTAGCTTCTGTGAGCAATTTGGATACCTCATGTTTGTTTTGGCAAAGTGATGAAAATAACCAGTATGATGAAGCAGATTAACTTGCCCCACTCCTATCTCCACGCATCTAGTAGGATGCGAGGTCTCATCACCAAGAGCCAAGAAGGGCGCAAGTGTATGAAATATGGTGAAATGATAGTGATGAAATAAAAACGAAGCTTTGGTGGAACCAAATTGAAAACTACAAGCTTACTCCACCCGAATGACTTCATAGTTTTGGGTGCAACTTGCTTTGCATTTTATCCAGACTTAGACCCGTAGATGGCCACATAGTAGACAAAATCTAGTTTTTAGGATTTTTAACTCTCTTGGAATTTTGAACATCTGATTCATTCGTTTTTTACTCAAAGTTTGAATAGTTTGTTTATGACCTTTTAACGTTTGCATTGTCTAGAGGACCCCCTACACCTTGCCCCATGCTACCTGTAACAAGCATGGGTTTATCGCCGTGGGCAAGGCATAGGCGAGTAAGGGCATTTCCATCCTTTCCCAACCCTACGTCACTAGTAAGAGATGCAAGCTCATCACCGAAGGTTGGTAGGGCAAGGAAATGTGTAAAAATAAAATTTTCTGTTTAATCACTTTTTGACTTGTCTTTTTGAGTAAAATGTCAGTATATGCTTGTTTCCAAAGAGATGTGTATATGGGATAGATGTGACACCATGAAGCTTCTAGAACAGACCATAGGCAAGACACCAATCCTAAGAAGAAATCAAAGCGAGAACAAACTTGCAGATCTTGGTATGGTTACCGTTAAGACTTCGTCATGTTTGATTTTATTTGATAAAAGATTCTGAAGTGATTGATGATATCGTGAAAATGGAGAGATATGATTAGAAAGTTTTGTGCCAACAACATCATGAGTTTGTAATAAATTGCTTTGAGAATAGATTCCTTGATCACAATTTGTGTAAGAACAAGTGGACAAAATGATCTAAATCTATATGAAAATGCAATATAGATAGTTATATAAGTAGCGTTAGCTGCTTATGCATAGAAACGTTTGAGGTGGAGGGAATTGACCGTTTTGCCAAACTCCTCACCTCTCTAGCATGCATAAGAGGTATGCACCATTTTCGTAGTCCTTCGTGACTCGGTATGGGCCCAAGAATTTGGGCAGAATTTCCTTCCTTCGACGGTCTTCTTGTCGATCCGGCTGTCTAGTCTTAGAACTAGATCACCTTCGTATATATCGCGTTCATAGACCTTCTTGTTGTACTGCCGGCACATTCGGTCAGCATAAGCTCTATGCTGCATTGCTCAAAGATCTAACCTAGTTTCATCTAGGCTTTCTAGTTGGGAAAGACGTGCTTCTCTGTAAGTGTCTTCATCCAGAATCCCTTGTAGTGAAATGCGGAGACTGGGTATTTCGACCTCAAGTGGGAGAACCGCCGCCCCAAATACTAGAGAGAAAGGAGTTGCTCTGTTGGTGTTCTTATTGAGGTTCGGTGGGCCCACAAGGCCGGATATAACTTCAAATGCCAATCTCGCTTGTTTTCTTTCACCGTTTTAAGGAGAATGGCTTTCAGCGTTTTGTTTGTTGCTTCAGCCTGCCCATTGGCTTGGGGATAATACAAGGAAGCCGTATGATGGCTTATTTTAAATTTGTTGCATAGTTCATGAACTTCTTCATTCTTGAAAGAAGTTCCATTATCTGAGATAATGATTTGTGGGATACCGTACCTGCAAATGATTTGGTTCAAAATGAACTTGGTGATTACAGAACCAGGTACAGTGGTAAGAGGCATGGCCTCTACCCATTTGGTAAAATATTCAGTGGCCGTGATTATAAAATTATGGCCGTCTGTGGATGAGGGAGAGAACTTCCCTATCAAGTCCAGGCCCCATGTAGAAAAGGGCCATGGAGTTGCGATTGGTTGTAGAGCTTGTGCTGGCATGTGGATCTCGTGGGAGAATTCCTGGCACTTATGACACCTGCGTGCAAACTCTATCGCGTCATGTTCTAGAGTGGGCCAGAAATAGCCCATTCGATGTATTTTTCGAGCAGTGGCATGGCCACCGAAGTGGCCTCCACATATACCGCTATGGGATTCATGGATAATCCTCTTGGACTCTTCTATGTCGACACACCTTAAGAGCATTCCATCGAATGCTTTTCGATAGAGCACCTGCTCTATAATGACATATTTGGCTACGATTATGTGTAATCGCCTTCTTTGTTGCGGTGTCACTGCATCCGGGTACGTATGGTCCATGATATAATTAATGATATCAGTGTACCAAGGGCACTCAGAAATAGCAGGTCAAGTTTTGATGTAGTATACGCATTCATCTGGAAAATCCAAATCTACTAGATCGCCTCTGTCTAATGGGTTGTCACCTAACCAATCTGCGATGATTTGTCCTTTAACCGACTTCCGATTTAAAAATGTTAATTCGAACTCTCCCATTAAGGTTATAAACGGCCACCTTTTTGGATAAGGAACCTTGTGTGAGAAAAGTCCGTAAATGGTCCGTCTTTACCATGACCTTTGTTTCTTGATTCAACATGTGATGTCTTAGACGTTTAGTAGCAAAGACTATGGCAAGACATTCTCGCTCTGCTTGTGTATAACGTGTTTCATAGTCGAGCAGTGTTCGGCTAATGAAATAAATCACACGTTCTCTCTTGTCATCATCTTCTTGGGCCAACATACAGGCCAGCGAGACATTGGTAGCTCGCGAATATAGGATTAACGGGCGATCCAGCTTAGGTGGCATTAGCGTAGGTGGTGACAGCAAGAAACATTTAACTGCATTGAAAGCTTCGTTGCAGTCTTCGGTCCAATCAATGCTATAGTCTTTCTTGAGTAAATTGTTGATTGGATGAATATAAGCTTAAATCCAGATGAATCTCGGATCGCACCCACCTCCCGAGAAATGATCGATTCCAGATTCACTCGAAGGTGGGACTATTTCGAGGACAAATTTGAATTTTGTTGGATCAACATCGATCCCTCGTGACGATATGATGTAACCTAGGAGCTTTCCTCCTGTTACACCAAAGACGCATTTCTCCGGATTTAGCGTAACTCCGTATTCTATTAAACGTGAAAGAATGACGCGGAGTACTTCGGGATGGTCACAACGCTTCTTGGCCTTAGCCAACAAGTCATCTACGTAGGATTCCACGATTTTATGAATTAAATCGTGAAATATATAAGTCATAGCCCGCTGGTATGTAGCACCAGCGTTTTTGAGACCGAAAGGCATGACAGCATAGCAATAGGTTCCCCAAGGAGTTATGAACGTGGTTTTAGCTTGATCTTGCTTGGATATTCTGATTTGGTTGTATCCCGAGAATCCATCCATGAGAGACAAGAGTTCAAAACCAGCTGTTGCATCAACAATAACGTCTATGGATGGTAATGGGAAATCGTCTTTAGGACACGCTTTGTTGATGTCTCGGAAATCTATGCAAATGCATATCTTTCCGTTCTTCTTGAGAACAGGAACGATATTAGATACCCATTGGGAGTAGTCTACTGGCTTGATGAATCCTACCTGAAGGAGTTTTATTACTTCCTCTTTTACCATGAGAGCTACTTTGGGTTTCATGGGTCTTGATTTTTGTTTAATTGGCTTTGCATCTGATCTAGTGATGAGGTTGTGTACCGCAATGTGGGGTGCGACTCCCGTCATCTCCTTGTAATTAAATGCAAACACCTTCTGATGTTCTTTGAGAACCTGAGTATGTATTTCCACTTCTTCTGGTGTCAACGAAGAACCTAGTTTCAATATTCTTGGTTCATCTTCTGTCCCAATGTTGACATCGATTGTTTCTTCGATTAAAGAGGCGTTACCCTCTTCGAACTCAGGTGGTGCTGGAGGTAAATCTAAATCATCCCCATTTTCTATTGCGTATATGTTAGGTTCCCTTTGTGATGGAAGATCCGTTACGGGATTTCCGAAGTAGGAGGACGAATGTGGGATCAGGGATAAATCTAGCATGTGATAGGAGAGATGTAATGCTGCATAGGCATTTAAATAATCCAAAGTAGCCGCATCATTTCCAACATGGTCTAGGACGGTAGATTCACTTCCGCTTAAAAGAGGATTTGTCATTGTTTTTATTAATGGTTCGTCACGAATGGATATTGTGAAGTGAGTATCTTCTAGCTCATTGCTTGGAGTAAAACGTGATGCCGAGGTTGCTATTGAATCGGCGAGAATATTTTTCTCTCGTGGGATCGCTTCAATGGATATGAAGTTAAATGCCTTGCTTAAATCTAATACAGCATTTTTGTAGAGTTGTAAATGTTTGGCTTTAGTTTCATATACTTCCGAAACTTGGTTTGTTACTAATTGCGAGTCTCCCAAGACTCTGATGTTATTAATACCAATTCTTCTGGCTAAGGTGAGGCCAAGGAGGAGGGCTTCGTACTCAGCGCCATTGTTTGTGCATTCAAAGTTTAACTTAAAAGAGAATGGGAGGACCTTCTCCTCGGGTGAAGTAAAATTATACCTGCCCCACTCCATAATGACAAAAGCTCCATCGAAATGGAGAGTCCAATACTTAGCCGGGAGTGTAGATGTTGGGGCATCTGCCGCGTTTGCACACTCTACTTCTATCATACAGAGATCCTCTGCCGGTAAGGAACCAACACCTAGGGAAAATCCTATGCCTACTGAATCGAATGGTAAGAACATTGGTGAATCTTGTTCTATCAATTCAACAATTTTCGCAGTAGTCCCTAATGATACTGTTTCTTTAGTTTTACCTTTAGGGGTTGGAGTTGTTTTGGCTATGCTGGTAGTTTCAAGATCCGTTGTAGGTATCAACTTTTCCTCTGGCTTTGGGTCAGAGGGTTTATTAAGTTGGTTTGTTGGCAGCTCAAATTCTGAGTGCACCCCTGGTCTTTTCTTTAAATCAGCTAGGTGCAAATCGAAAGGTTTTGGATCGCCTTTGGCTACAAATACCTTTCCCAGATGCAAGAATCTTACTTCTTGAAATAGCGTGGAAGGGATTGCCTTCATTCGATGTATCCAAGGTCGGCCGAGGATCATATTATAGTTAGTTTCCCGATCTATAATATAAAACTCAGTCAAGATGGTTTTGGGCCCTAAGGTGACTGGCAGTATTATAGTTCCTATCGAAGTGGCTTTAAGGCTATCATAGCCTCTCAAGGTATTTCGTGTAGTGGAACAGTTCATTTCTCCATATCCAAGTTTTGGAGGAAAGAGAAAGGGACTATGTTAATCTGTGGCCCCATCGTCAACCATTGCCGTTTTACATAGTTATTATAAACCCACACTTGCAAGTGTAAGGTGGAGTCACCTCGGCGTGCGATCTCAAAGATCTGTGGGCATTTTACTTATTTCAAAGATGAATTCCTGGAGGGTGGATATAAAAATCTACATGATTTACTTGTGTTTCGGGAGGTGGAGTGATGTTAATTAGATGGCCTAGACCTAATGCTTCTAAAAAGAGCATTTCTGTGAGGGGGAGAGTTCTTTAGTAAGTCCAAAAATGAAATGTGTGAAAAGGTCTTTGTTAGGTCACTAATTAAATCATAGGCACCGATGGGTTTTTCAACTATTTGCTGACTCTTATCTGTCTCTGGCAGATGACTTGGGCTTGGTTGAGAGAAATACTCTCGTGTTCTCGTTATAGCTTCGATAGGTAGTTCAGCGTCTAATTCTACCAAACTGACTATCTTAGGTCTCGGTTGAGCTCCCAACTGTGGCGCGACTGACGGATTTAATGAAGTCGAGGCTTCATGATCATTGTTTCCCGTTATTGCACCTTTGTTTGTTCCAGTTGGATTCAGCCTATTGCTGTCATGATTTGGGAGTGGATCATTAAAGATCTTAAGGGGAGCATTCTGGGGGGAAACTGCCCCTGCGAGAGTATTTGGTGATGATGAGACGGGATCTACCAAGAACAGGTCTATGAAGAACTGTCTTTGTTCTTCTGGCAAACATTGCATAAATTTATCGTAGTCACGGCACGTTCTAGTGTCGTGACCATGAATTTTATGGAAACCATAATAAGAATTGGGATTATAATTCCTGTTTTGTTGGTTTGGTGTGTATTGTGGCCTAAAATTCTGATCAAATTGTTGCCTATTAGGACCAAAGTTTTGGAATTGTTGTTTTTGGTTTTGACTTTGGTTTTGGTAACCAAATGAGTTTTGGCTTGGCCCTTGTATGGGATTTCACCGTTGTTGTTGTTGTTGTTGTTGTGGATGGTTAAAATCCACTGTATTGACCGTTGGGGTAAAGTTGTTGTTTCGTTGGTTGTTTGTTTGTGACGGAGTATTAACAACATTTACCCTCTTGGGCTGGTCGGTTACCCCATCCGTTGTTACCCCACAATTTTTGTTAAGGATTTTGGGTCCTTGATTGACATTTGTGGTAGTTTTAGTATTTTGAGTGGAGGTGATTAACCTCCCATTTGTTCCATATGTCTTACGACCACTATCTATCGCTGCTTGATCAATTCGCAGAGCGCTCTCGAGTACTTCATCATAAGTCCTTAGTGGGAACTTCTGGACTTCTTCCTTCACTTCTCTACTGAGAGAATGAAGGAATAAATCACATAGTTCCATCTGATCCATGTTTGGAGCACTTGCTGATGAATAAAGGATGGTACGCCACCTTTGGATGAAGTGGGCGACAGACTCGTTATGCTCTTGTTTGATGTGTAAGAACTCCCTGATTCCTGTTCTTAATAGTTTGTTCATGTCAAAGGCTTTGATGAACTCTGACACGAGTTGTTTAAACGAATGTATGGAAGCTTCAGGTATTCTATAATACCAATCAAGAGCGATGCCTTCCAAGGTTTTGGGAAATATTTTAGCAACAACCCCATCCCAAGGAAGTAATTCTCGTATGGTCATGAAAGCGTAAGCTTTGATATGCGTGTTTGGATCTCCCTCACCCTTGAATTTGGGAAAATCGGGGAGAGGTCTTGGAAGCATGACATTTTGTATGGTGAAGTCTAAGGGTTCTTTTAGATATTCTCGAATAAGTCCCTATCGCATAGCTTTCGACCATTGATGGTGGTTCTTTGAGGAGGGTGGTGGGATAGGTGGTTGATACGGTGCAGCGTATGTGTTGGAAGGGGCATAGGAGGTCCCCGCATTTGAGCAAACATGCTAGGAGAGGAGAACATATCTCCTTGTGGGGATTTAGAGTACATGTTTAAGTAGGATGGGGTATTGTCGAGGAACGGACTGCTCAACACTAGACCGGGAGGAGTAGTGTTAGAGATGATAGGCCTTGTTGGCGTTTGTGTGGATATTGAGGAGGCATGCCTAACGTGCCTACCGCCGTAAGGAGATCTACCCGACTGCAGTGGTATGGGGGATTGGAACTTCTGTTTGTATGAACGGAGAATTTTGACTTGCTTGAGCCGTTCTAACCCTCTTACTCTTTCTACTAACGTTGAAATGACTTCATTTGGTGAAGTCACGGTACTTTGCCCTGAGCGGCATTGGTTGTATACCTTGGTGTTGTAAAGGTACGTGATATCCTGTCATAAACTGATCACTATCTTGCCAAGTTTCTCCCAGAATATTTCCTGTATGCAGTGGCATAGAGGTATTTTCTTGAAGAGAGATTTCGGGTTGTATTTGTAAACCTCCTATAGATGGGTACATTCCCGGGAGTGTTGTTCACTCCTAGGATAACATGTTGACTGTCCATCATCTAAGACCAGGTATGGATCTGATTACCTACCAATTTGTGGTCTGAGTAACATTTGAGGAGATGAACCAGATTCTCCGGTAAACGTCATATTGTTTGAACCTGAAGGTTCTATTTGTTGGGTTCGAAGGGGTTGATCTAACTCTTCAGTTTGAAAAGACGAACTATATCTGATTCTTGGGGTTTGTGTCGACAACTGATTAGTTGAATAGTTGTCACCCCATACTGAGAGTGAGGGTGATGATTCCCTATTTTGTTGGGCGTAGTATGCCTCAAGACCCAAGAGGGGTCTGCCATATGCATCGAATCCCGACATATTCGGGGGGTATATGAATACCCACAGAATAATGGGAAGGAGCGAAGGTGGATGAGAGAAGATTTGAAAACTTCTCAAAGAGAAGGTGAAACAATTGTTTGTTTCATGTCGGGTTCACCAATTTTGTTGGTGAAACTGATGTGATGAGGTATAGAAGGTGAAACAGTTGTTTGTTTCACGTCGGGTTCACCAATTTTGTACGTCGGAAAAGCGACAGGCGAGCGTGAGAATCAACAAGTAACTCTTCGCGTGCACCGACCTCCCGAGGTCGTGCCGAGACAGCCGGTGGGGATGGAATATGCAGACAAACTAGTTAGGCAGTCTAATGTCTTCGACACGCACTAGTGGAATTTACGAATCTAAGGCAAAGAAGGCCCTTCTAACTTGGACTGGTGTGATAGATCGATCAACGAGGATGACTGCTCAAGGCTCCAATCAATATTGAGCTCTGGCGTGATTCGATCTATGGGTTCATGGAATACGTGGGAAATGACACGGGATTGTTTCGTGTATATCTCCCGATAAGGTCATATAGTGGATGATGAATATAATTGACTCTACAGGTGATTTTCTAGCCTAGTCCAGAATTCCCTAGCTTTGTTAGCCGCTATATTTAGTAAGGACGGTTGTTCGATGATGATAGGTGGAAGTCGGGTGGATGAATACTAGTGTGCGTAGGCAGTGTTTATATCTAAGCCGACTTGTGGATTCGTTGGGTGTGTGGATCTGTGGGTCACAAACCGTAGACTCTTAGTTGTTGCGGTCTTGTTATGGTCATACTCGAAATCAAGTTCTAATCTCTAGTATCCAGTAATCATATGCTTTCTCAGCTTCTATGTTTAGAACCAACAGTTGTGCAATCTTCTTAGAATACCTTACAGGCATTCTCGTAACCTGGATTCTTAAGCTGGTATCTATATCTACGAGGGTGTCTCCAGCGTCTGGCTGTGGAACTAAAGGATCACACCCGAATGTTTGTTCTCTTTCGAGCCCTTCTACAGTCATGTGGATGTTTTCTAGGGTAATCTGTAGTTTGGCTGACTTGACCAAAACGTATGTGCTTGGTCGTCTTCTATGTTTAGTCCTCTTAACTGTGAACTGATCAGTTGTAAATCTGTGGTTGTTTGGAATACTTGTATCCTGAGATTTTGGTCTATGTCAACTATCACTGTGACGAGGTTTGGTTGAGGCACGATTGGCTCAAATATATATTCCCTGGGCTCTTGAGGTCCCGTGATTGTCATACGAAACAAAATGCAATCTAACTGTGATGAAACAAATTCTAACTAAGTGAAATAAATCTAACTACATATAACTTTTATTTTTCTATGAAATATTTAATAATTTTAAGGAAAGCAAACTATTTTAAATGTATCTAGAAATAATAACTAAACAATAATTAAAACAGACAAGATAACCGAGTGTAGTTATTTGCCTGTGCGATTTGGTAGAATTCTAAATAAGTAAAATAGCTCGTCTAATCTATCTGCAAGATTCTCGATCCTACCTCAGAAGTGAGGAGTGAATCACGTTTCTCAGAAACTATCAATCCCCACAGCTTCCCTGGCAATATCGAGAATAGAATGAAATGAAATAAAGCGATTAACTACTCTATTTGATATGATTCTGACTAGAACTTTGAAATTTAAAACCTGGATTCCGCAGAACAGTGGCGAATCTGATGGTGTGTGTGTGATCTCGTCCCCTCAGTATGGTCTCTTCATTCTTTCATGTTCACATGGATCCAGAAAAGCGTGTGATGCTAGCACCGATAGGAGTAGATTTTGGGATAAGGACAACTCAGAATGCAGACCGAGAATGCGAGTAGGAGAGGGATAGCGCAAGAGTACAGAGCT
Organism: Taxus wallichiana var. yunnanensis; assembly: GCA_018340775.1. Taxonomy (NCBI): domain Eukaryota; kingdom Viridiplantae; phylum Streptophyta; class Pinopsida; order Cupressales; family Taxaceae; genus Taxus; species Taxus wallichiana. The sequence continues at coordinate 525,911,507 of CM031234.1, forward strand.
TGGCTTATGCGATTCCTAGCAGGATTTTACTGCAAGTCATGCAACATGAAGCGACCAGAACCTGTAACTATCCTATACGAAGAGCAAAACCTGCAACTTTAATGGCTTCCTAAGCTATCCTGTTCCAATGGTTTGGATAAAACAACAACACTGTTTGCACAAGTTGGATATGTGGCTTACCAACAGCTGAATAAAACTAACCAGGCAAATAATGAATTAAACTAAGAACTCCAAGACACAACGAAAGTAAATCTACAGCAAAGAGAAATTCAGAGGCAAGCTTCTAACTGGATTGGATGAAATGACAGCACTGCCTGCACAAGATGGGTCTGTGGCTTACCAACAGCTGAGCAATTTAACAAAAGATGCAAGTGAATTCAAGCTATGGCTTCTAAACAAGCTAACTAACTAAAGCACTAAAATGAGGGAATGAGAGCAAAGATCAAACTTCAAAATCCAGCCAAGCTTCAGACCAAAAACTCCAGACCATTTGCATGTGCACAAACCATGCATTTATAGGAATTCAAACATCCAAGAACCAAAACCAAATTGAACTCCTAAACAATAAACAAAGGAAAAACACTATTCCAGGGGACCAAAAACATAAATGCATGCTCAAGTCGGCAAATAAAAGCTGGTGAAATGTGATATTTCATGCGGGTCACGTCAAAAGAGCGTTCTGGAAAACACGCATAGGACCGCCGCTCGAGCGGTGGCGGCGGCACAGACCGCCGCCCTGCTCTGTGGTGGCGGTCACGAGACCGCCGCCTGCAGGTGGCGGTTTTGTCACCGAAGGTCAAGAGGCCAAGTAAAGAGGGAAAAATGGGAAAACAAAGGATGCGGGGCTAAGTGGGGTATGTGGGATGTTAACGCATACTCCGAGGGCTTTTCAGATCCCGAACACCTTGTGAGGAGACCTGTATCATCATTGGGGCACTTGTTACACCTACATTGTTCGGGCAGTATAGTACCTACAATGTTTGGTACGCATACGGTAAAGGAGTCGTGCTAGAATTTTCTCAACTAAGGGAATAGGAGGAAATGGAGTAGAAGAGATTTGTACAATATTAAAAATGGCGTGGACCTTTTAGATGTTGTTCTCATTTGAAGAATTTTATTGTTTGGTTAGAAGAAGTGGCGTGATTGGGGAATGGATTTTTGAAGATATGTAGGTTTTGGTTGGTTGGTGCGTTAGGGTTATCTAGGACAATATCCCCACTATCCAACATCTCTTGAATGATATTTTTAAATGTGATGCAATTTCTATCACTATGACCGCATACACAATGATAGTTGTAATAAGTGGTCTCCTTGTACCATGCAATTACATGATGAGAGGGATAAAACCAGACATGGTTTAATAGGAGGAAGAGCAATAGCTCATGCCTTCATAAATTTTTCCAACACCGAGGAGTATGGCTCTCCAAGTTGTTCTCATTTGAACTGGAAAGTATTGATAGGAGAGAGGTTGGTAGATGGTTTTGCTTGATTGGAAGGGTGAGGGGGACCATATTTTGATACCACTACATTAGCGAGACCCTTTTATTTTAGAATAATTAATTTGGGGTTCCGAGGAGACTAAGAATCATGTGATTTAAAAGGAGGATTTTTATTATGTAGTTGTAGCCTCTTCTCTTCAATAGCACAGATTTCAAGATTTCGGGCCATGGTGAATGCATCGTCGAAGGTACATAAGGTTTGAACTTAGAGAGTGGGTGAGATGTGACTAGCATATGCTCTAGTGAACAACTCTATCAACCCCTTCTATGGAAATTTGAATGTGAGTTGGTTACTCGAGGCCTCGCCAACGAGAGAGAAAATCCACAATATAATTGTCTTCGTATTGATGTGTCGCGCACAAGCCGGTCATGGTGACTTTCTTGACAATATTGATAGAAAAGTGGTCTAGAAAATCTTGAGCTACCTAATTGAATGAAAAGATTGAGTTCCTAGGTAGAGCACTATACCAATCTAAAACAGGTCATGTTAAGGACATTGGGAATGTTCGTAAGAGCAAAGCGTCATCATGAGAGATGAGATAACACACATGTTTAAAAGATCACAAATGTTGTTGTGGGTTTTCTTTTCGTTAAATCGGTTAAATTTTAGTATTTCCAAATGTGCAGGGTATGAGTGAATTGGAATGGAAGGGTGAATGGCTTCATTGCAAATCTCATCATATGTTAGAGAGTTACTTGAGCCTAAGACAAATAATTTTTCCATCATCATTTTGATTAAGTAATTTGTAGGTTGTGACGATGAAATGCCCCAAGATACAAGGGGAGATGGGATGTGTACGCTGTGGATGACACTCTAGTATGTGGTAGTACTAAGTAAGAAAGCGTGATAAAGGTATATAAGGTAAAATATATGTGGGGGGCACGTACCCTGAATAAGAAATAAATGAAAGAGGTGGTTGTTGGTGATATGTATATGTAGGTGGTGTGGATGTAAAGACTCTAGTAGTAATCAAGGCTAGAGACTCATGGGACGAAGAGTACAAGGTTTTGGAAGGGAGTGTAGGCCGTCGACACCAAAGGTGGCTAGGAATTGATGGGTATGTGGGAAGTAGAGAGACCTATACGAAGGGTGGTGGACATAGGCATGGAAGACATCGTAGGAGAAAAAATGTTGAAGGAACGATAGATGCCATTGGTATAGCAGATATTTATGAGGTTGGGTCAAGTGCGAAATCACGGTGGTTGGGTGGAGATGGCTAAGGAAATGCTAGTAGTATCGATGCAGATGTGGGTGCAAGGGTAGGAGGAATGGACATAGACATCCCATAAATAATCTATCTTGAGGAGTCTCGGGTGGCATAATGGGCTAGATAATACTGCAGGGGTGACAAGGTTATGGTCAAGGAGTCTGACAAACTCCTCATCACCAGAGTCGATGATAATAGATTAGTTGGGGTCCATAGGTGATGAGATGGAAGGTGGTGAAGGGCTAGGTGGGAGAGGTTGAAGGATAACATGGAATACAAGAGTGTTGGATTGCCTATGAGTCAAAATGATGTGATTGATAGTAGACTTGGTAATCTAAGCTCTATATATGACACATGAGCATAGAAGGAATGTAAAAAATAGGCCTATAAGGTGACAATGGTCGCTGATTTAATTTGAAAAATAAAAACATAGAGACTAATGCCGGTTGGGTAAACAATGTCGGTAAAAGAGGGTAACTAATGCCGGTCAAAGGATCGATGTCACCATCTTGTTGAAAAATGAAAGATTTGAAAATTGGGATGTAAATGATGTAAATGAAGCAGAACTAGACTCGATAAAGTGATATCAAAACCATAGAGATACAAAGAAGTAACCGAGGAATCTCGAGAAAGAACATAAATGTAGATTGAATTCTACTTTGGCTTAAATGGCCAAAACAACATGAAACCAATGGCGGTGTGATGAGTAAACTAATGGTGGTCGCTAGACCAATGCAATGCTGGTTACTGTGAAATCTGTGAAAATATGGAAAAAGTGAATTTGGTGATTTAGATCAAGTAAAAAAAGACCAACCCAGGAACTAAGTATGACAATGATTGATCCTAACACACTCGAAATAGTCGAGAATACACCAACTATGATTATGGAGTGTGTAGGGAGAGAATGATGGAGAAGGCGAACTCATACCTCAAAACACAGATCAAGCACAAAGCTATCAAACATGAAATCCTATGTTGTAGATTTTATCTTGTGGATTATTCCATTTAGGACTGGCTTGTGAATAGAATAGAGTTTTTCCTTACTGGAGGTACATTAGGAAACTGACAACTATGGCTGGTTTCAGGTAAGTTTTGGCGTGGTGTCTGTACGTACCCAAAATTGTATTTACTTGTTGGTTGTCAAATGAGGACTTTATTGAAAGCAATAGTTAAGGGAAAGAAAGTCCCTCCTCTTTAATGGAAGAGGTTCCCTTATTAAAGGCAAAAACCTATTTAAAAATGTACAATGTGTAGTTTTAATGAGGAACTCTGATATCATGGAAGTGTTATAATATAACAGCTCATCAATACAAAAGGATAGAAGAATTAAGGAAGGGGAGGAGGTGGAAAAGCACTCTCAAGAAATATAGATAACAAAATAATTCTTTACACATGCTAGAAGAAAATCATATAGAACAGAATCGTTGGCATTTGAGAACATAGATGTTATTTCACGAGACCGTAATGCCCGTAAAACCAACCCTCTGCAGATCTATGATTAACCTAGGCTTAGTTAGCTGAAAGAGGAATAATTTTTTTTGTTTAAATACTATCACAAGCATAGTCTAAGACACACACACATTTGAATCTACCACAAGAGGAGATCAAAGTTATGATTTTGCATATATTTAGTTTTATATGTTCATTAAGATCTAATATACTTATTTACTTTGGTGAATCTTGTCTCTTGTGCAAACTGATGTTTCTGATGTCTCCATGTATAAAATACAAGGCGCCATAAGCTTTTGAAGTAGTAGGCCCCAGCCTGTAGCAACTCCGGCTATGCTCTTACAATAGCTCAGTAAAGAATCGGGTTGTCCTCCTACAACAGCCCATAGCAATTGGCTATACTCCTATGGCGATCCATGAAGAATCGGCTATATGCCTATAAAGACCCGTAGCAATTGCAAGCCTTCCTATAGCAACTCTGGATGTGCACCTACAGCCGCCCATAGCAACTTCAAGCCTACCTGTAACAACCGCAAGCCTGCCGTAGAAAATTTGGCTATGCACCTATAGCCGCTTTGTAGCAAATCCAGCCTACACGTAGCAACTCTGGCTGTGCACCTACAACCGCCCGTAGCATCTTCCAGAATTACTTGCAGCAAGAACTTCAAAATGCTATAAATTTTGACTGGGAACTCGTTTTTGATAAAATTGGACTTTTTGGAAAGGTGACGACGTCTACTTTGCACAAAAATCATAAAACTTAGGATTGGATGAGGTTTAGATAGTCATTTTTGCAAAATAGTCTTGTAGGCTCCTACAGTCAAGACTGACAATTTTCTGAGTGAATCCTTTTGTTAAATTTGTTTGATTGAAAGCTTCTAAGGTAAATTCCTTGAGTGTGCAGGTCTGTCTTGGGTCTGTTTTGGTCTTGCAAGGCTTAGTTGGTTCACTTCATTCATTACTTAACGGTTTGAGGGGTTGTTTGGTTCATTCGTTGGTTGATTAAGCGTACATGCATAGTGAAGTAAGGGAAGATCATATTACTACGTTCTAACTGACTGAAACAACAACTCTTAAGTATGTAAGAACATCATTTAAATTCATTTCATGCTAGCTTAAAACAAACTTCTTTCTTCAACGATTGATAACAAGATCTAAACGAAGTCCTTATTCTTTATAGATTGAACGTTTCCCAACAAGACAAGTAACAAGAATAACATAATTCCCTTATGCAAGATTTGCTTCCAACATTCCAAAACAGAGAATTACATGCATTTGAATGATTCTTACTTACACCAACTCATACCAATGGATGCAACAAAGTAATTATTTTTATCATTTCAAATGTAATATACAAAACACAACTCGATCCCTTTACATTCTTTCAAGCATGAAGTTACATTACGATTGAGCAATCAACTTGGAAAAATGCAATCCAATGGAGGCAACAACATATCTCTTTTTCATTATGCCATGAATGCACAAATACAATACCATTACAATTCTCTCAACAACAAGAAGACAAGATTGTTTCCCTTTCTCAAATCAAAATACATCTTGCATGGTCAATACAACATCTTTACAATATAATGAAAGTTACAGTCCATCCACAAAGAGTGGGTAAAGGAAATTACAGCAAGAAGTAAACTAACAATGATGGATGTTAACTCTACACCATGACTAATTTCAAAACAACAACATACTTTAGGTGTTTCCTTCAATCGATCACAGCAAGAAGAGAGGGGGAAAGGCAACGCTCTCTCGCCCAACCAAGATATCCAATGAAGAGATGAAGCCTCTCTCGTCATTGGCCCCCGAGCCCCAACCAAAACACAATGAAAGATGGGGTTCAACACATGGCAACATCCACAGGCTTCCACAACACACACAGCATATTTTTAACAACAAAACAACCAAGACACACATACAAATTTCCACTATATTTCACAATCAAACAGCACATAGGCTCTATTTAATCAAGCCAAAGGAGCAAGGACTATGGGGGAAGCTTCTTATGCCTCCCAATTGGGAATTGGGCATCCACCTATAATCATACCGCCAATATAACATATCATATCCCATAAACCTTATGCCTCCCAACCCCTCCTTATTGCCCCCACAAATTTTCCCTTATGCCCCCACAAGTAAGAAATGCAAGCTATTTCTTTTCCATGGTGGATCCCAAACCCAAAACTCCCTCCACAAAACTCTGATGCCCATGGCATTCCCTTATGCCCCCATAATGATTCCCCATAGCCTTCTCCTACACCATCCCTAGGCAGTCTACCCAACCAGACAAATGGAGAAGAGACACACATTTACATTCCATAATAACATGCAAGAAAACAACAGTATAAAGATGAACAAGCTCTTACCTTGCCATAGCAATGACAACACCTTTGCAAGCAAGAAAAGACAACCCCAAATATTAATTTGAATGTCCACAAAATAGTCTTCAAAACAGCAACAAGAATGCCCAACTCACAGTTTAGAAACAACAGTCTTCAAATACAAGAATGCAGCCCCAACAGTCACTTGAATGTCCACCAAAATAGTCCTCAAATCAGCAACAAGAATGCCCAAATAACAGTTCAAAAACAACAGCTTCAAATACAAGAATGCAGCCCCAATAGTCACTTGAATGTCCACCAAAACAGTCCTCAAATCAACAACAAGAATGCCCAAATAACAGTTCAAAAACAACAGCTTCAAATACAAGAATTCAGACCCAACAAAGTCATTTGAATGTTCACCAAAACAATCCTCAAATCAGCAACAATAATGCCTAAATCACGGTTAATTTCACCCCAGGGTAAAATTTCGATAACATGCATCAAAGGTTGCAGAAAGGCAAATAGGTCAATCCAGAAAAAATCGTGAAAATCGGCTAAGTCCTAGTCCTAAGTGTTGCTCGGGACAAGCGGGACAAAAATGCCCGAACCGGCCGGTTCGGCCGAAATGAGCACAAGCAGTCCAAAAGAAAATGGGACAAGTGGGACAGAAGTACGCGACGGGCGCGAAAAGCCGATCCAGCCGAGGAGAAAAATTGGCTAACTGCTGAAGAGGATCGCCTTCGGGACAAGCGGGACAAAAATGCGTGAAATGTCCGAACCGGCCGAAATCAGCACAAGGAGCCCAAAAGCAATTGGGACGCGCGGGACAAAAGGACCCGAACCGGCCGAAAGGAGTCAAGTCAGTCCGAAAAAAGTGGAACAAGCGGGCCAGAAATACCCGAACCGGCCGAATCGGCCGAAATTGTCCCAAGAGGTCCAAAATCAAAAGGGACGTCCGGGACGGATGGACGCGAAGTACGCGGAAGACCCGGCAGGCCCGAGAACCATTGAGAAATTGCCACGTGTCCTCATAGGAGTAAAGGTCAGAAAAGTCAAAGGGTGAATTTTCGAGCACCGAGCCGAACAAATAGGATCGTGCCACGTGTCCCATTTAAGAACCCACGAGGAAAATTCAAAGGAAAGCCCGCCGAAAAGTAGAGGAGAGAGAATTATTCAGCGAATCAGAGCGCGCCACGTGTCATCCAAGTGGCAGAGCGCGGGAAGAAATTCAAAAATCCATTTTCGCCTGTTCCGTGTCCTAAATCTTCAGATTGACATATCTTTCGATCCAGAGCTCGGATTTACACGTTCTTGATATCAACGGAAAGCTTGTGAGATTCTCTACACGTTTCTAGGGTCAATCTTGCATTTTGGTTCAGTTTGAAGAAAGAAAATCAGAAGATGCCTCTGGCACGAAATAATAAGCAGAAGTGATGCTCAACTAACAACTTTAATGCAGCAGACAACCCGCCGCTTCTGTTAGGCAAACCACCGCTTTGCCAGAACCCGCCGCTTCTGCCATGATGGACGAATTAAATGCAACCTAGAGGTGGTTGGGGCAGTTCGAATTCCTCTCTCTTTTCTCTCCCATTCTTCCTATATATTGTAAGGAGGGGTTTCTTTCTGGTGTTGGACATTTTCTGCTTTGCACCCTCCCTTCTCTCCTGTTCATAAGAAGATTTGTGGAGTTTTCAAACCTCCCATATAGACTGTAACACCGTTTTTTGCCTTCTGGCTATTGCAATGTATTGAATCGATCCTTGAGCAATATATATGTGTCTGTGGTTGCTTCTAAACCCTCTTACATATTTATTACTGTCATTCTTGATCTTTCATTGCATTTTTGCTATCTGTGCATGGTGTTGTGTTATATCTACATGGTCTGTGTTTAATGTGGCAAAGCATATGTTCTTCATTCCTCGGTGCATCACCTCTATTAGCTTAGATTTATTTTATGCATTTTCTTACCTTGTCTCCTTGGCAGATTAGATTAGATTTTGAGAAAACCCTCTGCATATTTCGTGTGCACCTGAACAGAGGAATAGGAACCAGCCTTTCTCTGGAGATTCCTTTCTCACTCTTCAAGTCCCACACTTGGAGAAAGGATTCAATGTTATGCAATCACACTGGATATTAATATGATCAACCTAGAAAACTGATCAATATCCAGGGGTGCTGTGATTTTGCATCAACAGTTTTGGCACGCCGGGTGGGACTAGAGGTCTCATTTTTATTGCAGCAAGGTTGATGTGCATCTGCTGCAATTTTCTTGCTTAAAAAGAGCTATTATTTGCATATCTGGCGACTCCAAAGGGAAGAATCAACTAAGTTTCAGCAGTCAGGCCTAAAAGCTTATGAGAAGAATCACAAGGTCAAGAGCTGGAGAAGAGGAAGTGCCGTTTGAATACCTGCAACTATCTCCAAGAAGAAGGCAAAGAGGAAGAAGGATTCAAAGGTCTCCATCTCCACCAAGCAGAACTCTCTCAACTCCTCCACCTGACAGGCCTTTCTTTCAATATACAAGGGTTTTAAGACCACTCAGAATGGCGCAACCAGTAAACCCCTATGTCAACTTCACAGGCAGCAGCCCACTTGCTCTCAATGCACAAAATCCAATCCCAGTTGCAGCATTGAAGAACATTCCATATTTTACTGGAGAAAACCAGACCACTCCTGGTGATCATGTCAAGGACATTGCTAACATTTGTGCAATCCATGAGATTAATGAGATGCAAGTAGCTGTCAAATTGCTGGCGTCTTCATTCAAGGGAAAAGCATTGCAATGGTTTAGGAGCCTTGAAGCTGCTTCTATCACGAACTGGAATCAGCTGTGTATTGCACTTCATAATCAATTTGGAGAGAAGGGAGACAACTTGTCTCTTTTGGAGCAGCTGACAACCATCAAGAGAGCTTCCAATGAGCAGCTAACTGACTTCAACTTCAGATTTCAAAGATCTTGGGATAGAATTCCAGTAGCAGTCAGACCAACAGCAGAAGGTGCTTTTCTATACTACCTTAAAGCTTTAAATTCTGATATTTCTATGTTGATTCAATCCATGGGAGGCACAACTATCCCTGCTGCTTATAGTATTGCCATTAGAGCTGAAAATTGTCTGATTCAAGCTGGCAAGCTAGCTCCTAGGCCTCCAATGCCATTATATCCAAGTTTAGAGAGCCCAAGTACTAGTCAGGCACCTGTCTTAGCTCCTTCTCCCACTCCTAGAAATCAGAGTTCAAATGAAGCTTCCACTTCATCTCCAAGTGCCCCAAATGAGCTTCAAGAAGTCATGAAGCAAGCTGCAAAATTTAGGTAATGAGCTGGTCACACTCAAGAGACAGCAAACTCAAGGTTTTAGACCTTCGTATCAGCCTCAAGCTCAACCTAATAGGCAGCCATATCAGCCTCAAAGGCCACCTAATCCAGCTGCAAATATGAATCAAACAAGGCCTCCTGTCAATAGACCATTCCAGCCCTATAATCCAAATGCCATATCTGCCTCTAAGGCATTAGTACCAGCACAAAACAATATTGCCCAGGAGTATGAATGGTGTTTTCCATGTAATGAACCCCATAATCAATCCATGTGCTATAATGGTGCTTTAACCCAAGCTTTAATGGTAACAAGTGCTGGTGTGGAGGGTGAAAGTAGTCAAGAAAACAGCCAACAACAAGAAACATTCCAACAGCAACCTGCCCCAAATGACACCACATTGGTAAATTGGCAGGCAGAGGATTTCTGTGGTATGAATCAGGCAGTCTCTCAAGGTGTTGCAGCCAACACAAGGTCAAAAAGGAGAAATTTGGGTGAGGAACAGCCGTTAGCCCCAGCCAATCCACAACCTTCCACAGCTCCACAAATGATTGGCAAGCAAAACCCAGTTTCAAATGCACGAGGGCAGCCAAGAACAGCCCCTTGGCCAAATCAAATGCCAGCTGTTGCTGCCCATATTCAAGGAGCAAATGTGCAAATCAAGGGACAGCAGAGAGATCCTTCATCACCATTCAGTATCATTGATCAGATGAAGAAAACAAACGTCAATATATCTATGTGGGAATCCCTATCCATCCCAGGCCAAAGAGATCTGCTGCAAGCTGCTATGAAGGACTGGCCAATTTCGAATCAGCAGGTTCAGAGGCAAGACAAAGTGCTTACAAATGCTGCCCAGCCTGAAGGAAATCATGGAGCACAACAAGGTAAAATGCTGAAGCCCCCTCCATTTTATGTTTCATTGATCATAGGAGACAAGTTGGTACATAATTGCATGATTGACTCTGGGGCAAGTAGTTCAGTAATGCCTAAACAGATAGCTGATCAGCTAGGGCTCCAGTATGAAATAACAACTAAGGGAGTAGTGCAATTAGATGGGACAGCAGTAGCCACAGTTGGAGTTATAAAAAACTTGAGTCTTACCTTGCATGCATGTCCCAACGTGGTTGTTTTGCAAGACGTCTCAGTCATAGACCTTCCACCACTCTTTGCCCTATGCTTGTCAAGGGACTTTACTGCCAGGATTGGGGGATATTTGTCCGCTGATTGGTCACACATGCTGTTCAGAACGAGGTATGGAACTAAAGCTACAATTAGGTCAGAACCTATTGCAGACTTCCACATTGAACCCTATACTCCAAGTCATATTAATACCAATTGCTCAGCATTTGATCAAGAAGATCACCTCGGCACTGATGAAGCCGACACTAAGGTTGGAAGTATCCCGGATTTGACTCTTGATGAATGGGCAAGCAAGGTGCATGCTTTTGATCCTTATCAAGAAGTAGAAGAATCTGAGCTGGGGGTCTATTGTATACACGAAGAAAGTCAACCTATTCCTAGCATCACCAAGCCAAACCACAAGGATGAGAACGAGGTATGGCAACTGTTTTTTGATGGATCAAGGAGTAGACAAGGCGCAGGAGGAGGAGCCATGCTTATTTCACCGCAAGGAGTAAAGTATTATTCAGCTTTTAGATTTCAATTTGCATGCTCCAATAACACTGCTGAATATGAAGCCTTGGTGCAGGGGATGCATTGGGCAATAAAAAGAAAAATAAATAACTTGCAAGTTTTTGGGGACAGTGAGCTGATTGTAAATCAGGTCAAGGGACAGCATGCTGCCAAAAATGATCTACTCAGATGCTACAAGAACAGGGTGTGGGACCTCATGGAGGATTTTGAAGGTTTCGGCATCAAGGCCATTCCCAGAAAAGAGAATCAAGCTGCTGACAGGCTTGCAGCAGTAGGGGCAGCCTTTGACATCGTAGAAAACATTCAACAAGACAAGGTACAGCCAAACATCCACGTGATTGTGAGGCCTTCAGTGCCGGATAACGATGTCAGTTGGCAGGTATTTGAGAATGATCAACAAATCATCCGCTTCTTGCAGGAAGAAGCTGAGTTCTCAGCTAAGAATCAAGAGAAGTTGGAACAACAATATGGTGACCAGGTGATACAGCTGAGAACTGACAAGCTGCCCAAGGGACTTGTCACCTTGGAGTCCATTTTTAACCCCAATGATCAGTTTAGAAAGGAGAAAGCAAATATTCAGGTCAAGAGGGAAGATTCGGTATCCATCTTGGTAAAAGAGAACAAGCCATTGCAAATTGGAAAAATGACAACTGAGCAAGAGAGATATGAGTTCATACAGCTTTGTCAAGAATTCCCTGACGTGTTTGCTTGGAGCTATGAAGACTTGAAGGGCTTCAATCCTAACTTAGCTCAGCATACCATCGAGTTGGATCCAAATACTAAGCCTGTCAGGCAGAAACAGAGACCAGTCAATCCACACATGGAGCCTCTCATGAGGAAGGAGCTGGACAAGCTGATTGAGTCAGCAATTATATTCCCTATCAAGCACTCAAGCTGGGTTGCGAACTTGGTTCCGGTCAGAAAGAAAAGTGGAGAGATCAGGCTATGTGTTGACTTCCGAGACCTCAATAGGGCATCTCTCAAGGACCATTATCCACTCCCTTCCATGGAGCAAATATTGCAGGTCGTAGCTGGATCAGAAAGGTTTTCGCTACTTGATGGTTACTCAGGCTTCAATCAAATTATGGTGAAGGAGGAAGACCAATTCAAGACAGCCTTCACAACCAAATGGGGCACGTATGCTTACAAGAAGATGCCATTTGGACTGTCGAACGCCGGAGCAACATTCCAGCGAGCTATGGATATGGCATTCAAAGGCTTGATCAACAAGGCAGTACTGATATACTTAGATGACATTACTGTCTTCTCAAAAAATGCTGCAGACCATCTCTTTCACCTCAGGCAAGTTTTTCAGAGGTGTAGAAAGTTTGGAGTGTCTTTGAATCCTAAGAAATGCATCTTTCTTGCACATGAAGGGAAACTCCTTGGCCACATTGTCTCCAAGGAAGGATTAGCAATTGATCCAGAGAGGGTTGAAGCCATAAGAGCTCTACCATTGCCAAGTCACAAGAAAGCCCTTCAGAGTTTCCTGGGAAGGATAAACTTTGTTCGAAGGTTTGTCCCAAACTTTGCAGCCCTTGTCAAGCCCATCACCAAAATGTTAAGGAAAAGCATGGTTTTCAAATGGACGGCAGAAGGCAAGGAGAGTTTTGAAGCAATCAAAGAAGCCATCTCCCAGGCACCTACTCTCATCAACCCTGACTTTTCTAAGGATTTCATCCTCTATGCGTTTGGAGGTGATGACACTATTTCTGCTATTCTGGTACAACAGAACAAATATAATGAGGAGCAGCCGATTGCTTTCTTCAGCCAGAGCCTAAATGACTGCGAATTAAGGTACTCTTTTATTGAAAAGCATGTGCTTGCAGTAATCAGAAGCTTGAAGAAATTCAAGCATTTGGTCTCAAATAACAAGGTCCAGTTATTAGTCTCACATGCTGGGGTTAAGGACTTCCTCCTCAACAAAGATTTGAATGAGAAAAGGGCAGGATGGATCACCCGTGTCATGGAGTATGACATTGAGATAAGGATCACCAAGCTGGTAAGAGGCAAAGGTTTGTGTGAGCAGCTCGCTTCCAAACAACCAGACAGCCCAAAAGATGAAGAAGACATGTGTCCTGCTATTACAAGAAGATCAAAAACAGGAAAATGATGATGTGTTCACCCCCTGTTGGACTCAGAATATGATACATTTCCTACAAACAGGCATGTGCCCTCCAGAAATGAGCAAAGCGAAAAGAAGGTACTTCAGATTACAAGCAATTCCTTATGTGCTTGTTGATAATGTTTTGTTTAAAAGGGACATCAACGGTGTTCTATTGAGATGCATCGGGACAGGTCAGATCGAGAGGATCTTACAAGAGTTCCATGACGGGGAGGCAGGAGGCCATTTCACCCCACGAGTAACAACTCTCAAAATCATGAAAGCTGGTTACTATTGGCCTACTGTATTCAATGATTGCTACTCATGGGTTAAAAATGCAAGAAATGTGCGTTCTTCACAGGGAAAGGAAGGTTAGCAGCACTTCCCCTTCGTCCAATTTCAGTAGATCATCCATTCATGCAATGGGGATTGGACTTCATTGGAGTCATCAATCCCAATTCGAGTCAAGGCCACAAGTGGATTCTTACAGCAACAGACTATTTCACCAAGTGGACCGAGGCAGTAGCGCTCAAAGAGGCAAGTGAGTCTAGCATACTAGACTTTTATGAAGGGATAATAACCAGATTCGGTGTGCCGGCCACCATCATATCAGATAATGCATTAGCATTCATAGGTTCAAAAATTACAGAATGGGCTGTCAAGAATGGAATCTATTTGAGCACCTCTTCAAATTATTACCCGGGGGTAATGGACGAGAAGTCCACAAACAAGAATTTGCTAAAAATCATCAGAAGGACTCTGGATGAAAATCAAAGAACATGGCATACAAGGCTAAAATCAGCGTTATGGGCTGACAGAATAACACCAAAGAGGTCTACAGGTAATTCTCCCTACAAGTTGGTCTATGGGAAGGAGGCAGTATTGCCTATATCATTAGAATTGCCAGCCTTGGAGCTCATGAAGCAGCTTGAGTTATCTGAATTCGAACCAATGGAGGCCAGGTATGCAGAATTGATGGAATTAGAAGAAATCAGAGAACATGCGGTTCAGACGATTGAAAAGGATCAAGCCGTAGTAAAAAGATGGTTTGATAAGAGAGCTAGGGCAAGGACCTTCCAGGAAGGGGACCTAGTTCTGAAATGGGATGCAGATCGGGCAAAACCAGGAAGGCATTCAAAATTTGATGCCATTTGGAGTGGCCCATACATGGTCACAAAGTGCAAGAACAACAATGCTTTCCAATTGGCCTCATTGGATGGTGAAGAACTGCAGATTCCAGTAAATGGAATCTATCTCAAGCGTTGCTTCTAGAGGGAGGTTCACTACATCTGTAAATACTAGTTTAGATTTTCTTTCCTCCAAGTGCTTGTGCACATTGTTTTGCTGTAGATTAGTTTTGTTTTCCCTAAGTGCTTTGGCATAGGTTTCTTGCTCTCGGGTTGTTTTTCTGATTGAGTGTTCTTTGGAGGAAGTTGCGATATCGAGGCTTGTTTCAGGATAATGCTTAACTCCATGCCCAATGGACCGCTAAAAGGCCACTGATCTTCTACCTAGCAGGCAGGTAACCCCGCTGAGTCGTCAAAATTGTTGTCAAAATTTCACCCCCCAGGGTAAAATTTCGATAACATGCATCAAAGGTTGCAGAAAGGCAAATAGGTCAATCCAGAAAAAATCGCGAAAATCGGCTAAGTCCTAGTCCTAAGTGTTGCTCGGGACAAGCGGGACAAAAATGCCCGAACCGGCCGGTTCGGCCGAAATGAGCACAAGCAGTCCAAAAGAAAATGGGACAAGTGGGGACAGAATGCTGCGGGCGCGAAAAGCCGATCCGGTAGGAGAAAAATTGGCTAACTGCTGAAGAGGATCGCCTTCGGGACAAGCGGGACAAAAATGCGCGAAATGTCCGAACCGGCCGAAATCAGCACAAGGAGCCCAAAAGCAATTGGGACGCGCGGGACAAAAGGACCCGAACCGGCCGAACCGGCCGAAAGGAGTCAAGTCAGTCCGAAAAAAGTGGAACAAGCGGGCCAGAAATACCCGAACCGGCCGAATCGGCCGAAATTGTCCCAAGAGGTCAAAATCAAAAGGGACGTCCGGGACGGATGGACGCGAAGTACGCGGAAGACCCGGCAGGCCCGAGAACCATTGAGAAATTGCCACGTGTCCTCATAGGAGTAAAGGTCAGAAAAGTCAAAGGGTGAATTTTCGAGCACCGAGCCGAACAAATAGGATCGTGCCACGTGTCCCATTTAAGAACCCACGAGGAAAATTCAAAGGAAAGCCCGCCGAAAAGTAGAGGAGAGAGAATTATTCAGCGAATCAGAGCGCGCCACGTGTCATCCAAGTGGCAGAGCGCGGGAAGAAATTCAAAAATCCGTTTTCGCCTGTTCCGTGTCCTAAATCTTCAGATTGACATATCTTTCGATCCAGAGCTCGGATTTACACGTTCTTGATATCAACGGAAAGCTTGTGAGATTCTCTACACGTTTCCAGGGTCAATCTTGCATTTTGGTTCAGTTTGAAGAAAGAAAATCAGAAGACGCCTCTGGCACGAAATAATAAGCAGAAGTGATGCTCAACTAACAACTTTAATGCAGCAGACAACCCGCCGCTTCTGTTAGGCAAACCGCCGCTTTGCCAGAACCCGCCGCTTCTGCCATGATGGACGAATTAAATGCAACCTAGAGGTGGTTGGGGCAGTTCGAATTCCTCTCTCTTTTCTCTCCCATTCTTCCTATATATTGTAAGGAGGGGTTTCTTTTCGGTGTTGGACATTTTCTGCTTTGCACCCTCCCTTCTCTCCTGTTCATAAGAAGATTTGTGGAGTTTTCAAACCTCCCATATAGACTGTAACACCGTTTTTGCCTTCTGGCTATTGCAATGTATTGAATCGATCCTTGAGCAATATATATGTGTCTGTGGTTGCTTCTAAACCCTCTTACATATTTATTACTGTCATTCTTGATCTTTCATTGCATTTTTGCTATCTGTGCATGGTGTTGTGTTATATCTACATGGTCTGTGTTTAATGTGGCAAAGCATATGTTCTTCATTCCTCGGTGCATCACCTCTATTAGCTTAGATTTATTTTATGCATCTTCTTACCTTGTCTCCTTGGCAGATTAGATTAGATTTTGAGAAAACCCTCTGCATATTTCGTGTGCACCTGAACAGAGGAATAGGAACCAGCCTTTCTCTGGAGATTCCTTTCTCACTCTTCAAGTCCCACACTTGGAGAAAGGATTCAATGTTATGCAATCACTGGATATTAATATGATCGGTATGAAGCTTTTAATGGGTGTGGGACAAGTTTAGCTTGTCCCACAAGCTTCCAAAAACACCCTCCAAGTAAAAATCCGAGTTTCAAGATGGTGAAGTGTTTTATACTCCAAAGATCAACTCTCTTACACACATTAAATGCAAGGATCAACACATCAATAACTATATTTAAGCAAGTCTTATTTAAATTTATCTTTCACATTCTATTTAAATAAAGGAATGGACACATTCACAAATAAAACACATGCAAGATAACAATAAAAGAAGGACCACATACTAACACACACAAACCCCCATGGTCACATATAAAGGTGATCCCCCATGGGAACCCCCCAACAACAAACAACACATAAATGACTAGTTGCCATGGTGACCGTGTTGAATCCATCCAAAATTCTATTGTGGTTAGTCTCCAATCCCCCTGATGTTTTCGTGATATAAAATAGCCTGCAAAATACAAATACCTCCTTCGGCCTCATGGCCATATCAGAACGCTCAAAAATAATATAATATAAATCTAAGCATCGTAAGTATAACTGCATAACACAACATCGAAATAGCGACTATATCATTTTATAAATTAAATCAACCATTCTATCATCATTTAAAATTTTCATTTTCTATATATAATCAAATGATTAAACATCACATATCTGGATAGCATCAATGATATAACTACGTCAAATAAAGCATCAACATCTATATATATATATAATGTTTATAATAATCATCATGCATCCTGTATAAGTCCAGTCAGTAATGAAGTCCATAATCCAACATCATACTAAACCAAGCCAAAATAGTGTCTAATACATAATCCATAGTCTGACATGATTAGAAAAATAGTGTCGAAGGGAAGTGGGCACTACGAGACACAAAGTTCTAGAGATGACATCCACAAGAATACAAAGCTTCTTGAATTAAAACATACTTAACGATTCAATAAGTTTAAACATATAGCAATGAAAGAACAAGAGCAAATGGAAACAGAAACATATATCTTCTTGTATTGATATATTTTTTACTCCATTACACTTTCGACAATAAACAGAGTTCCGGCCCCTAAAAATGGCATAGAGAGCGCATTATATAACTTACAAATCAATTACACTTGGTAACTATTTATTTTAACTAAATTTTTTGATTAAGGAAGTGCTCGACACAAGATCCTTAATTAATTACAATAATCCCGATTTGAGAGAAAGAAGGAGAAAATAAGATAGAAGGGAAAACATTTGCTTATTGATGAGGAGGGCCCACCGAATTGAGGATCCGCTGCCTAAATCTTTTCAATGCTTTAGCTATCTCTCTACCTCATGGGATTGATGTGTTGGTAGTGGCTTGAGACCAAGTACCTAGACATTTCTCCATGTCCATGTCAAACTCAGTATGTTTATGATATTCTTAGTTAGCCTCTTCAATAGCAGATTGAAGAGAGAAAATCTCCTTTATCTTCTCTTTGGTAATCGATTCCTCCTTGAACAATTTTTCTTTGACAAATGCCCTGAACTGAGTTTTAATTTCTTGGAGAGAGAAAGGAACACCTGAAGTTTCATCGTGAAGATGATAGTGAATATCTTTGAAAGCAGACACAACACAAGTTTTGAAGGCTTCTCCCTTCTACCAACTGCTCCTCAACTCTCCCAAGGCTTCTTCCAAAACTTTTATTTTCCATTCCACACTGAAAACCCATGACCTTAACAAGTTTTCTTTGGCATCATCAAAGAATTTATTGTCCATCAATATATTCTCATTAGCTTTTCCCATCTGGAAAAGATCCACAATGCAACTACTCCAAAGCTTCAGCTCTTTGTCCATAGTTGCAATTGAGGAGGAGAGTTTTTGTTATAGGTTGGCCACCTTCTCATTGAGTTTGTAGGCCTCTACAATGAAATTCAATCCTGTAATGATCATGTCGTCAACCATGGATTCCATATCCCTTCCATAAGTGGAATACCTGTGTATATCCTTGATGCTTTGAACTTCATCTTGACTAAGAATCATAGGGGGTGGAAGGGCAGCCAGTGGAGTAGGATCCAAAACCTTGTCCTTAGCCAATAATGACTTGATGAAGCTAGAAAGAACTTGATTTTGTTCTTCCAGCTGTTCTATAGTTTTTTTACCCCTTTCTACTCTCTCAATAACTTTGGTTATTGTTTCTTGGAGGTTATGCACCTCACTCTCAGGGGTAGATTCTCCCATTGGAATCCTAGAAAGCTCCAGATCAGAGGCTAATAGATCTTGTTCTACCTTATCAACCTTAGGTTTTGCAACCTCTAGAAATTGTTGGCCTTGAGCATCTGTCACTATCCTTGAAGTTGTTTTAGCTCTCTTTACTAGAGCAGAAGGAGTAGTGCCCAACAAGGCTGCCACAACATCAAAATTTGGCCCTATCAATCGA
Source organism: Taxus wallichiana var. yunnanensis (assembly GCA_018340775.1). Lineage (NCBI taxonomy): Eukaryota > Viridiplantae > Streptophyta > Pinopsida > Cupressales > Taxaceae > Taxus > Taxus wallichiana. The sequence goes on from CM031234.1 coordinate 525,930,702, forward strand.
GAAGAAGGCTTCCTCTTCCTGCTGTCAACCAAGGGTTGTACCCATGCAAAAGTGGAGGAAGAAGAAGGGGGAACAAGAGGTCCAAGAGCAAGTGAGCTCATGGCACTTAAAGTATTCACCACTGTTGCTTCTAGTAGAGATGTGAGTGAGGCATCTGGAGCTTCTTGAGCTAGAGGAATTAGTGGTACTTGGAGGTTCAGTGCTAGGCACTTCCTTCTCTTTTTCTGTTGTAACTTCTGAAGTTCCTGCAGGATCTGGTACCTCACCATCATCACTTTCACTAAGAACAATAACGTTCTCTGGCCCTAAAGGTAGTTCTGAATGCCTTAGAAAGGGGTCTTCCTCAATTGGATCTTGTTTAACCTCTTTTACCTTCTTTTGGTACACTTGAGTAGAAGAAGAGGGAGTAGATGATTCAGGTTCTTTATTTGAGGAAGGAGGAGGGGTTTGTGTAGGTACCTCCGTGCTGGGTGTATGTGATTCCTTCCTAGGTGTTGAAGTATCTTTAGAGGAAGATCCACTTTGATTCTTCCTAAGCTCCCAAATTTTTTTGTCAAAAGCAGAGACCTTGGTTCTTACAAGGACAGGAGCCAAAATCTCAACCAAGTCATCCTTCTCCCTCTTGTACCAGTCCAAATCTTCCAAGGGAGTATACTTGATCAATGTCTCATATTAATAAGACAAAAATTATTCATTATCATCCTAGAACCCTTAAGGAATTTGGTAGAGATTGAGCTCCCGTATCAACTGTAGAGAGAATCTGCCATACTGCCTCCCTTGCTTCAAAGTCATCAGCACAATCGGCTTAGTAGTCCTCGATCTCGACTGTGACGATAATTAATCTTGAGATTCAACTCAATGAACTTCTTCAAATAAAAACAGGTCCTATGCCTGAAAAAGTGAACAGTGATGGGAGCAAGGGCCCTTTCTATATTTTGAGCATCCAAGGTTGTTTTGCATGTATAGTTGCCCAAGGAAATAGGGAAATGCAAACTAGAGATCTTCTTATCCTTGCAGGTTCTATGCAATTTATCCAATTGCTTGCATACCTCAATCAAAGCCATCTTGTCATTATAGAACATGGGGAGCTTGAGAGGTGTGTTCTCATAACCAGCTAGCCTGATATATGAAAACCTCCTGAACTAAATGAAGAAAGCCCCATACTTTTCTATCAAGTTCATGGTTTCATCAGAAAATCTCCGACAGTATCACTTTCTAAAAGCCTCACAATATACATGGTAAAGGCATCATTCACCCTCTTGAAGTTGTGGTTGCTAGTTTCAAGGGTGAATTGAGGGTAGTATGCATAAATAGGTTCATCCTTTTGACCCTCTATGTAAGTGAATCCAAACCACTGTTGGGATGTTGCTAGGGTATACATGAGATAGGAAGTCATATAGAACTTCCTAGTCTGTTGCACATTAGACAATTACTCTCAAATTTATGCAAATGATTTATGCCCAATTTATGTTTTGACTACCCTCGCAGATGATGTTGATGAGAGGGCACATCCAAAAGTGAAATTCATTGGTAGAGGGCAATCCCATGACACGAGCTAGCAAGATAATGAAATTAGACAACTCTTCATTGAAATCAGCTCTAAATAACACCTTGGAAAGTTAGGATGCTCCCTTTTAGGGTTCTTCAACCATGATTTTGCTATCCTTGCTTTATATTTATCACTGTCCTACTCGAATAGAGTCTGAGCTTGAGCCTGAGTGATAACAATGGAGTCTTCAACTCGGAATCGAAGAGCAACAATAATGACAACAATATCTAATTTAGCAATTAGTTCCCGTGTACATTAGACAATTCCTTTGTGTTAGTATTAAAGTGAGCCCCACGGTGAGCACGGTTTGACACTTTTTAATGAGATTAGGAAACCCATAGCATACACAAGGCCACTATCATTGATCATTTGCACCATGGGGGAAGGATTAGGGCTAGTCAATCTGTTCCAAAAATCACCAAAATCTAGGTGTCAAACCTCACTATCCCCAATATTAGGAACATAGGTCTCAAGTGGTGAAACGTGTTCTGACCCTAGAATTTAATCTTCATATTTGCAATGTATAGAGAAACAACCTTCACAGATCGAATCCACAATGAAAAATGCAAAGGGAATGGGAGCACGAGCAAATGATCTTGATTGCAGGGATTCGAGCGAATGATAGTAAGTGAGTAGTGTGTAAAATGTGTAGAGGGTAGTCCTATTAAATAGCCATTTAGGAGAGAGAAGGTCATAAATTTTCATTAAATTCATATGGCACCGACTTAGAATGGAAAGAATCGGTAAAAGTGGAAAAAATTAGCCTGGATGGTCTTTGGTACATTTGGGACATGTGGGATGTAAAGATGCGATCCAGTAATTGGAAGGCGATGCGAGACCAAATGAGCACAAAAATTTTAAAAACTTGGAAATGCAAGGGACATGAAAGCGTGATTTGGCTGATGCGTGCGATGCAGGAAAAGTAGGGACGAAGGCACGGATGCTTTTGGAACATTTGGGACAAAAAGTACATGAAGGACTGATTCGACCGATACGCGGCAATCGTGGAACAAGGTCCGAGCGAAATTGGAACATACAGATGAAAAGTTCCAAATGAGAACCAAAAGTTAAAAGATTTTTGGAGAATGTGGCCGATCGGGGAACAGAAGGACTAGCGAACTTGGGAAATGAGGGACAAAAATGTCCGACAGACCCACAAATCACCAAAATGACTCCAAAAACATGAATTTTCACTAACTCCTCGACTTTTCACTTTACCGAACATCACTTGAGGGTGTCAACTCAAAATTTTCAATTTTTGAATTTTGAAAGAGGGGAAATTTTGAGAGGACAATGATCAGACATTCGGAAAGAAGTTACAAAAACCCCAATGATGATTCAGATCTCTTTGCAAGGTGTTCGGAATCTAGAAATCATGTTGAGTATACATTTGCATCCTAAAATGCCTTATCCAGCCTTCACATGCTTTGTTCTAACCCCTTTCCTCTCTTTTCCTTGCATTTTGGTCTTTAGTTATAGGACCACCGCCTTGCCTAGGCGGCGGTCCCGTGATCGCCGCCGGGGCCAGACAGGTGGTGGTCCTTTAAGCACCGCCCTGTGCTAGGTGGTGGTCTTGTGTGTGTTTTCTATAACTTTTTGACGCTTTTGTCAACGTAAAAAATCAAGTTGCGCTTGTAATTCTCAACCACTTTTGCTTGTATTAAATTTTTTAGCACAGTAAATAGTAATTCCATTTTTTTAATAATAGAAGAGTTCAATTCAATCTTACCCTCTAGTAAATCAAAGTGCTATAAATACCAAGCTTGTTTACAAGTAAATGGCCCCTCTCCCTCTATGATTTATTATTTAGTGTGTTTTGAAAGTTCTTCAATAAGTCTCAATAGGTTTAGATTTTGTAAAGCTCTCAGCCTCTCAGTTCAAGGCTCCACAGTTCTAGTTTAGAGATCACTGGATCTCTCTAGTTTCATCTTGTTCCATTGTTGTTCTCCAAACAATTGGCTTAGCATAAAACAGTTCTAGTTCTAGATTAAGTTCATTTGAATCTTGATTCTGCTTAGAGTTATAGGTTGTTGTTTTGTCACAGAAGTATAGGTCCTAGAGATTTCAATGTGTTTGTGTTGTATCCCTGCAACAATCCTACTAGGAATCACATAGCCAAGCTCTGTTCTCTTGTGCTATCCCTCTCCTACTTGCATTTTGTTTGGCTTACGTCCAAGCTGCCACTATTCAAACATCTTCTCCTACTGCCAGTTGTCACATTCCCACTTTTCTGGATTCATGAGAACATGTAGGAACGAAGAGATCACACTAAGGGGACAAGTTACAATACAACTAGATTTGTCGTTGTTCTGTAAACTCCAGGTTTGAATTGTCAAAGTTGTAGTTACAATATATCAAATAGAATAACAAATCATTTTATTTCAGTTAAGCTTGCTTTCAACATTACCAAGGAAGTTGTGGGGAATGATAGCTTCTGAGAAGCTATGATTTATTCCTCACTTTTGAGGTAAGATTGAAGGTCTTTCAATTAAATTAGTTAGTTATTTATATTCAGGATCAATTCACAAATGCACAGGAAAATAGCTACATCTGGCTACCTTGCTTTTTTAATCCCGTTATTAGATTAATTGTTCGTTATCTGAATTTATTAGAATAGTCACTCTTTAATTTCATTCAAATTTACATCTTTGAAAATACAAAAAAAAATAAGCATAGTGTAGATTTATTTTCATAATTAGTTTACTTCATTTAGTTAAGTTTGGTTATCTCTTGCATGACAATTACGGGATCCAGAGAGCCCAGGGATTATGTATTCGAACCAGTAATACCTTAGACAAATCTCTTCACAACGTTAGGAGATATAGATCAAGGTATTAGAATTCATGTCTTCCGAACAACAAAAACCCACAAGCAGTTAGTGAGCAATTGAGAGAATTAAATATTGAAGATGACAAAACATACAAATTCTAGTCAAATCAACCCAACTATAGATTGCCTTGATAGGATATCCACATGACCATACAAGAACCCGAAAGAGAGCAAACATTTGGTTGTGATTCATTAGTTCCATCAGCTAAATGCATGAGACCTTCTCATTGACATAGACACAAGCTTACATATACAAGTTGCTAGAACACCCGTAAGGTATTTTGAGAAGATCACACAACTCCTGGTATTAAACATAGAAGATGAAAAAGCTTATGACTACTGGATAGTCGAGAAGAAGAGATTGATTCTTCACATGACCATAAAAGGTCCACAACAACCACAAACTCATGGTTGTGATCCCTAGGTCCCACAACCCAATAGGCTTGCTAACTAGTTAAACAATGACACCGTTTGATTTACGTAAAAGTGGTATTTAGATCCTCACCACTCCCATTGGATATCATAACACAATTTTCCGTATTGAACATAGAAGCCAATCAAGCTAATATTTTCTGGGTTAGACCAAAAAACTACCCATAGTTTCCTGCAAATCCACTACACCTCTCACTACCACTTTCATGACCTTGTCTAGAAATATACACGAAGCACCTACAGGTCACTTTCCACACGTCCAATAGCCAATAGATAGGATCTCGAAGAGCTCGACATTGATTGGAGCCTCCAAGTAGCTATTATATCTGAACGATCCATTACACCAATTCAGGTTAGGAGATATTTCTTTGCCTTAAAATTATAGATCCCATTATTACATGTTGATGATATAAGATTTCCCGAGATAGTTTTTCCACATCTGAATATATTTCATTTCCACCGGTTGTCTCGGCATGACCTCGGGGGTCGGAGTGTACGAAGAAAGGCTACTTGTCAATTTTCATGCTCACTGTCACTTTTCTATCGTACAAAATTGGTGAACTCGATGTGAATGCAACTGACAAATCTGCTCCCTTTTCATTTCCATTTCTTTCATCCATCTTTTCTCCTTCCCATTATTTTGCGGGTATATATATACCCCCTCAATATGTCGGGATATGACGTATATGGCAGACCTCTCCGAGTCTCGAGGCATATTATGGTCAAATAAATAGATAACCATCCTCCTCACTTTCTGCATGGGCTGATAACTACTCAAGAAACTACTTGTCATCAAAAACCCCTCCTCAAAGAACTAGCTCTAGTTCTTCGTCCCGAATTAAGGAGTTGGACCAGCTCACACAAACACAACAACTAGAGTCGTCATGCTCTAAAAATATGACGTTCTTGGAGAATCCATTTCATCTCCTCGAGTTTTGTTTATACCACAAATCAGTAGGTAGTGAGATCCACTCCCATTTTTTGATGAGCAGTAGTTAGCATGCTATGCTAGAATTGAAAAATGCTTCCAAAGCATGTACCCACCTATAGGAAGTTTAAAAACACAACCCAACACCTTGCTCCAAGAAAACACCCCCATTCCTCCACCTATGGAAAATACTCTTGGTGAAGTTTGACAGAGTAATGATCAATTCATATCGGGTACCATACCCCTCTACAACCTCAAGGTGTACAACAACAACATCAAGGAAAAACACTGTGTCATCACCAATCAAGGTCATCTCGGCTTTAGTTGAGAAGGTTAGAGGACTAGAACTTGCTCAAGCAAATCAAACTTCACATTTCGGGAAAGCAGGAACTTCCAACCCTCCGCATCATCCCAGCTAGGTTGACCTCCTCACAGGAACATGCACGTTAGGCATGCCTCTTCAAAATTCTTATAACTACCCAAAACAAACACCAACTAGAACCACATTTTCAAATGCTAGTCCAGTTGAAAGTATGATACCTCCGGTTTAGTACCAAACAACTCATATCAGAGCAATGCTCCTCCCTACTTAAAAATTTATTCAAAATCACTATAGAGAGACATGTTCTCCTCTCTCGGGATGTTCAATCAACCATAGGGGTTTCCTTATGTCTCTGCAAATACATATGCTATGCCATATCAACAACTCATTCCACCTCTACCCCCTCAGCAAGCACCATCGATGGTTGAAACCTATGTGGTAGGGACTTACTCAGAATATTTAAAAGAACCTCTAGATTTCACCGTACGAAGTGTCATGCTTCCAAGACCTCTTCCCGATTTTCCTAAATTCAAGGGGGAGGGAGATCCAAATGCACATATCAAGGCCTATGCCACGGCCATTTGATAATTTCTCCCTTGGGATGCGGTTGTTGCTAAGATATTCCCTAAGACCTTAGAGGGTATTGCCCTTGATTGGTATTATAGAATACTTGAAGCCTCGATACACTCATTCAAACAACTTGTGTCAAAATTTATCAAATATTTTGACATGAACAAATTGTTAAGAATAGGGATTAGGGAATTCTTACACATTAAACAAGAGCACAATGAATCTACTACTCATTTTATTCAAAGATGGCATACAATCCTCTACTCATCAACAATCGCTCGAACATGGATTAGATGGAACTATGTGACTTATTCCTTCATTCTCTCAATAGAGAGATAAAGGAAGAAGTCTAGAAGTTCCCACTAAGGACTTATGATGAAGTACTCAAGAGTGCTCTCCGAATCGATCAAGCAACAATAGACAGTGGTCGTAAGACATATGGAACGAATGGGAAATTAATCGCTCCCAATCAAAACACTATGACTTATCCTAATGTCGGGAATACCAATCAAGGACCCAAGATCCTTAACAAAAACTGTAGGGTTACAACAGATGGAGTCACAGACCAGGTTAAAAGGGCAAACGTCGTAAACACTTCACCACCCATTAACAATTAGTGAAATAATAACTTTACTCCAACAATCAACACGGTGGATTTTAATCGTCCATCACGACAAAAACAAAAATGGAAAATCCAGACACAAGGTCCAATCCAAAACCCAATTGGATATCAGAACCAAAGCCAAAGGCAACAACCTCAAAATTTTAACTCTAACAACCAACAACCTAATCAGAATTTTGGACCACAACAGGTTTCAAACCAACAACCTCAAAACTATAATCCCAACTTGTATTGTGGTTTCCATAAGATTCAAGGCCATGATACTAGGACTTGCCATGACTACAATAAATTCATGCAACATTTTCTAGAAGATCAAAGACAACTCTTTGTAGATATATTTTTAACAAATTTTGCATTACACTTGCCAAACACCTATACGGGATCAGTTTCCCCTCAAAATGCACCCCTCAAGATTTTCAACGATCCTCTCCCAAATCACTCTAACAATAACAGGTTAGATCCAAATGGGACAAACAAGGGTGTTGTGGTAGGAAGTAATGATCATGAATCCTCAAATTCATAAAATCCATTGGTCACACCCCAATTAGGAACTCGACCACAAACCAAGATAGTTGGTCTAGTAGAGTTAGACACTGAGCTACATGTAGAAACCATAACAAGAATGCAATATTATTCTTCTCAACCAGTTCCAACCTACCCATTAGTACCAGAAAATGTTCAATAAACACCGATAAAACCTATAGGCACTTATGATCTAATTAATGAACTAACAAAGACCTTCTCTCACGTCTCCTTAGATTTGTTGAAAAAATCTCCCACTCGCTGAGGCTGCTCTCTTAGAAGTGTTGGGTCTTAGTCATCTTATTAACATCACTCCTCTTGAAACACAAGTAAACCATGTAGAATTTGATGTCTACCCTCTAGGGTAGCCAGATAGGGATACTGAGTTTATATTTGATATAAGCAAAATGCCAACAAATGCTGAAATTACACTTAAAGGTGACTCACCTTGCATTTGCAGGTATGGGTTTATAATAATTATGTTAAGCGCGTAATGATTGATGATGGGGCAGCAGTTAACATAGTCCCCTTCACTTTTGTTCAAAAGCTAGGATATGGAGAAACAAATTATTCCTTAACACGAAATATGCTAAGGGGTTATGATAGCCTTAAGGCCACTTCAATTGGGACTATAGTATTACCAGTCACCTTAGGACCCAAGACAGTCCTCACCAAATTTTATATTATAGATTGGGAAACCAACTATAATATGATTCTCGGTTGACCATGGATACATTGCATGAAGGCAATCCCTTCCATGTTATTCCAGGAAATAATATTTTTACACCTAGGAAAAATCTTTGTGGTATAGGGTGACCCAAAACCCTTTGACATACACTTAGCAGATTTGAAAAAGAGACTAGGCATCCACTCTGAGTTTGAGCTCCCAACAAATCAACTTAACAAACCATTCAATTCAAATCTAGAAGTAAAGTTGGTACCTACAACAGAATTAGAAGTCACAAATCTAGTCGAAGGCATTCGGCACTCAAAAATGAGACCAACATCATAGAGACAATATCATTAGGAACTACCACAAAAATTGTCAAGTTACTAGAGAAAGATCTACCTATTCTCCTACCATTTGATTCCATGGGTATAGGATGTACCCTAGGAATTGGCTCCCTTCCAGTGGATGAAGTTTATATGGTAGAAGTAACCAAGGAAAAATAAGTAGACACGAAGAATGTTCCAACATCCATTTTTTCGAGAAAATATTAGACTCTCCACTTCGATGGAGCTAGATGTCATTTTGGCACTAGGGTAGGTGTGATCTTTACTTATCCCGAGGAAAAATCCTAATTTTTTTCCTTTAAGTTAAAATTTGAATGTACAAACAATCGGGATGAATATGAATCCCTTCTCCTTGGCCTCATCATAGCCAAAAGGATGGGCATTGATAACATTAGAGTGCTAGGAGACTCGCAATTAGTTGCAAACCAAGTATCTGAGGTATATGAGACTAGAGCTGAACACTTACAACTCTATAAAACGGTAGTATTAGATATAACCAAGGGATTTGACTTCATATCAATTGAATCAATCCCACGAGAACAAAACCTTATCGCAGATTCAATAGCAACCTTAGCTTCCCATTTCACTCCAAGCAGTGAGTTAGAAAATAAAAATTTCATGGTATCACTTCATATTGAACCATTGGTGCGTAAAATACCAATAACCCCGATCTTGACACATATAGAAGTTGAGAATGATTTTACCATCCTAGATCACTTTGATAATGATAGGGTCACTCTTGGATATCTAAATGCCTATGCAGAATTGCATCTCACTCATCACATAGTAGATTTCTCCCTAATCCCATATTCCTCTTCCTATTTTGGAAATCCCATGATAGAATCTCCCTGCAAAAGAATCTCAAAATCTATGAGGTAGAGAATGAAGAAAGTTTGGAACTACCTCCATCCCCATCCTAATTTGAAGAAGGAAACACTTCCTTAATCAAAGGAATGATTGGCATTAATATTGTAACGGAGGAAGAACTGAAGATTTTGAAGTTGGGATCCTTTTTAACTCCAGAGGAGATAGAAATACATACCTAGATCCTCAAGGAACATCAAAAGGATTTTGCATTTAATTACAAAGAAATGATGGGAATTACACCACATATCACGGTACACAATCTTGTCACCAAACCAGATGCAAAGCCAATCAAGCAAAAGTTGAGACCAATGAAACTAAAAGTGGCTCTCATGGTGAAAGAAGAAGTAATGCAACTTCTCCAGGTGGGATTCATCAAACCAGTTGAATATTCACAATGGGTATCTAATATCATCCCTGTTCTATCAAAGAATGGGAAGATACACATTTGCATAGACTTCGGGACATTAACAAAGCTTGCCCATTACCATCCATTGATGTCATTATTGATGCAACAACTAGATTTGAGCTTTTGTCTCTCATGGATGGGTTCTCGGGATATAATCAAATCAAAATATCTGAAGAGGATCAAGCCAAGACTATGTTTATAACTCCTTGGGGAACTTATTGTTACACTGTCATGACATTTGGTCTTAAGAAAACTAGCGCTACATACCAATGGGCAATGATATACATATTCCATGACCTTATTCATAAGATTATGGAATCCCACATAGATGACTTGCTTTGGCCAAGGACAAGAAGCACCGTGATCACCACGAAGTACTTCGTATCATTCTCTCATGATTGATCAGATATGGTGTCACATTGAATCCAAAGAAATATGTATTCGGTGTAACAAGAGGCAAGCTTCTAGGTTACATTATATCATCACGAGGGATTGATGTTGACCTAGCCAAAATCTAGATTGTTCTTGAAATGATTCCACCATCAAAAGAGTCTAGTATCAGATCATTTCTTGGGAAACTCAGTGCAATTCGAAGGTTCATCCCTGACTTAAGTTTTGCTATTCATCTAATCAATAATTTATTAAAGAAGGATTATAGCATTTATTGGATGGAAGAATGCAACAATGCCTTCGAAGTAGTTAAATGCTTCTTATTGTCTCCTCCCACGCTAATGCCTCCTAGACCAGATCATCCTTTGATCTTGTATTCACGGGCTACTAATGTCTCACTAGCCTGCATGTTGGCTTAGGAAGATAGTGATAAACAGGAATGTGTAGTCTATTTCATTAGTCAGAAGTTTCTTGATTATGAAACATGTTACACATAGATAGAAATACAATGCCTTGTCATAGTCTTCACAACAAAATGTTTAAAACATTACATGTTGAATCAAGAAACAAGGGTTATTGTAAAGACATATCACTTATGGACATTCCTCACACAAGGGTCTTTATCTAAAAAGGTTGGACGTTTCATAACCTTAATGGGTGAGTTTGAACTAACATTTGTAAACCAAAAATCCATTAAGGGACAAATCATTACAGACTGGTTAGCTAACAATCCATTGGATGGGGGTGATCTGGTAGATCTAGACTTTCTGATGAGTGCATATATTTTGTCGAAACTAGGCCCCCCATCTCTATATGTCCTTGGTACACTGACATCGTCAATTTCATCATGGACCACACATACCCAGAAGGTGCCACATCATAACAAAGAAGGCGGTTACGCATTATTGCTGCTAAATACATTATTTTAGAACAAGTGCTCTATCGTAGAGCCTTCGATGGAATGCTTATAAGATGTGTTAACGAGAAGAATCTAAAAATATTATTTATGAATCCCAAAGTGGAATATGTGGAGGCCAATTGGTGGCACGCCTTTGCTCACAAAATACATCAAATGGGCTATTTACGGCCTACTATGGAATATGAAGCAATAGAATTTTCACACAAGTGTCATAAATGCCAAGAGTTCTCCCACGAGATTCACATGCCAACATAGGCTCTGCAACCAATCACAACCCCATGGCCCTTTTCCATGTGGGGCCTAGATTTGATAGGGAAATTCTCTCCCTCATCAATAGATGGCCATAACTTTATAATCATGGCCACAAAATATTTTACTAAATGGGTAGAGGCCATGCCTCTCACCACCGTACCAGGTTTTGTAATCACTAAGTTCATTTTGAATCAAATCATTTGTAGGTACGGTGTCCCACAAGTCATTATCTTAGATAATGGCACATCCTTCAAGAATGATGAGGTCCATGATTTATGTAGAAAATTCAAGATAAACCATCACACAACCTCTCTTTATTACCCCTAAGCCAATGGACAAGCTGAAGCAACAAACAAAACATTAAAATCCATTCTCCTCAAAATAGTTAAGGAGAAAAAATGGGATTGGAATTTAAAATTATACGGCCTTATGGGCCTATCAAACATCAATAAGAACACCAACAGGGAAAACCCCTTTCTCATTGGTATTTGGGGCATAAGCAGTTCTCCCACTTGAGGTCGAAATACCTAGTCTCCGCATCTCATTACAAGGGATCTTGGAAGAAGATGCCTATAAAGAGGCACACCTCTCTCAAGTATAAAGCCTTGATGAGGCTAGGTTAAATGCCAAACAACGACACATAGCCTATGCTAACTGGATGTGCCGGAAATATAACAAAAAGTTCTACGAATGAGAAATATACGAGGGAGATCTAGTTCTAAGACTAGACAACCAGATTGATAAGAAAATTGGTGAAGGAAGGAAATTCCGACCCAAGTGGTTAGGCCCATACCGAGTCATGAAAGACTACGAAAACAATGTGTATCTCTTGTGTACACTAGAAGGTGAGGAATTCAATGAAACTATCAATTCCTTGCATCTTAAATGGTTTTACGCATAAGTCATCAGCATCACCATTTGTATTATATGTCTATCTGCATTACATTAGTCACTCGGTTTCATTTTGTTCACTCATTTTGTAAATTTTGTGGTCAAGGAACTTATTCTTAAGAAATTTATTACAAGCTTCTAAAAATATTGGCAAAAGTATTCAAATCATATCTCTTCAATTTTCATAATATCATCAAATGGTTTTGAAATCATCTCATCAATTCGATAGACAAAATCTTGACAAAAACCATACCAAGGCCTGCATACTTGGTCATACTCATTTCTTCTACTAGGTTAAGTTGTTCTTACCTACGATCTGTTCTAGAAGCTTCTTGGTGTCACATATATCCCTCTTACGTCTATTTGAAACACGAATACTCCAAAATCACATATCAGAAATGTTAAAGCAAAATTGAATCAAAACACTTTGAAAAAAATATAATATTTTATTTTACACACTTCTTTTCCCTACCAACCTTCGAGTGATGAGCCCACATCTCTTACTAGTGGTACAAGGTTGAGAAAGGAAAGAAGTGCCCTTACTCGCCTATGTCCTACCTTCGGTGATAAGCCCATACTTCTTACTAGTAGTATGGGGCAGGGCGTAGGGGGTCCATTCACGTAAATTAATGAATCTTAGTATTTTAAAAATTCAAAGAAAAGTGTATTAAGTGAAATTAAGCATCCAAATTCCAAAGAGATCAAATCCTCAAAACCAGATTTTGTCAACCAAATTTCCATTCATGGATCTAAGTCTAGATAAACTGGAAAGTAAGTTACATTCTGAGCTATGTAGTAGTTTTTGAGTAAAGGTAAGTACGTAGGTCTAAATTTGGTTTCTATCAATACCTTGTCTTTCTCTCATCATTTCCGTTAGTCAAACTCATATAATTTGCGCCCTTCCCAACTCTTGGTGTTGAGCCCTCGCATATTACTAGCTGCATGGAGTTAGGAGTGGGGAAAGTTCATCTCATTATCACTACATATTCATCATGTTTTTCCAAAACAAGAAGAAGCAATGAACATTTCCCAAAGAAGCCAAAATTTCAGTACTATAGTATGTTTGCATCATCACATATCAGCATTACAAAAATAAAAAAGAAACATTTTGTTCAACACTTGTTATCACTGTCATCCATTGCATACATTTTGAAAAGCATATAAAAATAGAGATTCTAAAGCATCTAGTGTACACATGAGAAACAAACCACAAAAAACTCTAGATACAAAGAAGATCGAATCCAAAAGAGATATATATATATATATATATATATATATATATATATATATAGGAATCATGTTTTACATACAATTCCATCATGCACTAGGCATGGTCAAAACACTCAATGAGCCTAAAAATACAAAAACAACTCATATAAACATTTGAAAAATCACTACAAAAGGACCAAATGGCCTCTCAATCCCTATGGGATCCCTCGGAGGGTGCATGACCACGTCTAGGGTTCCTGCTATGACGACTCTCTAAATGTAATGAATGATGGGAGTTCTCATGATCACGACCACTGACTATGGTCTCACTATAAGAATGGCTCTACCTCATTAGGTGCTCGGCGAGTCTCATATCTATCTACCTCGGTACGAAGGGAGGACACTAACTCTGCCACCTTCCAGACAGGGGCAAACACATTAGTGTGTCTGCCAGCTACTAAAGGCTCTCCGATGTCCTCGGTAAGTTGAGCCTTGGTCTTCCCCGAGGGCATCAACAGGTGTCCACACACACCGAAAAATCAAATCCCGCCATCCTTGAGTAGTTGCTACAAATAACAAGTTAGAAAATCACCAAAAACAAGTAAAAAACAAGCAAAACAACAAAAAATGAAATATCAACTAAACATCTCTAACTAACATGGTTGAGAAAAGAGAAATAACTCACTTGGATCTCTAGGGATCCGGTAGGATCTCTAGGATCTCGCACTGCTCATCGACACTACTATCGATTGCGGATCCTCCCAAAATCTGGAAATAAATGACGTCCTGCCATGCAGACTCATCATCTCCCTCAAATTCCTAAGAAGGCAACTCCTCTGAGACCAAGGTCTCCTTCTCTCGCACTTGCCTTTAACCTCTCTTCCCTCAAGATATCTTGAGTGTCATGCCACTCTAATCGCCTGTCATCCTCCTTAGTTGTCCCATCGGCCTCACCTCCAACTCCCTCACCCATCGTCTCCTCCTTAGTCTCCCCTCCTGTGAACTCCTCAGAGTCTGAGTCCACATCAATAGGCTCATCCTCCTCCCCACTGAAAGTAGGAGCAGCCCCAATCTGAAGTAAGGGTACTCAAGGAGCACCAGCTTCCCCTCGGGCATGAACCACCCACCTAACCATAATACGAACTCTAAGAGTAACCGTGGTCCAACCTTGATCTCCTCTAGGACCTCCCCGGGCCTCACGAACAATCCTATACACTAACCTGCTGGAGGAAGCATATCAACATAGGGGAGGCCAAACTGCTGAGGGACTCGATCAAATGGGTGGACCTCCACCCTCTTTATCATGTCTACCAAATGACCTATAGTAGAGTAGGAAATCAATGTAAGCATCTCCTCTCCCCATACTCTTGCCATGGCCTGATAAGGAGTGGCCTCCATATCTGCAATAGTCAGTGAAGCCATTAGCGATGTTGCCTCCTAAGTATTGACATCCCAATACTAGTTATGAAGCTATGATTATGATAACTAGTTAAAAAACTAGGTGGAGCCCAATGTCAATCCTCTGATCGTTGACAACTTCTTCCTGGAAAGATGTTGTTTAAGAAATGTGTAATTTATTTTCAGTGGTTTGGTATAGAGGAGTGTGCAAAGTGTGAGCTATGGTTCATTTTTTCAACCATCAGCTGGTCATGACTTCCAACATATAGGTTGAACATAATTTAAATGAGCTACAATGTAACACACAAAATGATATGTAAAGATTTTAAACCCAAATCCACAAATTATATTCAATGAGAACAAATCATGAAAAGGATAAGGGTATGACTTTTACTAAATGCAATGCAAGAAAAGAAAGAAGAATTATTTTTAATCCCCAAAATACAAACATCACCGAGACAAATAGGAGAAGAAGATTGTTTCAAGGGAGGAGATTTAATGTGAACTCTTT
Organism: Taxus wallichiana var. yunnanensis; assembly: GCA_018340775.1. Taxonomy (NCBI): domain Eukaryota; kingdom Viridiplantae; phylum Streptophyta; class Pinopsida; order Cupressales; family Taxaceae; genus Taxus; species Taxus wallichiana. The sequence goes on from CM031234.1 coordinate 525,946,333, forward strand.
AAAAAATAAATAGACACACAATGATTTCCTAATAATGAATAATGCAAAGAACCCAAATGGGTCCCACCAAGTGTGCCAAGATGTTTCACCGAATAGTCACGAGTAAAAAAAATAAGGAAAGGGGTTAGGAGGAATACATGTGAGATGTAGGTTTAAGGTAGAATGCACACGTTAATGACCTTTGATCCAAGATGATCATGAAGAGATTCACTTTGAATAGGAGGAACACCCTGTGATAAACAAAACAAGACAGAAAAATAACATCAATAATATAGGTTAGTGGACTGCCTAATGAGTGCTAGATCCAAGAAGTGAGATGCTTCCTAGAAGGCTATCAATCCACATTCAAATACGGTTTAATACAAAGAATATCATGAAATAAGAAAATCATCGTAGTTATACAATTTAGGTATCTCGTGCAAATGAAATAGGTAAATATAATCTAACAGAAAAGTTATGATTAGATCTAGAGGTTTTGTTGGGTTCTTCTACGTTCTGCGGCAGTTTGGTAAAAGGTCCGGGAATGATTGGGTGAGGTTTGGGTTGGTTTTGGTTGACCGGAAGGCTTGTTTGTCAAAATATATAAAATGACATCAAAATTGATATCGGTTAGGTAACCCATCTTGGTGTATGGATGAAACTAATGGCGGTAGGGAAAACCGACGCGTCGGTAGGGGCAATCGGTAATAACTTGATAAAAATTGATTTTGGGACTCTTTGTGGTTGCACAAAGAGCAAGGAAGGTATGGTTAGGCTCGTAAAATTACTAATAAGACTCGGGAATACAGAGGGAGAGGTCAAGAGGGATGAAATTTCTTGAAAATATTAGGTTGGTGGATTGGTGGGGTGATGGAGATATTTGGGAAGTAGTAGGGATTTAAGGAATGAAGGGAATAAGAGATCTGCAATAAAGTAAGTACATGTGATTTGAATTACATTACTTACTTGGTGCTATGAAGATCTCATGATTGGGAGGAGGTGGTGGTTGATCCATGAGGTGGTGGCTTTTTTAGTGTTACAATAGTGCAACAGTACACTCTTAAATCAGAATATAACTTGTACATGTGTTTCCCTCTAGTGGTGTGGAGACGTCATTGGAATGAAATAGTAGCTCGAGATATTCACTTGATTGAAAAATAGAACTCTCAAAACTTGAATGACCAACACTGGGTAAAAAGTTATAAAGTTGTATATATAAGGAACCGATGGTGGTTTAAGTGAACCTACATTGGTCGCGAGTAAACCGATGTCGATTAGGGCGAAATAGACCTATTTACCAAAAATAGGCAGATCGTCCCAAATTTGGCATGCTTTCCTCATTGATTCCACCTAGGAGAGTAGAGTTCACGTGAGAGAAGTTCACATGAGAGAAGGTAGGAAGAAATTAGGAGAGTTCTAATTAGGTTTAGGGATAAGTCTTAGTTAGCTAGGTCAAGTTAGTGACTCAACACTGGGAGTGATGACTCAATACCAAGGGTGATGACTCAGTAACTATGAGTTAAATGCCCCTGGAATGGATCCAAGGTGAGGTGTCATGATGAGGTGGAGGTGTGGGGGTGAAATTAATTTAATTAATTAAATTAAATTAATTAATAATATGAGGGTGAATATTACTATGAGGTAAAAGGGGTCATGGTCGAGTCAAATGTGTTATGTTAATTAATTGACAGAGGACCAAAGGGATTGTGACATAAATTTGGTGTCTACACCAATGTATGGGATCTCTACAAAGCTTCAATGTACTTTGATTGTCACACCAAATGATAGTTGGATGATGAAAGAGGATACCAAGCTCAGTTAGGAAGTTTTGTAGCCAAATGGCTTGAATGGTAATGTTGACTACACCTCTATATTCGGCCTTTGTTGATGATAAAGCAATGGCAAATTGCTTCTTGCTTGACCAACAAATAGGGCCGATCCCAAACTAAGAACATATCTTGAAGTGGACTTGCAATCAATGTTATCACCAGCCCAATCAAAATTAGTATAGCCAATGAGATCCAAAGTACATCCAACTAAATAATGAATCCCATAGCTGATGGTTCCCTGAACATAACAAAGTATCCACTTCACAAATTTCTAGTGTAGCTCATGAGGCTCCTACATGTATATGGAAACAACACCCATTGCATATGATAGATCTAGACGAGAGTGAGTGAGATAAAGAAGACTCCCCACAAGTTGATGGTAGAGTGTGCAATCAACCAATGGTGTATCCTGGCCATCCTCAAGCTTTACCCCGACAGGAAAGGTGTGATTGTTGGCTTACAGTCACTCATGTGAAATTGAGCCAAGAGATCCCTCACATACTTGGATTGAGAAACTTGGACACCTGATTCATTCTGGCTGATTTCAAGACCGAGAAAAAAGTTGAGGAGACCCATGTCTGTCATGGAAAATCTATCATGCAAATTTTCTTTGGTTGCAGCAATGGTTGTGGCTGAATCACCTGTTATTAGCATATCATCTACATAGAATCAGATGTTCTCAACATATAAACATTTGGATCAGATTTACATCACATGAAATTTTGAGATAGAAGGTAAGAATCCATTTTGGCATACCAAGCTCTAGGTGCCTGCTTGAGGCCATATAGTGACTTCTTGAGTTTGCATACCAATGAGGAATTTTGAACATACCCTTGTGGCTACTCCATGTAGATCTCCTCCTCAAGATCACCGTGAAGAAATGCATTCTTCACATCCATGTGATGAATCTCCCACCTTCTTGATGCTGCAATGGAAAGAGCCAATCGAATGGAGTCCATTTTTTCCACTGGAGAAAAAGTCTCATCATAATCAATGCCATGAACTTGCTGAAAACCTTTGGCTACCAACCTTGCTTTGTATCTTCTCACTAGACCATCTGCTGATTTCTTTGTTCTGTAGATCCACTTACACCTTACAAGCTTATGATTGGATGGAAGTGGAACCAAGTCCCAAGTTTGATTCATAATGAGAGAATTGTACTCCTCATCCATGGCTACTTCCCAATGAGGATTCCCTGTAACATCTGCATAAGTTTGAGGATCAGATGCTTGAATCACATAGGCATGCATTGGCATAATGATGGGATCGGTAATCAGAAAATGCATGGAGGGAATCATAAATATCAGCCAAGCTCCTTGTTCTTTGATTTCTCATAGGAGATATTGAATCATCATTGGAAGCCCAATTGGGATTTGGATTTGGATCTGGGTCTACACATGCATGCACATGTTCATCTAATTCAGATGAATCTAAAATCAGATCAGCATGATTACATGCATCATCCTTGAGATCAGTAAGAGTAGGTAGCACAAAAGTGGTGGCATGTTGCTCCTGAGATGCTTGCATGGGACTTTCATCAAAATAGACACTCCTCTCAATGAAGAGCATTTATATAGAAAGATATAGCAATCTATAACCCTTCACACCATCTAGATATCCAACAAATATGCATTCTTTGCTTTTAGGCTCCAAAGCCTTCCTCTTGTCTGCAAGAATATGGGCCCATGCACATGATCCAAAAATGTAGAAATGTGTGACTTCCAGTTGCCTACCACTCCATGCTTCTAAAGGTGTTTTCCCTATGAAATATTTGTGAGGAGATATATTTTGTATGTATGAAGCACAATTGATTGCTTCAACCCATAATTTGGAGGGAAGAGACCTTGCATGCAACATACAACTTTCCATCTCTTTCAAATATCGGTTCTTCCTCTCAGCTACCCCATTCTGTTGTGGAGTGTAAGGAACTATGTTATGTAATTGTATTCTTGATGTTGGACATCATTATTGACATACTCCCCCATTATCTATGTGGAGGATCTTGATCATTTTCCTAGACTTCTTCTCTGCATGAGCTTTGAAGATCTTGAGATGCTCAAACACTTCAGACTTGAATTTGAGAAAATATACCCATGTATATCGTGTGCAATCATCAATGAATGTTAGCACATATTTGGCTTGGCTCATGGAAGGTACAAGAAATGGGCCCGTAAGATCACTATGAACAAGCTCTAATGGAGAAGAGGCTCTCCATGCATGCCCCTTTGGAAACTTTTCTTGTGGATGCTTTCCAAGAGCACAACCTTCACAAACTCCATCAGAAAATTCTATGGTAGGAAAGCCTTTCACCATCCCTTGTTTGCTAAGTTGTTGCATGTATCTAAAATTTAGATGTCCAAATATTTCATGCCAAATTCTACTTTCATCATTTGCATGTGTTAGTAGTAAAGTAGAATCTGATTTGGAAACAAAGTTAGAGAAAGTGTACAGATGAGATTGATGATTCACCTTACCAACAACAATTTTGGAGTTGTCTTGCATGTCATAGATGCTCACTGAATCTGGTGTGAATTCAACTCTCTTTCTAGTTCCAGTATGTGTCATTTGATACACAGAAAGAAGATTAACATAAAGCTTTGGAATATGTAACACATTCTCAAAACTTCCAATTCCAACCTCCATCCTCCCTATTCCAGTTGCCTCTACAGAAGAACCATCTCCCATGAGAATAGGAGAACCAGAATATGGTTTCAAAGAAGAAAGAGCATATTTTGTGGCTGCCATGTGGTGTGAAGCTCCAGAGTCTATGATCCATGCATTTGAAGAAGAATGAATAGCAATCAAGGCATGAGCATTGTCTCTTGTTTTTGGTGCTTTTTCTTCCTGCTTCTTCTTGGCACTCTCTAGGATAAGGCTACCAAGATTATGCTGCTGAAGTGACTGCGCCATGAGATCAATGGTATTCTTCATGCATGATGATTCTGGATGGTACCCACAGTTGCAATAGCTGCACTTTGATTTTCCTTTTTCTTTTGAGCCTATAGATCCATCTGGAGGTTTGGGCTTGCCTTCTTTTCTTGGATCTAAATCCTTATTTGCTTTTCCTTTGAATTGCTGGTTGGATTTCTCACTTGCATGCAAAAAAATGCATAAGCTTTGGAATTCTTCAATGTGCCCATTTTTATAAGCTTATCCTACTCATGTATTAGAGACTCAATGAAGGTATCCAGTGTGGGAATCTTCCAAGTTGCTCCTATTGTGAGCCTGACTATGTGGAAAGTAGAGACAAATACTGAATATTCTAGACCCAACTTTGATAGAATAACAAGGATTAATTTTCCTTCTTCCTTGGATTTTTCAATACCACAACCTTTCAGTTGAAGCAATAAGGCCTTGAATTTTGTGAAGAAATCTTGAATGTTATCAAAACTCCTTGGATCCAATGAGTTGAGCTCATTTTCAAGGATATGACCCTACATCTCATCTTTCTTTCCAAAGAGAGCCTCCAATGCATTCCAAACTTGGTTTGGAGTTGTACATGCCTCAACATGAAACAACAATTTTGGAGAGATGGATAAGCATAGCAGACCAAATGCTTCATCCATGTGGTTGAAGTATTTAGTCTTTTCAACTGCAGGATTGGGCTCAACCTCCATATTCATAACTATCTCGATAGAGGCCTCTAATTTTGAGCTAAATTAAAATATTTGGCTTCCAATCAAAATAGTTGTATGGTGTGAGAATAGCAGAGGCTGAAAATTCCATTCTTTTCAGCAAATTTGATCTTTATTTATTGTAAAAAAATTATATTGTCCTTCTTCCTAGCTCCAAACTCCGCTTTCGGTACCATGTAAAATTACACAGCTAATCCTATGTAGATCTGGATGAAAGAAAATAAAATTAAGTTGCGGGTTTACAAAAATGAAAAAGATAGAGCACAACAAAAGAACAAAAAATTCCATATTACAAGAACTAATGCGATGCATTAAGAATATTTACAAATAAAAGGTAATTGTAGTAAAGAGATTGTTAAGCAAATTGATTGCATCTAATCTACTATTAACTATTTGTAGCTAATATGTGGTTAACTACTACTTAAGTTATCTTAAAATTAGTAGTACATTGATTCCAAAGAAACTATCGTGAATACAAAGGAGACTAAAAACTTAAGCGACACTAATAATGGGTTCATAGAGGTTCATATCCTACTCTAGTACTGTTATCTTACAACCGTATTGTTCAAGGCTAATGTTGACTTCATATACCTTATGGTAATTTCTTCGTTGAGCTCTTTTTCCATTTTCTCATACATGCAATTGTTTAGTTGCACATAATTTTGAGCTCTCCAACCAATCCTTCAAACCTTAGAAATGTAAATCTTAATTTTATTAGTTTCACACACCATTACATTTTTCTTATATAGATTGTGATTTGGTTTGGTCACTAGCTTGACCTAGGAATCATCCACATCAAGCTCAAGCACTAGTTGTATATGGGTTTTCTTGAGACATTGTTGAGTTGGTGATCCACAAGGATCCAAAATGACTCTACTTCATCAAATCAATCAACACGAAGAAGGAAAAATAACACACAGAGGTTTTGTCTTTTTAGTAACAGGACCATCGCTCTATGCAAAGCGGCAAGTTATAGAAGCTGCCGCCAATGGGGTGGCGGTCTTGGGACCGTCATTCTACTTTGGGCGAAAGTCCCGGCTCTTTTGGAAAAAAAAACAAAAATATGAAATGAACAACCTATAATTTGGAAGGTTTTCCATGTCTCTTCTCCTCCATGACCTTTCTCATTCTCCAGTGCATGGAGGACATGAGAAAGGCTATAAATACATGTTTGTAGAAGAGAATAGGATCATCAAAGCATGAAAGCAAGTGTGCAAGAAGTTCTTAGTGTTGGAACTGTGTTTTGTAGAAGAAAGGAGTGTTGAGATAGAGAAAACAAGTATTTGGGAGGAAGTGTGAGATATTATCTACTTCTCTTTCATACTTATTATAAATTATGTACTTGTTATTTTGAATTGGCCAATAAAAGTGGGAAGAAAGAGAAATTTCCCTTCCCGATTGGTTTTTCCTCCTCTGGAGGTTTCAGGATAAAATTTTTGGTGTTTATGAGCTTAAATTCTTTCCTTTCCTACAATTGTGGATTCTAAGAATAAGCATCATTCATTCACTAGCTATCTTTGTCATTTTCTAATAGAAAGTAGAACAACAACATTTCATTTTTGGTTATGTGGATAATTCCAAAGTTGAAGAGTTTATAGATCATTTTGGTATCGAGATAACAAGTATCCAAGACTGTGGTATTTGTTCTTGGATTTGTATGACAATGAAAATATCTAAAGGCGAAGAGGATTTACCTTGCGATCTAGAAATTTCTACAAAGAAGTGGAAACAAAGAATTTGGGGGAAAATGGAGGAAGAGAACTTGGTCGATAGAATCGAGATCTTTGGAGATCATGATGGATAGGATGTTTTGAAGGAAAGAAGAACTTGCATATTTGCAGAAGATAAATTCTGTCAAGCAAGACTCCATGGACTCAGTGGTTCGGGGCTTAGTTGAAAAGTTTGGCATAGGAAGGAGCCACCATGAGGAAAGTTATGGGGAAGAGCATGAAGAAGAGACTTCAAATGCAAGAGAAAAGGTAAAATCTGATCATACTCCCTTTAAAGTTGAGACAAAAGTTGAGATTAAAATCTTTGAAGGATAAGTAGATGCAAAGTTTCTTGATAAATGGTTAAAACAGTTAGAAGTCTACTTTAGCGTCCATAATGTCACTGAGGCATAGAGGATCACCTTTGCATGTCTCAAAATGGAGGGACACACTCTGGTTTGGTGGGAAACCCATCTAACCACTTGTGAAAAGAAGAAGCGTCCTATTGTGAAATCTTGGCAAGAATTTAAAGAATTACTTAGAGCTAAATTCTATCCTATTGGCCACAAGATTGACCAAATGATTAAATGGTAGTATTTTAGACAAGGCAGTGGTCAAAGTGTGTAAGACTATACTATGGAGTTTCAGAGGTAGGCCATGTTGCTAAACATGGACTTGGAGGATGAGGATATTTTGACTAAGTACTTGGGAGGACTTCACACTCACCTTCGAAGAAAATTCATCTCCACAAAGCCCAAAGATCTCAACGAGGCATGTGTGTAGGCATACTACATAGATGATGAAAAGAAGTAAGGAGAAGCAGATCCAAGGGAAAAATAGTTGATAAATCAACAAAAAAAAGAGTATGGGCAAACAAGTAACAAGGGTAAGTGGAAATGGAAAGGTAAACAAGCTGCTACTATTTTAAATACTTGTAAAGATCCCAATAATTTTTACAAGAAATGTGTTATCAATGGTCATACTAACGCTACATGTTGGAAGTTGCATCCAGATTTACAACCAAATAACCAAACCAAGGAATCAAAGAAGTCCATGACAGCTATAAAAATAGAAGGGGAGATGGAAATCAAAGATGACTATAATGTAGATGAAAGGCTTGGATGCATGGCCACCAACATGGACAACCAGGAAGAGCAGATGAGTAAACTATTCCAGATCAAAATCTAGATGAAGAGAACTAAAGTAAATGCTTTGGTTGATACCGGTTCTCAGTCTAACTTGATTTCTGAATTAGTTGTAAAGAATCTTGGTCTTGAGACTTATGAGCATCCACACCCTTATCTTTTGGGTTTGGTGAAGAAGGGTGTTGAAATTCAGGTGACAAGAAGATGTAAGGTCAAGTTTGGGATAAATTCCTAGTATATTGATGTTTTAGAAGTTGACGTTATTCCACTTGATGCTTTTGATGTTTTATTCAGAAGTCCTTACTTGTATATTAGGGATGCTATATTTATGAGAAGGTAAAACCGGTATAGATGGGTCAAGAATGGGATCAAATACAACATCCGAGCACACCAATAACCAAATAAAACAACTTATTTAGGCAAATCATAATCAGTTTTGTTTACTTTTGTTAAAAGATAAATAAGATGGGGTAGAAGTTTCATAGATTTCTAACCAGGAAAAGCATTATTTGGATAGTATTATTCAAGTATTTTTAGGAGGTATTTAAATATCCCGGTGGGTTACCACCAAAACGAGAAGTAAAGCATGAGATTCAGATATCGCGAGTCCCCTCTACTAAACTTCGGGTTATATAGGAAATCCTTGCTTGAGAGTACCTGAAGTAAAGAAACAACTCTATGAACTATTAGACAAGGGGTGATACGTCCGAGCACCTCACCATGTGGTTTCCTATTGTGATGGTGCCAAAGAAGGATGTTTCTTGGAGAAAGTGCATCGACTAACGTGCTTTGAACAAGATCACTATAAAGAACATATATCCACTTACCCATATAAATCATCTCTTGGACCAACTTCAACATGCCAAATTCTTCACGAAGTTGGATCTCAAGTCTGGTTATCTCCAAGTAAAAATGAAGGAGGAGGATATATGGAAGACTTCATTCAAGACAAAACATGGTTTGTATGAATGGTTAGTACTTCCTTTTGGGTTATGCAAACGCACTCGCTACATTTATCATATTGATGAATGATGTATTGTGGGATTTCATAGATTCATGTGTAATTGTATATCTAGACAATATATTGATTTTTAGTGCCACATGGGAAGAACAACTAACTCATTTATAGAAATTATTGCAAGTTCTTAGGGAGAAACAACTGCTTTGTAATATGAAGAAATGTGAATTTTCCAAATAGTCACTTGTCTATCTTGGGCACGTGGTTAGAGGAGGAGAGCTACGAGTGGATCTAAAGAAGGTGGAAGCCATCGCTAATTGGCCAACACCAACAAGATCCATAGAGACTAAGAGTTTGTGGGAGTAGTAAAGTACATGTAAAATTTCATTCTGGGCTTCTCCGTGATTGCGGTACCTATACACACAAAGGATCGCAAAAAATTAAGGGTTTTGATTGCAAGAAAAATCCTTTGAGTTATTGAAATACAAGATTAGTCATGCTCTTGTTAGGAAATAAGAGATAAAATATGCGGAATAATCCCTTATAGAATCACAACAAAGTAGAAACTAATATGCAAAAATATTACAGATCTCAAATAAAAGTGCGAATAAATAACACAACATGAGAGACAAGATTTAACGTGGTTCGCCCAATTTGGGCTACGTCCACCAAGACTCACTTGCTCATTTTATTACAAGCCTCCACTCTCTCAATACAATACCCAGATCCATTTGGAGCTATGCTCAACAAAATCTCTGAAATTCACACTGAATTCAAAACACATCTACAATACATTTGCTTATCTATCTATCATATGCATAAGACCATATAAATAGACAATTGTTTAAGAAGTTTGATATAAAACCGATGGGTATCAAAACCATGGGCAAAAACCGTGGGTATCAAAACAATGGGTACCGAAAAACCATGAGCCCAAAAACAACCCATAACGGTTACCCATTACCCATGGGTTAATAAACCACCCATGAAAATTTACTTCGGGGGATTCACCCCCGAACCCTCCTGACCCAATCACCATGAGCGGGACCACCGTAAAAATACCCAAGTGTAACACATAGAAGGTGTACCACACTCTAACATGAAAACAGGCTCCACAAACATAACAATATCCCACTTGGAGACTGATTTCCATTGAGCAAGCTTCTTAACCCTTCACTATCATCCGCAAAGGCCAACCAAAGCTGAACATAGCTTTAGTTTATCCCTTGTGACCACCTTGGTCATCATGTCTGCAGGATTCTGACTGGTATGAATCTTCTCCAACTTCAACTTATCTTCTTCCAAAGTTGTCCTGATGAAGTGATATCTCAACTGTATATGCTTCATCCTGGAGTGGAAAGAAGAGTTCTTAGCTAGGTGTATAGCACTCTGACTATCACTAAACAGCTTACATTCCTTATTTTTATGCCCCAAATCCTCAAGCAATTGTTGGAACCAAATCATCTCTTTGCTTGCCTCTATGGCAGCAACATACTCAGCCTCTTTGGTTGATAAAGCCACTAGCTTCTGTAGTCGTGAAATCCAGCTCACTGTTGTCCCACTTACAGTGTAAATATAACCTGTCGTGCTCCTCCTGCTGTCAACATCTCTAGCCATGTTTGAATCTACATAACCACGTAAAGTGGTGTCGATCCACTATGGCACAAAACTTTCCCCATGGTCCCTTTTAAATACCAAAGGATCCACTTTACTACTTGCCAATGCTCTTTACCTATATCACTCATAAATCTACTCATAGCTCCCATTGCATGGGAAATATCAGGCCACAGTGCACACCATAACATACATCAAACAGCCAATTGATGAGTAAGGTACCATGTACATTTGGTTTCTTTCCTGCTCTGTCTTGGGACACTGCTCCTTTGATAACTTAAAATGGCCTGCCAAAGGAGTCCTAACCGGTTTAGCATCCTACATGTTAAACCTATCTAATACCTTCTTAATGTACTCTTCCTGAGATAAAGTTAGCTTCCGTTCCTTCCTATCCCAAGTTATCCTCATACCAAGGATTTTTCTGGCTACCCCCAAATCCTTCATATCAAAGGATTCACTTAGTTATTTCTTGAGTACTTTTATTTCCTGCATGTTTTTACCTGCAACCAACATGTCATCAACATACAAACACATGATAATATAACTTCTATCCTCAAATTTCTTTGTATACACGCAATGGTCAGAATGACATCTAATATAACCTTGCTCCATCATGAAGCTATCAAACTTCTTCTACCATTGATGTGGAGCTTGTTTTAAGCCATACAAGCTCTTCTTCAGTTTGCACACCATATCCTTTTACCTTTGACTTCATATCCTTACGGATGTTGCATATATAGCTTCTCCTCCAAATCACCATGGAGAAATGTAGTCTTTACATCTAACTGTTCTAAGTGTAAGTCTTCTACTACCACTATTCCAAGAATAGTTCTGATAGAAGTCATTTTTAATATAGGAAAAAAATATCATCAAAATCTATGCCTTGTTTCATGCAAACCCCTTGACCACCAATCGGGCCTTATATCTTTTCTTTCCTCCTTATTCATCTTTAACTCTATACACCCACTTGTTCTGCAATGCTCTTTTGCCTTCCGGTAGCTTCACCAAATCCCAAGTCTGGTTCTCCATGAGAGACTTATGCTCCTCATCCATGGCTTACTCCCACTTCTTCCTAGCATCTACCTGCATTGCTTCATCAAAGCTCTCTAGCTCTCCACTATCAGTGAGTAATAAATAATAAAGAGAAGGAGAAAAAAATTTTAGGTTCTCTTCTTACCCTAGAAGACCTCCTCAATATAGGAGTTTGGGGTTCTGTTAAGGGGTTCTGAACTAATTCCTATGTCACTTTCCCATCCGGAAGATCCTCTACCACTACATATTCTTTCTTGGATTCTTCCTGTTTTCCTGCAATTACTCACGATACATGACTTTCTCATTAAAGACCACATCCCTAGATCAAATGATTTTCTTGTCCTTAATACTCCAACATTTATATCCAAAGTCATCACCACCATAACCAATGAAAGTATATTTTTTTGATTTAGCCTCTAGCTTGGTCCTATCATCCTTGTCTATATGAACAAACACCTCTCATCCAAAGACTCTAAGAAATGAATAATCAACTTTCTTACCATACCAAGCCTTCTCAGGTATGCCTCCATCCAAGGCACTTGAGGGTCCTTTGTTTATCAAGTACACAGCCTATGCTCACCACTTCGCCTAACAAGAAAGAGGCAGTCCTACATGTATCCTCATGCTCCTAGCACATTCCATTATTGTTCTGTTCATCCTTTCTGATACCCCATTCTATTGTGGAGTTCCTGGAAATGTCTTTTGCCTACGGATTCCATTCTTAGAATAATAATCATCAAATTCATTGCTGCAATACTCCCCTCCATTATCTGACCTAAGATATTTTAACTTAAGACCTGTTTCATTCTCTACCAAGGCTTTCCATTTAACAAAAGTATCAAATACATCAGATTTGTTTCTAATATAATAAACCCAAACTTTCCTTGTTGTATCATCAATAAAAGTAACATAATAATGTTTTGCCCCACACATCAGAATGTACCAGCTCTAACTTACTCTCTTTCTTCGTAGGTCCAACCTTGAGAAACCTTACTCGCTTCTGTTTCCCATATATGCAGTTCTCACATAAATCTAAACTTGTTTCTATATATCTAGGCAAATTCTTCTTTATGATGTCCATGCCCTTATGGCTCATATGACCGAGCCTATAGTGCCATAATGTTGTATCTGCATCTGAAGCCACAATATTACAATCATTAGCACTATCAATGGATAAATACAAGGTTCCAACCTTCTTACCTATTGCCACCATAAGAGCACCCTTGGTAACCTTCCAAGAGTCAACTGTAAATATCACAGTACAACCATCACTTCCCAATTGCCCTACCAATATCAAATTTCTCCTTAATGTAGGCACATGTCTGACATCCTTCAATAGCCATGTATTCCCATTCTGCATCTTAACCTAAACAAAACCTTTTCCAACTATATTGCAAGGTTCATCATCACCAAGAAAAACATGCCCAAAATCCCCTTAAACATAATCAACAAAATAATGCCTATGTGGAGTAGCATGAAAAGAAGCCCCTGAATCTAAAACCCAAGATTCAGTAATATTATGCAAAGAAAGAATCAAAGCATCCTGACATACATTACCCGATGCCACATTTTCCTCCTTGTTTTCTTACTATTGTTTCTTCTTGTCTCAAAGCTCCCAAAAATCCTTCTTTACATGCCCAGACTTTCCACAATTCCAACATACAATCTTGGTCTTGGATTTTGACCTTGCCCAATCTTTCGATTTTCCATGGTTTACTCTATTCTTGTCTCCCTCTAGTTTCCTTTGTCAAAGCATTCCCTAAAGTAGAAGATTCCCTGGAGATTTTTATTTGCATTTCTTCGCTTAGAATCACCCCTACAACATCCTCAAACTTCAACTTCGAGTTAGCTGGAACCGAGTTGCTTACCGCCATTACCAGGCTATTCCAACTTTTAGGTAAAGAGCACAGAATTAATAAATCCCTAACTTCTTCATCAAATTCTATTGTAACTGAAGCTAGCATATTCACAACCATATTGAAATCATTTAAATGATCTGCTATTGAACTATTCTCGGACATCTTCATATTAAACAACGTTTTCATTAAAAATATCTTGTTATAGGTAGAGGGTTTTCATACAACTTCCTAATGCATCCATAAGATCTTTTGTCATCTTTTCCTTTGAAACATTAAATAATACCGAAGATGCAAGACACAAATGGATCATTCCAAGTGTCTTCTCGATCTAACAAATCCCATTCCACATTTTTCATACTCGAGGTTTGTACACCTTCTTAGATAGCGGAGTATAAAGATCCTTCGATAAAGGTAATATTCCATCTGCATCTTCCAAAGACTGAAATTCTACTCGTTGAATTTATCAACCCTAGATCTTCCATCATCGCCATAGCTCCCACTCAAGCTAAAAACTTTCCCTACGATTCAAAACTTGAGCAAACCAAAGCAAGCTCGATACCAATTGTTAGGAAATAAGAGATAAAATAAGCGGAATAATCCCTTGCGAGAATCGTAATAAAGTAGAAACTAATATGCGAGAAAATATTACAGATCTCAAATAAAAGTATAGAATAAATAACACAACATAGAGAGACAAGATTTAACGTGGTTCACCTAGTTTGGGCTACGTCCACCAAGAATCACTTGCTCATATTTTATTACAAGCCTCCACTCTCTCAATACAATACCAGATCCATTTGGAGCTATGCTCAACAAACCCTACTGAAATTCACACCGAATTCAAAACACATCTGCAATACATTTTCTTATCTATCTATCATATGCATAAGACCATATAAATAGACAATTGCTTAAGCATTTTGATACAAAACTGTGGGTATCAAAACCATGGGAAAAAAATTGTGGGTATCAAAACAATGGGTACCGAAAAACCATGGGCCCAAAAATAGCCCATAATGGTTACCCATTACCCATGGGTTAATAAACCACCCATGAAAATTTTCTTGGGGCTTCACCCCGAACCCCGACCCACTCACCGACGAGCGGGACCGCCGTAAAAATACCCGAGTGTAACACATAGAAGGTGTACCACACTCTAACATGAAAACAGGCTCCACAAACATAACAACTCCAGTAATTTCTCTTCCTAATTTTCAGCATCCTTTTGAAGTAGAGACATATGCCAGTGATTATGCCATGGGTGTAGTCTTGCTTCAAGGAGGTGAACCCGTATGTTATCATTTTGAAACTTTCACTTCAGTAGTTAAAGGATATACATTATATGATAAGGAAATGTATGCACTAGTTCAAGCAATTAAAAATGGAAGCATTATTTTTGGGTAGAGAAACTATTGTGCACACTAACCAAAAACTCTCGAGTATTTGCAAGCATAGTCTAAATTTCAGCAAGAAAGGCACTACAAATGGATGGGGTTCCTTCGGCATTTCCTTCTAGTGATAAAATACAAGAAGGGTAGTACAAATATGGTGGAAGACATGTTGTCTAGGCCACCCACACGGGAGAAGTTTTCCTATTTGACCACTATCTCTCGATTGAACCCTTCACAAAGGAAGTTTACATAGAGGTATATGCCTAGAATAGAGAATTTGGGGTGACATTTCAGCGATTTGCAGTCCCAAGAGACTCGAAAGGACAAGGATTGAAGATTGTTATCTCAAGGACAAGTTGCTCTACTGATGGGGAAGCTTTGCGTGCCTAAATAAGAAAGACTTCTATTGATGAGGGAAGCACATACCTCGAAAGTAGTGGGAAATTTCAGTGTTGGTAAGACCCTATCCCACTTGCAAAGGTACGTGTATTGGCCCAATATGCAAGAATAAGTATCAAAATTTATACGTGGATGTAAACTTTATTATACTAGCAAGCCTAAGACTAGGAAGGAGGGTTTGTATATGCCTTTTCCAATACCTACTCGTCCATGGGAGGACATTTCTATGGATTTTGTAGGAGGATTACCTATGTCTAAACATGGCCATGACTATCTCTATGTTGTTTTTGATAGATTCAATAAGATGTGTATTCTTATGGCATGTAAAAGACAAGTAAAATCACATGAGGCAACAAATATTTTCTTTGCTAATGTATGGGTGAATTTTGGTTTGCCAAAGTCTATTGTTTCTGATAGGGATTATAGGTTCTTGGGGAAGTTTTGGACTACTTTGTGGGACAAGATGGATACTAGGTTACAAAGGAGCACAACTTTTCATCCATAGATAGATGGGTGACAAAGGTGGTGAATAGTTTATCGGAGGGTATACCAATAAGTACCCAAGGACTTGGGATGATTCCTTAGCCTACATTCAACATTCCTATAATTAGGAAGTATACACATATACTATGAAGTCACTTTTGAAGCATGCTTGGGATATCTACCTATAAATGCTGGACATAGCGAGTTGGGTATAAAGATGAGGAGGAGACATGAGAAATAGAGGTGACTAGAGAAAACAAATTTATTGAGAGGATCTGGCAAATCCATCTCAAATTCAAAGAATAGCTAGAGAAATCTCAAGCCAAGTAAAAACTAGTCATGATCAACATAGGAGAGAACATAAGCTTCATGTTAGAGATAGAGTTACTACAAGGTCAAGCCCGAGAAGATCAAACCACTATGATATGGACCCTTCACCATATTGGAGCAGGTTGGAGACAATGCTTTTGACTTGACTTGCCGTCATTTATTGGGATGTACTTTATAATAAACTATGAGAACTTATGCCTATATTAGCCATCCATTCTAGATGAAGATAAAGGACTACAATTGCTACCTTCTATTGAGGATTGTGTCTTACACTCACCCACTTTTTCTCATTCCAGCCACCCATTGAAACATACCTACAAACCAAACCTACCCCTACATTCCCTTTGCTACATCTTAGGAGTTGTTATTTTACCTATACCTTGGCCTTACCCGTGCCATGACCTATTTTCTGAACTGACCAAATTGGTGTGACCATTGACCTTATGTACTTGCTATACCTTGTGATGTTATTACCTATGTTGTTTTAGCCTAACAACCATATTTTTCCTATTTTCGTGTCATTTATCTTGAACCAACCTTTGGTGTATCGGAGCATACCTAAATGTTCCTACACCTAACCTATGTTGTGTTTCTCAACCATATCCTATACCTTGGATACCTGAATCACTTCACCCTTGTTTGGATAAACCTATCGACCTTGGACAATGTAGAGTTTGCAAGCTCTTCAACCTAGTATTGTGTTACAATCTATACGTGTGCATGCATTTGATTGCCATTACCCATGACCTAATTTTGACCACAACCTACTACCCATTACCGATTTGACCATCACCCTTTCCCTCAATACTCAAACCTTCCCCACCTACACCTTTATCAAACCACTCACCAATTCCGTCTTACACCTCATCAGTGCCCGGTTTAAGGGGGATCACCTTCACCCACACATGGGGAAATCACTTCCTATTTTTTCAGTGTCACTTACCAATACAAGCTACACAATAAAAGGGTCAAAATGTAGACACCAAAATTGGGTCACACTTCCTTGGTCCCCTTTCAAACAACTAACTTAAACACTTTGACCTAACCATGACCTTTACATCACACATTAATATTAATTTAATCACTTTAATTAAATTAATACTCATCCTCACTTTACTCATTATTTAATTATCTTAATTAAACCAATTTCCACCTCACCTAGACACCTCATTATAAACCTATTTTTAGTATCTATCTACTCACCATAACTAACTAAGACTTAGTTCAACCCTAAAAATCAATGCCTATTATTCCTCTAACCACATTCCCTGCTCATTAAAAGATAACATCCATTTTGATCCACGATAAATGGAAAGACATGCCCCACATGATTGCAGAAGATCTGTCATTTTTAGTAAACCTAGGGAATCCCACCTTAACCAACGCCTGGTCAACCCTAAACCATTGTTAGTTACCATATAACCATTTTGGTAACCTTGTTTGAGAGGATAGAGACATTCTCAAATTTTTGGAGCAAAGGAGACTTGCATGCAAGCAAGAACCAGAAATCTATCACACATCCAGAATCTAGGTAGCCATAGCCAACATCAAGATAGATTCAGATGTATCACTCTTAAGGTAGCATTCAGGAAGCACCGCCATGTCACCAAGCTCCACCCCACCAATAAATCATCAACACCACTAAGCCATTAGACATGTAACATCACTAAGTGCATTTATCACCTGTGTCATTCCATCCTTGTTCTATTTTAAAGGTTTTTGTCATCTTTGTTATCATTTTCTTTTAGCATCTCCATTCCCCCACCATTCACTTTCCTACAAACTCAACCCTTCACCACCACACCATTAGATAATCTATACATGAACTTTATACATCTCTGAGTGTTACTAAGATCCCCAAAGACCTCACCATTCCCCTTTTCATCTCTGTCTAACCTTAGACTAGTTTCCACAATCAGATCTTATTAAATTCCTATCATCCCGATCGAATCGATGTTAGTTATCCATGATCTTCATTTGTTCCTCTAAACCGTCATCGGTTATATCTAATCGATACCGGTCTCTATTTTTGGCCATCATATCAATAACAAAATCTAAGAATATTAACCCAAGAAAACTAAGTGACCTTGAATCGACCCTAACCAAGATGCAGTAACCCTAACCAATTACCCCACTTCCAGAGCTAATTATAACCTAGCCTGTTATATTCGATTTGCTTATTGTATTTGAATGAGATACCTAAATCATATCAAATACAATAGGAATTTGTTTACTTACATTATTTATTACATTAAGTTGTATTAAATAGTGGATTGACACCATCTAGGAAGTATCGTACTTCTCGGATCTAGCACACACTAGGTAGTCCACTGCCATATATTGTTTAACTCTCTTTTTGTGGTCTTGTTTTCTATTCCAGGTAGTTCCTCCTAGCCAAAAGGAATCTCTCACAATCAACATTGGATCGAGAAGTCAGAACATGCACACAACCTTCAAATCAACCATCACAACAAGTATTCCTTCTCATCCCATAACATTATCTCTTTCGTCACATTCAAAACACAAAGCAAATGGTGAAACATTTTTTCACACCCAGTGGGACACTCTCTTGGGTTCATTGCATTTTCTTCATATAGGGAATTTTTTTTGTGTTTGTTTCATTTTTAAAATTACACATTTAATCTTCTCCCTAGTAATATTCCTTTCTTCTAATTATTTAAATGACATTTGTCATTTGGCGTTTAAAATGAACTACTTCTTCTTTCTTGCATTGCATTAGTGAAAATGCATCCCTCTTCATGTTCATCATTTTCTACATCAAATATCATATTTAGATTTGGGTATTAAAACACTTGCATTACATTCTGATTTTGTTCATTATAGCTCACATTAAAAATGAGGGCAACCTATATGCTGGAAGTCATGCCCAACTGATGGTTGACATAATTGAACCATAGAAAGCACTTTTTTTTCTCTCTTTCTCTTGCCAAATTTAATTTTTTTGAATATACACACCTTCTTAAATGACATCTTACCTAGGAATGCTTGTCAATGATCACATGATCAGAGGATTGATAGGTAATCCCCAGCTAGTTATCTCTGTCTAGTACCCCATCAGAGGAAGGACGGCCCCACCATAACATAACCTGAAACCTCACCCTCTAGATTTCCTTTTTCATAGGATGCCTTCCCAACCAAAACTCTATTTTGAATTCATGTGTCAGTCATAAATAGCATAAGCTACAACAAATATAAAATTCACTTTTAGGACTGCGTGTTTTCATAGCTTTGTGCTTGACTTGTGTTTTGAGGTGAGAGGATACATTTTCTTCATCTTTATTTTTCCTTTCACACTCTACCATCATAGTTGGAGTATTATGAATTTCTCTAAGTGTGTCAGGGCCTCATCCTATCATACCAGGCTCTTGGGTTTATTATCCATACAATATAAATTCACCACACCTCATTTTTCTTCATTTTTAGATTTAATAAGAATGGTCCGAGACCAACATCTGTTTACATCTGAATGGAATCGACCGGGATCGGTCCCTTGTTTTGTTAGATCAGTTTATCCAGAGAACACTCATCTCACCTTCTTCTCTGTCTAAAAGTTTATGTGTGTCACCATACTCTTTGTATTCTGATCATAGTCCTCCAATACAGTCTCCATGTCTAATAATCACCAGTTTCTACTTTATTTTCTAAAACTGTTATTCTTCATAAGTAATCATCATCGGTCATCTTGTGATCGAAATCGGTCACACCTTAACCAACATCGGTTCTTGCAACCAAAGCATCGGTCACCCTATTTTTATTTTTATCAAAATATTTACCCAATTCTCCTCTCAAAATCTATTTTGTCCCATCTCTGTTGTCCCCTGTGTCATTTATAGAGTATAGTTCACTTGATTTACGTTGATTCACATGGTGTTGACTTCGCAACCAAACTAACGCCCTCATGTTTCATGCTAGCCATTAGCCACTCCCACCTAGTCCATCACTATCATCCATTCTATCACCTATGGATCTGACTCAGCTTATCCCCATATCACTGGTGATGAGGAGTTTACAAGACTCCTCGACAGAATCCCCATTGCCCTCTCTAATACTACCTTGCTCATTCTTCCACCTAGGATTCCTCAGGATAATTAATATACAACATGCCCATATTTATCCCTCTAGCTCTATCCCCCACTTCTACATCATCTAGCACCGAGACTCAGCCGCTACCGTCATCCACTTTATCACCTGTGGTGTCTCAAATTTAAATCCCATAGATGCTATAACCACATCTACATCATCGATCACACCGCAAATCGATTGTCCCTCGCTGACCCCTATGAGTCCAACTCCATCTCGCACCTACCACTTCCCATATAACCATTGCATTGCAACCACCTCTGGTGTCAAAACTTACACCCCTTTCCAAAACCTTGTCCTTTATATCCCACAATCCTTACCCCCAATCACCACTAGAGTTGTTACGACTACCCCACCCACTTACACATACTAACAACAACCCCCGACCTCATATATCACTTACACGGCTATGTGCCACCCACATCTATTCCTCACATCTATTCAATGCCACCATATACCAACATACCACCTACCTCGTACCTTCTGCATCAACCCAATTTTTCTGCAGGGGGCACCCATTCATCCCAACCTACTAACGACCTCATTAAAATGATGACGGAGAAGATGTAGACCTTAGAAGCATATCTTTTTGGCTCCCGTAATTCTTTAACATATGATGAAATTTGTAATGAGCCTATTCATTAATCTATTACCATTCATCCTTACCAATTGCATTGAGAAATGCCTAAATTTAATCACTTTAATAATAAAGAAGACCCACAACAACACTTGCATTAGTCATTCAAACATGGGTATTACCTAATCGCCCACTATGATACTTTGCTCCTACAGATTTCCCAATGTCCCCGATAGGACTAGCATTGGATTGGTATAGTAGACTACCCCGACATTCTATCCATTCCTTTAATCAAGTAGCCCAAGATTTCCTAGATCATTTTTCATTCAATGTTACCAAGAAAGTCACAATGACCGATCTCTATTCAACACAAAGTAAGATAAAGACAAAGATGAATCTATCACAAATTTTGTTTCCCATTGGTGAAGTCTTATTAACAAATTCATGTTCCAACTACCTTATAATGAACTTATTGATTTGTTCACTAGATCTTGTTCTAGGCACAACTCACCAACTCTGCAAGTCCAAACCTTTTGAACCTTTGATGAAGCATTCACCATGGCCCGAAAAGTGGAAATTCATGTCATTGAAGAAAATAAAATCTAATTACGGAACAATAACACCCCATTCAAATCCAAAGATTCTTCTTCATATTCAAAACCCCAAAATAACTATTCAAATCCCAAAGGATCTGCTAATGCGGTAGTCCTCAAGGCGGGTCCACCTCATCCTTCTAATCAGGCTCCACCTTCTTCCAATCTTTCTCCTATCTAGGATTTCCAGCTCTGGCAGAGTAGAGTAGCGAAGTAAACTTCGATTAAAGAACCCTATTCTTGGTATTGGAAAAACTTCTTAAAGCTGGAGCCATTACACTTCATCCCATAAAACATCATATGGGTTTTGACCCCACTCGTCCTATGCCCGCATGGTATAAAGAGCACGACTACTGTAATTATCATCACGTTAAATGACATAGTGATGGTAACTTCATAACTTAAAAAAAAATTGTTTAAGAGATGATAGACAATGGAGACCTTGTCGTAGACAACTTGAATGAGCCATAAAATCAGAATTTACGCATCTTCAAAAATCCATTCCATAATCATAAACCATCATCTAATCAAAATAAAGAACCTTCATCCAGGTGACAACAAACATCTGTGCGAGGTTCATTTAGTTTTTGATATCATGCCAACTGTTCCTCAAATCCAACCTACTTCATTTATTGAGGAAATCTTGGCATGAGCTCCTCCACGCATAGAGGAGCATACCTCTTCTACTCCTCCACCCATAGAGGAGTCCCCCTTATCTCCCCTTTCTCTTCTGGAAGAACCCACACTTTCCACCGATGTCATGTCTTTGTCTGCTCCCAAAATTTTAAACTGCCAATACTTGTTATTCTCCCATCCACAAGAGAATCATCATCGCCTTATCCTCCACCGAGAGAGAAGCCTACCTCACACGACCTATTATCTCTCCTACCCATGGGAGATTCTTGAGACATGTCACTACCGGTTGGGGATAACTATCCCCTAGCATCCCAGGACCTTATTAATATGATCTTGGCTCTCTTACCTCTGAGTACGAGGAGAGTCAATTCCCTATCTTGTTGGGAATTTGGGAATGCATAAATAGTGCTATGATTTAGTAACAAATGAAATCATACACACAGGATATAAACAATTCCCCAAAATCTATAGCAGTGGAAGTATAAACTAGAATAATCCAAATCAAAACAAAGTACACACACATAACACATCATGTACCATGGTTCACCCAATGTGGGCTACGTCCACCAAAGATAGAGATCTCATATATATAATACAACAAGAGTATAAACCAACTCTTCAATACAAGAGTACAATGCATCTCTCCAAGAGTATCTCCTCTCCTCCATATCTCTAAATGGATCTCCATGAGTGCACTACAACTGTGCCTCCAAACACCACCTAGAAGATCTCACATAACTAGGAACTACTGCATCTCTGAATTGCTACCAAGTTCTCTGTGGATCTGTAAACAAGACCTCTCACATGGGTCTACCATATGTGCAACTATGATCTGGTCACCAAGAAGTAGGTAGATGTCTCTCCATCATTGCATGCATAACTTGTGTGTAGACATGAAGACAACCTCCTCTACAATATCTAGATCTACATGGATCAACAATACAATATGATCTCATGGATCTACAATACAAGACTAGATCTACAGATCTATAATACAAGATCTCACCAACATGTGGATCTACAAGAATAAACTCTATGTGCTTTGCATACTATGCAAGCCATTATAATGAGACAATAACTATACAAAGAAAATACAGTAGAAGACGTTACCCTCTTCTCACCATTTAGATGTACCTGCTATTTCCTTCTATCCATCTCCTCTCCATGGAGACTCTGTCTTCATGTAACCTGTTCTTTCTTTCTCTTCTTCTTCTTCGTCTTCATCCTCTCAATCTAGGAGAATCAAGGATATAATTCAATCCTTCTCTTAATTCTACTTCTAAACCCTAGATTTCATGCTTATATAAGCGTATATAAACTTAGGGCACTTAGCCATGCAATTACAATCAATAGATTTAATTTAATGCTAAAAATAGATCTAATTCCCATGAGAGTTAATTAAAACACTGTCCGCATAGGTAACCGCGATGGTTACCCCGACCAATGGTGGTTAATTTTCTGACCAATGACAATTAATATCTTTTGGACCGATGGTGGTTAATATGTTGACCGACATCGGTTCATGTGTAAACCAACAAGGTGTAAAACAAGCTATTTGTGAAGCAATTCAACTCCACAATCCTAACATGTCTCACATGACATATTTTTTACGAGAGATTTCTACCTAAACTATTTCATCCTCTTCTTCTTCTTGAGAGTCCCATTTTCACAATTGGTCGATCATTTGGATTACATTGATCATTCCATGCT
Organism: Taxus wallichiana var. yunnanensis; assembly: GCA_018340775.1. Classification (NCBI taxonomy): domain Eukaryota; kingdom Viridiplantae; phylum Streptophyta; class Pinopsida; order Cupressales; family Taxaceae; genus Taxus; species Taxus wallichiana. Next base: position 525,970,313 of record CM031234.1, read on the forward strand.
CTGGGGACATCTTCGGCTCCCGTTTCGACCCAAATACAAATGTTTCTTGAAGATACTTCAATGATCTAACCAAAGGTGTTTTCAACAACCAAAACTACACTTACTTCCACCATCTATACCCTGATAGAAACGGCTTCCTTCATCATCCCTACCTCCACCCATATCAAGACCCATTAATACTTTGGGTGTTATGCCGACATCAATCCTTACTCACCCACCTTTCGGGTTTGGACCTATCCGCGTCTTCCAAAGTCTACGACAAAGCATTATCCCCCACCTAAAAGGAAAACCCAACACTCTAGGCCATGTACATCGGTCTCGCCTACTACACCATTATCACCCTCCCCCTCTCGTCCATCCTAAGACCTCATCCATCAAATTTTACCAAACAATCTCATACCCAAGGCCATTCAAAAGCTAAAAAACCTACTACCGCATCACGAGCCTTTGTTGCACCTCATTCACCAAAATACTAAACTCCCTCACCCTCATCTCTGTGCACTTCTTGCGATATATACCTCCACTAGATTACTATAACCCCAATCTTGCCTATACAAATCAAACCAATTCCACCTACCCCACCTCCACTAACCACCACCACCACAAATCGGTTTCCCCCATGGGTAAACCGTCCTCTTCCACCATATGATTTTCCTTCTACATCCTATACTCCTGTGTCACCTTTACCCAAGAAGGTGTAACCCAAAGCTAAGAATCATTACCCTCCAATAAGGTAGTTAAACCAACCAAACCTTCCATCGCCTGACTCTTCTACCCCACCTTTACCCAAATAGATGCTGGCAAGACCTAAGACCACTCCACATACCAAAATAGTAGACCAACCCATTCCCCCTCCTATAAAGCCTCTTCCTTCACAATCAGCCACACTTGTACCCAAACCCACACTCACCTCCCATTGTGATCCGTTAGCGGGGTCCTACGCCAATATTTTAACCAATATCTTAGAGACTTCCATCATCACATTACCACGATTCAACCTTACGATCCTCTCAAACCCAAACCAAAAGGATTTGATGAAACCAATATTTTTGGCTATCATCATTGTGTGGGACATGATGTTGAAAATTGCAATGCTCTGAAGACCATTCTTCTTCAAATTTTTTCTATTGAACAAAATTTTGATGATGATGACCTACTTAATGAGGACCATGCTCCACCATCACATGTCACCATACATTATTGTCCTTTACCCATTCCTTGACTAGTATCTCCACCCCCACAACCATTTTTCCCACAAGCAAAATTCGAGATCAGCATGGTTCATATAAGAGAGATGGCCAAACCACCACCCAAATTTCAATGCACCCTACTCATTTCATAAGGCTCTTATCCACCGCTAGGATTTTTCCCTCATGTCATTATACTTTTCATGACATACCCTCTCCATCCACCTCCCCTCAGATTAACATGGTTCACGTTGCTACCCGCCCTTAGAAAGACAAAGGAAAAGAAAAAGCAACTAACAACTAGCCCATCAACCAACCCTATACCTTGTATACCATCTCGCACACCGCTCCCAAAATCACCATCTCAGTAGACCTACATACCCTATTTTAGATGAGGTCACCCATCACATAATGATAAAACAATTACATCAGTCTCCTCTAAATATTTCTTTTATGATCTCATCCAGGACTTCTAAGTCCCACAAATAAGCCCTTATCGAGGTTTTATAATCCATTGAAGTTCTACCTAATGACCCCATACTAGTGGCCTTGATTATCACCCCTCACCATGTGGCCTCTCTAACAAAATTAGATCCTCCTTCTACCCCCATGAACCCTCCTCACGTTGCTGCCCTCATCTTCTCTAAAGAGGATATTGTATCTCTGGGTTCAGGATGACCCCGATCCCGCCATATTACATTTTTGTCTATTTGAAAACATACACATACGATGTGTCATGATTGATGGTGGTGATAGCATTAACATAATATCCTCCCATACATACAATCAAATGTGTATTCCTTCTAATTGTATGCATAATAACCCAATTATGCTGCCCTATTTTAATGACACCATCACCTCCACCCTTGGCACTATTATCCTTCATGTTCACATAGGCCCTCGCATTGTCCCGAAACTATTCTACATCTTAGAGGGGAATTCCATTATAACCTATTACTCAACAGACCGTGGATTTGCATCATGGGTTGTGTCCCTTCAACTTTACACCGCTATGTAAAATTTGAGCATGAAGGACATAACTACACCATCCCCATGGACCTGTCACCATTAAAGACTTGTAATATGTTGTACCAACCCACTAATGTACTTTTACCAGTCAAGGCATCTGCTACTACCCCCACTTCACGTTTTCCCACAAGCCCATTAACCAAGGCTGCCACCACCTCTCCCACATCTAACTCTACTATTCCCTACGCCACTATGTCCTCTAAAAATGACTCATCTTTTTCCCACTCATCTAGCAAGTCATTTATCCCCGCTACCCACATATCAACTATTGATCCCTTAGAAGGTGTTTTTCAATGCCTCACTCTTGGGAGAGTCGCCTATACAATATCGACACATTCCTCACTTTGCAAGAGTATGGGAACCTGCACTAACACCCTAGTTATGAATACGTGTACTAGAGGTTTTCCCTTATGGTCCTCCCCATCTTGCACTAATCTAACATATGGGGACTTGATATTGCCACTTATTCACCCAAACCTCCATCCCAAACATGACCTTTTTCTTCTGACCTACAATCCCTTACTAACCACCGCTTCACTCACGCTTTCCTCCACCATCACGTGTGGAAAGGCTTTGGCTTCGGTTTTTATGAACAAGGACGCCATAGTGTCATTTCATGTACCACTCATAAACACAATGATTGTAGTGGCATTGGATTTTCCGTACCATCTCCCAAGAAGGCCCACGTTGCCCTTATTAAGGAAGACAAACCTTCTCCACCTAATTCACCCACATCATCATCTTCACCCATGGAGTCCATAGATCCCGAATCTATTCCTCCTAACTTTTTTTTTTGTAAACACAATTTCCCTAGGACCTCTAACCTATCAACGTGATGGTGAGGCTCCATCTTCTCTCCCCTTCTTATATCCTAACATGATCGATGAAGATACACCTTCTATTAATTTCATTCAATGCCAGGACGATGAGTCCATCCTCACCTACCTTGGTGAGGAAGAATCTTATATTCACCAATAGTTAACCTCGAGACACAAACGTGTTAAACAAATTGACTATCGAAATTAGCATTAATACTCAGGATGACCCGCACATCCTAAAGATAGGCCACTCTTTAGATGTTGCTGAATAGGAAGCTTTTACCTCTTTCCTCCGAGACCATAACAACACTTTTTCTTGGTCCTATGCCGATATGCCTAGTATTGACCCTAAAATCATGGTCCATAATATTGTAACCATTCATGATGCCAAACCCATCAAAAAAAACTCATGGAAAAAATACATCCTCGCATTCCTCTTTTGTTCAAAGAAGAAATTCAACGTCTTCTATAAGTTTCCTTCATCCTACCCATTGACTATCCCCAAAGGATTTCTAACATTGTTCCTGTCACAAAGGTGATAGGGGGACTCTGCATTTGCATGAATTTCCATGACCTCAACCTAGCTTGTCCCAAAGATGATTTTCCCCTACCAGAATTAACCGACTAGTTGATCTCACAGCCGGCCATGAAATGCTATCACTCATGGAAGGTTTCTTGGGTTATACTCAAATATTACTTACTCAGAAGATTAACACAAGATCGCCATCATCATGCCTTGGGGACCTTCGCTATCAAGTCATGCCTTTTGGACTTAAAAAATTTGGTACTACATATTAATGAGCCATGAATTACATCTTCCATGACATCATGCACCACATATTAGAAGACTACGTAGATGATCTTCTTGCCAAATCCAAACATCGAGCCAAACACCTGACCATCTTTAAGGTCATCTTCAATCACCTCATCAAGTATTGTGTTCATCTTCAACCAAAGAAGTGTGTCTTTGTGGTACTTTCAAGAAAACTCCTTGGTTTCATCATTTCTTTGCATGGCATAGAATTTAATCCTGCTAAAGTAAAGGATATTCTAGAAATGCCTCCGCCTACTAATCTCCGTCAACTTCTAATCTTGCAAGGTAAGTTTCAATCCATTCTTCACTTTATCTCGCAGACTTTCTAGTCGCTATCAACAATTTCATTATCTTCTCAAGAAGGATGTTTCATTCGAATGGGATGTTGGATGCCATAAAGTCTTTAAAGCCTTAAAACAATACCTTCTTCAACCACCAGTGCTCATTCCTCCTAAGGATGACCAACCCTTTTACCTATATATTTCCACCATGACCATTCTTTAGGTACCATGCTCGCATCATGACGAAAACAACACACATAAGAGAAAGTAGTTTATTACATAAGTTGTACCTCCACGCCAAAAAACTTTGTTTAGCCTTAGTTTTTCATCCCACAAAACTTCACCATTACCTCCTCAACCACAAAACCTTCATTGTTACCAATACTGACCCCTTACACTATATGTACGCAAAACCCTATCAACATCAACATGCCGCACGTTGGTTTATGCTTCTTACCGACCATGACCATGAATTCATTGATTAAAAAGTCCATCAAGGGCCAAGATATTGTTGACAAACTCGCAGATGTACCCCTTTCTGAGAATCAACCCTCTAACTTTGATTTCCTAGATGAATCCATAGCTACCCTCTCCTTAGATGAACCATCTTGCCAAATGACACTTTTCTTTGATGGATCCAAGTGTCGAGCGAGGAGATGGAGCTGGTGTTATCCTCATTCCTCTTGATCATGAACCTATGCATTTATCTTTCAAACTGGATTTTGATTGTTTATAAAATATCACTGAATACAAAGCACTCATATTGGGTCTCTAAGCTTCTTATGCCTTAGATGATAAGTCAATCAATATCTTCGGTGATTCCCGGATGGTTCTAAACCAAGTCAATGATATCTACCGAGTGTCATAATGAGATACTTAAAAGTATAAACATCACGTAGACATACTTTAAACCACCTTTGACCATTACTGAACTTCAAACCACCCCATGTTCTCTTGAAAAATTTACGAGATACCATAGCTTGCTTGGCTTCTTAGATACCGCTTCGCTATCCGACTCTAAAATCTTTATCACAATACAAAGGTTACAATCACCCTCTTACTAACCTCATGAGGTTTACTCCATCGAAGCTGTTGCATCGACCCATGTGACCTTTGGTATAAGTAATTTGTAGACTATCTTTCCATTTCCATTCTACCTCCCGATACCAATCGTAATGGACAACGTGCCTTTCTTAAAAGTGTATCTTGTTATGTCATCATGGGTGGTCTCCTTTATAAGAATGGCTTCAATGGTATTCTCTTACGATGTCTTACAAGTTCTGAAATTCCCTACACTATCAAGGAAGTCCACTATGGAATTTTTGGAGGTCACTTTAGTGTTTAGTTGTCGCAAAACGCATTCTTCACCTTAGTTATTACTAGCCAACCCTAAACCACAACTCTTGTGACTATGTCAAACGTTGTACAAAATGCCAACAACATGTTAATCTTCATCACACACCTAGTCATGCCTTACAGGTCGCATGATACCTTTGGCATTTCTCTCAATGGGGCTTAGATATTGTTAGCAAGATCAATCCCGATTCTTCACAATGCCATCAATGAATTATAACCACTACTGAATATTACACTAAATGGGAAGAAGCCATCCCCTCATTTCTAAAAATCTAAGAAAATATGTGAATTCATCAATCATCACATCATTTGTCTCTTTGGTGTTCCTCATCGTCTCATCACTGATAATGAAAAGAAATTCAAAAACAAAACCCTACATAAGATGTATGATGCCTTTGGCATCCAACTCAGTTTATCGTCACCTTATTACCCGCAAACCAATGGCCAAGCAGAATCGACCAATAAAACCTTGAACAAAATTCTTATGAAAGTAGTTGACGATACTAGAAAGGATTGGAATTCACACATTCATTTATCTTTGTGGGCTTATCACACTAGTATTCACACTTTGACTCTTGCCACACCTTTTTTTCTCGGTTTATGGCACCAATGTTGTCTTGCCTCTCGAATTACATATTCCATCTCTCTGCATCTCACTACAAGACATGCTCAATGATGATGACTTTTTCCAGGATCATTTGGCGCAACTTGAGTTATTAGATGAACGCCGTCTCAATGCTCTTGACCATCTCCAAATCTACCAAAAATGTATCAAATTTTCCTACCAAAAATGTGTCCATGAACAAATCTTTCAGGTCGGTGACCTTGTCCTAAAGGAAAATCAACATGTAACCAAAGAAGAGAAAAGTAAACGGGAAAATTTTCTCCTAATTGGCTTGGAATCTATATCGTTACCCATGCCTATGGATCAGGTGCTTATCATTTGTTTTCACTCAAGGGTAAACCAAACCGAGCCTCTCAACGCCTTGCATCTTTGACCATTTTATTGTTGACATCAAGTCCTATATCACTTTTTGTCAATTGATCACTCGTCCCTTGAGCATCGTTCATCTTCCATGTTACCCGTTTTTGAGGATCCATGACTAAACAAGAATCATGTGATTACCTATCACCTTTCAGCCCTATCTTCAATATGAGTACCACGGCTCTACTCATAGCATGATTCTCATGGATACTTTTCATCTTTTAAAAATATGGAATCCCATGGTCGTTCATCACTTGAAACCACCTCTTTCATAGTTAACCCCTGTATTATGGTGTTGTCTTCTAAACAAGAACCTAATCTTCCTCTATAGTATTTTCCATGACTTAAACATTTAAAAAAAACAAAATGGGATTCAACTCCTTGAGTCAAACTTCCAACAAAAGATGACTCCCTCAAAAAGGGACATCTCTTCTCTCTATCTAGCTACTATAAATAGACTAATCCCTTGAAGGACAACTATATAAAGTCATTGCCAAAATATAATAAATGTTAGAAGCTTCCCGCATCGATCAGCTTCATGAAGACCTCAAGGATACAATCTACTCATCCCACATAGAATTCCCACATCGATCAGTCTATCAAAAAAACAAAAAAAAGAAAAAAAAGAAAAAGATTAACTTTTTGTCATGGACTTTCCTATTTTGATCTTGGGTCTCTTGCCAAGTAAACATGCAGTCGTATACTAGGTTATGCTCAACCATCCACTTTCACATCTTTTCCTTTTATGCCCTATTTTTCTCTCTACTTAAGGGACTTCCACAATCGCACAATTTCGTGATCATGTGACTCTATTCCCCTTTAGAATAGTCCATTATGCAATGCCTTTAGGGCTTATGTTCATAAGCCCATCTTTGGTATGGTAGACTCATTAGGATTCTTATCAATTAAGCATCTCTTTTACCACCTTTTACTATTCACCCTCCGCATTACTTATTGATTATCCTATACAGGACCAGATCATCGACACCTATATTTCAAATGACTCAACCATTCCTATGACCTAAACTCAATCATGCCTATGACCTACATTCAACCATGCCTATGACCTAAATTCAACCATGCTTATGACCTAAATTCAACCATGTCTATGACCTAAACTCAATCATGGCTATGACATATATTTAACCATGCCTATAACCTCACCTCAACCATGCCTATGACCTAAACTCAACCATGCCCAAAACTTCACCACCCACCCCCCTTATTCATCATATTATTCCCTAGCTTATGGGAGAACTACATTGGCTTGAGACCCCTTTTCACCAGGGCTATGTAGGCAGCACTGAGGGAATGGGGCCCTGGAGGTTAGCTCGGATGTTTCTTTACCCTAACCAATTCCCCCCCATTTTCCTATTCACATTCTCCCTTAGTTTTAATTTTCTACAACACTTGGAAATTAAAATATATAAATATATAAACATGTATACCTACCTATTTCTTACATCATCAAATCATGCATTAATCATTTCACATTTCGATGATATCAAATATTTGGAATCTTCAACCATAACATGCATATACATCATCATTTATTTCCCATGTTACCAATGACTTGGACATTAAAATCAAAATTATAATCTGAATCCATTATGCCTATAACTTGACTCCAACATGTCTAATTGACCTAACTCAATCATGCCTAATTCACCTCGTTTCCATCACATACATAATAACAATAGAAATCGGAACCACCAAGATGCAACATCATATCATAAATATAACCATCATTCATAAATATAACCAGCATCCATAAATATATACATCCTCAACACCTGTGTATATATGGGCACAGGTACAATGACAACACATGTCCCTCATATACAAATGTCTCAAAATCTTCAACACACGGTAGCCGATACAATATACAAAAAATCAAAATATCTCAAATATATCCTCACCATCTTCGGCATGTAGGCCGGTATATGATCAAAAATATCATAACTCTCGTATACAACCTCACTCTCTTTGGTATTCAGGCGGAATATAAAAAAAACACAAAAATGGAAGTATGCAAAACTATCAGGCATCCCCTTGTCAAATATCCTCCATGCCTGTCTCACTTGTCTCCTCCTCCTCCTCTTCTCTCGTGCAACATCCCGCTAGCTTCTCACCGCCTCCATGGGCCTCGACTTGACATCTGCTGCGGTACCTCACCTAGAGCTGGCCTCCATAAACTAGTGGCCTCACCCTGACCCTATCTCGGGGCTCATTTTCAAACCCCTTGTACTCTCCACACTATGAGTGCGAGACCTATTCCTATCACTCAAGGCTAGTTATGATCTATACTCTGTATAGGTAGGGATATCTATCCATATGACCATTAGGTGATCCTGATAGTATCTCACCTCACCTAGGGCATCCCTTAACCTAGTAATAGGTACTTTGTATGTGGTGATGCCATCGGCTCGACCCTATACTTGTACCGTGGGACCTGTCTCGCCTTGCCTAAAATGGGACCTGTCGCTAAGCTCTGTGTAGGTTCCTCTGCTCGTACCTAGGCTCGAAAGGCCACAATCTGAGCTCTGTGCGAAGGCCCAACCGGCCTCAAACTTACTACTGCACCTATATGGCGCAGCCACTTGTACCCCATCTCCACCCCCACCCTGTGCGGCCACCTGTCCCTGTGCTACTTAGGCATGTAGGGCTACTACCTATTCCTGTAGTGTGGCCACCTGTGCCTTTGACCTTGTCAACTACCCCTGCACTATCCCCAACTATGTCACTAGGGTAGTCTCCTACCTTTGTAGGGCCTCCATTTGAACTATGATAGTGGCTAAGTCGGGCTATGTTGGCCTCGACCAGCACTTCGCCCATAATTGTGCTTCCCACCATTGTCTGTACCTATCTGTAACCACGACATCATCAATCCACCGGTCTACCACATACTCCTCTTGCCCTGTAGGCATCATCGGCTGTGGTAGAGGCATAGGCCTCTCCACGTCATCCCTTCTATATTGTGGAAATGGTGGAGCTACATCCTGCGGTAACCCAAACTTCCATCATCCGACTCGTCAGCGGGTATTATCTTATACTCTCCTACATGAAACCCTCTATCCATCGAAGCAATGGTAGCTCTTGTATCTCCTCGACCATCTCGCATATGATGGGAAGCCCACATACAACCTCCAAATGATGTCCACACCATGGAAAACCCTCTAATTCATGCCTGTAATATGCTACATTGTGTGTAGCCCTGACAGACTCAACGCTCTCTAACAATAGGTACCCATTACTTGTAGACCACCCGAACCAAGCCCACCTCGAATGCATCGGAGTCAGGGCATGCCTACTGGATACACACACACACACGATGTGATCATATGCCCAACAGTGTACTAGGAACATGCAACACAAGTTGAACCACCGTAACCATCTATAGGCCCATAACTCTTTGTATATTGCATGATGAAGAATGCTGGTGCCCATGAAAATCATGTCATGTCCTCCATCATTTCGTGAAGAACCCCCATTAATGCCCGTGGGAATCTCACATCCTATGCATCGCGGTGAAAAATAACAATGCATCGCCTCCATCATCAACACCACTAACCTCATCTCCTCTGGATGGGCCCAATACATATCTCCATAACTCATGTTGGCATTATGGAGCCTCAACTCTGCTAGCCCCTCACCGAACACTTTCAACATCAACTCTTCAGATACCTATGAGGAAATGGAATACACCTACGTCCCTATTATCGGCAGCCGTAGGATCCTATAAACATCCTCCAAGGTGATGATCATCTCACATGTCAGCAAACAAAATGTGTTGGCCAGTGAATCCCATTTGTTGATGATGGAGACCATCAAACCTAGCTCAAGGAATACATGTCGGTAACGTCTAACCCCAATCAGGCCAACCTCTGCCACATGGTGTCACTCCTCAACTATCACGATCCCTCATACCACTAATAACAAGGGGGTACCCTATCCTACATCCACAACCGATCCTCGTTTGCATCCACCAAATCATAACATCATTAGACCTCGACCATACACCGACTTCACCCTTACCCACCTAACCTATTCCCAAGACATTTCATACTCATGACCTATCTCCCCACCCAACCCTAAAATCCTACCTTTTTATCCCTCCTCTATGGCCCATCCCTCGAACCATACCTATTCACACCTCTTACCCAAGCTATTTTCCGTCAAACAATATCTTCCTATCTCATGACCTTTGGTCAACGAATCCCATCTGTCGATGAGGGCGACCATCAAACCCAACTCCCGGACTACATGCCAAGTAATTTCTAACCCAGATCAGGCCAACCTCTACCACATGGTGCCAATCCTCAGCTATCGCACTCCCTCGTACCACTAATAACAAGGGTGGTACCCTATCCCGCATCCACAATTGATCCCTCACCTACATCCAACAAATCATAACATCATTATACCTCGACCATACCCCGACTTCACCCTTACCCACCCAACCTATTCCCAAGACCTTTCCTACTCATGACCTATCTCCCCACCCCAACCCTAAAAGCCTACCCTTCTCTCCCTCCTCTATTTCCCATCCCTCGAACCATATATATTCAAACCTCTTACCCAAGCTATTTTATGTCAAACAATATCTTCATATCTCATGATCTTTCTCCCCACCCTCTCCTCCCCTTTACTAGCCCATTTTCCTCTATATTTCGAATGACATCGGTTCTTATTGATCGGTAACGATCAATAAAACTAACATCGGTCACCTCATCCATGATCGATGTCGCTAACTCCCATTGACATTGACCAACCCTTGATCGACATCAGTCATTGTTGCAGGTGACAAAATTCATGAAACCCTACCTATTTTCTCTAAAAATCCCATATTCTACCCTCCCTACCTACCCTTCCCTCCTCAAATCTCCCCTCACCCCAACCCCACTCCTTCTTACCCTACATCAACCTTCCCCCATTCCTATTTCATCCATTTTCTTCCCCAATTTAAATTTAATTTCCCTCGCCCAAAAACCCATTTTACCCTAACCCGATTTCTACAAACCAATTTACCTACCCAACGTAGGATGGGATCGAATATTACCTCGTTGTGATGCCATCTCCGCATGGTGGTACGTCGTCTCTTTGCACTTTGGTGGTTCACCGATCCTCTCCGACTTGTGCCATCACCGAACTCCTCCACACCTCCACCCAATAAAATCGATCACACCAATCTCGTGGACCCACCTATCGAATGAAGCTTACCGCTACGAGGCTCGCCAACTCAACTCTTCGTCTCACTCGTCACTTTCCACTTTTCCACCGCTCCTTTGTCATTTTCTACTATTGGAAAATGACAAATGATTCTATAAAAAGTGTAATTTTCCTTTTAAACCCAATCGATATGACCGCATCGGTCATTTTGGTGCCATAGCCAACCATTGTCAATTAACATGTAACCGATGTTGGTCACACTTCAAACTAGTTGCCCTTGCCCCACTCCCTTTTCACCTGGAGCCACTTGCGCTCACCCACTTTTTATCATTTCGGCCACCCATTGAAACATACCTACAAACCCAACCTACCCCTACACTCCCTTTTCCATGTCTTAGGAGTTTTTATTTTACCTATACCTTGGCCTTACATGTGTCATGACCTATTTTCCTAAACCTAACCAACTTGGTGTGACCATTGACCTTATGTACTTGCTATACCTTGCGATGTTGTTACCTATGTTGTTTTATCCTAACAACCATACCTTTCCTATTTCGTGCCATTTATCCCGACCAAACCTTTGGTGTATTGGAGCATACCTAAACATTCCTGCACCTAACCTATGTTGTGTTTCTCAACCATATCCTATACCTTGGATACCTGAATCACTTCACCCTTGTTTGGATAAACCTATCGACCTTGGATGAGGTAGAGTTTGCAAGCTCTTCAACTTGGTTTTGTGTTGCAATCTATACGTGTGCGTGCGTTCGATTACCATCACCCATGACCCGATTTTGACCATAACCCACTACCCATTACTCGAGTTAACCATCACCCTTTCCCTCAATACTCAAACCCTCCCCCACCTATCTTCATGACCTACACCTTTATAAAACCACTCACCAAGTTCATCTTACACCTCATCAATTCCCGGTTTAAGGGGGATCACCTTCACCCACACATGGGGCAATCACTTCCTATTTTTTCAGTGTCGCTTACCAATACAAGCTATGCAATAAAAATGGGTAGAATGTAGACACAAAATTGTGTCACACTCCCTTGGTCCCCTTTCAAATAGCTAACTTAAACACTTTTACCTAACCATGACCCTTACATCACACATCACTATTAATTTAATCACTTTAAATAAATTAATACTCATCCTCACTTTACTCATTATTTAATTATCTTAATTAAACCAATTTCCGCCTCACCTAGACACCTCACCCCACCACCTCACCTAGACACCTCATTATAAACCTATTTTTAGTATTTATCTACTCACCATAACTAACTAAGACTTAGTTTAACCCTAAAAATCAATGCCTATTATTCCTCTAACCACATTCCCACTCATTAAAAGATAACGTCTGTTTTGATCCGTGATAAATGGAAAGACCTGGCCCAAATGATTGTGGAAGATCTATCATTTTTAGTAAACCTAGGGAATCCCACCTTAACCAATGCCGGTCATCTTTGGAACCATTTTGGTAACCTTGTTTGAGAGGTTAGACACATTCTCAATTTTTGGAGCAAAGGACACTGCATGCAAGAAAGAACCGAAATCTTGTAAACATCCGGGAAGCCATAGCCAAAGCATCAAGACAGATCTAAAGGTATCGCTCTCACGGTAGCATTCCAGAAGCACCACCATGACACCAAGCTCCATCCCATCGATCAATCATCACCACCACCTAGCCATTGGACCTGCAACATCAGTAAGTGCATTTATCACCTATGTCATTCCATCCTTGTTCTATTTTAAAGGTTTTTGTCATCTCTATTATCATTTTCTATTAGCATCTCCATTCCCCACCATTCACTTTCCTGCAAACTCAACCCTTCACCACCACACCATTAGATCATCTATACATGACCTTTATACATCTCTAAGTGTTCCTAAGATCCCCATAGACCTCACCATTCCCCTTTTCATCTCTATCTAACCTTAGACCAATTTCCACAATCAGATCTTATTGAATTCCTATCATCCCAACCGTACCGATGTCGGTTACCCATGACCATCATCGGTTCCCTCTAAACCATCATCGGTTATATCTGACTGATACCGGTCTCTGTATTTGGCCATCCTATCAATAACAAAACCTAAGAATCTTCACCCAAGCAACCTAAGTGACCCAGAATCTGACCCTAACCAGTACTAGAACCCTGACCAATTACCCCACCTCCGAGTTGATTATAACCTAGCATGTTATATTCGATTTTCTTATTGTATTTGAATGAGATACCTAAATCATATCAACTACAATAGGACTTTGTTTACTTACATTATTTCTCACATTAAGTTGTATTAAAAATGGATTGAAAACCATCTAGGAAGTATTGTACTTCCTAGATCTAGCACATGCTAGGCAGTCCACTGCCATATATTGTTTAACTCTCTTTTTGTGGTCTTGTTTTCTATTCCAGGTAGTTCCTCCTAGCCAAAAGGAAGCTCTCACAGTTAGTATTGGATTGAGAAGTCAGAATGCATACACAACCTTCAAATCAACCATTGTAATAGGTATTCCTCCTCAGCCTTGAACATTATCTATTTCGTCACATTCAAAACATAAAGAAAATGGTGAAACACCTTCATTTCCTTTTGGCATAAGATCCCCAATGTTAAGTGGGATTGGTGTGGTGTCTTGAGAAGAGCGGATTTTTTATAGTAATTTTTCATTATTTGAAGCTTTTCTTTCTTCTTTGCCATTAGATATGTTGTAAGTTGTAACATATTTTAGAACATCAATTTTTAATAAGTGGGATGATGAACCCATGGCACGGAGCTCAAAAGGATGGTTTTAAATTTTGGTTTCACCAGATCGTGACAAGCGTATCCATCGATGGTTGTGGCGGGTTTAAGTTAACTAGTGCATTCATGCCATCGGAATTCTACCACATGGAGAATTTAGCGACAGATCTCGATTCTTTGTTTTGAAGTGTTCATCCGATTCAAGCCAATCTTGTGTGAGGTATGGAAGGGGTTCTTATTGCTCTCCCTTTCGAAGGGATACTATTGAATCCTCATTTGAAGACTAGATAGAAGGGAAAATAAAAAACCTTTTTATGCGCGCAGGTGGGTTTCAAAGATATGGTCAATTGCTCAATATATTTATGGGTTTGAGGTGGATGATATTCAATCTCACTGCACAGCTGATGATTAATCCCAAGTAATTAGTTGGGAGATGCTAAGTGGCATAAGCAATCTATGGTGCTAATATGATTTAGACCATTCTCTCTTCATTCGGACCATGCTAAGTTAGAGAAAGCGGTGACAAGAGGCCAAATTTCAATCACATTCCATCCTCGTAGCACCTGCAAGATTTGGCTATAGGATGAAGGTGATTGCAAACCACTTGGGACTCGATATTCCTCTAGATGCCAATGTCATCTTTCCATGCAAAGACTCCTCCAGGAGTCCGATTAGGAAATGTCTATTGATTCGAACATGGTGTTCCTCAAGCGAAGCATTGGTGAAGGTGTTTGTGTTGTGATCGGCCATAATTCTCTATTGTATTATAGTTTGTGTATCTTGGTTTTGTATACAACTTTGTTTTTTTATGTAATAGGTTGGCTAAATGGGCTATTTCTCATTGTTAGATCTTTCCACCTTTTCGCGATAACGCGTTTTACTAAGACCGACAAGATGAGCTACGTTATCTTTGGCAAATTAATTGTAATCTTTTTTGCGGACTAGGGCCCTTTTCCTAGGTAATATAAGAAGAAAACTACTATTATTTAATAAGAAATTATTTTCCTCTTATTCTCTTAAAAAGATAAGAGAAGGATCTCCTTGATCTCTAATAAATTATTAGAGTTATTACACCTTACCATTACACTAGAAATGAGTGTATGTGAAAAATATTCTTGAACTCTTATAAATTCTTACTTATCAAGCTTTTAAACATGTAAATTGGTAATACTATATTTATATGATCAAATATACATACAATAGATTTATCAAACTTTTAAATTTGTAATATGATAATAAACTATACATATTATAAGCTTTTGATTCATTTGTACCACAATAATGGTGGAACCCATACATAATATATATCTTAATTCTCTGTCCCAAGAAACCAAAACTAGACTTAATGTGTCTTAAAATTAGTGGAAGATGTCGGGATCTATACGGGAATTTTACTCATTAAAACTTTAGATTCAATAAAACAAAACTCATTTATTTAAATATTCATTATTGTTATACATACCTAAAATCTGAAAATTGGGAGACACTAGAAAATGTACCAATATTGCAATCGATCAATTTCATATGTAAATTTGTAGAGAAATTCCCTTTATAATAACCTCAAACCTACTATGTAGTTGACACGGTTGTAAGATTCACAATCTAATAATTCAAACAAGATATTTCAAAAATAAATTTGGATTTCACATGAACTTTATTAAGATAGATTTGTGAATTGTTTTTAGGTGAAAATATTAGTTTTTAATAAAGATAAGCCATGATCACTAAAACATGTTAGTGTAAAACATTAATGCATGAAAGAGAGAGCACATTTATAATTGATTGGAAAGAAAATAGAGAGAAAATAAGAGGGAAAGTGGTGCATACCATTTCGACTTCCTTTGGCGTAGTGAGAAACATGGACTCCACATTACACTTTTCTTGGAGCACTCCCATGACCTTGCTTGCTATATAAATAGCCTCCCAAATCTTGTCCTCTTCAAACTGAACTTCCCAATCTATGAAACTCTTCAAAATCACATTAGGTAATCGAAGCAAGTAATTACCAATTACATTTTCCAAGGAGCCATACAAGTCATCCACCAATTAATTTTCATTTATATGATTGTGACTCGAATCACTTTACACACTGCATCTTTGTAGAAACAAGCTACAACTTGAATAAAATAGAACAAATATGAGGTAAACAAAAATAGAGCATAAAATAGAATAAAAATATTGGAGAATAGAACACCCAAGAGGAGAGAAGAAGCTTGAGCTTCACTTCTTGTTTCTTGCCAAACAAATTACAAATGCCTCACATATATAGAGGACTTAGAAACATCTAGAGAAAGAACACAATAATGAAATTACGGTGGTTCAACCATTATTGAATAGAATCGCATATACTAAAGTGATTCTAGGTCATGATTTAATAAAGTAACTTTAATAAAGTAGAAATAATGATTCTAGATCCTCACTTTTTCTAAAGTGATAATAAAGAAACTTTAATAAAGTCACTTTAATAAAGTAGAAATTATTTCCAATACTCCCCCTTAATTTCTACCACTAACTATGCCTAGATTATGTCTAAGATATTCAAAGGTATCTTTCGCTAAGGCCTTAGTAAATATATCTGCAATCTAATCTTGTGATCTGAATAATTCAAAAATATCTCTTTGTTATTAACCAACTCTCTTATGAAGTGATACCGAGTATCTATGTGCTTGCTTCTTTTGTGAAAGACATGATTTTTGAGAGAGAAATCATAAAATTGTTGTCACAGAAAATTTTGGTGGCTTCTTCCTGAGTATGCTTCAAATCGACAATATCCTTCTCATCCACACAACTTGACAAGCTGCACCTGTGGCTGCAACATATTCAGCTTCGGCTGATGAAAGAGTAACAATGGGTTGCTTCTTTGATGCCCAAGAAACCACACCTGTTCCAAAATGAAAAGCATAACCTGAAGTGCTTTTCTTGTCATCTATACTACTGCACAATCACTATCAGTGTATCCAACAAGTTTGAATTCTTCTGAATTGGAATAAAATATTCCATAGTTCCTTGTTCCACTGACATACCTCAGAATTCTTTTACTTGCTTGCCAATGTGAGTCTTTGGGAGACTCCATGAACCTTGAAATCAAACTTACACCATACATGATGTCAGGCCTTGTGGCTGTCAAATACATGAGGCTACCAACAAGCCTCTTGAATAGTGTTGGATCAACAATTGATCTGCCATCCTCTTTACTCAACTTTAACCTTGTTTCCACTGGTGTTGGAGTTGCCTTACAATTTAACATATTAAATCTTTTCAAGATATCATTAGCATATTTTATTTGTGAAATAAATATGCCATCTTCATATTGTTGGACTTCAATGCCCAGAAAGTATCTCATGAGGCCTAAATCTGTCATCTCAAATTCACTTTTCATAGCAGCCTTAAAAGAATCTATGGAAAGATCACCAATGAAAATTAAATCATCCACATACAAGCATACGATCATAATTTTACCTTGTTCATTGATTCTGATATATAAAGTGGGCTCACTGCTACTTCTTTGGAAACCATTATGGATCAGGTAGGAATCAATTCAGCTATACCAAGCTCTAGGAGCTTGCTTGAGTCCATAGAGCGCCTTATTCAGCTTGTAGACCTTGTCTTCATGTCCTAGAATTTCATATCCTTGTGGCTGGTCCACATACACTTCCTCATCAAGAAAACCATTCAAAAATGTAGACTTAACATCCATTTGATATACATGCCATTTGTTTTGAGCAGATATGGCCAAAACAATCCTTATGGTGTCTAACCGTGCAACTGGAGCAAAAGTTTCATTGTAATCTACTCCGGGTTGTTGTGTGAAACCTCTAGCAACTAACCTTGCCTTGTGCTTTTGAATTTTTCCATCAGCACTATGTTTTGTTTTGTAGATCCATTTCACACTTGATTGCATCCTTTCCTTCAAGCAAGTCAACTAAATCCCAAGTTTGATTCTTTTCAATAGAATCAATCTCTTCGTTCATAGCTTGTACCCAAATCTCATCATTTACAGCCTCTTCAAATGATGATGGATCATCTACTTGAGAAAATAATGCAAAAATAGAGAATGCATTTGAAGTATCAACATTATACTCATTACCATTGATGAAGGTCATCAATCCTTGCCATTAATAATGTCAATCCGGGTTGGTGTCCAAAGGCTGTATGCATTAAGAGAATAAAATCTTGGAAAGTAACTCCTTTAAACACAAACCAAACTTGCATAAAATAAATCACACTTGCGGAAATTGAAAGAAACACTTGCAGAAATAAAGTTTGCATGAAAGAAACACACTTGCATGAATTAAAAGGCACATTTGCATAAATGAAATTTGCATGAAAGAAACACACTTGTATGAATTAAAAGACACACTTGCATAAATGAAATTTTCATGAAATAAACACACTTTCATGAATTAAAAGGCACACTTGCATAAATGAAATTTTTGAATTAAAAATAAACACAATTAAATGAAACACCTATAGGTTTACAACAGATTGAATTTTCACAATACAAAGATAAAAACAATACAACAAAATGAATTAAAGACAAATGAATAAACATAAACATAAATACACAGATCCATCTTCCTTAAAATGAGTGGTCAACTCATTCCTTGGTAGAGGATTTAAATCATACTTCTGAGATCTTAAAACTATAAAATATTTGAGAGAAAAGAATAGATCTTTATTTATTTGGAGAAAAACATTACATATCTAAGTGTGGAAGGTTGCATTTATAATTTATGCATCCAACCAACTCCTTATTCTAGGAAATATAATTTTATCTTATATTTATTCCAATCCTAACAACTAAGATCTCCATCTCTACAAAATATGGAGAGATATATATTATTGAAGTCAAATCTTATCTCACTTATTTTAGGAAGATTTACTTCCAAATATTCTCCTTGCTTTTCGGTAACAAGAATCATAATAATTTTATTCCTCTACATTATTGGAAGAAGGATTTTCCTCAAAATATGATTTTTACCAAATACCTTTCTTGGATTTTCCATTTGACTTTGTTGTTTTTATTGTGGAACTTTTGACGCTTGTCAAATACACTTTTTCCTTGGACTGTAGTTCACTAAAAGTTAGATTTCTCTTGATTGGTAAAACCTGTAGAAAATATGAATGAGGTTTTTGTTAAAAGCATAGCTATGAACAAAACCACTCTCATATTTTCCATTTGACTTTTCTATTTGTTTCAAACTTTTAGTACTCATCTAATACACTTTTCCTCATTTCGCAACTTACTAAAAGTTAGATCTCTCTTTATTGGTAAACCATGTAACAAATTTGAGTGAGGTTTTTGTTAAAAACATTACTATGAACAAAAAAAAATCTCTCATATTTTCCATTTGAATTTTCTATTTCTTTTTATGGAACGTTTATGAAAAGAGTTTGCGAGAATCGAATTGGAAACAAGGCACCACGAAGTAGTTGCACTCTAATGGAATCGTGAAAGCTCCAGCGATAGCAAGGAAAAAATGATCAGTAATGGAAGAACTTGCTCAACAAAAACAAAGCTTACATAGAGGAAAGATAGCGGAGTGTCTTGGCATGCTCATAAATGAATAGAAAAGGGGTACATATAGGGTGCTAAGTAACCCTAGTGCATGACACATATGAAACCCTAAACCTAAACCTAAACTTAACCCATGTGAGATGACCCTCCAACATGAGAGGAGAACACATAGGATAACTCACACTAACACCCCCCCTTCATCGAAGCTGGGGTAGCGGTTGTGATGAGTCAGACGGAAGAGGAAGACACTCCTAAACAACTAAGAAAGATATGTCAATGGGGCCCAAAGCAACTAAAGGCCCGATAAGGTGCCCATGTATAAACATAATCTTCCTAGAAGAAGAAGAAGAAAAGAAGGACTACATAGCCCTAAGAAGATGGGCAGCTACACAGAACACCTCACCCCAAGAAGAGACCATAAGTGAAGAAACTTCATCTCGGTGAAAAGCTTGGTGAATAAGTCTGTAATCGATCGAGTTGTTTGAATGTATTGAATGTCGATGATATCATCATGAATAAGCTCCCGTATGAAGTGCATATGAATCTCAATGTGCTTCTTCCAGTGATGCTGAACTGGATTTTTACAAATAGAGATTGTGCTCGTGTTATCACAGTAGATAATGGTAGGCCGCCGAAAGTGGATGCCAAACTCTGTCAGAATACCCTGTAGCCAAATAGCTTCTGTGGTAGTGTTAACTGCTCCTCTATATTCTGCCTCTGTAGATGATATTGCAATTACATTCTGCTTCTTACTAGACCAACTAATAGGACTCAAACCAAGAGAGAAATTGTAGCCAGAAGTAGATTTTCGATGATCTAAGTCACCGGCCCAATAAGAATTTGTGAATCTAATCAAGTCAATATCAACCCCTCCATGATAGTGTATGCCATCAGCATAAGTGCCATGAACATAATGAAGGATCCATTTAGCTACTTTCCAATGTAGCTCATGTGGCTCCTGCATGAATCTGGACACGATCCCAATAGCATATGATAAATCCGGTCGAGTGTGAGTCAAGTAGATCAAGCTCCCAACTAACTGTCGGTAAAGAGTACCATTAACCAAGAGAGTAGAGCAATCTGAAACCAACTTAACCCCAAAAAGAAAAGGAGTAGGAGAAGACTTGTAATCGGACATCTGAAACTGAGCTAGCAAATCAAGAGCATACTTAGGTTGTGAAATCAAGATTCCCGAGTCAGATTGTGAAATCTGGATCCCAAGGAAGTAATGAAGCATACCTAAGTCAGTCATGGAGAACTTGTTGGCTAAGGTGATCTTCACATAATCAATAATATAGGAAGAGCTTCTGTGATCAACAAGTTATCAACATATAGAACAAGAATGAGTATGGAGTAATATTTCCGTAGAATATAAACATTTGGATTAGAGTGACACCTAGTAAACCCTGATGTAAGTAAGAAGGAGTCCATCTTGGCATACTAAGCCTGAGGGGCTTGTTTAAGGCCATAAAGAGACTTATTTAACTTACAAACGAGGGAGAAATCTTGGACATAACCCAGAGGTTGTTCCATATAGATCTCTTCCTCTATATCACCATGAAGGAAGGTACTCTTAACGTCCATTTGATGGACTTTCCATCTGCTCACGCAAGTGATGGCTAGGGTGGTCGAATAGAAGTCATCTTTTCAACTAGAGCAAATGTTTCTGTATAATCAACCCCAACTATCTGGGAGAAACCCTTAGCTACTAATCGTGCTTTAAACTTTTCAACATCTCCATCTACTCCATACTTTGTTCGGAACACCCACTTACACTGAACGATTTTTCTTCCTTTTGGAAGAGTGGTGAGATCCCAAGTATCGTTCTTCATGAGAGAGGAATACTCCTCATCCATGGTAGAATCCCACTCAGGAATACCAGAAGCCTCCCGGAAAGACTGTGGATCAGAAGTAGAGGTGAAGAAAAAGTGGGTTCTAACGAAATCTGAGCGAGTATGTCTCATATCTCAAGTATCTCTAACTAAATCTCAAAGCACCTTACAGTTTTCGGCCCAAAGGGGACCGGGAGGATCGAGCTGAGTCAGAAGATTCTTCACTTGAGTGAGAAGGGACATAGTCCTCGTCATCACTACTGTCGAATCGAAGACTCAAATATTTTATTTTCGGAAGGATCCGGAGAGAGCACGCTCACAGTATCATCATCTCGATGAGTCAAAATCTGAATCGTGAGTGAAGAACCTCAATAGGTGGAGAAGTAGAATTCGAACAAGACTCATTGAACTTAACCCTTCTCTCAATATATAGCTCATGAGAAGTAGAATTCATCAATCGATATCCCTTCACACCATCAGGATACCCTACAAAGATACAAGGTTTGGATTGTGGTTCCAAGGCCTTGCATTTTTCTTCTTGGGAATCGAGCCATAGCCTTGGATTTGAAGACTCGAAAGTGCTCAACATTAGGCTTCAAGGTCCAAACCAGGCTTCAAATGGTGTCATCCCTCTTACTACTTTGTGTGGAACACGAGTTCGAATGTAATTTACACAATTCTTTGCTTGAGTCCAATACTACGGAGGAAGAGACTTCGAGTGAATCATACAAGTGGCCATCTCCTTTAGAGTACAGTTCTTTCTTTCTGCGACTCCATTCTGCGAAGGGATATAAGCAATTGTATGCTGCAAAGAGATCCCTTCAGAAGTACAAAAATCCATGAACCTATTGTTTACATATTCACCTCCATTTTCGGTTCAAAGAACCTTGATAGACTGTTCCTCCTATTTCTTAGCAAGAGCCTTAAAGTCATGAAAATGTTCAAAGACTTTAGACTTAAGCTTAAGAAAATATACCCAAGTATATCGCGAATAGTCATCAATGAAGGTTAGCAAATAAAGAGCTCTAGTAAACGAAGGAGAAGGAAATGGACCAGAACATCACTTGTGAACAAGATCTAAGGGACGATTGGCTCTCTAGGCTTTTCTTTTGTCAAAGTTCTTTTCAGGATGCTTTCCAAGGTACAAGCCTCACAAAGACCCTTAAAAACTTGATGCGAGGCAACCCCGTTGACCATTTCATTTTGACTCAATTGTTCAAGGTAGTGATAATTTAGATGTCCAAAACACTCATGCCATAGCTTACTAACCTCATTTGCATGAGTGAGCAAGGCAGTGGGCGTAGAATCATAAGTAAAGTGGGAGAAAGTGTACAACCGTGAACGGTGATCTGCCTTTCCTCAACCACCGTAGTATCATTGTTAAACTCATGAATAATCACCGAGTTAGGACCAAATTTCACTCGTATTCCTTCACCAAGGTGAGTAATTTTGTAAATTGATAGGAGATTAGTAGAGAGATTAGGAACACTCAACACTTGGTTAAATGTTCCCCCATCCATCTCTATCGATCCACTACCGGAAACCGACACTGTCATGTCATTACCCATCGTGATTTGGGACATTCCACAAGGTTCGATGTTGGAAAACTCAACATGTGAAGAACCCATGTGGTGCAAGGCACTGGAATCTATAATCCATGTTGATGAAGGAGCAACTTTGGCTACAAGGGCCTTTCCTTTCTTCTTATCATTTTAGCACCTTTTGCAGCAGAAGACTCGGCCTTCGGAGCACTTTGTTTTATGGATTCAAGAACACTTATTTTATTTTTCTTAAGTAAATGAGATAAGTGATCAATCTGTTTCTTAAAATAGTGTTTCTCATTGTGACCATTCTTCTTGTAATAGGAACACAAATACTTACTTTTCTGCGTCTAGGTTCAGAAGTCGAAGTGTTTGTGTCATTTTTAGGTTTGATCTTGGTTTCTTTCTTAGGTTGATCCTTAGTTTCTTTCTTCTTTTTAGTATTCTTTCCCTTGCTAGTACTTGCTACAAGGGCATGTGACTTGGACTTTAGAGACCCCATTTGAATGAGTTTGTCATGTTCTCGAATGAGTTGGGACGAAAAACAGTCAAAGGAGGGCATCGTCCAAGTATCGCCCAAAGTAGCTTTTGTAGTGTAGAAAGTTGACACGAAGACAGAATATTCGGGACCTAGCTTAAAGAGAATCGACAAGATCAGTTGAGAATATTTCTTTTCTACTTGACATCCTTTTAACAATAATCTAATGTGGAAATTTTTTGAGAAGGCTTGTAGGTTTTCAAATTCACTAGGAGTTAACCCTAGTAGTTCGTTTTCCAACTCATGCGCTCTCATGTCATCTAGTTTTCCAAACATCACATCAAGTGTTTTCCACATAGATGTAGGTGTTTCAGACCCCTCAATGTGAAAGAGCAAGTCAGGATAAATGGACATGCAAAGAAGACCTAAAGCTTCATCACTATGGTTTAACCACTTAGATTTTTCAGGTTCGTCATCCGGTTTGAGTATTAGTTCCCATGGTGATGTGGAATAACCCTTTACCCCTTAGTTTCATTATTATTTTCGATCTCCATTTGAAAAATTTGAACGACATAAGCAAAGGAATTGAAAGTGCATCCATAGTGAGAGAGAGAGAAAGAAATGCAGAAAAGAAACACAACCACCCAGGACAATAACAACCCCCTACTTTCGGCACTTTATAGTTTAGTGTGTTGATTACAATTGGAGTCGTGCATGCGGTTTGAAAACTTGGTAACTCGTCTTGAAATTAGTGTAATAACACGCAAGAGAGGAGACCACAACAGTATTTCATGTAGCACAACAAAAAGGACACCGTAAACAAGCACAAGCAAAAATAGAAAAGATGTGAAAGCCAACCACTGGTGGTGAGAAAAATTATTTCACATCGCACGAAAGAATCCCTTTGTCGTAAGACTGCGTGGCACACGCTCACAAGTCCACAAAAAAAGAATAGAACAAAGCTAAAAAAATGAGTTGAATTAAGCAATACAAAGACACCCCCTGAATGCGGCACTTTATAAAATTAGTGTGTTTACAAAGATAATGATCTCATCATCTAGAGTGTGAAAAAACATGTAATTTTGACTAAAGAAGTGCTCAAAACCAAGCAACGAGTCTAAAGTTACAAAGCAAAAACCAATTTTTGTAATTGATGAGAAAAAGCCAATAAGCCTGCAAAGCATTAAAAAAGTTCCCTAAACGCATGCAAAATGTATCATATGTATGCCCGTTGGAAATGACATAGAATTTTAGATAGGGTTTGTTTGTATTGTGAGGGGGGATTAGCCACCTGCCTATCCCGGACCTCACCCTTCGTCTTCGGCACTCGATGGAAGGTTAAAAATACACAAAGCCAATAGACCAAATTTTATAATGCCAAAGAAATATAGGTTTAAATAATGTTAATGAAATAAAATTAGATCTAATGTAATTAAATCTACTGAATTTTGAAAAAGGCTTTAATTAAACAAATCACTGAATAAAGCACTTTTTTGAAGATTTTCTAAAACTTACAAGTTCTAGAAAGAAACGTTTTAAAAGAAGATTTTTAGATGAAGATTTTTAAACAAATAAAGATTGAATGCGTTTTTAGAAAGTATATTTTAAATAAAGAAATATTTGGTGATTTAAAATGCATACTAAAAAGATTGTTTGATTTTATGTTTTAAAAGGAAGCTTTTAATCAAACAGAAAACTCAGGCCATTTTTGTAAAAAGAAGTGGTTTTTTTCGTTGTTTTGAGTAAGATTAAAAGAAAGAAATGAATTTAAACTTACCAAACCGACTGGTTTAAGTGTACAACCGTGCATATGAGTGTATAGCCGTGCACGGGGAATGTACGGATCATGTTTTTCATTACTGTACCAAAAAAATGCCCTTTCAAGCAAAAACGTGGTTGTGTGTTGAAAAAGGCCATTGCAAGCAAACAAACGTGGATGTGTTGTTGAAAAATGCCCTTGCAAGCAAAAAAATGTGGCTGTGTGTTGAAAAATTCCCTTGCAAGCAAAAAAATGTGGCTGTGTGTTGAAAAACGCCCTTACAATAAAAAAACGTGGCTGTGTTGTTGAAAAATGCCTAGGAATGATCTTACAGTCCACGCATGATAGTTAACAACCTGTACATAAGATTTTACAACCCCTTCAAGCAAAAAAAACATGGTAGAGGTTAAAAATGCCTAGGAATGAATGAAAAAAGTGCAGGCCATGCGTGAAAATCAATCCAAAAATGGTCAGAGGGACAGCAGTTCGTTGATGAGCAACCACGACTGAAGAACTCAAAGATCCTGCAACCACAGACAACATGCATAGACAAATATCCTACAAAAACCAGAGATTTTAAAAAAAATTCACTTCCATTTTAATAAATGAAAGGAATCTCTATTTTGGATTTTGATACATCCAACAAAAAAGAAGTTAAAAACCTGATTTCTCAAGGTATTTTGAAAAAACTTGCACATGCACAAGGAAAAAAAAACACAAAACTTTCCGAGAAAGCTTGTTAGAGATATTAGCAAGATAATTTCTAGAAAATAGTGATCAAAATACTTGCATGCAGAGTAAAATAACGAAACCAAGTAAGATTAATAACAACAAAAACAAATCGAGTACACGTTTACCCGATCTCAACTCTGATACCATGAAAAGAGTTTGCGAGAATCGAATTGGAAACGAGGCACCATGAAGTAGTTGCACTCCAATGGAATCATGAAAGCTCTAATGATAGCAAGGAAAATATGGTCGAGTAATGGAAGAACTTGCTCAACGAAACAAAGTTTGCATACGGGAAAGACAACGGAGTGTCTTGGCATGCTCATAAATGAATAGAAAAGGGGTACATATAGGGTACTTGAATAACCTTAGTGCATAACACATATGAAACCATAAACCTAACCCTAAACTTAACCCATGTGAGATGACCCTCCAACATGAGAGGAGGACACATAGGATAACTCACACTAACAGTTTAATGCTTGTTCGATACACTTTTCCCGGGAGTGCAGCTCACTAAAAGTTAGATCTCTCTTCATTGGTAAAACCTGTAGCAAATATGAATGAGGTTTTTGTTAAACACATTGCTATGAATAAAAAAATCTCTCAGATTTCCCATTGGAATCTCTGAGTTTTCACAATCCCTCAAAAACTGTCATTCTGTTGATGCAAGTTCCGGAACTAAAGTTGTCATTCCTTTTATGCAAGTTCCGAACTAAATATGATTTGTCCACGAATTGAAATTTCTAGAACTAACTGTCATTCAATTGATACAAGTTCTGGAACTAAATCTATGAGTTTTGGAACTAAACCTACAAGTTCCAAAACTAACTCTGCGAGTTTCGTAGCTAACTTAAAACAACTATAAATTTTGCATGCGACCTCGGATTGAGATGATTCTTTTTTTGAAATTGCATAATTTTTTGAGAGAAATATGAATATAAAATCATATCTGATTTTAAATGTACTATTCATGATCAATTCCACTTTTCCCAATACTAGCATTATCTTTCTGTATGGCTTGCATACACAAGAATTTGCATCTTTTCCCAAATAATCAATAGGATTAGTCAACAAGATAGATAACAAAATATTTTAAAAGAATGAACAAGATATATATCCTATATTCTATCTTAAGAAAACTATAAGTTTCTAGATTACATTTAAATCCACTTTCAAAGGTAACTTGGAAGGACAAAATAATGGTAATTTATGGCCAATTTATGGCCTCATCATTGCCCCACACTTAATCTTATGCATGTCCTCATGCATTACATTATTATCTCCTCTTCTTAGATTCTTCTCCGTATTGAGGACACGTTCTTGTGGATCTCCTTCTGTTGCTTTTGATATTCTTTCTTTTACAACAGGTTCTTGTGTGGATCTCCTTCTGTTGTTTTTGATTTCTTTCTTTTACAACAGGTTCTTGTGTGGATCAATTTTTCTTGCTTTTGATTTCTTTCTTTACAACAAGTTCTTGTGTGGATCTTCTTCTGTTGCTTTTGATTTCTTTCTTTTACAATCAGGTTCTTGTGTGGATCTCCTTCTATTGCTTTTGATTTCTTTCTTTTACAATAGGTTCTTGTGTGGATCTCCTTTTGTTACTTTTGATTTCTTTCTTTTACAACAAGTTCTTGTGTGGATCTCCTTCTGCTGCTTTTTATTTCTTTTTTACAACAGGTTCTTGTGTGGATCTCCTTCTATTGCTTTTGATATTATTTTCTTTTACAACAAGTTCTTGTGTGGATCTTCTTCTGTTGTTTTTGATCTCTTTTATTTTACAATAGGTTCTTATGTGGATCTCCTTTTGCTACTTTTGATCTCTTTTATTTTACAACAGGTTCTTGTGTGGATCTCTTTCTGTTGCTTTTGATCTCTTTTATTTTATAGCAGGTTCTTGTGTGGATCTCCTTTTGTTGTGTCTCATATTTAAAATCAAAATGCATAGCTCGTGCTTCTCTTTCTCTCCCACACCTAAGCTCATGCATGTCCTCATGCATATTGTTTATTTATGGCTGCCCATAAATTAGACTCAAAAAGTTTGATTGCAAAGAGGTGCACATATTTTTCATATAAGTAGGGGAGATATGAATTTTATCTTACCTTCCTTAGAAATATTTAAAAGTGGATCTAGCTGTAATAAAAAACTTACAAGAAAGCTTAAAAATAAAATAGTAGAACAAAATAACTTGATCATACCTCTAGTTGTCTTTGTCATCCTATTGTTAACATGGTCAAATAGTGCCGAGAAGAAAGCCACCAAGTAACTGTTGATTTCCTTTGAAGAAGAGCCGCCTCCTTTTTCCTTTGATTGGCCAGTAAGCTAGTTTTCTAATCAAAGTTTTTTTAATTTTTGTCTTTAATTGGCCAGCAAGTTGGTTTTCCAATCAATTTTTTTTTTTTTTTGCTGAAATGATAACATGAGAAGGATTAGAGAAAAATTTGATCCATCATCAGACTATGTTCATCAAAGTACAACTTGTGTAAAATAGGAAGTAATTTCGATATCTCATAAAAACCTTTTTGCATACTTGGTAACTCCAAGAAGATTTCCAAAAATTGTGTAGACAATTTCTAGGTCTTCAAAGCCCATCTTGAATTGTGCATTATCAAAATCACCATAGTAATCTTCAAATCTTGGACTAGTGATCTCAGGAGATGGATAGTTGTTAAAAGAGAGAGTGAAGGTATCCGTGTGTCCCTTCAAAATTTGCATGCTCCTTGGTTGATATTGTTGGTGCTCCAAAATCTACATGCTAGTATCAAGAACAACTCGAAAATTCCTATAGATCTAGTCCTCAGATGTTAGTACGCAAAAATTTCTTTCCTTGATATTCACCATAATTGTTTCTTAACATTATACAAGCATATACAAAAATGAATAAATTGAAAGACATGAAAACAAATTTTTCTAATGGATATGGTTCAGGGATTGAATTTTATTATGGGATGAAAACTAATTTAGATGGGTGGATTTATGAGTGGGTTTTTATTTTGGCTCTAATGAAATCCCTGAATATGGATGAAGTTAATTAGAAATGCTACCAATTCATTATTACAAACTGGATAAGCTAATTTTTTACTAAGGTTATGTGTAATAAGATCACTGAGCTGTTAGTTGATACAAGGGGAAATGGTGGTGGTTATCAAAAATGACATGATATTTCATCAACTGGATCTACTTCCAAATTCAATAGCATAGTATACCATTTCTGATTTGAATTATTTTTTCATACCATTATACCTCTTGATCAAACATCACATTCATTCTTCTTATACACAGAGTTAGTTTGTGGAGATATATTTATAATATAATATTCCTAATTGTATAAATAAAATTTTAATCTACTTGCAGAAAATAAAAGTCTAAAGAAACTACTTACCAAATTCTTCCTATCATAGAATTGCTAAAAGGTATTCTACTGTCACTAGAATATTATTTTAGAGAACTCTAAATCTCCTAATAACACCATGTTCCCCGGCAACGACGCCAAAATGATGAGGGTCGTCAATCCTCGCCATTAATAATGTCAATCTGGGTTGGTGTCCAAAGGTTGTATGCATTAAGAGAAGAAAATCTTGGAAAGTAACTCCTTTAAACACAAACCAAACTTGCATAAAATAAATCACACTTGCGGAAATTGAAAGGCACACTTGTAGAAATAAAGTTTGCATGAAAGAAACACACTTGCATGAATTAAAAGGCACACTTGCATAAATGAAATTTGCATGAAAGAAACACACTTACATGAATTAAAAGACACACTTGCATAAATAAAATTTACATGAAAGAAACACACTTGCATGAATTAAAAGGCACACTTGCATAAATGAAATTGTTGAATTAAAAATAAACACAATTGAATGAAACACCTACAGGTTTACAATAGACTGAATTTTCACAATACAAAGATAAAAACAATACAATAGAATGAATTAAAGACAAATGAATAAACATAAACATAAATACACAGATCTATCTTCCTTGGAATGAGTGGCTAGCTCATTCCTTGGAAGAGGATTTAAATCATACTTCTGAGATCTTAAAACTACAGAATATTTGAGAGGAAAGAATAGATCTTTATTTCTTTGGAGAAAAACATTACATATCTAAGTGTGGAAAGTTGCATTTATAATTTATGCATCCAACCAACTCCTTATTTTAGGAAATACAATTTGATCTTATCTTTATTCCAATCCTAACAACTAAGATCTCCATCTACACAAAATATGGAGAGAGATATTTTATGAAGTCAAATCTTATCTCACTTATTTTTTTAGAGTAGATATTTACCTTAGCTCATGTTCACCTAGGTACTTTATTTACCTTTATTTTATTTATCGTCACCCACTTATGTGTGTGGATATTTCTTTTATCTTATTTATATATTAGGAGATATTATCCGGTTGTTAGGTATAGTTCTTTCCTTGATCTATGGTATTGACTAGATCCTTGATGTCTAGTTCTCTCATAAATCTATGGTCTTGACTAGTTCTTTGATGACTAGTTATTTCATTGATTTATGGCTTGATCTACGACCTTGACTGGTTCTTAGAATGTTATTCCTTACCTATTTAAGCAAGGCCCATTCTCAATGTATTGCATTGAGTTCCATAATAATCTCGATAATGTTTCTCATTTGTTTACAAAGGTGTTATGTAAAGTTATTTCGCGAATTACTTTCATCTTATTGATCATGGTGTTTGATTAACATCTGTGTTCTTGGCTTGGTTCGATTTGGTTATTGTTCCTTTCAATTTTAGGAAGATTTGCTCCCAAATCTTCTCCTTGCTTTTCGGTAACAAGAATCATAATGATTTTATTCCTCTACATTATTGGAAGAAGGATTTTCCTAAAAATATGATTTTTACTAAATACCTTTATTGGATTTTCCATTTGAATTTGTTGTTTTTGATTGTGAAACTTTTGACGCTTGTCAAATACGCTTTTTCCTCAGAACTGTAGTTCACTAAAAGTTATATTTCTCTTGATTGGTAAAACTTGTAGAAAATCTGAATGAGGTTTTTGTTAAACACATTTATATGAACAAAAACCTCTCTCATATTTTCCATTTGAATTTTTATTTCTGTTTATGGAACTTTTAGTGCTCGTCTGATACACTTTTCCTCGATCATGACTTACTAAAAGTTAGATCTCTCTTTATTGGTAAAACATGTAACAAATCTTAATGAGGTTTTTATTTTAAAAAAATACTATGAACAAAAACTCTCTCATATTTTTCATTTTACTTTTCTATTTATTTTTATGGAACGTTTAGTGCTTGTCTGATACACTTTCCCTGGGACTATAGCTCACTAAAAGTTATATATCTCTTCATTGGTAAAACCTGTAGCAGATCTGAATGAGGTTTTTGTTAAAAACATTGCTATGAATAAAAACTCTCTCATATTTCCCATTGGAATCTCTGAGTTTTCACAATCCTTCAAAAAATGTCATTCGTTGATGTAAGTTCCGAACTAAAGTGTCATTCCTTTTATGCAAGTTTCGAACTAAATCTACAAGTTCTGGAACTAAATATGATTTGTCCACGAATTGAAATTTCTGGAACTAACTTTCATTCAATTGATACAAGTTCTGGAACTAAATCTGTGAGTTCCGAACTAAACCTACAAGTTTCGGAACTAACTCTGTGAGTTCCGGAACTAACTCTATGAGTTCGTAGCTAACTTAAAACAACTATAACTTTTGCATGCGACCTCAGATTGAGATGATTCTTTTTTTAAACTTGCATAATTTTTCAAGAAGAATTTGAATATGAAATTAGATCTGATTTTAAATGTACTGTTCATGATCAATTCCACTTTTCCCAATACTAACATTATCTTTCCTTTATGGCTTGCATACACAAGACTTTGCATTTTTTCCCAAATAATCAATAGGATTAGTCAACAAGATAGATAAAAAATATTTCTAAAGAATGAACAAGATATATATCGTATATTCTATCTTAAGCAAACTATAAGTTCCTATATTACATTTAAATCCACTTTTAAAGGTAACTTGGAAGGAAAAAATAATGGTAATTTATGGCCAATTTATGGCCTCATCAACCATATATTTTGTTAAGGCTCCTTGTTTTCTGCTATATTGGACTTGGTGAAGTGCTATCATTCGGTGAGGTAGATGGACTTGCTTCTGTATTTCTACCGAAAATTTTGATGTCGGTGTACTTTGTGGTGTCTATTGTAACCTTGGTGTGGATGAAGTCTTGAAGATCTGTGACTACATATTGAGGTGTAGCTTGAGCTACAACTTGTGTTTCTCCTTGTGTTACAATTTCTTCATCCACCATGTCATCATGTGGAGTAGTTGTTGCTATACTCATTATATTTTCTATGCTACCATCCCATGCCTCATCTTCAACAAACTGAACATCTCTATTGATTATGAATTTATTTGTAATAGGATTGAACAACTTGTATGCTTTTGTATCTTCAGAATAACCGACAAAAATGCATTTCTCACTTTTTTGTCCAATTTCTTCCTCAGCTCATCAGGTACATGTGCATACGCCACACAACCAAATACTTTGAAGTGTGAAACACTGTGCTTTCTATGTGTCCATGATTCTTAAGGAATCTTGTTTCTAACACTCTTCATTGGGCACCTATTAATGATGTAGACAACAGTTGCTACTACCTCATCCCAATACTCATTAGGAAGATGCTTTTCTTTTAACATACTTTGAGCCATTTCCATTATGGTTTGATTCTTTCTCTCTGTGACACTTTTTTGTTGTGGTGTATATCTAGCAGTGAATTGCTTGTGAATTCCATGTTGTCTGCAAAAATTCAGAAATGCATTTGAAATATACTCACCACCTCTGTCAGTTCTAAGAACCTTGATGTAATAACCACTTTTTTTTCCACAAGAGCTTTAAACTGTTGAAAGTATGCAAAAGCATCAGACTTGTGTCTCAAAAAATATACCCATGTCTTTCTTGTGAAATCATCAATGAAAGTCAAGAAATATGTGCAACCTCCTATTGTAGGTGTCTGCATTGGTCCACATAAATCTGAATGCATGATTTCAAGTGGTACTTTTTCTCTTATTGATTTTCCTACAGGAAAGCTCTCTCTATGTTGCTTTCCCAAAATGCAACCTTCATAGATTCTTTCTGGTTTTTCAATTAATGAAAACCTTTCACCATATTCCTTTTATGCAACAAATTTAATGCTCCAAAATTCAAATGCCCAAATCTAAAATGCCAAATCCATGATTCATCTTTAACAACTGACTGAAACATTGTTTTTTTTCAATGCTTACCTCTGCTACTTTGGACATACCTTCAAAATGTGCTTTAGAGATAGGATGATTTTCTTTGAAGGTTACTCTAGAGCTTTCTTCAGAGCTGAACTACATGGCTGCTCTGGACTATGCCAAATTAGTCCCCTGAACAACTTGGGATGTTTTTCTTCTCATAACCAATCTTATCTTCAAAGGAAACATTTGATTGCTAGTCATATGTACTTTAGCAATCAATTGGTCACTAGGAAATATATCAAAAATAACACATTCATTATTTTCAAGATAAACTTTATAGCCCTTCTGAACTAATTGACCAATACTCATTAGATTGTGTTTCAGACCAATAACATAATAAACATCATTAATTACCATTTTCTCCCCCCTTTTAGATAGAATATCAACTATCCCTTTGCCCAAAACAGTAACTTTGTTGTTATTTCCAAGAGTAACATCAGTTTGTACTGACTCATCCAAATTGGAAAACAAATCCATATTTCTGTCATATGATTGCTACAACCAAAATCTAAGTACCAGATATCACAAGGGATTTCTTGGATAACATTACATTCAATGGGGAATTTGTAACTATTGTTTCAGGAATATTAGTACACACAATAAACATGGGCCTTGTTGGGGTGCTCACTGAATGATTCTGTTTGTATTTGTTTTTGATCAAATTGCTTTTTCCTGCACTCATGTGCATAATGCCCAAAATTTTTACAATAGTGGCATTGAATATGAGACTTATCAACTCTTTGACCACTAGTGTTATGATATTGACCTCTTCCAACTGGGTTTCCTAGACTGCTACTGCATCCACTTGTAGGATAATTTCTTCCTTTGCCTCTAGGAATGAACCTACCTCTTCCTCTTCCATGACTTACAAAATCTTGGGATGAAAATGCATGCTCTAGTGAGGTTTGTGACCTATTCAACCTATTCTCATGATTTATTAGAGATGCATGTAACTCATCAACAAAAAATTGGTTCAAATCTTTGGTTTCTTCTATGGCCACAACTACATGGTCAAATTTTGTAGGGAGACTCCGAGTATTTTCTCAACTACCCTCTTGTCTTCAATATTCTCTCCATGAGATTTTATCTGATTTACTAACCCAACTATATATGTGAAAAATGATTCTACAGAATCTGATTCTTTCATTGACATAGTTTCAAAATCTCTTCTAAGTAACTGTAGTTTAGCAGTTTTAACTTTTTCCATACCTTGATAAACCACCTGAAGGGTATCCCATGCCTCCTTTTCTTGCTTGGTTGTTTCCACTCTAGGAAGAATACTTTCATGCATAGCTTGATGTATGTAGAAGAGGGATTTTCCATCCTTCTTCCTCTGCTCCCTCAAGAGATCCTTCTCAACTTGTGTGAGAGCGTTGTAAGTTTCTTGATCAGCTGGCTCCACATACCCATTCTCTACAATTTCCCACACATCCTGTGATCTAAACAAGGATTTCATGGTCAATGACCAATATTCATATTTTTACCTATGAAAATGGGGGTTTGTAAACTTGACAGGGATGCACTAGATGTGGAAGCCATGGTTGTTGGAAGAAAACACAATTTCACAAAATGTAAACTCAAGAGAGTATGCCAATAGCCTCTTTCAAATCTTAACTAAAGTTATTGAAATCCACAAAACACCAAAAACATGCACTGTAAGGTAATAATAAACTTCAAACCAAGCCTACAAATTTCCCCAAATCAACTGCTAATTCAACACCAAAACCCACATACCAGAAAAATAACCAAAATCCACTCAAATTGATTGTCTTAGAGATTTGGTTCTCACTGCATCGAGATCTCCACGCTTTGCTTCAAATTGATCTTCCCATCTCTGATACCACTTTGTAGAATCAAGCTACAGCTTGAATAAAATAGAACAAATATGAGGAAAACAAAATAGAGCATAAAATAGAATAAGAAAAATATTGGAGAATAGAACACCCAAGAGGAGAGAAGAAGCTTGAGCTTCACTTCTTGTTGCTTACCAAACAAATTACAAATGCCTCACATATATAGAGGACTTAGAAACATCTAGAGAAAGAACACAATAATGAAATTACAAATGTCCAACCATTATTGAATATACTCACTTTTTGTAAAGTGATTCTAGATCATGCTTTAATAAAGTAACTTTAATAAAGTAAAAATAATGATTCCACATCCTCACTTTTTATAAAGTGATTCTAGATCATGATTTAATAAAGAAGTTTTAATAAAGTAGAAATTATTTCTAATATGTATGCTCAGAATCGATTAGTATTGCACTCCAATCCTTTGAATCATGTGACTCACAATACTCCGTACCCAAGTTTTCTTTATGGCCCTCGGATCTCGTTGACCACCTTTAAGAGATTATGCTCAATAAATTGTGTCTCACCATAATTTAGTAGATTTTCAATGGCTTCATGAGCCATATTATCATCCGCAGCAGTCGGATGAATCGGGCAATTTGGTTACAATATCAAGAACTTGCTTGTGTAGTTTTATGAGCCTTTGGAATTCATTGCAAGAAACCATACATATTATATCAACTTCAATGTCTATAACTTCAAGCAAATTAATGGTATTGGGATGTTGATCTTCAAAGTTTTCAACAAAATTCATTAGATCCAAAGTTTTTCGGTAGGCTTCAATAGCGTTTTTTAGGTGATCGACTCCCATTACAAGAAAAGAGTATTATGATTGTATTCAACAAGGAGAATGTTGTCATACTCATGCAGTTTTGATCTAGAGCTGGGAAATGATTTGTAACATCCTCGTAACCATTTGAGTTGATCTACCAACTTTTGACCACCATGGGAATCTTGAGAATGAGATCTAATTAGTGTGATTAGATCCTGCAGAAGCATACAACATTTATTTTTGTTTTTATTGAAGTGAATCTTTGTTTACTTCATAGATTCCTCATTGACCACCCATAGATTTTCTAGATTTTTGCCAAGCATACGTATTTTGCTCAATATTACTTTAATGTAATGATACATTATTTTTGTCAAATGAATTTGTTTGATATGTGAAGAATAATTTCTCGTTCACTCTAAACACCTATGTAGAAACTTGAAGCGTAAGAGCAACTCGAGATAAATAAACAAAAATTGCTAAAACAAACAACTAAAACCTCGCAAAGGCCAAAGAAGATAAAAATGTTGTGTATCTTCATTCTTTTAGCCATGTAAAAACCCAACCCAGTTGATCTCCCACGTTCTATAGAAATCTCCCGTAAGTCATATATTTGCATAAGCTCTAACACACTCCGGTCCAATAATCCTCCACAAAACGCCTTATACACCGTATCAACTCCTTATCTTTCACAAAGAACCTTGGAAAGTAGAATACATTGTTAACCATCTCCATAAGATGACTCCCACTCCTATGATAATGAAGGCCCATTGGAGGGAAAATGATGTATACCTTAACAAATTCAATCCATCCCCATGATCAAAATCAAACCGAGATGTGAAGATGAACTACTTACGATGAAAAATATAATGAGAGTTGTGACCACTAGTCCTACTACTAAACTCAATGCGGACCTTGCTATCACATATTGAGGTTGGCCAACATGAGCTAAATACCATGATCTAACTATCTCACATTCAATTTTTTCCCATGACTTCTTGGATTTGCTCTCTTTATTTAATTGAATTGTAGATATCCTCTCGAGAAAACATACTACAAATGGTTTTGCCAACTAAAATTGTGTTCAGATGGAGGAGGGAGGCAGGAGCACCAAAATACCAATTCACAGAAAGAGGAATATATAAAAAATAGAGTAGTAGTTTAAGATCCACAAATAAAAATGAGATAAGCTAAATCCAAAGCCCAAAAAGAGAATCTATGTTAAACAAAAGAGGAGATCAAAAATAAAAATTTCTTTGTCTATTATCAACAAAAAATGATTTACAAACACTATGTGTATGCTGCTACATATATATTTGCATTTGCTTTATCAAACACTTCTATTTTCTTCCCTTCAGCTGTTGCTGGATATCCACCTACAAAAACACAACTACTGCAATATTTTCTTCCACCTGTGTTTTCTTTTGCTACTGCAAAACTCTAATGGCTGCTCTTTTTCCTCTAATGATGCTTCTTTGTTATTAAAAGCTCATATGTATATCTATTCTCTTCTTTTATTTATTACTTTTTATCTCCTTCATACAACTGCTCTAAAAATATAGAAATTTCTTTTCATTTAATTTTTTAATTGAATTTATTTTCCCAAAACCAAATTAAATGAGCATGTTTAAAATTTGAAATCCACAAAAATTCCCGCTTGGAAATGGGCATTAAATAATGGTGGTTGGGATTAAATTTCCAACACTCCCCCTTAATCACAACCACCAACAAAAAGATTGTACTTATGTCGTGTAACTATCCGGAGCTAGCTTCTGTTGAATCCATGACACCCAAGCTTTCTCTTAGGCATTCAAAAATAGCTCTTGGTAATGATTTGGTGAAAATATCTACTAGCTGCTACTCAGATCTGCAATACTTGAGTTTAATCTCTCCATGCTCCACCAATTCTCTAATAAAATGATAGTGGATGTCAATATGTTTTCTTCATCCATGGAAAACTAGATTTTTAGTCAAAGCTATGGAGGATACATTATCAAAAAATATATTAGTAGCTCTCTTTTGTTCTTCACCCAAATCCGCAAGTATCCTTTTCAACCAAATAGCTTGACATGTTGCTACATTTTCTGCTATGTACTCTACCTCTGCTGTAGAAAGAGAAACAATGGGTTGCTTCTTTGATGCCCATGAAATGGCTCCTGAACCCATATGGAATACATACCATGAAGTAATCTTCCATTAAGTGCTTCTGCCTAATCATCATGTTGGTATAACCAATCAGATCTAGTTCACATGATGCAACATATAAAATACCATAGTTTTTACTACCATTCACATATCTCAAGATTCTCTTTCCCGCTTTCCAATGTGTTTCCTTGGGGGACTCCATAAATCTAGAAATTAAACTTACTGCATGCATTATGTCCAGCCTAGTTGTTGTTAAGTACATCAAACTTCTAACCATGCTCTTATACAAGGTTGGGTTTACACTTTTGCTAGTATCTTCCTTGCTCAATCTTAGACTTGTAGTTGTTGGTATTGGGACATGTTTGCTATTCAACATTTTAAACCTCTTTAAAACTTTGGTGGCATACTTGGATTGGGAGATGAATATCCCATGATCCATTTGCTTCACTTCAATGCCAAGGAAAACTTTAACAACCCCAAATCCATCATTTCAAACTTTCTCATCATTGATTTTTAAAATCAGCAATCATCATATCATCATTGGATGTAAAAATTAAATCATCCACATATAGGACAGTGATTAAAATATTACCATGATCCACCTTGATGTAGAGTGTAGGATCACTAGTGCTTCTACTTGAAGCCATTTGACAATAAGTAAGAATCTATTTCATTATACCATGCTCTAGGTGCTTGTTTGAGACCATAGAGCACCTTTTTCAGCCTATATACTTTATCCTCTTGGCCTGAAATCTCATATCCAGGTGGTTGTTCTACATATACCTCTTCTTTGAGTACTCCATTTAGGAAGGTTGACTTCACGTCCATTTGATAAACCTTCCACTTGTGTTGAGATGCTATTGCCAAAACAGCCCGCATAGTTTCCATTCTTGTTACGGGAGTGAATGTCTCATCAAAATATCTTCCTAGTTGTTGCTTGTAACCTTTTACAACCAGCCTTGCCTTATGTCTTTCAATATCACCTTCTTGTGCATTTTGTTTTATAAACCCATTTAACTCCTATCACTTGCTTTCCCAAAGGAAAATTAGTTAGCTCCCATGTATTGTTCCTTTCTATTGAATCTATTTCCTCATCCATGGCATCACACCATTTCTTTTCTTTTACAACTTCTTCAAAAAATGTTGGATCACCATGAGAAAATAATGCAAAATTAATATTTTCTTCAAAATCACATACCTTGTATTGTCATAAATCTCCCTCAAGCTCTTTGCCTTTCTTGGCATAAGAGATGCTAGTGTAGGATCCGAACTCTCATCAAGAGGGATAACTTGAAATGTTGGAGCTGCTTGTCTGTGGAATGTTTTGTGATGTTGATGAAGAGGGAGGAGCTTGTTGTAATTGAATCTTGTTGGGATGTGATTGTTTCACCTTCACTGCTGGAAGTTTCTCCTTCATGGTTGCCTTCTATTTCAGCTATTGGTATCATTGTTGTAGTACCCAATGGAGCTATCAATAGTGCCATCCCATGACTGATTTTCAATGAAATCAACATCTCTACTAATGATAACCTTTTTGGTAATAGGATTATACAATCTATATGCTTTTGATTCTTCACTATAACCTATGAAAATGCACTTCTCACCTCTATCATCTAATTTTTCCTTTTTCTTTTGGAATAAGAGCATATGCAACACAACCAAAAATTCTTAAATGCTCCACACTATACCTTTTATGTGTCCATGCTTCTTGTGGAATTCTATTACGTATAACCTTTGTAGGACTTCTATTCATCAAATACACTGTTGTTGCTACAGCTTCACCCCAATATTCATTTGACAATCCTTTTTCCTTCAACATGCTTCTTTCCATCTCTTGGATGGTTCTATTCTTTCTCTCAGCCACTCCATTTTTTTGTGGAGTATACCTAGTTGTAAATTGCTTTTTAATGCCTTCATGCTTGCAAAATTTAAAAATTCTTTAGATACATACTCTCCCCTCTATCAGTTCTTAGGACCTTTATGAAGTGTCCACTTTGCTTCTCAACCAAATCCTTGAATTGTTTAAATTTCTCGAATGCTTCAAATTTATGCTTCAAGAAATAAATCCAAGTCTTTCTGCTATAATCATCAATGAAGGTTAAGAAATATTCATTCTTGGAGAATGTGGGGGTTTGCATAGGGCCACATAAATCAGAATGCACCAGCTCTAATGGAGATTTTTTCCCTCCATGATTTCCCTGATTGAAAGGGAAGCCTATGTTGTTTTCCTAATATGCAAGCTTCACATTTATTTCCACCCTCTACAATTGATGGCAAGCCCACTAACCATATTATTTTTTGATAAAATAGATAACCCAGAAAAACTCAAATGTCCATACCTCATATGCCAAAGTCTGGATGGATCTTTGATGGTTGTTTTGAAAGCTACATGTGGCTGCTCATACACTGATTTCATAGAAAAATCAGCTTCCATTCTGAGAGGAAACATCGATTCTTAGTCATTTGTATGGCTGCAATCTTGTTCTTGCTCCCATCTTTGTCAAATATTATGCACTCTCCATTTTCCATCAGGACTTTGTACCCCTTTTGAACCAGTTGTCCAATGCTTAAGAGATTATGTTTTATTCTAGGGGCATAATACACATCTGGATTACCCTTCTATCTCCTTGCTTACTATGTATGGTTATTGCTCCTTTGCCTAAAACTGGAACCAATTCATTGTTCCCCATCTTGATTTCAAACTTAACATTTTTATCAATAGATGAAAATAAATTTCATTACCACTCATGTGGTTGCTACAACCGTTGTCCAAATACCATACTTCAACATTACTTTGTTCAAGCAACATTACACATAATGAACAAATTTGACATTGGTTCAAAATCAACTATCTTTTCATTAGCCACATTAACACTTTGCCTTGATTGGTCATGCTACTTTTTCTACACTCACTTGCAAGATGTCCATACTTGTGACAATAATAACATTGAACATTACTTTTTCATACCTCTTATTTAAGTTGATGCTCCTCTTTTTATCCTGAGAGTCTGATTGTGAGGTGCTTTCTCCTTCTTGGGTATAAGGTGAATTTCTTTGATGGTTTCTTCTACCTCTTCCTCTACCTCTAGGATTTCTTCCTCTGTTATCTCTTCCTCTCCCCTACCTCTTAAATTTTTCTGAGCTTTAAAATCTTTCTCTAAAGAAGGAGGAGCTGATCTATTCATCCTTTGCTCATGGGTTTGAAGTGAACCCATCAACTGATCAACTATCATCTGAGATAAATCCTTGGATTCTTTGATTGCTACAACAATCGAGTCAAATATCATAGGAAAACTTCGAAGGATATTTTCAACAATCCTTTGATTCTCTATGGCTTCACCATTAATCTTCAACTGATTTATTAACCCAAAAATCCTCATATGAAAATCAGTGATAGATTCTTCTTCCTTCATCTGAAGGGTTTCAAACTCTCTTCTTAATAACTAAAGTTTAACCAGCTTTACCTTGTCTATGCCCTTGTATGTATTTTGAAGGATTTCCCAGATTCCTTTGAATAGTTAGCTTGTTGCTATACTTGGAAATATTGGCTCTACCATTGCACATTCAATAAGACTGAGAGCTTTTGCATCCTTTCTTCTAGTTTCCTTCAATTGGGTTTTTGTGCATTTGTCAAAGCTGCATAAGTTGCATTATCAATCACATCTACAAACCCATTTGAGATTAAATCCCATAAATCATTTGCAATCAAAATGGTCTTCATTTTCTTGGACCATACATCATAATTTCTCCCATTGAAGGTGGGAGGTTGTTGTCAGGGTTTGGCTTCATTTCAGCCATAATAAAAACAAATAAATCTACTCCCCCTCAAGAACCTGGCTCTGATACCATAATGTTGTATGGAGGAGGGAGGAAGGAGCACCAAAATACCAATTCATAGAAAGAGGAATATATAAAAAATTAGTAGTTTAAGATCCACAAATAAGAATGAGATAAGCTAAATCCAAAGCCCAAAATAGAGCAGTTGTGTTAAACAAAAGAGGAGAGCAAAAAATATGAAATTTCTTTGTCTATTATCAACAAAAATGATTTACAAAAACTGTGTATGTTGTTGCATATATATTTGCATTTTCTTTATCAAACACTTCTATTTTCTTCCCTTAATTTGTTCTTTGGATATCCACCTACAAAAACACAACTACTGTAATATTTTCTTCCACCTGTGTCTTCTTTTGCTACTGCAAAACTCTAATGGCTGCTCTATTTTCTCCAATGATGCTTGCTACTGCTAAAAGCTCATATGTATATCTATTCTCTTCTTTTCTTTCTTACTTTTTTATCTCCTTCATATGGCTGCTCTAAAAATATGGAACTTTCTTTTCATTTAATTTTTAATTAAATTTCTTTTCCCAATAACCACATTAAATGAGCATGTTTAAAATTTGAAATCCACAAAAATTACCGCTTGGAAATGGGCATCAAATAATGGTGGTTGGGATTAAATTTCCAAAAAATGATCTTGAAATTAAAATTACAATAAAAATGAGCATGATAAACCACATTGGATACTAAAACCATCCAAATATATTTATTATCGTCAATTTCCCAAATGAAACAAGTTTACAAAAATTCACCAAGAAAATTTTCCCCGAGATACTCGGTAATTACCCTTATCCTCAATCGCTTAGTGTGTTCTGAAGGATGCATTCTAGTTCCAAGAATATTCTTCCTCCTCACCAAGATTAGTTAATATTTTCTAGGATGATATCTTCTTCAAACAAGAAACATGGAAGACTAGATATATTCAAAGTTACTTGATGGAGTTCGATTTTTTTGGTACAATACAAGTATTTTGAAACAATTGGTAAGGGCCATAACTACCTTAAGTACAGCCCCATTTGCACCCTCCACTTCACATATACCCATTACATCACAACCACCTTCATTGCCAAAGAACTTGCACCCCTTTTCAAAACCTCTTCCTTTCTATCCCGCATGATCCTTACCCCTAATCACCATTAGATTTGTTACGACTACCCCACCACTTACACATGCTACCAATAACCCTCAACCTCATCTATCACTTATGTTGGCTATGTGCCACCTACATCTATATCTCCTATGTAGTTCTCATACTCAGTGCCACCATACACTAGCATACCACCCACCTCATACATTCAGCATCAACCCCCTTTTTCTGTAGGGGCGACCATTCATCACAACCTACCAACGACCTCATTAAAATGATGATGGAAAAGATGCAGATCTTAGAAGCAT
Source organism: Taxus wallichiana var. yunnanensis (assembly GCA_018340775.1). NCBI lineage: Eukaryota > Viridiplantae > Streptophyta > Pinopsida > Cupressales > Taxaceae > Taxus > Taxus wallichiana. The sequence goes on from CM031234.1 coordinate 526,013,851, forward strand.
TTGTTTCGGCTCCAATAATTCTTTGATGTATGATGGAATCTATAATAAGCTTATCCATCCATCTATTCCCATTCACCCCTACCCTGTGCATTAGGAAATGCCTAAATTCAATTGCTTCAATAGTAAGGAAGACCTACGGCAACACTTGTGGTCGTTTAGACATGGGTGCTACCTAATCTCTCGCGATGATGCTTTGATCCTACGAACTTTCCCAATGTCCTCGACAGGACCAACATTAGATTGGTATAGTGGACTACCTTGACATTCCATTTATTCCTTTAATCAAGTAGCCCAAGCTTTCTTAGACTGGTTTTCAATCAATGTTACCAAGAAAGTTACCATGACCGATCTCTATTCAACCTAACAATATGAAGATGAGTCTATCACATATTTTGTTTCCCACTGGCAAAATCTTATCAACCAATTGATGTTCCAATTACCTCAGACTGGACTTATTGAGTTGTTCATTAGAGATTTTTCGCACACATCTTACCAACTCTACAAGTCCAAACCTTTGATGAAATGTTCACCATGGAATGAAAGATAGAAATTCATGCCATTGAAGAAAAGAAAATCCAATTTTGAAACAAGAATGCCCTGTTCAAATATAATGAATCTTCTTCATCTTCAAAACCCCAAAGTAACTATTTAAAACATAAAGGATCTACCAATGCGGTTGTCCTCAAGGTAGGACCACCTCATCCTTCTAATAAAGCCCAAACTTCTTCCAATATTTCTCCCATCCAATCCTTTCAACTCTGGCGGGAGCAGTGGAATTACACTTTGATTGGAGAGCCATATTCTGACGTCTTGGAAAATATTCTTAAAGTTAGATCCATTATACTTCCTCCCATAAAACCTCATGAAGGTTTTGATCCGCCCATCCTATCTCGCACGGTATAAAGTAGATGACTACTGTAATTACCATCGTGTTAAAGGACATAGTGACGGTAACTACATAACTTTTAAAAACATTGTCCAAGATATGATAGATAATAGAGACCTTGTCATGGACAACCCGAATGCACCAGAAAATCAAAATTTGCACATCTTCAAAATGTCATTCCCTAATCATAAACCATCATCTAATCAAAATAGTGAACCTTCATCTAGTGACAACAATGTCCATGAAGTCCACGCGGTTTTTGATATCGTACCAACTATTCCTCAAAACCTACCTACTTCATCTATTGAGGAAATATTGGCACGAGCTCCTCTACCCATAGAGGAGCATACCTCTTCTACTCCTCCACCCACAGAGGATTCCCCCTCATCTCCCCTTTCTCTCACAGAGGAACCCATACTTTCTACCGATGTCATTTCATCATCTGCCTCCCAGCCTACTAAACCGTCAACACTTTTTATTCTCCCATCCACAGGAGAATCATCATTGCCTTCTCCTCCACTAAGGGAGAAGTCTACCTCACCCAACCTATTGTCTCTCCTACCCATGGGAGACTTATCAAACATGCCACTACCTATTGGGGGTAGTTCCTCCTCAGCAGCCTAGAACCCCATTGACATGATCTCAGCTCTTTTACCTACAGAGTCCGAGGCTAGCCAATTCCCTATCTCATAGACATATTTTACAGGGATTGCCACCCAACCCATTCCATCCTCTTCTTCAGTAGTCCCGTTTTCATGGTTGGTCGATCATTTGGATTACGTTGATCATTCCATGCTCTGGGGACGTCTTCAACTCCCCATTTTGACCCAAATGCAAATGTTTCCTGAGGATACTTCCATGATCTACCCAAAGGTATTTTTGGAAACCAAAACAATACTAACCATGCCGATTAGAATGGATTCTTCTTCATCATCTCTACCTACATCCAAACCTTTACCCGTGACCAAAACCATTTCAAAACCTAAAATCCTACTCACACCTATCCCCTCACCCGTATCTAGACCCATCACTACTTTGGGTGTCAAGCCGACATCAAGCCTTACTCACCCACCTGTCAGATTAGACTTAACTACATAATCTCAAACCCACACAACCATTATCCCTCCACTTAAAAGGAAAACCCAACCTTCTAGGCTACATACGCTGTCTTGACAATCACACCTTCGTCACCTTCCCCCTTTCCATCAATCTTATGGCCTCATCCATCAACCTTGACCAAAAATTCTCATACCAAGGTTATTTAAAAGCTAAACAACCTACTCCTTCCTTATGAGCCTTGTTACACCTCATTCATCCAAAACCAAACTTCCTCACCCTCACCTGAACACTTCTTGCCACCTATACCTCCACCAGTTACTATAACCCCAACCTTTCCTATATGACTTCAACCAATTCTCGTCTACCCAACCTCTACCAACCATCTCCACCACAACTCGATTGCTCATGTGGTTAACCATCATCTTCCATCATCTATTTTCCCTTCTACATCCCATACTCATGTGTCACCTTTCACCAAGAAGGTGTAACCCAAAGATAAGGATCCGTTACCATCCAATAAGGTAGTCAAACCATCCAAACCTTCCATCTCCATCTCTTCTACCCCACCTTTACCCAAGCGGATGCCATCGAGAACATAAGACCATACCACTCATCAAACCAGTAGACTAACCCATTCTCCTTCCTATAAAGCCTCTTCCCTCACAATAATCCACACGTGTACCCAAACCCACACTCACTTCCCATTGTGATCCATTAGCGAGGTCCTACACCAAAATTTAAACCAATCTCTTAGATATTTCCATCATCACATTACCGCCACTTTGACCTTACGATCCTCTCAAACCGAAACCAAATGGGTTTGATGAAACCAATATTTTTTCCTATCATCGTGTGGGACATGATGTTGAAAATTGTAAGGATTTGAAGACCGTTCTTCTCTAACTTTATCCTCCTAAATTTTTTTGACGATGATGACCTTCTTGATGAGGACCATGTTCCACCTTCACCTGTCACCATACATCATTGTCCTTTACCCATTCAACAATCAATATCTCCACCCCCACAACCATTTTTCCCACCTCCAAAATTTGAGATCAACATGGTCCATATTAGAGAGTTGGCCAAATCACCACCCAAATTTTAGTGTGCCCTACTCATTTCACAAGGCTCTTATCCACCACTAGGATTTTTCCCCTCATGTCATTATACCTTTCATGACACACCCTCTCCATCCACCTCCCTCAAATTAACATGGTTCATGTTGCTACCCGTGCTCAGAAAGACAAAGGAAAAGAAAAAGCAACTAGCCCATCAACCAACCTTGTACCCAATATACCATCTGCACCCACTCCCAAAATCACCATCCATAGACCTACATACCCTATCTCTAACGGGGTCACCCATCACACAATGATAAAACAATTACATCAGTCTCCTCTAAAGATGTCTTTGTATGATCTCATCCAAACTTTCGAATCTCACAGAAAATCCCTTATCAAGGTTTTACAATCCATTGAAGTTCTACCCAATGACCTCACACTAGTGGCCTCACTAACCAAATCAGCTCCTTTTTCTACCCCCATTACCACTCCTTAAGTTTCCTCCCTTAGCTTCTTTGATGAGGAGATTGTACCTCTCCAGTCAGATGACCCTAATCCCACCCTATTCATTTCTGTCTATATCAATAACATACGCGTACGATGCATCATGATTGATGGTGGTGCTAGCATTAACATCATCTCCTCCCATGCATACAATCAAATGTGTATCCCTTATAACTTGTATGCATAATAACCCAATTATGTTGCACTCCTTTAATGATGTCATCACCTCCACCCTTAGCACTATTATCCTTCATGTTTGTGTAGGCCCTCGCACTATCCTGGAACTATTATACATCTTAGAGGAGAGTTCTAGTATAACCTATTGCTCGACAGACCCTAGATTTGTGTCATGGGTTATGTCCCTTCAAATTTACACTGCTTGTGTAAAATTTGAGCATGAAGGACATAACTACACCATCCTCACCGACCCATCACCATTCAAAACTTGTAACATGTTGTACCAACCCAACAATGTACTTGTACCAGTCAAGGCATCTATCACTACCCCACTTCTCCTTCACCCATGACCCCACCCACCAATGCTTCGCCACCTCTCCCACATCTAACCCTGTTATTCTACTACTCTGTCATAGCCTCTACTGGTGACTCATCTTCTTCCTAATCATCTATCGAGTATTCTATTCATGTTACCCACATATCGACTACTGATCCCTTAGAAGGTGTTTTTCAATGCCTCACTCTAGGGGAGTACCGCCTATACAATATCGACACATTCCTCACTCTACAAGAGTATGGGAACATGTGCCAGCACCCTAGTTATGACTACCACATAGGCGAGGTTTTTCCTTACGGTCCTCCCCACCTTCACACTAATCTAACGTATGGGGGACTTGATATTTCCACTTATTCACCCGAAATTCCATCTGAAACATGACCATTTTCATCTGACCTACAATCCCTTACTAATCACCGCTTTGCCAAAACTTTCCTTCACCATTGTGCATGGAAAGGATTTGGCTTCGGTTTTTATAAACAAGGCCGCTATAATGTCATTTCATATACCACCCGTAAACACAATGATTGTAGTGGCATTGGATTTTATGCATCACCTTCCAAGAAGGCCCGTGTAAACCTCATTGAGGAAGACAAACCATCTCCACCCCATTCTCCAACAACACCATTTTCACCCATAGAGTCCATAGATCCCGAATCTATTCCTCCTAACTTTTTGTTTTTCGTAAGCATGATTTCCCTGGGACCTCTAACCTATCAATGTAATGTCGAGGTTCCTTATTCTCTTCCCTTCCTGTATCCTGACATGATCGATGACGATACACCTTCTATTAACATTGTTCAATGTCAGGATGATGAGTCTATCCTCACCTACCTTAGTGCGGAAGATTCTTATATTCACTAGTCGTTACCCTACGAGATAAAAACCATGTTGAATGAATCGACTATAGCAACACTTTTTCTTAATCCTATGCCAATATTCCCAATATTGACCCAAAAATTGTGGTCCACAATATCGTAGCCATTCGATGCCAAACCCATAAAACAAAATTTACGGAAAATGCATCCTCACATTCCTCTTTTGGTTAAATAAGAACTTGTATGCCTTCTCTCAGTTTCCTTCATCCTACCCATTGACTATCCCTAATGGATTTCTAACATCGTTCTATAAAAAAGCAACATGGGGGACTCTGCATTTGTAGGGAATTTCGGGACCTTAACCTAGCTTGTCCCAAAGATAATTTTCCCCTACCTGAGGATTGACCAACTAGGTGATCTAATCACCACCATGAAACTATATCACTCATGGATAGTTTCTCGGGTTATAATCAAATATTACTCACTCTAGAAGATCAACACAAAACTACCTTCATCACTCCTTGGGGGACCTTCTGCTATCGAGTCATGCCTTTTGGCCTTAAAAACATTGGTGCTACATATCAGCGAGCCATGACTTATATCTTCCATGACATCATGCATCACATATTGGAATATTACGTAGATGACCTTCTTTCCAAATCCAAACATCGGGCCGAACACCTGATAGTCCTTAAGGTCATATTTGACTGCCTCATCAAATATTGTCATCACCTTTAACCTAATAAGTGCATATTTATGGTAATTTAAGGAAAAATCCTTGGTTCCATCATTTATTTGCATGACACAGAAGTCAATCCTACTAAAGTGAAGGCTATTCTCAAAATTCCTCCACCTACTAATCTCCGTCAACTACTAATCTTACAAGGTAAGTTGTAATATATTCGTCATTTTATCTCATAGCTTTCGACTATTGTCAACCATTTCATCATCTCCTCGAGAAGGACGTTTCATTCAAATGGGATGATAAATGCCATAAATCCTTTGACACCTTAAAACAATACCTTCTTCAACCACTAATTCTCATTCCTCCAAAGGATGACCAACCCTTTTACCTATAAGTTTCCACCACTGACCATTCTCTAGGTGTCATGCTCATTCATCGCGATGAGAAACATAGAGAGCAAGTGGTTTATTACATAATTCATACCCTTTTGGACTACGAAACTAGATATACCCACACCGAAAAACTCTGTTTAGCCTTAGTTTTTGTTGCCACCAAGCTTCGTCATTACCTGCTCAACCACAAAACCTTTGTCATCACCAATATTGACCCCTTACATTACATGTATGCCAAACCCTACCAACATCAACGTGTTGCACGCTTGGCTCATGCTTCTGCTGACCTTGATCTTGAATTCATTCATCGAAAATCCATCAAATGCCAAACAATCAGCGACCAACTAGCAGACACACCTCTTTCGGGAATGAACCCTCTAACTTTGATTTCCCAGATGAATCCATAACTACCCTCTCCTTGGATGATACCACTTACCAAATTAACCTATTATTTGATGGCTCTAAGTATCAGCATGGGGGTGGGGCTGGTGTTATCCTCATTCCTCTTGATGGTGAACCTATTCCTTTATATTTCAAATGGGATTTCGATTGTACAAACAATATCACTTGAATACAAAGCAATCGTATTGGGTCTCTAGGTTACTTATGCCTTAGATGTTAAGTCAATCAATATCTTTGGTGATTCCCAATTGGCCGTAAACCAAGTCAATGGTATATACCAATTTCATAATGAAATACTTCAAAAGTATAAACATCATGTAGACATACTTTTGACTACCTTTGACCATTACGAACTTCAAACCACCCCGTTCTACCAATAAGTTTGTGGATACCATGGCCTAATTGGCTTCTTAGATACCCGCTTCACCCGCCGACTCTAAAATATTAGTTACAATAAAAAGGTTACAATCATCCTCTTATTTACCTCATGAGGTCTACTCCATCGGAAGGTCATTGCACCTAACCCATGTGACCTTTTGTTTAAGTAGTTTGTAGACTATCTTTCCATTTCCATTCTACCTCCGATCTCACTCATAATGGACAACGTTCCTTTGTTAAAATTTTCTCTCACTACGTCATCATGGGTGGTCTTCTTTATAAGCACGGCTTCGAAGGTATTCTCCTACAATGCCTTATAAGTTCTGAAATTCCCTACACCATCAAGGAATTTCATGACAAAATTTTGGAGGAAACTTTAGTGGTTTAGCTTAGTCGTTGAATGCATTCTTCATCTTGGCTATTATTGGCCAACCCTAAACCATGATTTGTTGTGACTATGTCAAACATTGTGTGAAATTCCAACAACATGCTAATCTTCATCACACACCTAGTCATGCCTTACAAGTCACATGAGACCTTTGGCCTTTCTCTCAATGGGGCTTGGATCTTATTGGAGAGATCAATCCCCATTCTTCACAATGCCATCAATGGATTATAACCGCTATTGAATACTACACTAAATGGGTAGAATCCATTCCCCTCATTTCTACAAAAGCTGAGAAAATATGTGAATTCATCAACCATCACATCATTTTTCACTTTGGTGTTCCTCACTATCTCATCACTGATAATGGAAAGAAATTCAAAAACAAAACCCTACATAAGTTGTGTGACGCTTTTGGCATCTAACTTAGTTTCTTGTCACCTTATTACCCACAAACCAATGGCCAAGTAGAATCAACCAATAAAACCTTAAAAAAAATTCTTATGAAAGTAGTTGACGATACTGGAAAGGATTGGCATTCACACATTCCTTTCACCTTGTAGGCTTATCACACTAGTATTGGTACTTTGACTGCTATGACACATTTTTATTTAGTCTATGGTACTGAGGCTATCTTGCCTCTAGAAGTCTAGATTCCATCTCTCTGCATCTCACCATAATACATGCTCAACAATAATGACTTTCTCCAGGATCATTTAGTGCAACTTGAGTTATTATATAAAATCCATCTTAATGCTCTCGACCATCTCCAAATCTACCAAAAATGTATTAAGCGTGCCTATGACAAACGTTTCCATGAACGAACCTTTCAGGTCGATGACCTCATTCTAAAGGAAAATCAACATGTAACCAAAGAAGAGAAAAGTAAATAGGGAAATTTTTCTCTTAATTGGCTTGGACCCTATATCGTTAGCCATGCCTATGGATCATGTGCTTATCGTTTGTCTCCACTCGAAGGTAAACCTGAACTTGAGCCCCTCAATGCCTTGCATCTTAGACCATTTTATTGTTGACATCAAGTCCTATATCACTTTCTGTCTATTGACCGCTTGTCCGTTGATCACCATTTACCTTCCATATTACCCATTTTGAGGTTCAACGACTAAAAAGAATCATGTGATTACCCATCACCTTTCACCTTATCTTGATATGAGCACTACAACTCTACTCACATCATGATTCTCATGGATACTTTTCATCTTTTTAAAAATGGAATCCCATGGTCATTCATCACTCAAAACCACCTCTTTCATAGTTAACCTCTATGTGCTATGGTTTTTTCTTCTAAACAAGAACCTAATCTTCCTCTAAAGTCTTGTACATGACTTAAAACGTCTAAAAAAATGGGATTAAACTCCTTGATTCAAACTTCCAGCAAAAAGATGAATCCCTCAAAAAGACATCTCTTCTCTCTATCTCGCCACTATAAATAGTTGCTCTCTTAAAGGACAAATATATAAAGTCATTGCAAAAATATAATAAAATGTTCGAAGCTTCCAGGTATCGATCAAATTCCTAAAGACCTCAAGGAGATAATATACTCATCCCATATAGACTTCTGTATAGATCGGTCTATTAAAAACAAACAAATGAAGAAAGTGATAAATTTTTTTGTCATGGACTTGCATATTTTTGATCCCGGGTTTCTTGCTAGGTAAAGATGCTTTATTGTATACTAAGTTACGCTAAACCACCCACTTTCACCTCATTTCCTTTCCACCCTAATTTTTCTCTTTTCTCAAGGGACTTGCCTTGAATTGTGAGATTTTGTAATCATGTGACTTTCTTCACCCTTAGAATAGTCTAATTATGCAATGCCTTTAGGTCTTACGTTCATAAGCCAATTTGGGTTATGGTAGACTCATTAGGGTTCTTATCAATTAAGCGGATCTTTTACCACCTCTTACCATTCTACCTTATTCATCACCTATTGATTTTCCTATATAGGACTAGACCATCGACAACTACATTTTAAATATTTCCACTTTCACCTAAGACTCAACCATGCCTATGACCTAGACTCAACCATGCTATGAAATACATTCAATCATGCCTAAAATCTACCAACCCATTCCCCTACTTCATCATATTCTTCCCTAGCTTATGGGAGAACTACATCGTCTTGAGGCCCCTTTTCACCAAGGCTATGTAGGTAGCACTCTGAGGGCATGGGGCCCTTGGAGGTTAGCTCGACCACTCTTTACCCTAACCAATTTCCCCTTCATTTTCCTATTCACATTCTACCTTAGTTTCCATTTTATATCAACAATTGGAAATTAAACCAAACAAGCACTAATTAATAAACATTTTTACCACATCATCAAATCATTCATTTATCATTTTCACATTTCCACTATAGAAAATATTTGGAAATTTAAACCATAACATGCATATACATCACCATTTGTCTCCCATGTTACCAACAACTTGGACATTAAATCAAAATTAAAAACAAGACTCCATCATGCCTATACCTAACTCCACCATGCCTAAATTGACCTAACTCAACCATGCCTAAATCAACCTAACTCAACCATGCCTATGACCTAACTCCACCATGTCTAAAACACCTAATTTCTATCCATATATAACTAACAATCAAAATTTTCAACATAAGTATCTCATCCATAATCATCGATCTAGCCATATATATATAAAGGTCTATGTATCTATCAAATATACACTGATACAAAATAATATAAATCTCTCAAAACTCTCATATACATCCTTGCTCTCTTTGGAACGTAGGATAGAATATATCAAAATTAAACAAAAAGGGAAGTATGCACAAATATCAATCACCTCCCCATCAGATACCCTCCATGCCTGTCTCACCCATCTCCTCCTCCTCTCTGCTCCCATGCGGTGTCCAACTAACATCTCACCACCCTCCATGGGCCTTGGTCTAACCTCTAATGGCCCCTCACCTGGCACTTGGCCTTGCCCTAACCCTATATCTAGGCTTGTCAGCCCCCTATAATCTCTACACTGTGAGTGTGGGACCTGGTCATCTCACTCGAGGCCTGTTGTACTTTGTGCTCTACATAGGATGGGACATCCATTTCGTAGCCATCAGGTGATCCTGATAGTACCATGCCTCACCCAGGGCATCCCTGAACCACACCATCGATATTTTCTATGGAGGTGCCATGGGCCTCGCTGCCACCTGTGTACTAAGACCTATTGTTGTTGGCCTCAGCCATTATGCCTATAACTCCTATCCCTGACCCTGTGCGGGTACATGTACCACCACCTATCCCTAGGTAGTAGCCAATTTCCCTTGTAATGTAGTCACCTGGCCCTGTAAGGTGGCTACATGTGCCTGTGATGCTACTAGCTGGCTTTGCAAACCCATGACCTATGCCTACAGAGTGGCAATCTGTGCCCCATTATGTCCTGGCCCCTGTGCATGTACCTATACCAGATGTCCTTGTAAAATAGTCACCTTCCCCATCAAGGTAACTACTTGTGCATGTGTAATATGCCGATTGTACTCCCAATGTTTTCACCTATCCCTGTAGTGCATCTCTTTGCACTATCACCATCAAGCAATCTGGCTGCCCTTGGCCATGGAGGTCTTTGCCTATAATCTCTGACCCACCATCATCTATACCCATCGTTCACCCCTACATCATTAATTTGGTCATCCACTGACATCTCCACCTAACTTGCTAGATCTGTAGGGTGTGGTAGTAGCAAAGGCCTCTCCACATCGTATCGGTGATACCATACAACAGGTGGGGGCACATCCTAGACTAGTCAAGCTGCCGCAGGACTCTATCCACTAGAATCATCTTATGCTCACCGACATGTCTACCTTGTATCCACCACAATAGTGGCAACCCCCGCAGCTCCCACCTCATACCCCTAAATGTGAGGTAGCCCACATATAGCCACCATACTATATCCATTACATAAATCCCCTCCAACCTTTTTTCTGAAGTGCAAGACATCATAGGTTACCTCCTCGCCTCATCGATGATCTCCGACTTCCACCCATGTCTCCGTAACCTGCTCTCTGTCCACCTCTATGCCAATCTAATATTGAAATCCTCATGGCCACACTATCACAATGTGCTCATAAGCCCAACAATGCAACAAGAAGGTACAACATAAGCCGTAATAAAGTGCATCCTCTGGTAACCCCAAAGCTCTTTGTATAACTACACCAAATAGGCAGGTGCCCAAACAAAGTGAACCCGATCCTTCACCATCTCCTCAAAACCCCATAAAACCTTGAGGAAACTAGCCACCCTTTGAATTAGGTAGAGCATAGCACCCTACCGCCACCATCATCAATACTGCCAACCGCATCTCCTTCGGGTGTGTTGCATACATTGCCCTGTATATAAGGCTCACATTGTGCTTAGTCAACTCTGTCACCATCTCCTTGAACACAGTGATCATCTCCTTGAATGCCACATCGGCTGACACTGTATACACTGGCTCACCAACAATCAAAAATCACAATATCTAGTAGACATCCTCCAAAGCATGATCGTCATCTCATCGGTAGGTAAGCGGAAAGTGTTGGTCGTAGCATCCCATCTATCGATGAGCACGACCATGAGGCTATGATCCCGTTGGATCTGCCTATACCACCTGATGCCAACTAGGCCAACCATGTGAATGTGTCCCCACTCCTCCACGGTGACACAAGGTCGTATCTCCCCCAACAGGTGGGAATTTATCCTACATCGTCAATTGATGCTATGCCTGCACCCATATAAATCAACCATGTCAAAAATTCCACACACCTATCTATTCCATACCTACTTCCCTGACCTATCATCTACCCTGCGCCTGCTTACCCCAACCCCATATTACCTTACTTGGGACATCCCTTACCTAACCCCTTTCCTCCTATCTCTCTTTTGGTCCCTCTTATACCCCATTTCTACCCATTCCTATTTCCACCCACTCTTTACCCTCTCAATCTAACCTCACCCCATTAATGTTGACCGATATCTCTGTCATTCTTGGTGGTATTGGTTGCATATGACTGAAATCGATCACCTTACCATGACCAATGTCGGCTTATTCTGACTGACGCTAGTCACCCTTGATCGACATCGGTCTCTATTTTAGCTCCACAGCCAAAACCCCATGCCCCCAACTTTTCTAAAATTTGAAAATAGGCCCTAAAACCTACCCAAACACCCAACCAACCCACCCACAATCATTTCTACTACCTAAATGACCTCTATGGCCTCTCCCCATACCCAAATCCATTCATTTTACTCACATTTTCAAAAAAATTGAAACCCCCATTCTTTCCATTTTTACCTAAACAATTTAATTCAAAACTACACATGGATCGAATCCTACCTCTACACATAGGTGCCTCCTCACCGGGATGTCCTGGTCTCCCGTTGCTTGATCTCCCACACCTCCACCCACTAATTCCATGTCTCTAATCAAAATCTCGGTCCCCCGACTAATCCAATCACTCTGAATGATCTCATGGCCCTATCCACCTACCTCCTCTAACCACTCAGATATCTCCAACTCGGAATTGTACAACACTGCTAAAAATAATTTTCTCTGTCATTTTATACAAAGTGGACAAGTTAAAATGAATCTGTAAAATACAATTTTTTTACTTTTTACCTACCCCCAACTTTGATGAGATGTCGGTTTAAGTTTCAAACATTGGTCATGTGCCTTAGCTTGATCATGCGATCCATTTTTCTAGACCGCATCGGTTTTCCATAACGGTGTCGATTATCATATTTTGACCCCATTGCCCTAAAATTACACCACATCTACTTGCCATAACCTTTTTCCACTTAACCCAACATTGACCCTGACCTTACACATCACCCTCATGACCTTATTACTTATCACCCTCCCTCACCCCCACCAATTACCCACACAACCTTATATTATTTCCCTTGACCCTTGGGGCATCCTTTTGCCCCTCCCATCCTCATATCTTCCTCCAAACAACCCTAGCCCACCTACCAACACCCTCTAGCACCTTCTGATGTTATATACACACCACACCTTATGCCATTGTTACCCATTTTGGTGAACCCAATGACCTTTCCTTGCCTACCTATCAAGTGGTCTACCCAAACAATGCCTTGACCTTTTGGATGTACCGGAACTACACCTACACGTTCTGCATCTTACCTCGTTGTGTGTCTAGACCGTATCCTCTACCCTAGATACCAGACCTCAATAACCCTTGTTTGGATAACAGAAGTATCGATTTGTCAAAAATGTGGAGTCTACCGTATCTCCACACTGGTTACCTTACCACAATACGTGCGCATGCACGACCACCGATTACCTTGGCCTTACCTGTGCCATGACCTATTTTCTGAACTTGACCTACTTAGTGGGACTATTGAGCTTATGCACTCGTTATACCTTATGATTCTGTTACCTATGATTTTTTAGTCTAATAACCATACCTTTCCTACTTTCGTGCCATTTATCCCGACCAAACCTTTGGTCTACCGAACATACCTAAGCGTTCTACACTCGACCTACATTGTGTTTCCATACCATATCCTATACCTTGGATACTGAATCACTTCACCCTTGTTTGGATAAACCTATCGACCTTGGACGATGTAGATTTTGCTAGCTCTTCAACACAGTGCGGTGTTGCAATCTATACGCATGTGTGCATTTGATTACCATTATTCATGAACCAATTTTGACCCCAACCTATTACCTATTACCCGAGTTCACCACCACCCTTTCCCATAGTTCTTAAACCCTTGCTCACCTATCTTCCCCACCTATAAATTTATCAAACCAATCCCCGATTCTGAATTTCACCTCATCGATTGCCTGGTTTGAGGGGATCACCTTCACTCACACATGGGGCAATCGGTTCCTATTTTTTTCAACGTTGCTTACCAATACAAGCTATGCAAAAATGGGACAAAATGTAGACACCAAAATTGGGTCACACTCCCCTTGGTCCCTTTTCAAATAGCCAACTCAAACATATTCACCTAACCATGACCCTTTTACCCCACATTAATATTAATTTAATTATTTACAATTAAATTAATACTCATCCTCACTTCATTCATTATTTAATTACCTTAATTAAAACTAATTTTCACCTCACTTAGACACCTCACCCCACCACTTCACCTAGACACCTCACCACAAACCTATTTTTAGCATATTTCCCTTTACTAGGACTCAACATTCACTCACCATAACTAACCACATTCCCGCTCATTAAAATGTAATGTTCCATGTTGATCCATGAGAATAGAATGAGATGGCCCAAAAAGATTGCCAAGAGTGGCATTTTCTAGTAAACCTAGGATTTCCCACCATAATTGATGCCGGTCGACAACCCTAAACCGCCATCGGTTACCTTTTATTCCTTTTGGTAACCTTGTTTGTTAGGTTGGCCACATTCTCAAGTTTTGGAACGAAGGAGACCTACATGAAAGAAATAACCAAAGCCATTTCATACGTCTAGACAACCAAAGACAACACCAAGACTAATAAGAAGGTATTTGCATTCACGGTAGCATTTCGGGAAGCACTGCCGTAGTACCGTGCACCATTCCATAGATCAACCGTCACCAGTATCTCCAACCACTTCTCCACCACTGTAGGCATTTATAACACTTCTGAACTCCAAGTAAGTTGGTTTCTCCTATGTTACTTACAGTTGTATTCTTTATTTTCCTTCATCTATTCACTATTCTTACTTAGATCTATCCCTTAGCTTTCTCTTTATCAACCACCCCATCACACCCCACCTAAACTTCACAAAAACCTATCCCTGAAACCATCTCCCTCACGTAGACCTCACAAACACCCTCCAAACTATTTGTGCAATCATATAGAGGACCCAAAACTTGTTCTACAACATTCCCCAGTTCTCCACAAGTCACCAACATTAGTTAACCCTAACCGTGGTCGGTTTGTCTTATACGACATCGGTCTCCTCAATTGATATCGGTCACTGTGACTGTCAACCCAACCTAACAAATCAACCCTTAGCCTATCCTAAACCTCACTCAAAACCTTACCACACCTATTTTGGACCTGTCACCTCACCCTCCCCACAAAGACCTTTCCAACTCTCTGTTCCAAGATAGAAGAGATCCTAAACATCCTCCACCTGACTCCATGCCACTTTCCACAGATTACAATATTAGTCATCCTAAACCGGTATTGGACATACCTAAACCGACATCACCACCTAACCTAAGGTGTCGGTCTCTATGTCTAATAATATTGTTCGACTAGCAAGACCTAAGTATCACATCCAAAACAACCCAAAATCTCACCCAACCTTACCAAGACTCGTCGAGGACTTACTGGACCACATGCACTACACCGTAACCCAATCCAAAACCTTACTTACTTGCATAGTATTTTATTGTTCAATCGTATCAACGCCTGATAGTAATCGAGGTACCCAAATCAGAATGCTAGCACTATATTCTTTACTTACATGTGTAAGTTTTTTTGTATTGATTTATAAGCGGTGGATTGATGATCTTCTAGGAAGTATAATACTTCTCGGATCTAGCATACGGTAGGCAATCCTTTGTCATATACTATTTAACTCTCTTTTTGTGGTCTTGTTTTGTATTTCGGGTAGTTCCTCCTAGCAAAGGGAAGCTCTCACGGTCAAGCATTGGATCAAGAAGTCGAACACACGTAACGACTTCAAACCGACCATCACAACAGGTATTCCTCCATGGCCCATACCCTTATCTGTTTCATCTAAATCCTTAAAGAAAATGGTAAAACACAAGTTATGTGCTTGACAAGTTGCTCCACATGGTGAAGGAGTTAGCCATTTTTGGTGAAATTTTGGACCAATCAGAATGTGGCACACTTTTTTGCACCAAGTGCACCAAATATTTGGTGCAATAGGTGCAATAAAATGTGCCACCCTTCCATTTAGGCCCTTGAACCTCAATGTGACCTCCTCTAAGCCCCTTTCACAATCTAAGCCCCTGTGCACATTTTCTTAGCCCCCGCTCCATCCAACCAAAATCTGCCAAGTGGCCCAATGGGAATGAGGCGAAACTTTTACAAGTGCACCAAATATTTGGTGAAATAGGTGCAAGAAAGTGTGACACATTCCAAATCATGAATTTTTGTAAATTTTCTAATTGCCATGCTACCATGGCTGCTTCTCTTTTTCCCTTCACACGCACATGAAATTTTCAACCACCAGAAATCCTTCCTCTCCTCCATTTTTGCTACATCTAGACCTTCCATAGAATTCTCACTATCATTTATCCATAATTACTTTCTGCTACAGCAAGAGAAGAGAATATTTCAAGCCAAAACCATGCTCGTGTGTTGTTAGAAACCCTCGTTGGAAAAATCAAAGAAATGTTCATATCTCATGATCTAGAGCATGGATTGAGATGAAACCTTTTGTATACTTTCTAATTTTCAGAGGTTGTCAAGTAGAAAATCATAGAAGATCAAATTATGCCTTTGTTTATTTTATACAATAAAAACTCCTTTTTTTGCCCTAGCTTCTATTCATAAGATTTCCCATCGATCTGGTAGTTGGATGAAAGCTGGAATTGCAAGCATAAACTCTAAATAAAAAACATATCCCAATGGAATTATTTTCGTTACGATCGGAGATGAAATTATAACCTGTAAAAAATATTTGCAACTCCATTAATGGCTTCCCTGGTAGCTCGTGCCTAAAACCTACGCCAAACAAAAAATATATTTTTAATTCTCGAGCTTTCCAGTGAGAAAAGCATAGTGAAATTTGGAGCACGTGATCGTAATGAGGAAAAAAATCCTAAAAATTTGTTCGGTTACAAACCAAGGCAATTTTTCCACTTCTTGAAAATAACATATTCATAGAGTGTAGTCATTTTTACTCCCATCACAAAAGGAAGGAACCCCATGCACGTCGACCTATCACCCAACAGAAGTTGAGTGCTCACCGAGGCACACGCGGGTACCGAGTCTCTCTTTTATGTGAGTTTAGTGGGAAGCATCATTTATGATTAGTGTAAGAGTTTTTATGAGGGAGGTTGAAACATACAAGGACCATAGGGCTCAGAATGGCCTCTAGATCCTTACAGTCACCATAGACTGGGTACTTTAACAGAATACAGAACATGCATTATGACAGAAAGAATTATACAAGCATTCATACAACTCCATGCTTAGTACATTCTTTCCTGAATACAAATATCCACTCGCAGTAATTTTGTAGAGCTTCGCTCACTCTCTAACCCACTATACCTCGTACTTGTATATCTTTTACTCCATAGGCACTTGTATTTAGAATTTTCCTACACTGGCAACTCACCTTCTGGCATCCTTAGATCTAGTGCCAAGCGTTGAATGTGGTCCATGTGAGCATACTTCTCCAGACCTAGGCTTTCCACTTTACCTCATGATGTTCTTCTAGAAGATTCCATCTGAGGCATGCTCTTTCTTGGGCCAGCCTATCGCTAGGATGGTATCTTATCCATGCACAACCAATCACACTTTTCACATGTTTTACCATGGGAGATCAAATTGACTAAGTCCCGAGCCTCCTTTCACACATCGCGCGTGCTATGTGCTTCCCTAAACCTTTCTCTCGCGCGCTTTTACCTTGCGCACCTTTTCATAACTGGGAACCCATGCGCACCTATGCGCCTTCATACTTGGCCAATATTCCGGGGTCCAACATCACCCCACACTACGCCTATTCTCTATCCTCGAAACATTTTACTTGACCAAGATGCCTACTATCTAGGGAACCAATGAATAGTCTTACACTTTACAAAAAGAATAAGGAATGAAAGAATCGGGGAAAGAATGAAGAATGGGGGCATCAATTCAACAAGCTAGGAAAATATTTCCGAAGGTCTACCTCTAGCTTATTCCATACTTCAACCTCACCTTGTGCCTTCTAGCAGAGGTCACCCACCAGGGTGCTCACTTCATCAAAACTCAGGCCAACTCCTTGGGTGCCCAAAATGTCCACAATCTGCTCCATCTCTTTTCCCAGGTCCTCGAGTTTATCCATCCTTCTAGTGATGCGGGGTATAGTTCCTTTAGCCGGGCCTTAATTGAGCTCCTTAAAGCCTCAATTTCCTCTAATTTCTTCTCTACTTTAGCCAAAACCTTGTCCCTCTACACCTGTTCCCCTTGTTCTTTTCTTAGAATTCTTTTAGTTTTGCTTCAAGTGTGGTGACCAAGGAGCTCGCCACCTTATCTCTATCCGCACATGTATCATATGCGGCCTCCATAGATTGGGAAATGATCTTAACCTCTGCGAGTACTTGGTTGTACTCAACAACAAGTGCTACCACCTTCAACCTGTCTTCCTCTTTCAAGCATGCAGCCACTTCTTCTATAGATTCCAGGGCCAAGGGTCGTCTCTCCATAGTGAGGACGCGCTAGATCTTCTATACACTCCAGGAGGGATGAGTACTTTTGTGCGGGTGGCACTAAGTCCGGGTGCTTCGAAGGATGGTGCCTTTGATAGACTCTATTTTCTTGTAAAATTCCTACACCTTTACTTTCTCTTCCTTCAACTCACACCTTAACTGTGCGCTGATCAGTTCTTCTGTTTCAAGCTCTTGGCCTTCTCCGCCAGTTCTTCTTCCTTCTTTCCTAACTTCACCTCAAAGACTCGATCTTGTCATTACACGTGAATAATCTATCCCAGTCTAACCACGACCTTGTTCGAGTGCATTATAGACTTGCTCATCGAGAGCTCTGAGCTTTCACTAATGGATTTTCCCCCTTATATTTGGTAATGTGATGAGCACTCATTAGTAGAATTTGAAGTCTCGGCTCATCAACATGGGACTCGAATGCCCAAGAGAGCATCTTCTTGGTTACGGGGTACGCACCATCCTTCTCAAAAACTTTTATGGCTATGAGCCTTTCCGTGGGTACAATACTCTAGAATCGCGTGTGTAACACCTTCCTTGTGTCATCAACATAGCCCATTACTGTCTCTGCATTTCTACACCTGCATTTCTTCTACTTGAGCGTGTGCCTTTGGGAAGCTTATTGTCATAGTGGGGCCTCCCAGGCTATCATGCTCTTTTTCGATGTTCTCCTCCTTCCCCTCCTTCAACACTATGTCCATGTTGTGCTCTAACTCTTGGTCTACCAAGACCTTGAGCATTCTCTGTGCTTCTCTCTCTGCCACCTTAGTGATCTACTCCTTTGTAAAACTTATGGCTCCCTCCTTTTCCTGGAAACCTCCTCATCCTCCATGTCTTGGCGTTTTCCTCATCATGTGCGCCTTGTGCCGTGCGAATACAAACTCCTGCTTCTCACCTCCACTCTCCTCTTCTGATTCGTAGATGCTAAAGACATGTGGCTCCTGGTCTTTCCCTGCCTCTTCTTCCTTGCCATCATCTCCCTCACTCTCATCTTCTCTTTCTCCCAAGTATTTTTCCAAGCTGTCAGTCACCTCTGAGTCAGCTTCCTTATCCACCCTCTACTTTTTCTTGAGAGGTGGTTCTGATCAGGGGATTCAGCCTTATCTTCTTCCTCAGGTGATTCTTCCTTGGAGATGGGTTGCCTAGGTGCCTCTACCTCTGGCATCTTCTCCTTCACCGGAGACTTCTTTCTCTCGTATGTAAGTGCTTGGCTTAAGCGCTCATGGATGGCATGCTCACTATCTAAGTAGTCTGCACAATTGGTGCTTCTTCTTCTCCTCTCCCTCTTTTCTTGGACGTTGGCTTCTTCTTCCCCAAGGGGTCTTCAGGTATGGAGACTTCATTCTCTAGATACACACCCTTCTCGAACTTTGGCCTTATGCGCAAGTACACACACATCACTAATCCTCCAGTGATGGGTAGCGTCATCGGCCTTGTCATTTGAATCTTGTGTGACACGTACTTTTCCATGTACGTACGCTTTCTGCTGGGTAATTCAGCTTCTTCCTCATCTCCCTATGTTCCCGGTCTAGACTACCTAACTCCAGCCTTAGCTTCTTTGACTCCTTAAATCTATTCACCCCTGGCTTGAAGTACTTGAGTAGTGAACGTGAAGGGAATCTTGCACCAAGGGCTCCATGATTTGTCTATCAGCTTGAATCTTCCCAGGTAGTAGTGTTGATAAACCGTGAATTCAGCTTCCCCCTTGGTGGCTGTTGGGAGTTGTTTAGGGATTCTCCACTCTGCCCCGAACATGTTTCTCAGGCACATGTACCATTTCTCTAGCCTCACCTTGTGGGGTGTTTTCATTATATCAGGCATATTTTTCAAACCTCTTCATGGGTGAAGGATCCTCGGTAG
The DNA here is from genome assembly GCA_018340775.1 of Taxus wallichiana var. yunnanensis. Classification (NCBI taxonomy): domain Eukaryota; kingdom Viridiplantae; phylum Streptophyta; class Pinopsida; order Cupressales; family Taxaceae; genus Taxus; species Taxus wallichiana. Next base: position 526,034,185 of record CM031234.1, read on the forward strand.
GGTACTCCCATACAAATTTGTCCGGTGCGTCAGGCACCCCAATCTCTACGAATACAATGGTGAGCAAGATGTTGCCGAAGAGGATCATGTCCCCTTCCTTTGCACAACTGACAATTTCCTCCATGATGTATGCAGATAGGTTGTATATGGTTCCCTCTGTAATCTTCCTGCAGACATGTAGCCAAGGTTTGTTGACCTGCGTCCACCTCTCCTGGCCATTCAACTTAGTCACCAAATGTGTGGCCATTTTCATTACTGGGGTCCTTGATGTCTGAAATTTCATAATCTGTGACCCCTTCTTACAGGAATACTTGGTGATGGTCTCTTGAATGGCCTCCTTGTCACCAAGGTCATCTTCTAGGCTATCTCCCTCACATATGAGGCATGTAAATTGTGAAATCAGCTAGGGATTCATGCGCATCTTGCCCTGCAAAGTGGAAGTAATCTTCATGCACCCGTGACATCAACCATTGGTACAAGCACTCTGGATTTTCCAAAATAAGGCAACTCATAGAGTTGCAACAGCCCTACCTTCTCCATTTTAACCTTAACATCATCATCATATATAGGCAAACCCTCAGGTGTTCATTTGTTGGTGGGGCGTACTAATTCCAACACCATTTCTTTTTCTATTGTGTTTGTGCAGTGATTATAGTCACTAACAGGTACACTTCTTAAGTGGGATTCCCATTCCTTCCCCATCATCACCCCATCTAGGTATTGCATCTCTACATACCATTCTTCATTTGTGTCTACCTCGGGTTCTGGTTGTTTAGCCTTGGCTTTTCCCTTTCCTTTCTTGGGTGCCATGGTCGAGGTATTTTTATCACTCCTATTCTCTCCTTGTTACTCTGTCTTACTTCTTCCAATCCTCTCGATCTTAAATCCATGATACAATCCTTTTGAACCCATGCCCTAGTTTTTGAACCCTAACTGGGATGAAAATCTTCACAAGACAGTGCCTCTTCACTCTTTCCATGCCCATGTAACCCCTTCTAGTTCACAAACTCAAACTGGCTACTTCAATCTCATAGATCTTCCTTCACTCGATCGAATCTGAAAGCCCTAGTTTATGGAACTTGCTTATAGCTCAAAATATTCTATTTCACAAAGTAAAAATTAGAGTGCCCCAACCCTTTACTTATAGTTTTTTTCTATTTTTGAACATTAAATGCCACTTCACCTACCACCATACTTTTTTCATTTAATGCAGATTTTTCAAACAAATCTTGTCTTCAGCGCCTTCACTTATACACCCAACCTGCGCAAAAAATCCTCTAAAATTCTAGCGCGCAACCAATCCAACTTGATAGGAGACTCTTGCACATGCGTAACTCATGCCGAAGGAACTTCTTCTATCCTGATCCTTGCTCTTACCTACCTCATGTTTCTTTAAATGCACTTTCTCCTCTATGGGATCTACAAGTAGCTTTATCCTGGCACCAACCATTCTTCCATCTTCCTCTTTATATACCTCTTTCAACCCAGCTACTCAACAAGGATTTTCAACACAACTTCATTGGTACTTTAATCACACACTTCTTCACTTTTCTCCACCCCACACTTAAAGCAATGCGCGGTCCTCTGCACACTCACAAATTCTCCAAAAATAGCAATAAGGTTACCAGGTGCCCAGGGTGCAAAACAAAACAACAATGTGAAAGGGAAACACAAGAAAGGGAAAATGCATAAAGGAAACTCCTGAACTAACTAGCAAAACTACCTTATTTACACACACCAAGAAGACTTATTTATAGTAGGGCTTCAACCTACTCCCATTGAAGTGTCTAGGTAACTTTTTTCATCCAACACTTGTAACTAGCACGTTCCCGAATCAAGGATGTACAAGATTTTGTAAGGACCCAACTAATGGACTTTCAACTTCCCAAGATGGCGCAAAAACTTAGAATCATATAATAACACCATCTGCCCAACCTCAAACTTCTTGTTTCTAATATGGCGATCATGCCAAGCCTTTTACTTTTCCTTTTCCGTTTTTGGCTCCATTGGGTAAGTAATCGTCTCTCATCTAGTTTCATTAACTCATCAATTCTTTCTTCCAGCACTTGTTCATCGACTAACCCTCCTATGTGCACTATTCGTAGAGAAGGAAACATAAATTCAACTAGCTAAAAAAATTATGTGCCAAACACCAATTGAAAAGGTTTGGCTTTATTTATTCTTTTATAGGTTGTCATGTAAGCCCATAATACCACCGATACTTTGTCATCCCAATCGAGTCTTCTGACATCATAAAATTTGGTCAAGGTATGACTCAGTATCTTGTTGAATGCTTCGTAGTTCCATTTTCTTGTGGGTGATAGGGCGTAGTCTTGTGATGAGCCACCATGAATTCAGATAACAGGATCCTCATGGTCTCATTCAAGAAATGTGTACCCCTATCACTGGTCAGACTCAAAGGGCATCCATACCTTGTGATAATGTTTTCCCACAAGAACCTTCTTTGTTGTTGCTACTTTGTGTGCAATCTTTAGTTAGGGTTACCTCTGCCCACCTTGTGAGATAATTTGTGTAAGTGATGACATAACATGACCCAGTCCTACATGCTACCGGTGTAATAGGTCCTACAAATTCTATCGCCCACTTTTCAAAAGGCTCCGCACTAGGAATAGGGCACAAAGGCATCTCATCTCTCCTCCTGGTTTGCCAATGTGTTGACAATGGTCACATGCTTTACAATAGTCTCTACAATCTTTGTATAAGGTTTCCCACCACAAACCTGCCATTAATATCTTACACGCGGTGGCATCACCTGCATAATGCCCACCCACACTTCCTCCATGTGCTTCCTCCATGATGGCTAGGCGCTCATGCTCTAAGACACATGTGCAAAACTTCATCACGTCCCAATTTGTATAATTCTCCACTGATTAACATGTAGGGCGCGACACATATGGCCAACTACTTCTTTTCCAATGTCTTCATTCCATCCGGTGCCACACCTTCCTTTAAAAATATTGCAATCTCTTCCAAATCCGAGGGTACACAATGCAATATAAAAGCGATTCTGCGTCGACATTGCTTCCTCAATACTCTGCGCATCCTCCCCTGAATCAATTCTTGATAGATGATCAGGCCCACAGTTGATTTTTCTAGGTTTCACTACAACGGTGAATTCAAACTCTTGAAACAATAACACCCATCGACATATGCGTCCCTATAGAATAGGCTTGTTCACTAAATACTTCAATGCCATGTGGTCGGTGTAGAACACAAAGGGTGTTGCCAATGAATCTGTCTAAACTTGAAGAGCATGTAGATCATTGACAATGCCTCGCACTCGGTTGTGGTATAATTTTTCTCTATTGGTGTCGACTTCATGCTTGTAAAATAGAGAAGATGGTCAATAATCCCTTCACTGGCTGTCTGCAAGCCTTGCTCCAATGGCGGTCCCTAAGGCATATACATGAACATGAAAGGGCTTGTCCCAAGAGGGAAACCGTAAAATAGGCACGGTAATAAGCCTATCTTTTAATGTATCAAACGCCCTTTGTTGCGCCTCTCCCCAATGGAAGGCACTTTTATGTCTAAGTAGCTCCTCTAACGGTGCGACGATCTTGGCATATCCCTTAATGAATTTTCTGTAATATCCCGCATGCCCAAGGAATCCGCACACTGCGCTCTGGCTAGTAGGCTCCCTTAACCCCACAATAACTATAACCTTAGCGGGATCTACCAGCAAGCCCTCCTTACATATGATATGCCCTAATAAAGTCCCAAAGGGTATAGCAAACACATATTTCTTAATGTTGAGGGATATCCTTAATCGCCTACACCTCTCAAACATTAACCTCAAATTATCACAATTGTCTTTAACGGACCATATCATTTGTCCAGGTCATCCAAATAGACCTAAAGAAATTTATGGATGAAGTCCTGGAATGCTTGCACCACTATGTGCAAAAAGATAGATGGCGCATTCTTCAACCTAAAGGGCATGACCATATATGCAAAACTTCCCCACTCGATGGCAAAATTTGTCTTCTCTGGTCTTCCTTTACAATCCGGACTTGGTGGTACCATGAAATCCATTCGTAAAGGAATATATTTTGCACCCAGTGACTCCTTCCAAAATTTCTTCAGTGAAGGGGGTCGAAAATGGATCAATGACACAAACTGTGTTCAATTCCCTATAATCCACACAAATTCTAATCCGCCCATCCTTCTTGATGCTGATTACCATCAGACTTATCCACTCTGATTCTTCCACTGCCTCAATGATCCCAGAAGCTATCATTTTTTCTATCTCCTCCTTGACCTTCACGCACAAGTTGGGATTCATCTGGTAGGGCCTTTTCCTAACTGGGTGCGCACCGTCCTTCAGTTTTATCTTCATCTCCCATAAGGAATGGTTAATTCCTTTGAGCTCATGATACCCGTGTCGGAATAAATTCTCAAATTCACGTAGTAGATCAATGATCTTCGATACTTCCTTCTCATCTAGTAATCCCCGATAATAAATTCCTTAGGTTCTTCTTCCAACCGATGTTAACTTTCTTCATCTTTACAAGCTCATGGTAGGACGCACGCGCGCAAGCATCTACACTATCCACTACTTCACGCCGTCCCTACTGAATGACTAACATCTAAGATTTCCAATTCCTCTCCATCAATCACATATACCAACTTTCCCTTCTCTTTTTCCAAACACGCACGCTTTCGATATGTAACTCTTCGCTTCCTCTTCTTCTTCAAAATGTGCCTCAATCCTAGTTCACCTAGTAATTCCAATAGCCTATCTTCCATCCTTGCACTATACCCCATGGGAAGGTGCTTGATAACCTCTGATGCCTTATCGACCAATGGCTTGGTACTTCGATATTCAAATGTTTGAATAAGGTCACCATGAGCTCTTCTTGCCAATTCCTTGTCTAGCAAGCATGTCTCTCGAATGAATGTACCATATGCGTGTGTAACCCTGTAGTGTAGAATACAACTTGTGCACCCAGGAGGATGGTGGCAAAGCTCCTGCGCCTTCTCTCTGACTGTACTCCTTGATGATGGTGGGTACATTGCTCTAGATAATTTGTGAAAGAGCAATTCTTACCTCACACCATTCTAAAAGGATCTCCTGATGTGTGGCCCACCACCAAGCTATTATGCCAAGCAGGACATAACTTAACATCTCCCTCCATTCCTTCTCATCCCTCTATTGAGCTTCTACCTCCTACAGAAAGATCTCAGGGAAGGCTCCTCCTAAATACTTGGGCAGTTCTTTTCCTCCAAGGTGCCTAACCGTGTGTGCCTTTGTTACCTTGGTCACCGACCCTCTCAACTACCGTCCCATTAATTCATAAGTTCCATGTGCCCAATTTTCATATGCTAGAATAATGGTACCACTCACTGACTAAGCATATTTAAACTAGATAACCCCATTAGTAGGGTGTATCATCTCAGGGTCTCTGATTAAGCGCACATAAATCTTGTCTAGAAATTCTTCTCCCAACGGTTCAATATAGGGTGTCGACTTCCCATCAACTAGGGGTATAATGACCCATTCCTCCTTATTCTCAAAGATGATGTACCCTTTGTTGAACCGAAGGTCTGCATTGTTTTTGTAACACCAAGGATGCCCAAGTAGTGTTGGGAAATTTTCTTCCTCGGTGAGTGCCAAGACTTCAAAGTCCCTAGTAAACTTGGCTCCCTAGATAGTAATAGTCGCATCCTTCAAGAAACCAATGGGAATTTCCTTAGTCTTGTTTTCCATATACAACACATTCAAAGATGGCTGTAATGTAGGTCTTCCCATCTGATGCCATACATCCAAAGTTAGAACATTAACCTCTACACTGGATATTCTTTGAGGAGCCATACTTCTACAATGCATTCAACATAATCTCCTTGTCATAGTTGAGGACCGTGTGAGGGGGAAGGTTCGTGTACAAGACACTGTCTCTCACGCTCTTCTCCCAAGCGTCGTCATTACTGTTATCCAAATTTCACTCCCCGGGGGTAAATTTCGATAACATGCATAAGAGTTTGCGAGTTCAAGCATGTAGATTGATCCAGGAAAAATCATAAAAAATGACTAAGTCCTAGTCCTAGGGGCAGTCGGGACATTTGGGACATCTAGGCGCGGATCGACCGAAAAGCCTCCAGGCGGCCCGCTAATCATTTGGGACAATTGGGCCAGAAGTACGCGGCGGACGCGAGAGGCCGATCCGGCCAAAAGAGGAAGAAAGTCGTTAACTGCTGAGTGGGACAGTTCGGGACAAGAGTACGTGAAACGCGAACCACCGGATCGGCGGAAAAGGAGAACTTTCACACTAACTGCTTTGGGACATCTGGGCCACGAGGACGCGAACCGGCCGAATCAGGCGAACTGGAGGAATTTGTCCTAGGCAGCACTGGGACATCTGGGACAAAAAGACACGAAAGGCGCGAAGAGGCGGGTGAGCCGCGAGACAATCAAATCATGACACGTGTCACAAGGGAAAAGGTCAAAAAGTCAAAGGGCAAGTTTTGAAGGGTCAGCCCGAACCAATGGGATAGTGCCACGTGTCCCGGCTAGGGCCCACAAGGAAATTTCAAAGGAAAGCCCACGAAAAGGTGGAGGAGAGAGAATTATTCAGTGAATCAGAGCCTGCCACGTGTCGTCCAGGTGGCGAAGCGCGGGAAAATATTTTAAAACACGTTTTGGCCTGTTTTTTCCCTAAATCTTCAGATCGCCATAACTTTCGATCCAGAGCTCGGATTTGCACGTTCTTTATATCAATGGAAAGCTGGTAAAATTCTCTACATGATTCTGGGGTCAATCTTGCATTTTGGTTCAGTTTGGAGAGAGAAAATAAAGAAACGCCTCTGGCGTGAAATAACAAGCAGAAGTGACGCTTCAACAACCGGCTTTAATGCGTGCGGATGCATGACCCCACCGTTTTGCCAGGATCCGCCGCTTCTACCATAATGAGATGAAATGTGACCTAGAAGTGGTTGTGGTAGTTTCGAATTTCCTCTCTTCCCTCTCTCTTTCTTCCTATATATTGTACAGAGGGGCTTCTTTCAAAAGGGGGAAATTACGAGTTGTTCATTTTTTCTGCTCTGCCCTCCCTTCTTTTCTTCTCTAGGGTTGAAAATGGAGTTCGAACCTCCTCCCTTGCTTTGTAATGGCATTTTTGCCTTTTACTATTGAATTGATGTTCTTTGCAAACTTCTGGAGCAACAAAAGCGTGCTTTGTGATGCATCTGTCCATCCTTGCTCGTTTTTTCTTGTTCTCTTCTTGCCTCTCTTCATTGCAGGTATTTGTGCATGTTTGAATGTTCATTGCAGGTTTGGAGCTGTGTTCATGGAGTTTTGGGACATTTTACGTGTGAAATCTATCCTTGGGCACTGTAATGCATTTGTCCATGCTTCCCATTGCTCACCTCTCTTTGTCCCATGCGAGTTTTGATAGATGTCCAACATTCTCCTTCTACGGTGTATCACTTTGTTTTAGTGTAGGCTTTTGTTCTTTTCCTTTCTCTCTCTCTCTCTCTCTCTCTCTCTCTCTGTCTCCTTGACATTTTTAGATTAGGATTAGATTAGCTTTCCTACACTGGAATAGCTTGTGGTAGGTAGTTTAGGAGAAGGAACCAGCCTTCTCTGGAGATTCCTCTCTCGGTTTCACAAGTCCCACGCTTGGAGAGAGGTTTCCATGTTGTGCAATCTGCTTTGGATACCCGAGTGATCAACCTAGAAGCTTGATCTGCATCCAGGGGTGCTGTGATTTTGCACTAACAGTTTTGGCACGCCCGGTGGGACCTTAGAGGTCTTTCACTTCATCTTTTGCAGGTTGGTGTGTTCCTGTGAAGATTTCAGCCTTTGGAGGCACTTGCAAACACATCTAGCGACTCCATCTGGTCAACAACCCATCTCTGAAGTTGCAGACCTTCCCTTCCATTCATTTTCATTCATCCTCCATCCATTCTTCCTTCCATCTCTTCCATCTTCTTTCATTCTATGAAGTTGTGCAATCATGACTTCATTTCCATCATGGAATTCACATCAACAACAGCAGTATATCACACCTCCAACATGTTTTACAAATCCTCCAAATCAGCATTTTGAGCAGATTCAAGATCAGTATGCATACCCATATGAGCAGCTGTGCCAAAGTCAGTTTGGCTATGGAGCTTTCCAAGAGCAAGAGTATGCATATAATGAAGACAATCAGATCCAAGATGCTGGTCTGTTGGAGAAGATCCAAAAGATGGAGGTAAAGATGGTGCAGTTCAGAGCAACACTCAAATGAGAGCTTTCAGAATCGGTTACAGGACTCCTTGTCCATGGGGAGGCCCTTTTCCAAGACACTTCAGCCCTCAAGAGAAGCTGGACTTCATGACAAAGATGCTCCCCCAACTTGCACAATGGATAGCAGAAATAGAGGCCTATACATTCGGTGTTGAACAACCTTGTCAATGGGTAAGTTCTACACCATCATCTGGTTTTTCTCTTCCCATTACTCAAGCAGCATCATCTCATTTGGACTTGCAAATTTTAAACTCTCCATCTGCTGTCCCAAATGTTGATCCCATGTCTCCACCTCTCAGTCTTCCAACACACCTCAATTCTTCTTTCCTTTTTCCTTCTAAACAGTCATCCCCTCCACAAGAGCTAAATGAAATACCTCCCACTCCAAAGAAACAAGAGTTTTCACCTCCTCCACCACCACAAAAAATTGTCAAATCAGTTGAGTCACAACCCATCCCTCCTCTTGCATTCCCAATTCCATGTGGGGAAGAAGAAATTGAAAAAATCAGTCATCAAGGACAGCAAGAAGAGGAGCCCAACAGAAAAGAAATGACAGACGACTTCAAGGTTTGGGCTGCCAATTTTGGGATGACAAAGATCCCCTTGATGGTTAAGCCTACAGAAGAGGCTAAGGTTGGAGAACAAATGGTGGTCAGGACTGATTCTATTGCAGCAGAAGAAGAAGATCTTGCAGTCCCAACTTGTCCTCTAGAGCAGCAGATTGAAGAGTTTGACTTGACAAACTTCATGCTAGAGGAGGAGTTCAATCAAGAGCAAGATTGTCTTCAAACAGTAGAGGAAGGAGAAGTTGCTCCAAATCCAAAAGAAGAGGAGCACAATCTAGCTGTGGAAGAGAAAAGTGCAGATCCAAGAGCTTTGAGCACAAACCAGGCTACAGGAGAACCTTCAGTTCTTCTTTCTACTTCACCTCTCCCAAGTTCCAGTGCTGAAGAGGAGTTTGACCTCTCAAACTCAATGTTGAAGGGAGAAAGAAACCATGGTGGTCAAGTTACAGATCAAGAAGACACCATGGAGGAAGTTGAGCATTTACAACAGGACAGCCATGAGGTAGTTTATCTGTCAGATTTGGAGGACTGTTTTGATGGAGAAGAGCCGGTTGAGTTTCCACCATTCTCTCTTTCATCATCCATCTTCCAAACACAAGAGCCTGCTGTCATGGAGGAGAGTATTCATTTGCAGCAACCTGCATCTTATAGAAGCTCTTTGGAACCAAGATTGGAAGATTTTAATCTTTCATGTCCTTCATTGGAGGAAGAGAAAGGGCAGAGGAATTTCGCCATTTCTTCCACATCATCCATTCAAGAAGGTCCGCAAGAAGACTCCATTCTTGGAGTTGAAAATCAGGGAAATGGGCATACTCAAAGGATCAGACCTTGCCCAATCAGGTATTTGGCTTCATTGGAGCCAAAGGAGAAGTCACAACCAGTCATGCTTGCTTCTGAGCATGAGGGTGAGCTACAAAGTACCAAGGATCATTTGTCATACCTCTTCAATCAAATACTGAGAGCAACTAAAAGAGGTATTGAATTTACCTTTAGTGATACCTTGATGATTTGGAGTGGAATACCGACTTCTTGTTGATTTTCCATCCATCCAAACAGACCATGATCGAGTGCAAATCAATTGCATGGCGCCACTTTTGAGAAAGGAAGCTATTTCTCACAACCAATTGTAGGGTTTGTTTAGCTTGCTTTTGCTTCCAGTTAGAGTAGAGTAGGTAGGTTTGCTTTCAGTAGAAGAAGTGCTTGTGCACACTCTGCATGTTCCATTTGGGACATGTATGATTTTCAGTTTTGTACATAGTTTTGGTGTTGTTGGTTACGCTCTTCTTTTGATTCGTTTGATGGCATCTTGGTGAGAACACTCCAGGTTCAATGGGTTTCAAGTGGCTCAGAGGGAAGTTTTCAAAGTTCAGATTAGTTGTAGGTTACAACTCAGGACTCCATGCCCAATGGATGCTTCAGGAAACTGGTAACTTCATCTAGCAGGCAGATGCCCCCACTGAGTCACCAAATTGTTATCCAAATTTCACCCCCCCAGGGTAAATTTCGATAACATGCATCAGAGTTTTGTAGTTCCAAGCATGTAGATTGATCCAGGAAAAATCATAAAAAATGACTAAGTCCTAGTCCTAGGGGCAGTCGGGACATTTGGGACATCTAGGCGCGGATCGGCCGAAAAGCCTCCAGGCGGCCCGCTAAGCATTTGGGACAATCGGGCCAGAAGTACGCGGCGGACGCGAGAGGCCGATCCGGCCGAAAGAGGAAGAAAGTCATTAACTGCTGAGCGGGACAGTTCGGGACAAGAGTACGCGAAGTACGTGAACCACCCGGATCGGCCGAAAAGGAGAACTTTCGCACTAACTGCTTTGGGACATCAGGCCACAAGGATGTGAGCTGGAGGAATTTGTCCCAGGCAGCACTAGGACATCCGGGACAAAAAAAGACGCGAAAGGCACAAAAGAGCCAAAGCGAGGCCACGGACCAATCAAATCATGACACGTGTCACGAGGAAAAGGTCAAAAAGTCAAAGGGCAAGTTTTGAAGGGTCGGGCCGAACGATGGGATAGTGCCACGTGTCATTTAGGGCCTGAGGAAATTTCAAAGGAAAGCCCGCGGAAAGGTGGAGGAGAGAGAATTATTTAGCGAATCAGAGCCTGCCACGTGTCGTCCAGGTGGCGAAGCGCGGGAAAATATTTTAAAACACGTTTTGGCTTTGTTTTTTGCCCTAAATCTCGGATCGCCATAACTTTTGATCCAGAGCTCAGATTTGCACGTTCTTTATATCAACGGAAAGCTGGTAAAATTATCTACATGATTCTGGGGTCAATCTTGCATTTTGGTTCAGTTTGGAGAGAGAAAATCAAGAAACGCCTCTGGCGTGAAATAACAAGCAGAAGTGACGCTTCAACAACCAGCTTTAATGCAGCAGACAGCCCGCCGTTTTGCCAGGATCCGCCGCTTCTACCATAATGAGATGAAATGCGACCTAGAAGTGGTTGTGGTAGTTTCAAATTTCCTCTCTTCCCTCTCTCTTTCTTCCTATATATTGTACAGAGGGGCTTCTTTCAAAAGGGGGACATTACGAGTTGTTCATCTTTTCTGCTCTGCCCTCCCTTCTTTTCTTCTCTAGGGTTGAAAATGGAGTTCAAACCTCCTCCCTTGCTCTGTAATGGCGTTTTTTGCCTTTTACTATTGAATTGATGTTGCATGTACAAACTTACGGAGCAACAAAATGTGTTTTGTGATGCATCTATCCATCCTTGCTTGTTTTTGCTTGTTCTCTTCTTGCCTCTCTTCATTACAGGTATTTGTGCATGTTTGAATGTTCATTGTAGGTTTGGAGCTGTGTTCATGGAGTTTTGGGACATTTTCTATGTGAAATCTATCCTTGGGCCTGTGATGCATCTGTCCATCCTTCCCATTGCTCACCTCTCTTTGTCCCATGGCAGTTTTGATAGATGTCCAACATTCTCCTTCTCTGGTGTATCACCGTTTTAGTGTAGGCTTTTGTTCTTTTCCTTTCTCTCTCTCTCTCTCTCTCTCTCTCTCTCTCTCTCTCTGTCTCCTTGGCATTGTTAGATTAGGATTAGATTAGCTTTCCTGCACTGGAATAGCTTGTGGCAGGTAGTTTAGGAGCAGGAACCAGCCTTCTCTGGAGATTCCTCTCTCAGTTTCATAAGTCCCACGCTTGAGAGAGGTTTCCATGTTGTGCAATCTGCTTTGGATGCACGAGTGATCAACCTAGAAGCATGATCTACATCTAGGGTGCTTTGTGATTTTGCACTAACGAGTACCTTCTCTCTCAACTAGGACCCTAGCAAGGGAATGATATTCTCTGTCTTAACATTTTACACACCTCCTTGACCTCATCCAGTCATCCTTTTATGCCTCAAACTCTGCCTCCTTGTTCCTCCCTCCTGGATTGCTCCTTTTGACACTTTGGATCTCCCCTTGTAAACTTGAATAACATCCATGGTGTCTGATATATATCCTTTTGATGCGTGGGGTCTGGATATTTTCCATGAACAACCTCCTCTCTTGAAACTAGGGTTTTCTATCTTGGTACCTCTCTCACGCGTGTGGATTTTTCCCTTGTTGTTACCAAGATAGGATCCAAACCTTCATCCCGTGTTACTTGAGGCATCCATTATATATCGCCTTCTTAATCGACCATTCTGACACCCTTGTCCTTCTGGTGCTTCTGATTCATGTGCTCAAATAATTCTAGGCACTCCTCATACTTATGCTTTTCCGCACCATGAGCACTACAACAGTCAGGGCACTCACTCTTGTAATTTTTATAGATCCATAATTGAAACATGTTTCTCACAGGAACTCACTCCTTCCTCCTCTACAGATTACCTCGACCATAGAATCCTCCTTGAAAACCTCTTGATGCACGCCTCCATACACACTCCTCATAATGACGATCATTATCCTTGGAACCACTTGCAACGCTAGTTTGGTCCACCCCATGTTGATGGCCTCATGGATCGATTAATGAGCCTAAAGTCCTTAGTATCATGGGTTGTAGAGGTGCAAATTTTTCAATAACAAGATACATTCTTCACGATCGTCCGCATTCTGACAAGGGACATCTAATTGCATCATGGCCCCCATGACAAATTTCACAATCCACTGTCAAAGTGCATACCATCCTCCGGGGGAAATTATCCTTAACGTTTCCCTCTATTTCACAATCTATGCACCACAAACCACTACGAGTCTTATGGGCTATGTTCATGAGATAATTTTTCCAATTGTTTTGCCATAGCAGCAATTTGAGCCTCCAAGAATGGGCTAACACCAGTATCAATACTACCAACAACCTTGGCACACAAGGTAGCTTCCAATGCTTCGCGCGGGTCTGTAAAAGTTTTATGAGACAAGGCCCTTCTTAAAGGGGTGATCAATCCTCCAACAAACCACTGTGCATGCGGAGAAGGATGGATATGACAAGATAGTTTTAAAGCGTGCATCATACTCCTACACAAACTCTTCCTTTCCTTGCTGAATCTCCTTCAAAGCGTTGATGCTCTTCTGATCAAGCTCAGGAATGTGGAACTCTACCAAGAATACATTCTTTAAGGTAGTATAGTCCACCACCATTTGATGAGGGTCATACTTCCTATATCAGCTATGTGCGCACCCTTGCAACGTGGTTGCAAACTAAATAGCCTTCCTTTCTAGGGTCATGATACCCTTCACATGCCATAGTAGTTCACACTTGTGAATATGTTCTGCAAAGCATCCTCAATGCCCCTATAATCGGAAAATCTAGAGACATTTCAAAGAATACTTGAGGTGGTGGTTGGGGACCCGTCCTCCCTGAGCGAGCCTTGGTTCCCTCTAGTGTTTTCTCCACCGCCTTGATCCATCGGGTCCAGCAGGTCTTTGTGCCTCCGAGCCACCGGATCCATCGGAACCATTGGGTCCAATAGGGCTGTAGGAGTTGTGTCAAGCACCCTCACGGTCCCAGCCGAACTATGTGTCGATGGTGCGTGATAGTGTTCCACTCCCCTCTTGTATCCGCGCCACTCCACGATGCGAGACCAAAAGCTTGTACACTTGCTCCTTGTCCAAAGACTCCTCCAAATCTTTGGAATATGTGTATCCATAAAAGAAGGGATTGTAGAATTATATCTCCTAGGTGTGGATCTGTCTCTCCACTTTGATATCAATGGTCAATAACACTTCTTCTGGTTCGGAAAACTAAGCACTAGGGCTCGATCACTGGGTGGGTTCAGATATGTGCCAATGAATCTCCTTTCTTTGTGCGAAGAACTCTCACCAAAATCGAAGGGGTCTCCCTCATGTGCTTGCCAAGATGGGGTAACATAGCTGCTTAGGTTCCACATCCCTGCTGTGTGAACCTCAACTCCTTCCCTTGATATGTCTCCATAGATCCATCACAATAGCATGACCTTACGTCATCTAACAATCTCCCTTTCACGCGCTTCACTATACTTGATCTGTCTCTCTTCCCTCTCCTTTTTTTTTTTGATATCTTCCATCTTCCTCCACCCAAGTTGCCTTACCCAATGCTCAGAATGGTTTAGCCAGCCATTGGGAAATCCTCTAAACTCATGGTAACCATCAATATCTTCATAGCTAGGGAATAAGATGTAGAAACATTCCTCAGAGTTCTCACAAAAATTCAAACTCAGCAACCTCCAGACAAGAATATGTGGAAATGGCGTACTCCAGAGTGTAACTAGTCAGTACTCCTCTCCACCAATGATCTACAACATTGGTCCACGTCAGATTTGCATCTTACAACCTTTGGTAGTCTTCTTGATCCATACATGCAATCCATAATGACAACTTGATCTAGACGCATAAAGGTGAAAGACATTCATATATTTCTACTAGGAAGTAGCAGAAGATGGTCTCATATAGATCATGGTAGAGGTTCTCTTCTACCCATCTACATGCATTAAAATCAGGTATAGTGCTGAATCTCTGAGAAAATTCATCCTCTGTGCTCTTGAACCATGATTCAACATTTTCCAATGTTAACCGCTCTGTCATTCCTCACTACACAGATCATGATGTATGTTATATACCACTACAAATTTGAAAAGAGGTCTCGACAAGAACTAATATGTAGTCATTTTTACTCCCATCACAAAAGGAAGGAACCCATGCGCATCGACCTATCACCTAGTAGAAGCTGAGCGCTCACCCGAGGCATGCGCAGTACCGAGTCTCTCTTTTATGTGAGTTTAGTGGGAAGCATCATTTATGATTAGTGTAAGAGTTTTTATGAGGGAGGTTGAAACATACAAGGACCATAGGGCTCAGAATGGCCTCTAGATCCTTGTAGTCACCTTAGACTGAGTACTTTAATAGAATCAGAACATGCATTATGACAGAAAGAATTATACAAGCATTCATACATAACATGAAAGGAAAGAGAACTCATATGAGAGAAATATGCATTAAAACCATTGATATCCATGTCTATTTATAACAGGTAACCTCATTATATTCATTGATTCATTACAGAGTGTCACAGAGAGTAGACCGCAGTCATGCATATCACTGGATGTATGTAACTAAGCTAACAGAAAAATAAAAATTACAACTCCATGCTTAGTACATTCTTTCCTGAATACAAATATCCACTCGCAGTAATTCTGCAGAGCTCCGCTCACTCTCTAACCTGCTATACCTTGTACTTGTATATCTTTTACTGTAGGCACTTGTATTTATAATTCTCCTATGCTTGCCAACTCACCTTCTAGCGTCCTCAGATCTGGTGCCAAGTGTCGAATGTGGTCCATGTGAGCATGCTTCTTCAGGCTGGGCTTTCCACTTTACCTCATGATGTTCTTCTAGAAGATTCCATCTGAGGCATGCTCTTTCTGGGCAACCTATCACTAGGCTAACATCTTATCCATGCACAACCAATCACGTTTTCACATGTTCTACCCTGGGTTCTCAAATTGACTAAGTCCCGAGCCTCCTTTCGTGCGTCGCACGTGTTATGTGCTTCCCTAAACCTTTCTCTCACATGCTTTTGCCTTGCGCGCCTTTTCATAACTAGGACCTTGTGTGCCTATGCACCTTCATACTTGGCCAATATTCCAGGGGTCCAACACGAGAGGTCTGGAAGCATAATCCTGAGTGCAATAACATATAAAGGAAAAACAAGGCATTGCATGGTGAAACATGTGATTTCACTTTTGTCGCTCGGGAGCTTGATGATTGAGAACATATCGGTTATGGTGTGTTTAATGTGTCAAGGAGGATATTTGTAAACATTGCCTTTGTTCATTCTTGAAAAGTGTTTTTCAACACCCATTACGTGGTCTAGGGTGTTTTTTCATCATGCATAGGTTTCGATCGTGATCGAAAAGATATTCATTGATGGCATAAGTATCCATACTTATGCTTTGGAGCATTTCTTCCTTTCTCTCCTTCTTCATTCTTTCTTCTCTTCTCTCCCCCTTCTTTTAATTCTTCATTGTGAGAAATCATGAAATTTGTCTTATTCATTAAAGTGATTATAATCTAAAATGTAATAAGTTTCCCTTATTATATAAAAGGGAACTTAATTTCATTCCTAAGACTGTCAAGAGTCACATGTTGTGAAGAAAAATGAAAGGTCACCATGGGGGTAAATGAAGAGTCATTCTAATTCTATATAATGTAATGACACCCTCATTCTTAGGGGTTGTCAATTTTGTATACTCATGAGAGATCACTACTTGTGAAGAAACAAAGGAGATAGCTATTTCCTCTAATTCCTTTCCCTATGTTCTTCTACTTGTAACTATTGACAATTTTGTCAAAGCATCAATAAAGAAAGAAGGAGTTTCATGCATTTTTTTGATGAGGAGGTTTTAGAAAATTTGAGTTCTCAATCTTAACTCGTCTTGTTGCCACTTGCGAATTATTTTCTTCTAAGTATATGTGTGTTGGAATTTTCTAGTTAATGGTTGTAGGAATATGATTTTCTACCTACAACGTTAATCCCCCTCTCTTTTTCTCACTCCCTTTCCCACTCTCCTAGAAAATTCCTCTCTTACAGGTAACCGTAATATTTTGCTAAAATTTTAGTGGAGTGCCCATGTTGGATCCCCGGCCATCATGCCACCAACGATTTTGATTTCATGCATGCATAATAAGTGGAGTTACACCACCCAAGTAGAGGGACCTAGATTCCCAGAGACATTGGTAAGAAATCCACAAATTTTCCCCAACAATTTTTCTTGCCAATATGTTGTGATTGTAGCTTGTATGCTTCTCAAGTGAAACAACATGATATCCACAAATTGACATCCAAAAATAGCAAATATTAGTTGAAGAAAAATAAAGGAAAACTTTTATGGTTAATGCGTTTTCCTCGAGTGTAACTATGTTTATAAATTTATTCCCTTATACCATATACAAATAAAATTAAAATTTATCATTTATTAACATATACCATCTACGAGATAAATTTATTCCCTTATACCATCTACGAGATAAAATTGATAGATAGATAAAATTAACATTTATCATTTGCTTTCTTCTATAATGCATTCGTTGTTTATTTGGACTTTATAGGTTGAAGTAAAATCTTCATAATATTTTCTTTGTAGATTTAATTGGTTTACCTTTTTCAAAATCTTATCTAAGAATATCAAAGTTCAATAACGCATAATAAAATTTTGATATGTTTATCTATGAAGTTAGCTTGAATTTGATTTCAAATGGAGACACCAAGGGAACATCTTGGCGGAGTTCGAAATTGAATTTTTATTAGTAAATAAGACAATTAGAAAAACTTTACACAAGGACGTTCATTATATATTGTCTATAGAACTTTACACCAAGGACGTTCATTGTCTATTGTCTACAAAACTTTACACCAAGGACAATTTTGGTCTACTATTTTTCCTCTTGTATTATGCAAACTTTGTGTTTTTTATTTTTCCTTATTTGATGGTAATGATAATCAGACATAATGGTAATTTGTGTTTTTCTTATTCTGCAAACAATCATAAAGGCTTCACATCCAAGAACTTGGAATCTCTTTGAAGCGTTGGAAAATCCACTAAAATGGGAAAACGACGGGGAGGTTACATTGGCGAGAAAGGTATACGATTTTTATTTATGCACAGTAAAAGTCACTATTAAAATTAGAATGTATAACCGGTTTTTGTGAGTTTTTAGACTGTAAAACTCACAACCGTTATTTTATACATCTTATTTTATGATTTTAATTCATTTTTTTAATAAATAAATAAACATGCATGTGCAGGTTTCTGGCAAACTAAGGAATGGAAGTTGTATGTGTTGAGGTCATTCGAAGCTGGGTGCAAACAATGTGTATTCACACTACCAATACTCCAGGAAAATGTTACCTGCAATCTTATGTTTTTAAGCCATCTAGAGGTGAGGTTTTTACCTCACCAAGATTCAAATAAGTCCTTATCTTTTAGTTTTTATTTAATGTTATTCATTTTAAGCTGCAACAATTTGAGGTATTTTTAAAACATATTTTAAGTTGATTTGGTTTCCACATCTGAAACAATGATGTTCATTACATTTGGAGCAAAACACATTAACTTATATTGCATGTCTTGATATTTCTTACATTTGGAGCAAAACATATAAACTTATACTGCATGTGTCCATATTCATTACATTCGGAGAAAAACATACCAATTTGGAGAAAAATATACCTACTAGAAACTATAATTGTGAATGCAATAATGCATTCTCAATTGATTTTGATACATATTTTTCAGCAACAAAACAAATGAAAATTTAAAATCATAATTGCATAAAGTAAATTGAAACATTACACTTCATTCTTTCTATTACATAGGAATTATTACATCCATTTAAATAGGAGAGGTTGTTCCTATATTTAAGGAGATATAATCTCCATAAATAACTCCACACATAACTCCTAAAACAACTCCCACTTATTTTACGTGAGATTTTGTTTTCTCATAAAACTAATATTGTTAATGATCTGTTTACTCAATAACTCATAACAATATGTACTCACTCATAATTACATTTACCATAATGTAATTAACTATTACAACTCATATTATATTATCCTAGATAATATAATCACTCACATAATATTCTATGTTCACACTACAATATAAATATTCCTAACATTCACCCCCTTAGTGTGAACATGGGGCAAGAGCACCTGAAGACATGAGTATGATAGAGTTACGCCAGTTCTTCTTTGGATCTTACTATCTTGATATTTCTGCACATGATCATCTCTCTAGCTCACCAGCTGATCATGATCACCTCTTCGCGTGAATCTATTCACCGGCTGATCATCTTCCAATGAAGTACGACAGTCAAAGGACTATACGACAGTCATAGGATCGTACATAGAAGCTTCCCTCCTGTAAAAAAAGTCTTACAGTCTTTCTTCTTCCACACCATATAGACATCTCAGGAACAATTGTTAGAATCACATAGAAACACATCATTGAAAAATGAACCACACATGCTAAATATAAATTTCCACCAAATCAATTTGTGGCCCCATCGTTGGTGACTGATGAGAGGCCCTAAATTCCTCCTTCCTCCGATTCCTCCTTCCTCCAAAAAGTGAACTATTTACCATAAGAATTCCTCATCACTAGGACAAGAAAGTTCTTCATTATTAGAGTACCAAATAATTTGTTAAGAGACTCCCAAATTTCTTTTGCAGATTTTGTGAAATCCACATGATGCATATAGGATTTTGATAAGCCTAGACCAATGGTACCCAAAGCTCTCTGATCTTTTGCATTCCATTTAGCTAGATCATTCACATTCATTGGTGGAATTGCATTAGCTTTAACTACATCCCATAAGTCCTTTTCTATTAAATGCAATTGCATCTATAGTTGCCATGTATGGAAATCTTGCCCTTCAAACTTTTCAATCATATTTAATTTCTCCATTATTTTGTACAATACTAATAAAAAATACAGAATTGAATCAGGTACTTTAAAAATTTATATAGAATACCTTTGAACCTCCAAGCAAGCCAAGACTCTGTATTAATAATTCAACATTATTGGAAATTGGAGAAAACTTTTAGTAGAAGAATTAATGTGTTGAATTTGATAGTTGCATAGTGAAATCTATATTTTTCAAAAATACAAGTGGGTTATGCTGAAATTTCCACCGTAGTTTCTTAACAAACCCTTGGTTGAGTGAAAAATATTAAAAAAACCAAATCCAGAAATGAAAAATACAATCTATTCTTTGTGTAACACCACGAAGCTGTTGTTACTTTCTCCTGAGCATACAAGTGTTGATATGTGATTTCTTGTAAAAGGATGTGTTCCTCGATTTAGAAATCATGCTTGATATGTACTGTAATTTCTTTGCAGATTTCAGATCTTGACTGAGTCAGAATATGATTAGACTCTTTTATTTATTTCATTTTGCATCTGAGTTTAATCTGATCTCGGAATGAATTATAGAGTTATCCATCTATAAGATCTAGTCTTGGATCAGTGGAATTGATCCAAGTAATGCTTTAAGTTTGTTCATGATGAATTAAAATCACAGACCTTGAACAGGTTGCAAGGTCTAGAAGCATTTAATAAGCTAGTCAGGAGTATGACTCAGGCTGATCAAGTGAAATGAATTGGTTCCCGATATGGAAGTATATCTGGAAGGTCTCGATCGTGGACCAGGTAATAATTCGTTTACATACGATTGCCTAAGCCTAAGGCAGAACAGGAGCTAACCCTGTTCAAGAAGGTATGATGTAGGTCTTTTTCTGAGTGTATAGAATGCAGACCTAACTGGAATTATTAAATGATTAGTAACCTAAGACTAAACCTAACCTAGGGGTTAGATTAGTGTTAATCTAACCTAGACCTAGGCTATGTGTTAATGTCCTAAGTTAGTATCTATGTGTAATATGGTTAGAATGAGTATTATCCTAAATTCTAACCTAAGATACTAACCTAACTATGAGCAAAGTGTAAAGGGGCCTATGGAGGGTGTGAACCTTGGGCGGTGTTTTCTATGTTATTAAATGCATGGGATAAGGATGAAGGATAGGTCTTGGCGGAGGTTTTGGGAGCGGCTAACTTGTGCCAACGTGGCGAGTCATGGCGGAAATGGACTTTGGATTTTATTTAGCTGTCGCCAACTTTGGCGGTCGGTGGAAGTGGAGTTTGAGCGGGAAAGTTGGTGTAATTACATTCAATGCTCTCGGTAGATGAGCTCGGAACTCACGAGAAGGCATGCAAACAGGAAGTTTGTTGGTTTGTTTGGCTTATCGCGATTTTCGGTTTTTTTCTTGCTGTTCTTTGGTTCTTCGCTTTTGATCTTCTTGGAGTTGCATGGCGAGTATGGGGTTACCTAGCTCTTTTCTCTGGCAAGGAGAGTATATATGTTTTGGAGATAGCAAAATTTTGTTGGTCGCTCTAACTTGGAAAAGGAAAAGGAAGTCTGAGCTCTTCCAGTGGTCTGCTTCGGAAATTTGAGCAAAAATCCAGGCATGTTAGGCCCTAACCTTTAAAAATCTTGCTGTCTTTCAAGTGATTTCATTAGAACAACTCTGTTCAAATGATTTAAGGAATTAGATGTTTATCTATGGATGTCTTGTGTGATTTTTCTTGGTACAGTATCTCTTCTGGTTCGAATCTTCATTTATCCTTTGTTGGGTGTTTATTAAATTCGAGCTGTGGCATTATTTTCTTGTGTTTGCATTCTGGCTTAATTATGCGAAACATGAGAAATGTGTGAATGCTCGGCCTGTTCGGCGTAAGCCCATGAATCGTTCCTGTGATGGGTATAGGCCATTGATTGTCTGTCGAGTCTTGGTCGTTGTATCTTGTTTTGGAAACAGTTGGAGGAAACATTGATGGAACTGTTTGTTTGTTCAGTGTTATGAAACCTTTGTAAGCTCTGTCGTGGGTTTTGATGATGGTAGTTATTGATACTTTGTGGGTTTTGTTGTCTTGTAAATTTGTTTGGGAACAGGTAACTATTGTGTTACCATAGTCTTTACGACCCAGTGGAAGTTGTTTTCCTTGTTATTGTGGTAACGGGATTTAACTTTTGATTGATATACAATATGGATATATGTATTTTTATTTAAACAACTTTGTGGAGTCCTCGGAATGAAATCGGTATTTGATTTGCTTACACTTGATTTGTTCTGAATGCTTGCCTTAGTTGGCATAGAAGGATTCATTAACTATTTGTTTTTATCTATATTGTTGTTGGGTTCCGCGGTTATTGGTATAAACACCGTTTACGTATGCGATGTATATATATATATATATTTATGTTTGTTTTAATGCGAGCGACTCTGTGGAGTCGATGGAATGATTTGTATATTTATTTGAACCCTTTGTTCAAGTTGAATATAAATGAATATTGGGAAATGTTGTACCGATGACCTAAAGGAATAACTTGTATTTCAATCATTGTTATTCTGTAAGAGTACCTTCGTGTCGCAAGGATTTTGTGGTACAGATTCTCTTGGTATATTTTTACGTCTTCATCTGTGTAAATTTGTGTAAAAGATTGGCAAGGGTTCAGTCGGATTCCTTGTTTTGAAATCAGTAATTGGATTTGCTTGCCTGATTTTTAATAAGCTCCGTTGATGGGCTCAGATGGAATCATATGCAATTATTTGACTTATTACTGTTGTTCGGATTCATATGAATTCTTGGAAGGTAACTTGTATTGCTTTGTACCATATTGAACCTGATTTTTGGGACACTGTCATTTTTGTCACTGTTCCTTGAGTATGGATAATTATCTTGTGTCCTGGCTCTATTGAAGTGAGTCGCGAATACCATACTTAGATTTGAATGCGCCTAGGTGAGAATAGTTATGCTATGTTCCTTCCTGTTTATTTCAGTCCGATTGAGGTGGTCATGTATCGGAGATTCTATGTGGTCATCTTGGCTTAGTCCTTAGGAAACTTCAAATTGCTAAAAAGCAACGAAGTCATTGTTGTGACGATATGCTAGAGGTTCTTTGATTTCAAACTTGGATCAAAAACCTTGCTGTGTTTAAAAGGAACTAGTATTGGGCTATAGGTTGATATATGGGATTGATGCGTGTTAGCTCATGTACGGGAGCTTTTGTTGTGTTCTTTTATTTAAAACAGCGATCCTTCTTGTGGCTTGTCGGACTTGTTGGTATACATACTGGGTGAATGTTTTCCATATGTGGAGACGGTACAGTAGTGAACTTGTATGAAAGGGGGTATGAATGATATGTTCTTTCTCTTCTATTATTATAATACTGGTAGAGATCATGTCTTGAGTTGGTATTGATTTTGTAACATATTGGTGGAATCATGATTTACTATGATATTCCATTTTCGGATGAAAGTAATGATTTATTCAATACTGTTGATCTTGGATTCAAGATGATTGTTCTGAATACTTTCGTTCTTTGATTCTTAATATTTGATGAAATATTAGAGAAGTGATTAAGACTATTTTGTAACGATGATAGAGTTACACATTTGTAGACATTTTGTATTACAAAGGCATAGTCTGAATATGTTTATTTGTTTGGATAATTGATCTCATTTAAACAGGGTGTTTAATGAAAACAATTGATGGATTGCAATTGTTTTAAAAGTTAGTGCTTATCATGCTCAGTTCATCGAACTGACTCATGTTGACTATTTTTGCAGATGGTTGCCGTAAGTGGTAAAAGCAATGCGGATCGTGCGGGATGATCAGATTATTTAAATTGTTTCATAATGAATTCTGACTTGATTATATAAATGTATTGTATGTGGAAAGATGTTTCTTTTCCGTTAAGCATTGTATCAAGTATGCTGCTTGCATAAAATGTAATTGTATAATTTTGAAAGTAATGGAAATAAGTGTTTGATACTTATGTGTTGTATTCTTATTCTGATAATTGACCTTCGTCGGTTTATATACCAGAGTGGCAATGTTATCTTTGTGTAATTTGGATGCTTTTGTGATTGACAATGAAAGCTTACAAGAAAATGTGGTTGAATTCATATGAGTGTTTAGCAGATCTTATTGTTCTAGCGAAAGCAATATTGAATTTAAATAATTGTCTTTCTAAAAGATAGGTTAAAAATGAACCTAAGCAGAACGCTAAACAAGCTGGATTAAATTACTAATCCCTAGTCCTGAGTATGACAGGACAATATTAAATTGGATTCTTAATCATTTATATCCTTATACTAATAAGTATGATATAAATTCAGTTAAGAGAAGCTGATATAAATCAAATAAAGTTGGGATGGCAATCTCATGTGAAGGTTATGAGATATTGTCCAATTTGCATTGTTTAGAATCGGGTGTATTCTAATGACTCCTTAATGAGAGCTTGACCTTAATACCTCTACCATGTAATGGGTTTTATAGAGGAGGGTCGTCTTAAGGACGAAGAATCCGAGGGGATCGGGAAAGGCTAACCTTAGGGAAAAGTCTTTAGAGTAATTTAAACTCATGTGCGTAACGCATGTTATTGAGTAGATCTTTTCGAGGCGGATTTAAAGGTTGACGACACAAGCCAACTGCAGGGTTGTACCTCCGAGAAGATTAGGATCTTCTCGAAGTTACAACAATGTAGGTGACTTATGGCGACACCCTTTGCATTGATCACTAAGATTTACACTTTGATCTCGCACGAGTTACTCAGGGTCCGGTTAAGAACGTGGTCATGTTATAAGGCTGCCTAGGAGATTCGGGGTATCATGACACACTGGTTGAACTACAAGGTTGAACCAATATATCACCATATCCCTAATCCTCGTGGGCATCCATATAACATTATCACCTTGATAATCTGCCTCGAGTGATTCGTTTGTGAAAGGAAGGGTGCGGTAGTCAGTGTAGGACATTCTATATAACATAAGAATGGGGTGAAGGGCGTATTCCAGTTGATGAGTATTCCGTTAAGGAATACGAGACATAAACAGTATGTTTCAAATCTTTGGCCAAAGTATGCAATGGCTTGATTGCGTTGTCCTAATTCACCTAGTCTAAGGGATGAGATGCCGATGAATAATAGTAACAATTATTGATTAGGTTCCTTGATGATGCATTTTGAATCCCGAGTAGGGAAGAGAACCGTAAGAGTAAAGTGTTAACTAAAAACACCAACTCTTATTACTCATGAATAGATCGGTAGATTGCGAGTCATGGAATGAATGGATCGGAAGTACTCAGGAGTCATTACATTTTGCATATGGTTATGCATTATATGAATGGTTATTTGATTTGTGTGTTCTAAATTATGTATTGAACCGGGATGCATTTATCAAAAAAAAAAAAAAAATTACTTGTTCTAAGGTATAAAATGAGGATGTTACATCTTGGTATCGAGCTGAAGGTTGCAGCTCTTGGACCTATTATGTCCATAATCGATAAAAACCTGAA
The DNA here is from genome assembly GCA_018340775.1 of Taxus wallichiana var. yunnanensis. Classification (NCBI taxonomy): domain Eukaryota; kingdom Viridiplantae; phylum Streptophyta; class Pinopsida; order Cupressales; family Taxaceae; genus Taxus; species Taxus wallichiana. The sequence goes on from CM031234.1 coordinate 526,059,321, forward strand.
TTTTCTTGTAACAGAAAATGGTTAGAACAAGGGGAAACGTTGCGGGTAATGCTCCACCTGAAGGAGGAGCGGCAACAACCCAGAAACTTGATGAGATCCTTGCTGCCCTGTTGGACACAAGAGATCGCTTAGCTGTACTTGAACAGCAAGTGATGGGAAATGAGGAGGATGAAGAAGCTGATAATAATAATCAGCAACCTCCTGAGGACAACCCCGACATGGGTGTTGATATTAATCTTTGGGAATGCACCCATCAACCGAGAAAACAAAAGGCAGATTGGCAGCAGAACTCACTAATGATATAAAAAGGATAAGTCCACCTAAGTATGATGGCACCACATTAGGAGATGGAGTTGAGGCGGCTCAGTGAAATGGAGAAGTACTTTGCAATAAGGAACTTCTCGGAGGAAATCAAAGCTATTTGGGAGCCTATCGGCTTTCTCACGAAGCATCTTCGTGGTGGGATAGCCGAAAAAGTGAGCTAAACATTGATGAGACCAATATTACTTGGGATCAATTTAAAGCTATTTTAGGCAACGTTGGCTGCCACAACTTTTCTATGATCAGAAAATGACAGAATTTCAGAACTTAGCTCAAGGGAAGCTAACAGTGGCGAATCTTTGGGAGCGGTTTACAAAACTCCTCAAGTATGTACCACAGTATCAAACTGACGAAAAGTTCAGGATACGGAAATTCATCATGGGATTGAATCCTGTGATAGGGGGAGAGGTCGATGTTCACAGTCCAACCACTATGGAAGGAGTTGTTGAAAAGGCCATAAGGCAAGAACAGAAATTAAAGGCTATTTCTACCCATAAGGAGGAAGTGCGGAAGAAGACTGCAAACCCTTCTTCAACCTCTCTTGCACCCAGAAAAGGACCATGGAAAAAGTTTGGAAACAAGAGTAAGTTTCCAGGAGATAACAATAAGAAAGCAGCAGTAAATAAGCCTGCTGGAAACGTAAAGGATAATTTTGCTAAAAATTATAATAATGGGCAGAAGCCCTATGGAGGACAGCGTGACAATTTCAAAACTGGAGGCAACTTTGAGCCTAAAAAGGGACCAGTAGGAGGCTGCTACAATTGTGGTAAAGATCACTACGCAAATCAGTGCCCTTTGAAGAAGGATGATCGTGTCGTGACATAAGATACATCTTTGCCGATAGCGGACAAGCAAGCTGAAAAGCAAGTGACACCTATAGAAGTTCAGGGTAAGTTATTCGGCATACCTGTCACTATTCTTTTTGATACAGGAGCTACTGAATGTTTTATATCTAATAAACTTGCTTCTAAACTTAAAATAAAAGTGGGAAAATGGATAAATCTTGGGTATGCAGTATGGTAATAATTCTGTTCATACGGTGAGTATGTGTCTTTTTGGGGCGAGTCCTTGACTTACCTAACTTTTCCACGGAAGTTGATCTCTCGTCGCACCTTTAGGATCATATGACATTGTCATCGGTGTCAATTGGTTAGTTGACCATAAAGCAAAGGTAGATTGCTATGAAAAGAACATAAAATGTTTAGATGATCAGCTGGAATCAGCAGAGATTCAAGGTGTGAAACGAGAAATTTCAGTTAGAAAACTGTCAGCTATGCAGCTTAAAAAGGCTAAGAATAAAGGTTGTACTCTTTATGCAGTAAAGATATCAGAATCTTCAGAAGAAGATGGTGATTACATGAAGCAAATTCCTCTGTTACAAAGTTTCAGGGATGTTTTTCCTGAAGAATTACCAGGGTTACCACCCAAGAGAGAATTTGACTTTACCATTGAAATCAAGCCTAGGAACAGAACCTATTTCCAAAGCACCTTATCGGATGACTACTACTGAGTTAGTCGAGCTTAAGGCACAGTTGCATGAACTTTTGACAAAAGGTTTGATTAGACCAAGTGTTTCACCTTGGGGTGCACCTGTAATATTTGTGAAAAAGAAGGATGGAACACTAAGGCTGTGTATTGATTATCGGATGTTGAACAAAGCAACAATCAAGAACCGATATCCACTTCCTAGGATCGACAATCTGTTTGATCAGATGCGTGGAGAAGTGGTTTATTCTAAGATAGACCTTCGATCTGGTTATCATCAGTTAAGGATTAGAGAGGAAGATATTCATAAAACAACTTTCCGAACAAGTACGGACATTATGAATTCACGGTTCTACCCTTGGGTTAACTAATGCACCCTTGACCTTTATGAATTTAATGAACAATATTTTCAAGAATACGGACAAGTTTGTACTTGTATTCTTGGACGATATTCTCATTTATTCTAAAAGCGTTGAGGAGCACAATGAGCATTTGAAGATAGTTTTGGGAATTTTGAGAAAGAGGAAGTTGTATGGTAAGTTATCCAAATGTTCTTTCTTTGATTCAGAAGTTCACTATTTGGGTCATGTCATAAGTAAAGAAGGAATTCTTTGTAGATCCTTCAAAAATAGTGGCAATAACTGAGTGGCCTGCACCAAAGAATGTGCACGAAGTAAGAAGCTTCATGGGTCTTGCTGGTTATTATAGAAAATTTGTAAAGGATTTTTCTAAAGTAGCTACACCAATAACTTCTTTGCGCAAAAGAAGGATAAGAAATTCATGTGGAATGATAAGTGCGAAGCGGCTTTCAAAAGTCGAAAGACCGGTTGACTTACGCACCTATACTAGCTGTACATGCAGGACCCTAATGGGAGTTTTTTGTTGTAACGGATGCTTACGGGAAGGCCTTGGAGGTGTTTTGCTACAAAATGATCAGGTCATAGCATATGAAAGTAGAAAACTTAAGTTACATGAGCTGAATTATGCCCCTCATGATTTGGAACTTGCTGCCATTGTTCATGCACTTCAAGTCTGGAGACACTATTTACTTGGGAAACCTTTTGAGTTGAAAACTGATCACTTAGGACTGAAATATATTTTTACTCAGCCCAATCTTAACGCCAGACAGAGAAGGTGGTTAGAATTTTTATCACAATATGACTTTGATATTAGCTATATCAAAGGGAAGGAGAATAGAGTAGCTGATGCTCTAAGTCGTAGGAGGCACATTTCTGCCCTTATAACAGTAAGAACTCAGTTTAAAGACGAGGTAAAAAGTGCTTCAGAATCAGATGCATACTTTCAGCAAGTAAAAGCAGCGCTTGCTCTGAGAACCTAAGGATATAAGGTATAAAGGTTTTCATTTTGATAATGAAGGAATCTTGCGTTATGAAAACAGGGTATATGTACCTATGCTAAATGATTTGAGAAAGAAGTTGTTAGTAGAATTTCACAATTCACCTTTCTCTGGACACCTGTATCACAAAAATGCTTGCTGATTTGAAACAGCAATACTTCTGGAAAGGTATGAAAAAGGATGTGATTAATTTTGTGACTCATTGTCTGGAATGTCAGCGGGTGAAGGCAGAACATATGCACCCTGCTGGAATGTTATATCCTCATAGCATACCGCAGTACAAATGGCAAGTAATAACCATGGATTTTGTACAAGGACTACCTATGTCCGAGGAATAAACATGATGTTATCTGGTAGTTGTAGATTAAGCCGACCAAGGTAGCTCATTTCATCATTTGGAAATCTAAAGGATGATTCACCGAGTGCTTTGGCCAAGAGATTCGTACATGAAATTTTCAGATTACATGGTGTACCAGAATTGATTATATCTGACAGGGATCCTAGAATGACGTCAAGGTTTTGGCAAACGCTTAACGCAGCCCTAGGAACGAAACTAAACTTCAGTTCTGCATATCATCCAGAAACGGATGGACAAACTGAGAGGGTAAATCAAGTGTTGGAGGACATGTTGTGAATGTATTGCATGGATCAACAGTATAAATGGGAAGAGTATCTTCCATTAGTTGAGTTCGCATACAACAACACTTATCATTCATCTCTTAAGATGGCACCATTTGAAGCACTTTATGGAAGAAAGTGCAGAACCCTTGTTAGTTGGGACAGTGTTGAGGATAGAGTGGTAATTGGACCAGAGATTCTCACAGAAATGGAATAGCAAGTTAAGCTAATTCGTGAACGATTAAAGGAAGCAGCGGATAGACAGAAGAGCTATGCTGACCTTAAGCGGGTTGATAGAAGGTTTGAGCTTGGTGATAAGGTTTTCCTTCGTGTTAAACCTAGAAAGAGTTCTATAACTTTTGGCAAGGTTGCCAAGTTGTCACCTCGATTTGTGGGACCTTTTGAAATTGTCGAAATAATCAATCCTGTAGCTTATCGTTTAGCATTGCCACCTGCTTTATCTCGCATGCATGATGTTTTCCATATTTCTTTGCTTAAGAAATACGTTTTAGATCTGTCACATGTTTTAAATTGGAATTCCTTGCAGGTCCAAGACCCAGGAATAATCGTGGTTAAACCCACACGAGTGCTGGAAACTCGCCATTTGCACTTAAGAAATCGTGATATACAACAATGTAAGGTCCAGTGGGACCAGTTTAGCGAGGAAAGTGCAACTTGGGAAAACTTGGAAGAGATGAAAATGGCTTTTCCTTCTCTTTTTCAACAGAATGAAATCTGTTGACAAAACATTCTTATATGAACTTACTTTTTTTCTAAGTATTTAAGAAAGCCAGATAATGGCAAACATTATTCAGGATTGAATAAAATGTGAGGTGACATTGATTTTTGGAACTATTTAATATGGAAGTAGTCACATTGTTTGTGTACTAATAAATTGATTGACCTGAAGGTTAATTTAATATGTAATTCATCGGGACGATGAATCTTTTTAGGAGGGAAGCATGTAACACCCTGAACTGTTGTTACTTTCTCCTGAGCATACAAGTGTTGATATGTGATTTCTTGTAAAAGGATGTGTTCCTCGATTTAGAAATCATGCTTGATATGTACTGTAATTTCTTTGTAGATTGCAGATCTTGACTGAGTCAGAATGTGATTAGACTCTTTTATTTATTTCATTTTGCATCCGAGTTTAGTCTGATCTCGGAATGAATTATAGAGTTATCCATCTATAAGATCTAGTCTTGGATCAGTGGAATTGATCCAAGTAATGCTTTAAGTTTGTTCATGATGAATTAAAATCACAGACCTTGAACAGGTTGCAAGGTCTAGAAGCATTTAATAAGCTAGTCAGGAGTATGACTCAGGCTGATCAAGTGAAATGAATTGGTTCCCGATATGGAAGTATATCTGGAAGGTCTCGATCGTGGACCAGGTAATAATTCGTTTACATACGATTCTGCAGCCTAAGGCAGAACAGGAGCTAACCCTGTTCAAGAAGGTATGATGTAGGTCTTTTTCTGAGTGTACAGAATGCAGACCTAACTGGAATTATTAAATGATTAGTAACCTAAGACTAAACCTAACCTAGGGGTTAGATTAGTGTTAATCTAACCTAGACCTAGGCTATGTGTTAATGTCCTAAGTTAGTATCTATGTGTAATATGGTTAGAATGAGTATTATCCTAAATTCTAACCTAAGATACTAACCTAACTATGAGCAAGAATGTAAAGGGGCCTATGGAGGGGTGTGAACCATGGGCGGTGTTTTCTATGTTATTAAATGCATGGGATAAGGATGAAGGACAGGTCTTGGTGGAGGTTTTGGGAACGGCTAACTTGTGCCGACGTGGCAGGTCGCCAAAACTGGAAATGGACTTGGGATTTTATTTGACTGTCGCCAATTTTGGCGGTCGGTGGAAGTGGAGTTTGAGTGGGAAAGTTGGTGTAATTGCATTCAATGTTCTCGGTAGACGAGCTCGGAACTCGCGAGAAGGCATGCAAACAGGAAGTTTGTTGGTTTGTTTGGCTTATCGCGATTTTCGGTTTTTCTTACTGCCCTTTGTTCTTTGGTTCTTCACACTTTTGATCTTCTTGGAGTTGCATGACGAGTATGAGGTTATCTAGATCTTTTCTCTCGGCAAGGAGAGTATATATGTTTTGGAGATAGCAAAATTTTGTTGGTCGCTCTAACTTGGAAAAGGAAAAGGAAGTCTGAGCTCTTCCAGTGGTCTGCTTCGGAAATTTGAGCAAAAATCCAGGCATGTTAGGCCCTAACCTTTAAAAATCTTGTTGTCTTTCAAGTGATTTCATTAGAACAACTCTGTTCAAATGATTTAAGGAATTAGATGTTTATCTATGGATGTCTTGTGTGATTTTTCTTGGTTCAGTATCTCTTCAAGTTCGAATCTTCATTTATCCTTTGTTGGGTGTTTATTAAATTCAAACTGTGGCATTATTTTCTTGTGTTTGCATTCTGGCTTAATTATGCGAAACATGAGAAATGTGTGAATGCTCGGCCTGTTCGGCGTAAGCCCATGAATCGTTCCTGTGATGGGTATAGGCCATTGATTGTCTGTCGAGTCTTGGTCGTTGTATCTTGTTTTGGAAACAGTTGGAGGAAACATTGATGGAACTGTTTGTTTGTTCAGTGTTATGAAACCTTTGTAAGCTCTGTCGTGGGTTTTGATGATGGTAGTTATTGATACTTTGTGGGTTTCGTTCTGTCTTGTAAATTTGTTTGGGAACAGGTAACTATTGTGTTACCGTAGTCATTACGACCCAGGGGAAGTTGTTTTTCCTTGATATTGTGGTAACGGGATTTAACCCGTTGACAGTATACAATATGGATATATGTATTTTTATTTAAACAACTTTGTGGAGTCCTCGGAATGAAATCGGTATTTGATTTGCTTACACTTGATTTGTTCTGAATGCTTGCCTTAGTTGGCATAGAAGGATTCATTAACTATTTGTTTTTATCTATACTGTTGTTGGGTTCCGTGGTTATTGGTATAAACCCGTTTACAGTATGCAATGTATATATATATATTTATGTTTGTTTTAATCTGAACGACTCTGTGGAGTCGATGGAATGATTTGTATATTTATTTGAACCACTGTTCAAGTTGAATATAAATGAATATTGGGAAATGTTGTACCCGATGACCTAAGGGAATAACTTGTATTTCAATCTTTATTATTCGGTAAGAGTGCCTTCGTGTCGAAAGGATTTTGTGTAGTCATGATTTTCTTGGATATTTTTACGTCTTCATCTGTGCAAATTTGTGTAAAAGATTGGCAAGGGTTCAGTCGGATTCCTTGTTTTGAAATCAGTAATTGGATTTGCTTGCCTGATTTTTAATAAGCTCCGTTGATGGGCTTAGATGGAATCGTATGCAATTATTTGACTTATTACTGTTGTTCGGATTCATATGAATTCTTGGAAGGTAACCTGTATTGCTTTGTACCATATTGAACCTGATTTTTGGGACACTGTCGTTTTGTCACTGTTCCTTGAGTATGGATAATTATCTTGTGTCCTGGCTCTGTTGAAGTGAGTCGCGAATACCATACTTAGATTTGAATGCGCCCAGGTGAGAATAGTTATGCTATGTTCCTTCCTGTTTATTTCAGTCCGATTGAGACTGGTCATGTATCGGAGATTCTGTGTGGTCATCTTGGCATAGTCCTTAGGAAACTTCAAATTGCTTAAAGCAATGAAGTCTGTTGTTGACAGTGATATGCTAGAGGTTCTTTGATTTCGAACTTGGATCAAAAACCTTGCTGTGTTTAAAAGGAACTAGTATTGGGCTATAGGTTGATATATGGGATTGATGACGTGTTAGCTCTTTGTCAGACGGGAGTTTTTGTTGTGTTCTTTTATTTAAAATAGCGATCCTTATTGTGGCTTGTCGGACTTGTTGGTATACATACTGGGTGAATTTTTCCATATGTGGAGACAAAGTCATGAGTGAAATTGTATGAAAAGGGGTATGAATGATATGTTCTTTCTCTTCTATTATTATAATTCTGGTAGAGATCATGTCTAATGATTGGTATTGCTTTTGTAACATATTGGTGGAATCACGATTTACTATGATATTCCATTTTCAGATGAAAATAACGATTTGTTCAATACCTTGATCTTGGATTCAAGATGATTGTTACGAATACTTTCGTTCTTTGATTCTTAATATTTGATGAAATATTAGAGAAGTGATTAAGACTATTTTGTAACAATGATAGAGTTACACATTTGTAGACATTTTGTATTACAAAGGCATAGTCTGAATATGTTTATTTGTTTGGATAATTGATCTCATTTAAACAGGTTGTTTAATGAAAACAATTGATGGATTGCAATTGTTTTAAAAGTTAGTGCTTATCATGCTCAGTTCATCAAACTGACTCATGTTGACTATTTTTGCAGATGGTTGCCGTAAGTGTTAAAAGCAATGCAGATCTGACAGGATGATCAGATTATTTAAATTGTTTCATAATGAATTACAGCTTGATTATATAAATGTACTGTATGTGGAAAGATGTTTCTTTTCCGTTAAGCATTGTATCAAGTATGCTGCTTGCATAAAATGTAATTGTATAATTTTGAAAGTAAGGGAAATAAGTGTTTGATACTTATGTGTTATATTCTTATTCTGATGGTTGACCTTTGTCGGTTTATATACCACAGTGGCAATGTTATCTTTGTATAATTTGGATGCTTTTGTGATTGACAATGAAATATTACAAGAAAATGTGGTTGAATTCATATGAGTGTTTAGCGAGATCTTATTGTTCTAGCGAAAGCAATATTGAATTTAAATAATTTTGTCTTTCTAAAAGATAGGTTAAAAATGAACCTAAGCGGAACGCTAAACAAAGCTGGATTAAATTACTAATCCCTAGTCCTGAGTATGACAGGACAATATTAAATTGGATTCTTAATCATTTATATCCTTATACTAATAAGTATGATATAAATTTAGTTAAGAGAACTGATATAAATCAAATAAAGTTGGGATGGCAATCTCATGTGAAGGTTATGAGATATTGTCCAATTCTGTTGTTTAGAATCAGGTGTATTCTAATGACTCCTTGATGAGAGCTTAACCTTAATACCTCTACCATGTAATGGGTTTTATAGAGGAGGGTCGTCTTAAGACGAAGAATCCAGGGATCGGGAAAGGCTAACCTTAAGGAAAAGTCTTTAAAGTAATTTAAACTCATGTGCGTAACGCATGTTATTGAGTAGATCTTTTCGAGGCCGATTTAAAGGTTGACGACACAAGCCAACTGCAGGGTTGTACCTCCGAGAAGATTAGGATCTTCTCGAAGTTACAACAATGCAGGTGACTTATGGCGACACCCTTTGCATTGATCGCTAAGATTTACACTTTGATCTCGCACGAGTTACTCAGGGTCCGATTAAGAACGTGGTCATGTTATAAGGCTGCCTAGGAGATTCGGGGTATCATGACACACTGGTTGAACTGCAAGGTTGAACCAGTATGTCACCATATCCCTAATCCTCGTGGGCATCCATATAACATTATCACCTTGATAATCTGCCTCCGAGTGATTCAGTTGTGAAAGGAAGGACTGACAGTAGTCAGTGTAGGACATTCTATATAACATAAGAATGGGGTGAAGGGCGTATTCCAGATTGATGAGTATGCTGTTAAGGAATACGAGACATAAACAGTATGTTTCAAATCTTTGGCCAAAGTATCGCAAGCTGCTGATTGCGTTGTCCTAATTCACCTAGTCTAAGGGATGAGATGCCGATGAATAATAGTAACAATTATTCAGTTAGGTTCCTTGGACAGAGCATTCTGAATCCCAGAGTAGGGAAGAGAACCGTAAGAGTAAAGTGTTAACTAAAAACACCAACTCTTATTACTCATGAATAGATCGGTAGATTACCGAGTCATGGAATGAATAGATCGGAAGTACTCCGAGTCATTACAGCTGCATATGGTTGTCTGTTATATGAATGGTTATTTGATTTGTGTGTTCTAAATTATGTATTTAGAACCAGGATGCATTTATCAAAAAAAAAAAAATTTACTTGTTCTAAGGTATTAAATGAGGATGTTACACTTTGAGACAAATTTGATCAAGAAAACACTTGAAATTTCTGCATCGGACTGCTCACGGTATCAAATGAAAATTTAAAATCATAATTACATAAAGTAAATTCGAAATCTTACACTTCATTATTTTTATTACATAGGAAGTATTACATCCATTTAAATAGGATAGGTTGTTCCTATATTTAAGGATATATAATCTCCATAAATATCTCCACACATAACTCCTAAAATAGCTACCACTTATTTTACGTGAGATTTTGTTTTCTCATAAAACTAATATTGTTAATGATATGTTTACTCAACAACTCATAACAATATGTACTCACCCACTCATAATTACATTTACCATAATGTAATTAGCTATTACAACTCATATTATATTATCCTAGATAATATAATCACTCACATAATATACTATGTTCACACTACAACATAAATATTCCTAACAAAAATACCCCTCAAATGCTGCCATAATTTTAGGATCAGTTTTTTAATCAATTTCCATGTCACACCTTGAAGTAGGACTTGAGTTTGGATTATTAGGGACAATTGTATCATTAACGAGATGTTGTTGAAGTTATTAGGAGGTTTTGGATGAACTCATGGAAGAATAGAAAACCCATATATGGTATGAAAGGTTGTATTTGAAGTAGGAGGTTGTGGGATAATGGGGTGTGTAGTTGAAGTTGAATATATTCACATTCTTTTGGTGTTAAGGAAGTAAGGGTGGTAATCATGGATATGAACTTTCAGCATATTTTGTAATATAGAGTTCGTATGGGCATGGAATGATGCATGGAAAACAAAACCTACATATTGTTTAACTTGTTATCTCTTTATTGTTTCTCTTTCTTCCTTTGATGGCGAGTGATTTCCTTCTTTTGTAATTCCAATTCCTTTTGTTGGCAAGTTACTTCCCTTTGTTTCTCACACTCCTGTATTTCAAAAAAATTGTAGATCCCTTTCTTGCCTCTCTTTAATGCATTGCGATCTCTTTTTTTTTTTTTCTTCTTTTACCAACCTTTCTTGATTTTTTCCCTCAATATGCTCCTTTTTACGTTGTTTCTCTTCAAAATTTTCTTGTTTTTTTATTGTGTTTCTTATAATATCTCGAATGTATAAGCATCAAATGTTAGCAATTTTGAAGCATGACTTATCCAAAGTGCAACATCACTCTTACCTTTGGAAGGATCTCATACAAATTGTGTTGGTAACCTTAAAAATTTACGCAAATTGTTCTCATTTACAGCAACACCATTATTTGACATAACACTTTCAACATCATGTTGAGTTTTTCTTCCTCATTTTTATCCTTATCAATGAACTCAATTTCCTTTGTGTCAGCATAATAATGAGTAAAGTTTTCGGTTCAAAGTCTGTTGGATCAAGGTTGGTTGGCATAGAAGGTAAAGATATACTTTCATCCTCGGTGTTTCCAATCTGATCAAGTCCCAACTCTGCAATATTCTCTTGTAACCAAGTATGTTGTTGTGGTGCACTTGGTAATGAGAGATCATCCTATCCTATTCCCTGAGCCTTAGTGTTGTAGTTGGATGTGACATTTTCATGAGTATTCACAATGTGGTTCACTTCATAATATTTTGTCTACATTGTACTTTGTCTTTCTCCCTGTACACTTGGTTCCTCCACCTCTGTATTAACAACAATCATTGTTTCTATGGTTGGATTGCACATTTTTGTTGTTTTTAGATTCTCAACTGATTCCATGAAGTAATCCTCTCCTATATTTTCGCCAAGTGGTGGAGCTACATCTCTTGACAAACTTAGGATGTTTTCAATAACATCAACATCTGTTATGTTTTCAGCACAATCAACATTCATGATGTTTTCAGTAGTATCATCATCTATGACATTTTCAACATCATTTTCATTGTCATCTTCTTCAATGATATATAGTTTATTACATTCCATGTAATTCTATAATGCATTTGGATCAAGTGGTCATATACATGTGCTTCTAAAACCATCACGAATATTTACAAGTGTCATGGCTTTGGCTAGAGCTCTACTACCTATTTCTTTAAATTCTGAACATTTGAATTCTTGGTACTTATTATTACACATCCAATGCATCCTCTCATATCTGAAATATGCTTTAAAAGGACCAAATACACTAACATACAACGATTTGCAACCTATGTGTAGTGTGTCTTTGGTAGTGTCGATAAATCAATCCCTAATCGCTTGGCCTCTTCTATAGTTGGCAATGCCACATGGCTTCCATGACCATCAAAAATAAGTAAATGCATGTTTTCAAGGCACACTCCTCTAGATACGGACTTACCGAAATGATACAACCAGCTTATAAAGATCTCTCTAGTCATCTAAGTACTTAGATGACCACCATCAAGCACCTAGCTCACATCCCTTGATGTAATTTTGTGAAACTTTCGACCTTTAAATAAGTAAAAGTTAGGGATAAATTTCTCGCAACATTTACACAACATAGAATTTTCATCCATTCTCTGCTATGAGGAATGATTTTGGGAACATTCTGTAACGCTTGGTGGTAAGAAACCTCATGCCATAATTTCTCCCTACTTGGATTATTGTTTCATCACAATTCCATGTTTTCCTACACCATAGGAATTGATATAAACTTAGCTATTTTTTCATAAAACTTGCTAACCACCTCTCGGACGTAAACCTATTGCACAATCTCTTTCTAGACCTTCAAACACTATGTATGACTAAGTATAGGTTTATTTTTCTAAATCCTTCACACAAAATTTTTCCAGTAATCCTTCTCAAAATGGAGTCTCTCTAGTTTCACAAATTTTTGCTACACATGCCCTCGTTGCATAATTCCCACTCCATGCCCTAGATTTCCCATTTTCTTACACCATTCAACTATCTCTTTCTCCTTTCTTTCACTCAAAGCAGTGCAATGCCCTTCCCTTTTGTATGGGTCGAGACCATTCACCAATAATGAACAGATGTAGGAGGTAAATTATATTTCAATGCAACATATCTAATTGAATAATTGTTGAATTCAATGTCATCTATGGCCTTTAACATATCCATATCTTATTTTGACCAACTAGACAATATTCTAACCTTCTCGGTTGAAGTGTTTCCTCTAACAACCATAATTTCCTCTATTTCATGCCCATTTACTTGACGTTCAATAGGTTCTGGTTGATGATATATAGTTGTGCTTGTATCTCCTTGATTTGTTTTTGCACTATCCTCTTCATGTATTTTTGTAGCATCTTGTTGATTCGTTTCATGGTTAGATGTTTCAATTTCAAATTGTACACCTCATTTTTGGGCATACGTTGTCCTCGCTTCAAAATCCTCTTTCTCTTCATATTCTCAAAATGTTGCGAGATTAAACAATATAAAATTAATAAGATTGTAGACACCAAAATCGTGTCTTACGACCCCTTATGACCCGCATCCCATTTCGCAACCTAACCTCATTACCTAAACCTTACACAATTATTTATTAATTACCTTGTAATTGATAAATCCCCATCACTCACCCGCCACCTCATTTTTCCACCTCATCATGACTAGCCCTAATCCTAAACTAACCTAATTAAGACCTATAACTTGGTCTACACCTACACCCATGACTAAGGACCCCTTTTCGCACCCAAAACCGACCTTCTAGTCACTTGACCAAGCCCGCAATCGATCTCTCGGGAGAAAAGCGGGGAAGGTGGGCTATTTTACTAAAAATAGCCTACTTTTTCCTAACCGATGCCGATTCCTACTCGACCATTGTCGGTTACGCAACCTTGCCAACGTTTCCTGTAAATGGCCTCCCAAACCAAAAACAAAGGATCGGAATTTCATTTTGGATCGGTCGAAGGATTTTGGAATCAATAGAGATCATTGGGAGCGATCAAGAGTCAGATTTTCACTTGACCGAGGCAGAGACGCAGTGGAGAAACCGAAGAGTTTGCAACGAAGGATATCAACTTGCATCTTCGTCAAAAACCAGTAAGTCACATCTTGCATGTCCTCTGTTATAACATTTCTTATGCTTTTGAATCACAGTCCTCACAAATCCATTCCTGAATCCACTACCCAGCGTGCACATTGCATCTAACTATCATTCATCTACCTCTCATCACCTTATTTCCTAATATCACCTATATACAGCCTTACAAATAACACAAACACCCCACAAAACAACCAACCTACAGATCCTAAACCCTACCGACATCGGTTACCAGTGACCGGTGGCGGTATACGGTTACCCACGACTACAACCGAAATCAGCCTTTTCCCTACCCCTGTTTCAACAAAGCAACTTAATTGATATTTTACGTCTTTTGTGTTAATTCATATTAGCAGGAAACCGAACACCTTTGAAAGGAAGTTTTATATTTCCTGGGCCCAAGGCAGTTTCCCCATTTATTGTCTAATTAAAATCTTGTGGTCTTGTGTTCTTAATTGCAGGTAGTCCTTCCAAGACAAAAAGGAGTTCTTCACAATCAGCCTGATCTTTCTCTACGGTACGCGCACACCATCTCGACATTCTACAGGTATTCCTCCTAGCCCCAACCCTTATCTGTTTCTAAAAGGAATGAAACATTCCGAGTGAAACATTTTGGCACGCCCGGTGGGACCCATTTTGGGTTTCTGTTTCTCTTGCTTATTTTCATTTTAGGAAGCATACTTGTTGTTGTTTTTTTTATATATTTCAGTAAAGAATTTATCTTGCTTTCCTAGTTTCGCATTAGTGAAAGTCATCTCTCTTGCTTCATCGAACATAATTTTTGATTTGGGTTTAAAACACGTGCATTGCATTCCTGCTTGTTGTTTTTCAATTCTAGTGAACATAGATTAAGTAACAGGTCGTACACGTGGGGGTGATATCCACGGTATTGATAGGAAATTAATCTTACTTTCACTGCACAACACATACCGAATCACTTCACAATTAACACAACAGCTCAAACAACCCCCTTTTCCGCGGTATTCCTCCGCCCGATTGAGGTAACCTTATGAGCCAAAACAAACTTGACATTTCCCCTAAGTCTTTTGTTTAGGATTCTGACATCATTCTATGTCTAAAGGCATAAGCCCACAATAATTAAAATTAACCCTAGGGTTAATCTCTGGATTTGCGTGTGCATCTTGCTTGTTTTTAGTTCTGTTTTCTTTCTTTTACTCTGTCTTCTGTGATCAATAATTGGACAAGTATACTAAACGTTGTTAAAAATCAAATTAGCAGCCTTTTTATATCTTGTTAGCCTAGACTTATTACACCGACATCGGTTACCTGACCGACGTCGGCTATAGTATAACCGACATCGGTTACTAGACCGATATCGGTTACTGTCTTTTCCAATTCCTGACAAACTAGCAACCTACCAATTTTACTAGTCTGAGTTTGTTTCTATTCCTGACAGATTGAAACCCTACTGTGAACTCCTGTCCATGGTTGTTATCACTCGAAAGCAAGCCGCCGCCATGGTTTCACATGCTTGCTCTGTTTCTTTGCCTGAATCACCCCCTTCACATTCTGTGGGGAATCCTACGAATACCAGCGAGGTTCCTAAAATTCCTGTGGGAGATAAGGAATTTGCCAAGTTTCTAGATGCTAATTCTAGTGCTATACAATACTATTTGTCTCATACCCCTGAACGTACGCCTGATGGTCAGCTCCTTGTTGGTATGCCTATTAGTATAGCTGCTCATTTAGCTCCCACTCCACCTGATAACACCACCTTGCTTCTGCATCTCTAGCCCCGTCTCCCAATCGGCGGCTTGAGAGGTTCATCCGCTCGATTAGCTTTCCTTTGGCTAATCTCGGACCCCACATATCATTACCGCCGACCGCCCCTACCTCATCTCTCTTGCATCGCCTCTCGTTCGGGACTTGCTCTCTGCCACCTATCCACACGAGCTTTCCTTCTCAAGCTCCACCTACCTTTTCACTCCCATACACGTATCCAAAGTGACCTCAACATCCTATATGGGACATCCCTATTCGGTTGCCTCAACATATTCATCCTCCACACCTTATCAACACTTAACCCCTCCGATGTAATCAGCGGTGGTCCTTGGTCCAATTTTCCTCCGTTTACCACAACCACACCATCATCTCATCCAACTACTGATTTAATTAAACAAATGATGGACAAAATGCAAAACCTGGAGGCTTCTGTTTTAGGAAGTCGTAACACCTTGACATACGAGAAAGTTTGTCGGGAGCCCATTCACCCTTCTGTCCCCCTTCATTCATATCCTCCTCAATGGGAGTTACCAAAATTTACCCGTTTTAACAGTAAAGAGGACCCTCAACAACACTTGTGATCATTTAGACATGCTTGTTATTTGATCTCTCATGATGATGCCTTGTTACTCCGCACCTTTCCCATGTCCTTATCGGGACCCACCTTGGAGTGGTACAAGACTTTAACCCAAAGACTCGATCTTCTCTTTTAACCAATTTAGCCCAATCTTTCTTGGATCATTTCTCCATTAACATTGCCAAGAAAGTATCTATCACCGACCTCTATGCCATCCGACAATTTGAGGATGAATCTATCGCAGATTTCGTTGGACGATGGCGGGGCCTTATCAACCAACTTACGTATGCCTTGCCTCAAACCGAACTTATCGAACTGTTTACGCGGGCCTGCGCTAAGCACATCTCCCCTACCCTCCAAATTCAAACTTTCCGTACATTCGACGAGGCCTTTACTATGGCTCGAAAACTAGAGATTCGAGCCTTAGAGGAAGAGAAATTGCGGTTGCGTAACAAAAACCCCAATTTCCGAACTTCAGATTCCACCAACAAACCTAACACCACCAATCCTCACCCATCGACCGCTTCGAAATCAAAAGGGGCCGTGCACGCGGTGATGGTCAAATCCCAACCACCGTCTAATACCCCGCCAAAAACCACTTATAAGTATAAAGCAGAACCCATCAACTACACTCCCTTGGGAGAAACATATGGTGTGATATTGGAAAAATTACTCAAAGCAGGAGCCATTACCTTACCTCCTGTTAAACCTCATTCTGGGTTTGATTCCACTCGCGCCATACCTTCCTGGTACAAAGAAAATGACTTTTGTAACTTCCACCGCGTGAAGGGACACAGTCATGAGAACTGCAAGATGTTGAAAAACATAGTGCAGGAAATGGTTGATGCGGGGGATATAGCCCTCGATAATCCTAACACCCCTGCTAACCGAAATTTGAAAATATTCAACAAACCATTCCCGAATCATTCTTCTAATAACAGTAATCTAAATCAAGATATCTTAGCTGAGGAGAGTGTTCATGAGATCCATGCAGTCTTCGATTCCCAGCCGAAGACCTCTGTCAAACAAATCCTCAATCAAGCCTCTTCACTAACGCAGGAAACCGAACCCCCTTCCTCGCCATCAAGACAAACTAAAATCCTTGCCGTTCCTTTACCCATCAAGGAATTAGCTGCCTGAGTTCCCTTCTCACAAATGAGCCTTCTTATACCACATCCTTGCAAGAGGCGTGAGCGGATGTTATCTAATTTATCTATTTCCCAGACGTCTCCTTCTACCATTCTCACTTTGTACAAGAGGAAGGCTCGCCACTTCTTTTCTCATCCTTAGGACGAGCAACCTCTTGAACTGACATCACCACATTCTTTAAACATAACAGATCCCCTCAAACACGCCCTCTTACCTATTATTCCTTCATCACCTAAATATTTTCAATGACCAGTCGACCTCTTAACATCTATTGATACAGTGCCTCATCTACCCCCTATATCACACCCACAGTGGACTGGAATCACAACCCACCTTTCTTCCGTACCAAATTTACAATTCAAACCCGAAGACTGTCATTCTCCAGAGGATAGACAAATCCTATGGGAACGTTTGAGTACCCCTTATTCTACTCAAATGCAGATGACCGATCCCGACACCTCTACCATATACCCGAAGTGTTTACAGAAACTCAAAATGCCCATGTTCTCACCTTCACCCCCCTCACCTCTACCAAATGCCCCGTCCACTTCTATTAACTTAACCAAATCTTCTCCTACGCTTGGGACCTCACCCATACCTAGTCTAACACACCCACCTAAGCGGCTTGATTTATCTAAAAATAAAGCCGTCCACCCCATTAGGAGACAAACTCAATCTCCTCAACCTATGCCTCTATCATAACTAAAACCATCATCGTCACACCTACCTTCCATATTGGGACCCCATCCATCTACCTTACATCAATATATCATACCTCCTGCGTTTTCTTTCAAAATGACCTACGCCTTCTACACCTATACTGAGAGATCAAAGGGTATATCAACACCGTTACTCCACGTATCTCGTCCACCTATCAACCCTAAACAAATTCCATCATCAAAAGATTTGTTTTCGGTCACTCCTATTTCCCCGTGGTTGTTTTCTGATACCACATCATCTGTGGCCTCATCATCCAATATAGCTTCTGCGCCAAAGAAACCACGTTTAGTGAAAACCACGTGTCAACACCCCTCGGCTAAACCACCACCCGTACGAACCAACCACGCCCAAACATTACCAAAACCTGCACAACCAATACCGCATCCTCCTCCGATTTTGACCCACTCAAAGGATCTTACGCCAAAATCCTTGCTATGTTGGTGGAGAATGCGACCATTTCCCTACCCCCACTTAGACCTTATGACCCGTCTAAACCTCGACCTATAGGTTATGATGAGTCTAAAATCTGCGCCTATCACCGCACACCAGGGCATGATGTGGAGGGATGTAAATCTTTAAAAACCATCCTTCATCAGTCACCTCTCCCGGATAGAAAGGTTAAGAAAGACAACTTACGAAGGGAGAGACCTTTAGCTTCAATTCCCTCTACTATACCATCTATCCCCGCCTCACCAAGATCTATCATTATTTCAACCCCACCTCTTGAACACCATGATTTATCCCAACCATCTTCCTCATCTCAAATCTACGAGATTAATATGATTAGTGTCGTTACTCGAGGGTAGAAAAACAATGGGAAAGCAAAAGAAAACACACCTGCGGCATCTCTTTCTCCGTCAAACATCCCGATTGCACCACCACCTAAAGTGGTCATTCGCGGACCCACCTATCCCGTCTCTAATGGAATTTCCCACCGAACTATGATCAAACAGCTTCACCAATCACCCGTAAAAATGACCATTGTATGATCTCATTCAGACTTCTGAATCTCATCGACAAGCTCTCATTGAGATCCTTCAAGGGATAGAGGTTTTACCTAATGAAACATTTCCTATTACCTCTATTCTAACACCCAATCATGTTGCTTCACTCATTAAACAATCCATCTCCCCACCACTACCGTCTCTCGCATACAGCAAGCCGCCGCTTTGTCGGTTTCCCAAGATGAAATTATTGACTTTGGTACCGAAGATCCCGACCTCGCCTTTTCATCTCAAAGCCTTACGTCCGGGACATTTGGGTACGTCGTGTTATGATTGACGGGGGCACTAGCCTAAACATCATCTCTTCAAAAGCCTTCCAACAAATGAATATCCCTTCTAGTTGCATGTGTGCCAATCCCATCATGTTGCGATCATTCAATGATGCTATTACTTCTACTTTAGGCACCGTGATCCTTAACATTCGTGTAGGACCACGTACTTTACCCGAACTCTTCTATGTCCTTGAGGGAGAGTTCCAATACAATATGTTGTTAGGCCATCCTTGGATCCGGGCTATGGGATGCGTTCCCTCCACCTTACATAGATGCATAAAATTTGAGTACGAGGGGAAGTCCTACACCATAAAAGCTGATCCTCCCCCCTTCAAAACTTGCAATATGTTGTATCGCCCTAATGATGTACTTATACCAGTCAAGACACCCATTCATCCAACCCAGCCGTCTACTTCCGACACACCTACACCTTCAACCAATGAAACCGCTGTTACAAATATTACTTCCTTTCCCGTAGATAACATCCCAACCTCCGACCCCTTAGTAGATGTTTTTCAACGCCTTACGCTGGGGGAGTACCGCCTATATAACGTTAGTTCTTTCCCTACCCCACAGGAGTACGGACAATTACATGCACATCCCACCTACGACCGTCGCGTGGGGGAGGTAATCTCTTACGGACCACCCCATTGCCGCACCAACCTAACGTATGGGGGTGTTGACACATCTTCCATTACCCCTGAACCTCCTCTTGGTGTGGTTCCCTTCCAATCTGATTTTCAATACCTGACAAATCGTCGCTTCGCCCTCACCTTCTTGACTCGCTGTGCTTGGAAAGGCTTTGGTTTTGGTCTTTATGAACAAGGCTGACATACACTCATTCCCGTGACTACCCGCAAACACAATGATCACAGTGGTCTCGGTTTTCCTGAAACACCTACATAGGAGACACCTCCCGTCACCGTATCCTCGGAAGAAGACGATGTCACCCCTACCAAACCATCATCACCCACTTTGCCATCATCACCCTCAGAATCGATGGACCCTGAATCTATCCCTCCTAACTTTTTTTTTTTTCATAAATGCCATCTTCATAGGTCCTCTCACTTATCAACGTGATAATGAGGACCCATCTTCTCTTCCCCTTCTGTATCCAGACATGATCGAAGAGGATTCGCCTTCGATTAATGTTGTTGAGTGCCAGGATGATGACTCCATCCTCACTTACCTTGGGGCGGACGACTCCTATCTTCAACGTGCCTTACCATCTGAAACTCAAACCATGTTGAATGAATCGACTATAGAAATCAACATCCACACAGAGGAGGATCCTCACATTGTGAATATCGGACAATCCCTTAACACATTAGAACAAGCCGCCTTTACTACCTTTCTCCGTACCCGCAACCAAGCTTTCGCTTGGTCCTACGCGGACATGCCAGGAATTGATCCTACCATTGCCGTCCATAACATCACTCTAAACCCCGATTCCAAACCAGTCAAACAAAAACTGAGAAAAATACATCCACGCATTGCCCTCTTGGTCAAAGAAGAGCTTCAACGACTTCTTTCTGTTTCCTTCATCTTGCCTACTGACTATCCTCAATGGATTTCTAACATCGTACCTGTCACTAAAGCGACGGGGGGACTTTGGATATGCACGGATTTCCGAGACCTTAACCTCGCTTGCCCCAAGGATGACTTCCCCCTCCCAAGTATTGATCAACTTGTTGATCTCACTGCGGGCCATGAAATTCTTTCTCTCATGGATGGCTTTTCGGGATACAACCAAATTTTGGTTGCCCCTGCCGATCAACACAAAACTGCCTTCATAACTCCTTGGGGAACCTTCTGTTATCGTGTCATGCCGTTTGGCCTTAAGAATGCTGGTGCTACCTATCAGCGGGCTATGAATTACATTTTTCATGACATTATGCACACTATCCTTGAGGATTATGTCGATGATCTTCTTGGTAAGTCTAAACATCGCAGTGAACATCTCGATGTTTTAACCATTATTTTCGATCACTGTTGCAATATTCAGTCGGCTTCAACCAAAGAAATGTGTCTTTGGTGTTCTTTTGGGAAAACTTCTTGGCTTTATCATCTCTTTGCGTGGCATTGAGGTCGATCCATCTAAAGTAAAAGCTATCCTAGAAATGCCCCCACCCAAAAACCTCAAACAATTGCGTAGTTTGCAGGGTAAACTTCAATCCATCCGGCGTTTTATCTCTCAACTCTCGGATCGATGTCACCCCTTCCATCACCTTCTTAAAAAAGACATTGCCTTTCAATGGAGTGAAGAGTGTCACCAAGCCTTTGAAGCTCTCAAATCCTATCTTTTGCAGCCACCCGTGCTTATCCCACCCCAGGACGACCGCCCTTTCTACCTTTATCTTTCCGCCACTGACCATGCTATAGGAGCTATGCTCACACATCGGGACTCGGCACGTCGAGAACAGGCCGTTTATTATATAAGTCGTACCCTCATGGATTACGAGACTAGGTATACACATGTAGAAAAATTGTGCCTAGCCCTATCATTCATAGCCACCAAACTCCAACATTACCTCCTGAATCACAAAACTTTTGTCATCACCAACACGGACCCCATTCATTATATGTACGCCAAACCACATCTAAACCAACGCATCACTCGATGGCTTATGCTCCTCGCCAACCTCGACCTTGAGTTTGTACAACAGAAGTCAATCAAAGGACAAACTCTTGCAGACCAACTTGCGGAGGCCCCTTTACCTGGGGAACAATTTACCAATTTTACATTCCCAGATGAACTCATCGCTACTCTTTCCCTCAAGGAGGAGTCGTATCCAATGACCCTCTTCTTCGATGGATCTAAATGCCAGCACGGCAGAGGATCCAGCGTTGTTCTCATCCCTCTTGACGCTGAACCTATGCCTCTTTCATTCCGGCTTGATTTCCCCTGCACTAATAATACAGCGGAATACGAGGCCCTTGTTCTAGGTCTCCAAGTTGTGTTACACTTAGGTATCAAATCTATCAATATTTTTGGCGACTCTCAAGTTATGGGCATCTACCAATGTAAAAATGAGGAACTTCAAAAGTACAAACACTACATGGACTCACTTCTAGCCTTATTTACTCACTATTCTATCCAAACCATTCCCCGCTCCACTAACAAATTTGCGGATACTATGGCTTGCTTAGCCTCGCAAATTCCAGCTTCATCAACTGACTTTGAATTATTCGTCTTGGTCCAACAACTTTTTGCACCATCCTATTCAACCTCGGTAGTTGGTATGATAAATACTGTGTCTACTAATTCGCAGGATACCTAGTACCACCAATTTCACGACTACCTTACAATCTCTGTTCTCCCTTTGACCTTACTAGTAACGGCAAACGTGCTTTTCTTAAAAGTGTTTCTCGTTATGTTGTCATGGGGGGACTCCTCTATAAACGTGGCTTTGATGGCATCCTCCTTCGCTGTCTAACTAGCGCGGAGGTCACCTATACCATCCAACAAGTCCATGATGGGATTTGTGGTGGACATTTTAGTGGCCTTGCCGTGGCTAAACGAATCCTTCGCCTAGGTTATTATTGGCCTACTCTCAATAACGACTGCTACGAATATGTTAAGCGTTGTGTTATGTGTCAACAACACGCCAACCTTCAACATACTCCTAGCCACCCCCTACAGGTCACCCGAGACCTTTGGCCTTTCTCACAATGGGGTTTAGACCTTATCGGTGAGATTCACTGCCCTCTTCGCAATGTCACCATTGGATAATCACAATGACCGAATATTACGAAATGGGTGGAGGCCATTCCACTCGTTTCAATTAAAAAAGAAAAAATTGTCAAATTCATTAACCATCACATTATCTCGTCGTTTTGGTATTCCTCATCGCTAATAATGAGATAATGGTAAATCTTTTAAAAACAAGTTGTTACAAGATCTTTGTGACAACATTGGTATCAAACTTAGTTTCTCATCGCCTTACTATCCATGCATCCAATGGTTAGGCTGAATCTTCTAATAAAACCCTAACCAAAATCCTCATGAAAGTTGTCAATAAACTGGAAGAAATTGCACGATCACATTCCCTTTTCCCTTTGGGCTTATCGTACTAGCATTCGTACCTCCACTAATGCCACACCTTTTTCTTTGGTATATGGTACCGAGGCTGTCCTGCCTCTCGAAGTACAAATACCCTCCCTTAGAATATCTCTTCAGGATATTCTCACCAACGATGATTTCCACCAAGAGCGGTTAGCCCAATTGGAGCTTCTTGACGAGCGTCGTCTTACAGCTCTTGATCACCTCCAAATCTATCAAAAACGTATCAAGCGTGCTTATGATAAGCGACTTCATGAGCGTACCTTTAAGGTTGGTGATCTTGTCCTCAAAGAGAATCAACATGTAACCAAACTAGAAAAGAGTAAACGTGGAAATTTTTCTCCTAATTGGATCGGGCCTTATATAATCACTCACACTTATGGATCAGGGACTTATCATCTAGCTTCGCTTAATGGTAAACCTGAGCCTGAACCCCTTAATGCCTTGCATCTTCGACCATTCTACTATTGAATTTAGTGTTATATCACTTCTTATCTACCTACTGCTCGTCCCTTGAGCTCATTTACCGCTACATACATTTTGTTTCCTACACCTCCAAATAAAATCAAGCTCACTTCTCACCTCCCCTCAAACGATGCCTTCCCCTTTTTAGTCTAGTCCATGACTTTAAAGTCTTAAAATAACACCTTCTTATGGGATTTTTCTTGAGTCAAACTTCCTACAAAAACTAGATGCTCCACGTCAAAAGGACATCTAGCTATCTACCTTATATATAGACTGCTCCCTCGAAGGACAGCTATATGCCAAATTATTGCTGCTATTATATATATGATGCTCCTCAGAAGGACAGCTATGCATTAAAAGCATATCTGCTACTATAAATAGACTGCTCCCTCAAAGGACAGCTATACACAGTTAGCCTTTATCAGAAGCTTCTCGCATGGATCAGCTTCGTGAAGACCTCAAGAATAGTATAATCAATATCCCTTGTAGACTTCCCGCATCGATCAGTCTATATTCAGTAAAATAAAAGCCTCATTCAAAAGAACTTTTGAGTCATGGACTTGTCTATTTAGGGTAGGTTCTCTTTCATCAGAACACTCACTTTATAATAAGTTCTCCGTACCTCAGCTATATCATCCACCTCACCTCACCATATGTTTCAACTCAAGGGACATAACGCACACCCGATATATTGTGATCATACAACTCTTTTCACCTATTGACTTCTCGCCTATGCACCGGCACCTAGGGCTTCAAGTTCATTCTATGTTATGTGGTTTGTTTTTCTCTGTTCACCTGTGGAGCACTCTTTCCTCTTGGCCTTACATCTAGGATTGTGTGTTGATCTTAATCAGGACATGATTCCCTACCACTTGGGTAGGCTAACTTTCGCTTCCCTTATACCTTTTACAACATCACCAATTCATTACCAACACCATCAACCTTACCTTACCAATATTAATATCAATATTTTTACCAACCAACCAATTGCCTAAACCGTACCAAATTGCCTGAATTCACCTCTCCCTGATCCTAAGGGAGAACTACATCGGTCTGAGGCCCCTCCTTGCTTTGTGCAATGGGCTATGTAGGTAGCACTTCGGAGACATGGGGTCTCCCAAGGTTAGCTCGACCATCCCCTACCATAACCTATCATGTGTGGTAAATATAAATATTTTTGTGTATTTCTATTTAATCACATTCCTCTTTATCCTTTTTCAAAACACCGAAAGTCAAAACGAAAACATTCTTATTATTATCGTAACTCAAATCAACATACATATTTAGTTTTATTTAGATGTTAAACAAATACATCTTCTCTATCATCGACACGCAGTCGGCATCCTTATTAATTCTTATACCTTGCTAACATTTATTTAGACCCTTACGCCTCATCCCGAACTAGGTGAGGATCGTGATCGTCGACCCTCTCGCCGAGCCTCTCTGTCCTCAAAGTTACCACGGCTATTGGTACCGCCACCGATCGCCAACCTCTCTCGTAACATATGAATATGCCCTCTCGCATGGAGGACTTCACCTCTAGTCTCTCCACCCGTGACTCCGCAACCGCTAACAATCCTCTTGTCTCATTCACCTGCGTTTGGAGCTGCTGAACCAAACACTGTAGACGATCCCTCTCTGCTATAATCACCGCTATGTCAGGACGATCACGTATACCTTGCAGCTCTGCTACCCACCATAATCTATAGGCCCTGTTGTTCTCGCATCCATTACCTCGCGATCGTCGCTACTTCTTGTAACCTTACGGAGGTGTTGGCTCGGGAGGTGAGAATACTGCCTCTGCGTCGATCCTCATATATGGTCTATAAGCCTGCGGTATGTCCTGCACCAATCCAAATTGTCACCGCACGCGATCTATAGGAATCCTCTCATATTCACCTGGCCTGTGCCCCGCGATCCACCTCAATCGCTCTACACCCCTCAACTCCTCGCCTATGCTCTCTGTTACCATATAGTTCCCATAAGGCCTCCAATAGATATCGCATGGTTGTCACCCTCTCCCATATACCGCCTGTAATACTCAATGTCACCGTCACGGCCGAGATCTTGCCTCTTGTTCTGTCTGGACCCATCATCGAATCCCATCTCCGTACTCGGTCTCTCCTGACTAGATGGGTCGGCCTATTGGTCGCACACAAACAATGTGCTCATAGGCCCAACAGTGTAATAAGTATGAACAATCCAGTGTCATCTGTGATTTCACCTACAAGCCCATAAACCCCTGTATAGCTCCACCAAATATGCAGGTGCCCATGCAAACGTCACGTTCCTTTCTATCATCTCCCAAATAACACACATCAATGCCTTTGGAAATCTTCCCCCTTCCGCCCTCGGTAATGCATAATACCCTACCACTATCATTAATAGCACTGCTAACCTTGTCTCCTCAGGGTGTGCTGCATACATTACCCCATAGGTGAATGTCAAACCTCGCTGTGTCAGATCTCGTACGTATGGACCAAATACTGTTGTTATCGCTGCCCGCCCGCATTCAAGCATTGCTCGATATACTATTTCTCCTATAATATGGAGTCTCAAAATACGGAACACATCTTCGATTGTCACTGTCATCTCCCCTGTTGGCAGATAGAAGGTATTTTTCTCAT
The DNA here is from genome assembly GCA_018340775.1 of Taxus wallichiana var. yunnanensis. Classification (NCBI taxonomy): domain Eukaryota; kingdom Viridiplantae; phylum Streptophyta; class Pinopsida; order Cupressales; family Taxaceae; genus Taxus; species Taxus wallichiana. Next base: position 526,085,748 of record CM031234.1, read on the forward strand.
GATTCCATCTCTCAATCAACGCCTGTAACATAGCATGGTTACGTGCGATTCGTGAATAATGGTGGATTCCACTTAACCCCAAACGATTTATCAATGTCCATTGGTGGCATTACATCTCGCTCGGATTCGTGACAACAAAGATCTTTCAGTACACTATCATTCATCCTCAACCCCGCCTCGCCGCATACATCCAAATAACAAACAACCATTCAATCCATCAAATCCCCACGGGTTTTCCTCACATTCTCGGAAATTCCTACAGCTGACGAAGATCGTTTATAGTCAATCGAGTACCAGTTCAAGAATCGATACCAGTTGTCCCTAACCGATATCGGTCACTGTCACCTTCATATAGACTGCCTAAACACACTGCCTATGACAATAATTTGAGCGTTTATTCCTTTCTATACATACAAACATACCTGAAACCCCTGATTACCTACCCCGTAACACTTATAACCCTTGCTATCATGTTTTCTTTTTCATATCTACCCACTTAATCTCTTATTCATAACACATGCAAAAATCAAATCACAACCAAAACGTTTACCTCTTGGGTTGCAGCAGCTTGCGGTGGCACTTGTCTTCCCTCTCGGCCCTGCCTGCTGGATGCTTCTCCTCGTTCTGCCATGATCACCACTCTTTTCAAATTCGCCTTTCTACTTTCTGAATCTCTTTTCTTATCACTCAAATCTCTCATACAATTACCTGTCTCAGTCGTCAAAAAGCGTCGCGTTCGCGTATTTAACTTCTTGCATGGCTCTCAAAATTAGAACTTAAGTTGCCACCCTAGCTTTTCTATTTTTAGAAAAGCTCATACCTAAGTAACCGATATCGGTCTATTAGCTACCGTAATTTGTTCCCTAACCGATATCGGTTACACACCTGGCTTTTTAAAACATGGTTCTTTTCTTCATTTTCTACCTAATTTTTTGTCGCGCCCGCCTCTTTTCCTGCATCACAACACCATTATCCATATTTGTCCATCCACCACACATATCATTACAATTTCATTAACATCGTCTATTTTTACAAAAACAAACAAACCATCAACTAAGGATATCAAAAAACTATCAATCTATACATCATTTGGATCCAACTCATCAGATACATATATAACAATGTCACAAAACCAGCCCACAACATGCAACATTTCATCATATAACATGTCATCCATATATACGTGCAAAAACAAAAACATCAACATCATCCATATATCAACATGTCAACTAAACTCATCCTACATTCTATATCACAAACCATTGACGAAATACTTAAAAACATTTTCAACACTGCATATGGATCAAAACATCATCTATATATATATATATATATATACAAGTTTCAAATGTACAATGTGCCCTGCATCGGGGCCTCTGTGATCTCATAATACAACAACAAAGCCGGCACGCAGGCCGCAATAAATATCAATCACCTCGACTCGGCTCGCAGGCCGGTCCCTCATATCAAAAATATACTCACCGCAGCCGGTATCAATCAGACAACCTGCACTCGGCTCAGCAGCCGTATATAATGAATGAATGAATCAATACATGAATAAATGTAGGCACGCAGGCCTCTATCAACACAACCGGTTCGCAGACCGGTGCCCATGTCCATATACAAAAACTATGTGGGGATCCCTCAGCTCTCCCCACCACCCTCAGCACCTCTCCCTGCTGGTCCCTGTGGTGCCTCTCGCCTCCTACCTGTAACGGACACACGGCTGTGGCTGCGCCTCCCTGCGATCTCTGACTATGCGAGGTCTCCACTCGGTGTGCCACATATGGCTGATACTCAGCTCCGGTATTATCAAGGACATCCTGATAGTACCGGGCCTCCGCTCTCGCCTCCATGTATCTATCCCGTGCCACCGTCGGTACTGGGGCTGGTCCCCGGACTCCTACCGCGCACCCCTTGTCAGTGCTTGGCTGTGCATTCTTTGGTGGTGGTATTCGTACTGTGCACTGGGCCGTGGCTACGCCACTGCTGGTGGTGGTGCCTGTTCGTGCCTCGCACTCGCACTCGCGCTTTGGGCTAGCTGCCCCTGTAAAACACCTATTCGTGCTCGTGCAGCAGAAGCTACCCTCGTAATAACTGCATTCGCCCCGAGTGATCTCACTCTGCTTGTCACCATTGCAAGTCTGGGTACATGCGCAGGCGGTGCTATCCTAGCTGCTCTCTGACCAGCCCACCACACCATGTATGCTCCCGTACAACCAGCATCATCTACACCATCACCTGCTGGCCTCTCAGCAACCCAATCTGGGTCCAAGGGCTGTGGTGCAGGCAGTGGGGCCTCTACATCATCCCTCCTGTACTGAGGGAAGGGAGGTGGCTCGTCCTGTCGTAGCCCCATCTGCTGCGTACCCTCTCCAGGGGTATCCTCTCGTACTCTCCCGGCCTCCATCCTGCTATCCGAATCTGCATCTTTGGATCCGGGGCAGAATCGTACTCGGAATCCTCTCGTGTGGGTGATGACCTCTGTAAGGTCTCCATACAATGTCTACCACTGTCAGGCCCTCTAACAAATGTCTATAATACGCCACATCCCGACCTGCAAGAACTACTCGTGGCTGGCCCACGACCCCCAACCATCTCTGAAAGCCATATCTGTATATGACCTGTGGCCCTGGCTGCTGGGGTAACCCTACTGGCCTGATGCATATGATGTGCTCATATGCCCAACAGTGAAGTAAAAAGGTAGAGCAAATCCCAAATCGCCTCATCCGGCGATAGCCCCATAGCTCCCTGTATAACTGCACCAGGTATACTGGTGCCCAAGCGTAACAGGTGTGCTCCTCCACCATCTCAAGCAGCACCCCCATCAATGCCCGTGGAAAGCGCCCTCCCTCTGAGTCCGGGAGGGCGAAGCAGGTGATCCCGATCATCATCAGCACGGCTAGCCGTGTCTCATGTCGGTGCGCACGGTACATGTCACCATACCCGATACTCGTGCTGTGATAGGTAAGTAGCGCGGCTGCATCTCTAAAAACTTGTAGGATGCTATCCATCGCTGTCTCCGAATCTACTTGGAACACTACCTCTCCCTCAATCGGCAGTCGAAGGATGCGATACACATCCTCCAATGTGATAGTCATCTCCCCAGTCGGGAGATGGAACACATTGGTCGCCGGATCCCATCTCTCGATGAGGGAAACCATCAGGCTGTGATCTCTATCAATAGACTCCGCCAAGTCCCACCTCGCGCATGATAGCCCAGGGTGCCGCGGATACGTGTGGCCGCATCCGCACCAACAGCAGGGGCATCTTATCCCGCATCGTCAACTCAGGCCGACGTGCTGTAGAAACCAACTCACAACCTTAGACCTACTCTTTATCACATCACCTACTTTACCCTCTATACCCCCTTTTATCCCCCCGACCACACCCCGACTCTCTAACCCCCCCCTCTAGTCACCTACCTTTTCCACTATCTCCCTCCCATACCCAACCCCAAACCCATACCAACCCAACCCCAAACCCATACAACCCACCTCCAAACCCATACCAACCCAACCCAAACCCAAACCCACACAAACCCCCAACAAACCCACACAAACCAAAGCAAAAACAAACAAAAACAAAACAAAACAATAAACTCCAACCGACGCCGGTCGATACACGACCGACGCCGGTCAAGCAATAAACCACCGCCTGCCGTTAACTGCGATCGATGCTGGGCCAGCTTAGCGACATCGGTCACATTGTCATTTCCGAGCCGAACCCTGCGCGGCCCCCACCCTATATTTTTCGATTTTCTACCAACCTCCCCACCCAAACACCCTAAAAACCTACCCACCTAGCCGCCTTAGCCTATTTAGCCTATCTACCCTCTCCCTTTTTCAAATTATTTCCATTTTCTACTTATTTCCTAAAAAATGTAAATTCCTACCCAAACCCCACATTTAACATAATAACATCAAATAAACACAATAAGGGGTTTCGAACCTACGCAGAGTGACAACACGTCGTCGTGGTGGGATGGGTGGTGGTGGTCCACTGGTCCACTCCTCCTCTCGGCCTGTGCCATGGCTCCAAATGTCCTCTTCTAGGCCCTCAACCAATCACCTACTTCCTCCTCCTCACTCGGGCCCACTAACAACTCACTCCTCCAGTCAAATAATGCCACCTCACGCACCAAATGCTCCAATCTCCACTCTCCACGTCAGACAACTCAAATCGATTTTCAAATTAGACAAGTGACAATGACTGGACGTATTTTTCTTTTTATAGGTTTTTCACATGGAACCGATACCGGTCAAATCGTGCCCTAAGAAACCGGCGTCGGTTATCTAACCGGTACCGGTCATAGATAACCGATATCGGTTTTATCCTTTTTTACCCAACATTTTGCCCTTATTTACTATTTGCCCTTTTCCACCAACATCGCCTATATCCACCTTTGATGCAAACATTTTCACCATTTGGCCCGACCCAAGGCCTCACCCTACCCATTTGGCCCGACCCAAGGCCTCGCCCTACCCATTTGGCCCGACCCAAGGCCTCGCCCTACCCATTTGGCCCGACCCAAGGCCTCGCCCTACCCATTTGGCCCGACCCAAGGCCTCGCCCTACCCATTTGGCCCGACCCAAGGCCTCGCCCTACCCATTTGGCCCGACCCAAGGCCTCGCCCTACCCATTGGCCCGACCCAAGGCCTCGCCCTACCCATTTGGCCCGACCCAAGGCCTCGCCCTACCCATTTGGCCCGACCCAAGGCCTCGCCCTACCCATTTGGCCCGACCCAAGGCCTCACCCTACCCATTTGGCCCGACCCAAGGCCTCAACCTACCCATTTGGCCCGACCCAAGGCCTCACCCTAACCATCCGGCCCGACCCAAGGCCGTAACCCAACAACTTGGCCCGACCCACGGCCGTATCACTTCAATACCATACCCACAATCAACGTTTTATTTTATCCATCCATCATGTACCTTTTGTTCAATCGAGCTCACCTGTTCGTGTTTTAGCATGATTAGGGTCCTTGACTTGATCTGTCGACCAACTTTTCCTAGACCTAGACCGTGACGTTTATCTCAACCAAACCAACCATTTCGTACTTCGCTGAACATGCCTAAACGTTCTGCGTACCTTACCTGTTATATACCCTGGAGCTACTTCCTATGCCTTGGATACCAGGATTATATCACCCTTGTTTGGATAAACTATCGACCTTTGCCTATACATTGCTGGTTTGCTCGCCAAATCATGTACCCTAGTCGTAAACTTATTACATTTCAACATCGCTCGCTTCCTGGACCTACCCCACCACCTTACCATCCTCTCTACAACATTTACCCTTTATCAACCCTATCCCCGATTTCCCGTCGCTCAATCTGCGTGCTAGATTTGAGGGGGATTACCTATATCCTTAACAGGAGAAACCACTTCATATTATTGTCCGCGCAGCTTTACAACACAAGCTACACGACAATAAGGGGCTAATGTAGACACCAAATTCGTGTCTTATGACCCCTTGTGACCCGCATCCCATTTCGCAACCTAACCTCATTACCTAAACCTTACACAATTATTTATTAATTACCTTGTAATTGATAAATCCCCATCACCTCACCTGCCACCTCATTTTGCCACCTCATCATGACCTAGCCCTAATCCTAAACTAACCTAATTAAGACCTATAACTTGGTCTACACCTACACCCATGACTAAGGACCCCTTTCTCGCACCCAAAACCGACCTTCTAGTCACTTGACCAAGCCCGCAATTGATCTCTCGGAGAAAAGCAAGGAAGGTGGGCTATTTTACTAAAAATAGCCTACTTTTTCCTTACCGATGCCGGTTCCTACTCGACCGCCGTTGGTTACGCAACCGCCATCGGTTCCCTGTAAATGGCCTCCCCAAACCAAAAACAAAGGATCGGAATTTCATTTTGGATCAGTGGAAGGATTTTGAATCAATAGAGATCATTGGGAGCGATCAGAGTCGAGATCTTCACTTGGTCGAGCAGAGACGAGTGGAGAAACCAGAAGAGTTTGCAGCGAAGGAGATCAACTTGCATCTTCATCAAAACCAGTAAGTCACATCTTGCATGTCCTCTGTTATAACATTTCTTATGCTTTTTGAATCACGATCCTCATAAATCCATTCCCGAATCCACTACCCAGCCGTGCCATATGCATCTAACTATCATTCATCTACCTCTCATTACCTTATTTCCTAATATCACCTATATACTCTGACCTTACAAATAACACAAACACCCCACAAAACAACCAACTCGCAGATCCTAAACCCTACCGACATCGGTTACAAAGTGACCGGTATCGGTTACCCGACTTACAACCAGAAATCAGCCTTTTCCCTACCTGTTTCAACAAAGCAACTTAATTGATATTTTACAGTCTTTTGTGTTAATTCATATTAGCAGGAAACTGACCACCTTCGAAAGGAAGTTTTATATTTCCTGGGCCCAAGCAAGCGCTTCCCCATTTATTGTCTAATTAAAATCTTGTGGTCTTGTGTTCTTAATTGCAGGTAGTCCTTCCAAGACAAAAAGGAGTTCTTCGCAATCAGCCTGATCTTTCTCTACGGTACGTGCACACCATCTTGACATTCTACAGGTATTCCTCCTAGCCCCAACCCTTATCTGTTTCTAAAAGGAATGAAACATTCCGAGTGAAACAAAGATATGTATTAATATATCAATAAGAACATCTATAATGGGCAAAGGGTTAATTACAACATCGATAACAACATGTGATAATTTTAACAAGCTTATGATACATGACAATATGAATTATAAAATTGTAGGTAAACTTGTGATTACCCCTTTGGGCACCATTAATGATCAATTAATACATGTTTTATTAATTTCATATTATTTGATAAAGATGAAATTCATAAGTTGGGTTGTTGATTATATATATAAACACTTCTAAAGATGAGGTGTTATCGAATAACACTACATTCATCAGCTTGTTTCTAATTGATCAATATCAATTACAATGTTTCACTTGAACATGCAATCACCCCTTTGGACATTGTAATTGATATTGATCAATTGATGCAGGTCTTGTTAATGTAATGTTTTATGAAAACACATCATCTTCAGAAGTGAATGCATGTAAGAATCGGAATTGTAATAGCTTGACTACATATGCTATTATGGTGGCATCAAATATGTTGTAATACTAGAATACTTTCAATGACATAACTTGACTACTGTCAATGATATAATGCATTCTTGGTAGCTACTTTGTGCTTGATTTTAAGTAGGGAGAAGAATAAATCTTTCATTCAGGACACTTTTTTATGTTTGTTGAATTCCTCTACAAAGTGGGTTAGAGGGAAAGAATTTTTGTGCCTCAAAGTTGCAATCATAGCAATCAATACTTACCCAAATTTATATCAAAATACAAGAATATAGATTGATTTTGACTCCAAAATAATAATCATGGTTGGTGGAGGTTTTTGAGAGGTGTGGGACAAGTTTAACTTGTCCCACAAGCTTCCAATTTAGACTCCCAAGACCAAATCTGAGTGTCAAAGAGGATGGAGTGTTCTACACTCCAAAATCTACCTTACACAATCTATCATTTCACTTACACAACTCTTACATCCTCTTACAATTTCTTACACGCATTTATATCTATATGATTGTATTTATAACATGTTTTGACATAAAGATTTATTTATCTATCATATGGTTATACATAATATAAATCAAGTTTAATTATTAATCAAGACAATATTATTATTTCCTTACATTCCACCTCCCAATTAATTTAATTAAAATTTAACTATATGACTCCCATATTATACCATCACTTTTAAATTAAAAGAAAGAACACCTCACAAACGGAATACATAGAAAAATAATTTTAAAAAGGGACACAACAAATAAAGCACATATATGCCCCATGGTCACAATAATGGAAATCCCCCCATGGGAAATCCTAACACAACACAACACACAAATCAAACACAATTGCCATGGTGACCCTTGTTGATTTCACACTAAATTTCAATATGGTTAGTCTCAGGTCCCCGACATTGTTGTGATTTTAACCTGCAAAATACAAAATACCTCCTTCGGCCTCGTGGCCATATCAGAACATCCAAATGATATATAAACATTAAATCCAAATCACAACAATATCAAGATTTTAACATTTATCAATTAAAATTCAATTTGTAACTATATCATCATCCAATAGATCTCTATACTAGAGCTATTCATAATACCAATGTCACATGTCTAAAATCAACATCAATAACCTATCCATCTCAACCAAGATGTCATAACCTATCCATCTCCATGATCATCAAGCATAATAACTGAATCCAGATCAATGTTAATCCATAGTCTAACATCTAATCATCATACTGAGAAAAATATAATAATGTCCATATTAATCCATGATCTAGTATATACCCATCATACTACATCAAAAACACAATAATATCCAAAATATGATCAATAGTGTCAGGATCAGTATCTAAATAGTGTAAAAGAGAAGTGGGCACTACATCCCCCTCCCCTTAGACTTGACTTCCTCCTAGAAGTCACTGGAACAAATGTGGAAACTGCAATCGTAAGGTAGTAGCATCCTCCCAAGTGGCTATAGTCTCGTCATATCTTTCCATTTGCACTGTACTCGATCAATATCTCTACCTCGAAGGCCCAGGGACCTACGATCTATGATACAGATGGGCTCCACCATCACCTGTCCCTGATCCTGTACCTGCAATGATGTCCAATCTAGTACATGAGAAGGATTTGTGATGTATCTCCTAAGAACAGAAACATGAAACACATCATGTACGCGAGACAAGTTGGGTGGCAATGCTAGACGGTAGGCCAATGGGCCGATACGCTCCAAGATCTCAAAGGGTCCAACAAATCGAGGAGCTAACTTAGAACCTTTTCCATAATGGATCGGGCTCTTATGTGGCCTAACACGAAGGAAAACCTTCATGCCCACATCAAAATTACGCTTGGTTCTATGTTGATTAGCGTACTTCTTCTGCCTATCTTGTGCCTCCTGTAATCTCTACCTAATCAACACTACATGTTGCTCCATGTCCTACAAAAGAGCTGGTCCGAGAGATACTCTATCCTCCAACCTATCCCAGCTAAGGGGTGTCTTGCACTCCCTACCATACAAGGCCTGGAAAGGAGCCATGCCTATAGAACTCTGAAAGCTATTATTGTAGGAAAACTCCACAAGATACAGATACTCCTCCCATCTCACCTGGTGATCCATCACATACATCCTGAGCATGTCCTCCAAAATTTGATTCACCCTCTCGGTCTATCCATCTGTCTTCGGGTGATAAGCTGTGTTGAAGTTAATCTTCATCCCGAGAACATACTGCATGGTAGTCCAGAAATGGGAAGTGTACAAAGGATTGCGGTCACAAATGATCTTCTCGGAATCTCGTGCAACCTAACAATCTCATCCAAGTAAACACGTGCCACCGCACTAGCTTTATAGGTGGTCTTTACCAGAGAAAAGTGAGCTAATTTTGTCAATTTATCAACCGTGACCATGATGGCATCGTGGTGATATCTCGACATCGGTAACCCAACAATGAAATCCATGGAAATGGTGTCCCATTTCCACTCCGGTATAGCATGAGGATAGAGAAGGCCAGCTAGATGCTGATGCTCGACCTTCACTTTCTGGCACTCTAAATAGCATGACACAAACTGAGCCACGTCCCTGTGAAGACCTCTCCAGTGATATAGCTATCTCAAAGTGGCGTGCATCTTCTTCACCCCAGGATGGGCTAAATAGGGTGCATGATGTGCCTCTGTCAAGATTTCCTGCCTCAAGCCTCTATCTCTAGGAACATATATCTAACCTCTATGACTGAGAAGACCATCTCGCCTCTATAGAGAAACCATCAAATTTCCCTCAAGGGGTCTCGAGACTCAATCTCGCTTGAGTTGCAATGTAGAAACTATCAAGAGGAAGCTGCTTTGAAGGATCCTACTCGCAAATCGTGCTCACTTTGAATTAGCCATACTCGAATGCCTCTGCGCTAAGAGCATCTACAACCACATTCTCCTTCCCCTTCACATGCTCTATCTCCATGTCATACTCACAAAGCAACTCCATCCAATTCCTCTAACGAGCATTTAGATTGGGTTGCGTGAAAAGGTGGCGAAGACTCAAATGATTTGTCCTGAGTGTGAATCTCTAACCAAGAAGAAAGTGTCTCCAACGAACTAAAGCATGCACAACTGCCACAAGCTCAAGGTCATGAGTTGGATAATTAAGCTCATGATCTTTGAGTTTGCGAGACTCAAAGGCTACAACTCTGCCCTCCTACATAAGAACACCTCCAAGGCCTGCCAACGAAGCATCTGTGCATACAAAGAACTCACCATGTGGATCTAGGCACTGCAAGAATGGGTGCTGAAGTGAGATATTACTTGTGTCTCAAGGCTTGCTCACACTTTTCTCGACCAAATAGACTTCTTCCCTTTCCACTGAAGGGAAGTGATGGGGTGTGCTATCTAAGAGAAGTCCTACACAAATCTCCTGTAGTACCTGCTAACCCCATGAAGTTGTGCACCTCTGTCACTGTAGTGGGTACTAGCCAATCCATAATGGCTCTAATCTTGGAAGGATCGACTGCGATACCTTCCCCAGAGATGATATGACCCAAGTACTATATCTCTGACTGAAAGAAAGCACACTTCTCCAAGTTCCCGTAAAGTTGTTGCTCACGAAGACACTGAAGAACCTATCGAAGGTGCCCCTCGTGCTCCTCACATGTATGTGAGTAAATTAGAATGTCATCAAGAAAGATGAGCACAAAGTGATCTAGAAAGGTCCTAAATACCCCATTCATCAAACTCATGAATACTGCGGGGGCATTCATCAAACCAAAGGGCACCACTGTGAACTCATAGTGCCCATACCTTATACGAAAAGTAGTCTTATGAATGTCTACCTCTGTAATCCTCAACTGATGGTACCCTGACTTGAGATCAATCTTAGAGAACACCGTGGCTCCCTTCATTTGATCAAACAAGTCATCAATGCGAGGCAGGGGATAACGATTCTTGATCGTTACCTTATTCAACTGGCGGTAGTCGATACACAACCGTAATGATCCATCCTTCTTCTTTACAAAAATGACTGATGCACCCCAAGGGGATACACTAGGACAGATAAGGCCTTTCTCCAGAAGGCCCTCCAGCTACAACTTGAGCTCGTAGAGCTCTAGGGTGGCCATCTAATAAGGAGCTCGTGAGATAGGCTCTACTCCTGGAACTAGATAAATATGGAAATCAATCTCACGTGGGGGTGGCATCCCCAGTAGCTCCCCTAGGAAAACATCTGCATACTCTCTCAAAATGGGATGGCCATCTAGTGATGGCCCACTAGACCCATTATCTATCTGGTCACTAAATGTTACTGCATACATCTAATAACCCCGTCGCACACACTGCTTGAGCTGCATAGTGGAGATAGTGTGAATAGAAAGCAGTCTCCCGACCCCAGAAATCACCGACTCAACTCCAAGATTGTCTGCACAAGATATAGTCTTATGATAGCAATCCATCCGGCCTGTGTGTGACAACCAATCCATGCCTAAAATGACTCCATACGAGCCCAAAGGAAGTATGCGAAGATCTCGAAGTGGTGGTGAAAGGTCCCAAGTTAACAAAAACTCCTTTACTAAGGATTCTACAGAGACCTTGGCTCCGAAGCCACCTCAACATCCCAACGATGACCCCTGTCTAATGTACCACTAGCCTCCATCGCTCTACTAAGGATAGTGCAATAAATGAATAAGAAGAACTAGAGTCAAACAATATGGAGGTAGGAACACCTCCAATACTACCTGTGGTCTCAATGACCGTGCTCTAGTGCTCGGCCTGGCGGTTCTCAACCGTTATGTAGATCCTGTGACTCCATCCCATGTCTCTGATTGTAGGCTCTAAGATGGGTGCCTTACCCTTATTAGGGTTCGGGGCAATCTCTCCAAAAGTTTCTCGCTGCTCCACACCTGAAACAACCACCGAAGCTCTCTAAAATGCAACACGCGCGTAAGGTGCCCTAGAGGTAGGTGCTGTGGATCCTGATGATCCATCTATAGTCTGTTGTCAGCCTCTATGGTCAAGATCCTACCGACTGAGCTCTAGCTCCACCCTATGTCCATGTGGGACCCCTAGGAGGCCCCATGCTCCGACCTCTCGTGCATCGCTCTCGAGGAGTCCTATATGGTGGTGGGCGGGACTGCTGCTGCTATTGTGGTCTCAAAGATGACTGCGAATAATGCCGACACCATAAGGAGGAGGAGCCGGCTCCCTCGATCTATTATCCCGAAACTTCGAATATGGCTCCCGACTGGTCTCTAGCCTCTTGCTAGGATTTACCCTAAGTCTCCTCTGCAATGTAGGCCTTCTCAACAGCCTCTACTAATGTCTTTGGGCAGTGGATCCGAACTTCACCTCTAATGTCTATATTAAGGCCCCGCATGAACTTGTGGATCCACACTTGCTCATCCTGCATGTAATCAATGTACTGAAGCAGGTCCAGGAACCTACTCTCATACTTGACCACTATAAGGGAAGCCTGTCGAAGGTCGTGGAACTCATCAATCCTCTGTTGTATGAATCTCCGTGGCAAGTATCTACTCCTGAATATCTCCACAAAAACTCCCAATTGATGCCTCTCGAGTCTATATGGAGCTTCTACTCCTCTGTCCTCCACCATACTCCAGCTCCATCCTTTCGTAGTGGATCGTAACATGAGCTTTTGTGTTGCTAGAACAAGGACAAAGCTTGAAGAAAACGCTCAAGATAATTAGCCATGCTTCTACCTCGGGATCCCCTATGTCACCTGAATAATGTGAGGGCCTAAGCTTCAGGATCTCCCTGATATGATCTGCAGCTGTGGTCTGACGGCCTCTGGGCCTCTCTATAAGCTCATCCCTAAGCCTAGGGCTCCAAGACCTCTCTCTATGCTCCAGAACTCTGTCACCCTACCTCCTAGGTGGTGAATCTACTCTGACTGACTCTGCATGAAAATTATCTCCTCCATCCTCCTCACTAAGTGGAGGGGGTGCATGTCCCTCTATGGAAATATCTCTGTCATGTCTGCTGAGTGCCCTCCTACTGATCCTCCATGTAGGGCAGCATTAACATCTTGGAGGGTCTGCAAAATCTGTGGTAGGATAGCTGCTAAACCCTAATCTGGTGGTGGTGGTGGTGGAGGTGGTGGTGGTGGTGACTTTGAGTCTCTGTGAATGTTCCTCTTGCTCCATCTAAGCTCCCTGCATAGACCAGAGTTGGAGTTAGTTCATTACCTTGAGTTTCCTTCAGTTTTCTAAGTTTACTAACATGAACAATTTTCAAACAGTCTTATTTTCTAGATTATCAATTTGCTAGTTTTAGGTTTCAAGTCTCAATGTTTCTAGTGTGCTTAGTGGTTTAAGCTTTTTAACCATTGCTCTGATACCAAGTGTAGTGCCCGCTTCAACTACCACTTGAGACCAAGAAACAAACTAGGAAAATTATGGAATATTTTTTTTTTATAAGAAGAGTCTATAACTAAGTTGTAAGACACTAGTTTGAAACTAAATAGGTTCTAGAATAGATTCTAATTAACCAAACACAATATTTCCATTTTTATCTTATAACAAGTTTACAAGGTTCCAATTTTGAGGTTACAAGTTTTACTAAGGTTCAGGGAGAAATTTATCCCCAGGCCTGCTCTCTAACAAGCCCTGAACTTCAACTAGATTTTTCACACACTTAGAGTCATCAAAACTTTCCTAAACTAGAATCATTGGATAGGAAATTTCATCACCTTTCCAACCATATAAATAATTCCTGTAACTCCTTGTAAAACTCAAGTTATGGCCACGGAGTTTTAGGGGAAAATTTTCCCTTAGAAGTCCACGGGGTTAGAAAGAAAAAGTCTCCGTGCCCCCGTCGATGCCCAAGTTGCCACGTGTCATCACATGATTGGGCTGGGTCGATGGGTTGCGGGAAAATATGAAATTTTTCCCAAAACCAAGTTTCAATTTTTCGAAGGAAAATTTTCTCTGTGCCTCTGCGCTTGCTCAAATGGCCACGTGGCGTATTTTGATTGGTCGCAGGCCGGAGAAAATTTGGATTTTTTTCCCAAGGGGTTAAACGGTTAAAAGAATTACATGGACCCATGCACCCATGGAAAACATGTCATCACCCCATTGGTTGTGGGGGTGCGGGGCCACGGAGAAAATAAGAAATTTTTCCAAAGGGGCAAAAGTTAAAGTTTTCAATTCTTAACCCGCGGGCCCTCCCTGCCACGTGTCAGCACGTGATTGGTGTGGGGAAGCGGAGTTGTGGGGAAATTTTGAAAATTTTCCAAAGGAAATATTTTCAAAAATTCTAAGTTTTCAATTTGAACCCGCGTACCCTCCCTGCCACGTGTCAGCACGTGATTGGTTGGGGGCCGCGGGCTACGGGGAAAATTGGGAAAATTTTCCCAAAGAAATTTTTTTCAAAAAGATAGAGTTTTCAAAAAGTCCACCCTCCAAGATGCCATGTGGCATCATCTGATTGGATAAGAGGGTGGTGGGGCAGCGGAATTTTCATGGAAATTTTTCCGTGCTAAAATTTAAAATTTTCTAAGTTATATTAATTCGTTTTTGGTTTTGGATGGCCATTTTGAAGTAAAACTTCAAATGGCCATAAATTTTGATTGGGAACTCCATTTTGGGAAAACAAGGACTTTCCAGAAATCTCTTGGAGTCCTCTTTGCACAAAAAATCATCAATTTTGGAATTTGGTGAATTTTCGAGGGTCAATTTTAAGAAATCGATTTATAGGGTTTCATATTTAAAACTAGTAATTTTTATAACTTTTAAGTTTGGTTCAATTTGATTTCTTTTCTCCTCAACATGCAAACAGAACATGAAGGGATGGTCTAGGATGAGTTTAAGATTGTTTGCAAGATTCAATTCATTGATTGCTTTCCCATTTGCATTTTTACATCTTTTGACAGAATTCTAATTATGCAAGTATAATTTCTAGTTTTGAAGGGGATCTTGTTGTTCATTTTAATTGCTGAGTGCCACAAGGTTTCTTATACATTAATACATCTTAATTTCATTGTCTCATTCCTTAATTTTAGTCATAACTCTAAACTGTACATCAGTTGCATTATTTTAAAAAAAAAACCAGAGTTACAAATTAAAACAGAGTTCTTTCTTCCACGAGTTTACAATTTAATATGCAGATTTCAATTAAGGGAAAACATATCAATTTCCTCTCTCAGACATCCAATTGATTCAACACACACTTACATTCAAAATGCAAAGTGGATTTCAATTCTAAGACTTAATTCAAAGTATCTAATTTCTGTCAGTTTCCTTTATACGTACTCTCTTTTCTAAAACAACATTTGCATGATATAACAGTCCTTAAAATTTACAACACAACAATGCAATTGAACAAGGAACATGATTCTTTCATTGATCTCCAATAACAATGTACAATTTAACTCTTTCTTTACATTCCAATTTGAATCTTACAAACTGTAAGATGTTCTTTTCCAAAACAGAGGAAAGAAAGTAACTCTTCACATTTCAAAATACAACATATAGGATATCATTTACATTTCTCAATTCATATACAACTTTCAATTACAATTTAAATACTTCATATTTCCATATCAATACACTCATCCACTTAAAAGTGGGAAAGGTTACAACGACATTTGTTCAAGAAAGGAAAATTGTCAAAAACTGATTTCTCCAAGCTCCAAACAACAACATGTTGATTTCTCCATCTTTTCAACTTGATCACAACAATGAAGGGGGAGAGGCAACGCTCTCCACCCAACCAAGATACCCAATGGGAAAAGAGAAGCCATCTTTCCCCATTGGCCCCCGAGCCCCAACCATATTGAAATGGAGCATGATGAAACAACTCATGGCAATGTAGCTTCTTTCACCAAAAACATACATTCACATTCACAAGATGACACACAAACAAAAGATGTAGTTCTCAACTACAACAACCAATTTCAAACAAAACAAAGGCTCCTTCTCCAAGCAAGCAAGCCAAGCAAGAGCAAGAACTATGGAGGTCTCCTTATGCCTCCCAAGTTGAATTTTGGGCATCCACCAAAAGCAAACCACCAAAATCATAACGAATCCCATAAACCTTATCCCTCCTCAACCCCTCCTTATCCCTCCTCCAAATTTATCCCTTATACCTCCCCAAAGTAGGAAATGCAAGCAATTTCCTTTCCTAGGTGGATCCCAAACCAACATTCCCTCCCAAGAACAAATAACAATGGAAAATCCCTTATCCCTCCTCTGATAAACCTCATAGTCTTCTCTCTCTACACCATGCCCTAGAATTCTACCCATCCCTCAAATAATGTAAACACAAACCATTTATTATTTTGCATGCAAGGAGGAGGGAAAACAACAATTAAAAAGAATGAGGGCCTACCTCTCCATATTGGAGACTTGATTCCAAAACAACAGTTCTTGTTGCACCAAAACCAGTTCCAAAACAACAAAATGCAAGGTATGCAAATCAATCCAAGCTCCTCCACAAAGCAAGCTCCCAAAGCAATAGAAAAATTCGACCCAAGAGTGATTTCCCAAACTTTCAACAACCCCAAAAGAAGAAGCAATTTTCATTTTTAAAGGGAGAGGGTGGAAGAGGATGATGTGGATTCCAAGTGGGATGCCACATCATTTTTCCTCATCCCAAAATACAATCAACATCAAACAAATAAATCACCATAAATGTGAATGACAAACCACTTACATACTTCAAATTTAGCCCATACTCAAAAGGAAAAGCATTTAAAATTTGTAAGACAAGTGCAATCAATACTTACCCAAATTTATATCAAAATACAATAAAATAGATTGATTTTGACTCCAAAATAATAATCATGGTTGGTGGAGGTTTTTGAGAGGTGTGGGACAAGTTTAACTTGTCCCACAAGCCTCCAATTTAGGCTCCCAAGACCAAATCCGAGTTTCAAAGAGGATGGAGTGTTCTACACTCCAAAATCTACCTTACACAATCTATCATTTCACTTACACAACTCTTACATCCTCTTACAATTTCTTACACATGCATTTATATCTATGACTCTATTTATTACATGTTTTGACATAAAGATTTATTTATCTATCATATGGTTATACATAATATAAATCAAATTTAATTATTAATCAAGACAATAATATTATTTCCTTACATTCCACTTCCCAATTAATTTAATTAAAATTTAACTATATGACTCCCACATTATACTATCACTTTTAAATTAAAAGAAAGAACACCTCACAAACGAAATACATACAACAATAATTTTAAAAAGGGACACAACAAATAAAGCACACATATACCCCATGGTCACAATAATGGAAATCCCCCCCATGGGAAATCCTAACACAACACAACACACAAATCAAACATAGTTGCCATGGTGACCCTTGTTGATTTCACACTGAATTCCAATATGGTTAGTCTCCAGTCCCCCGACATTGTTGTGATTTTAACCTGTAAAATGAAAAATACCTCCTTCGGCCTCGTGGCCATATCAGAACATCCAAATGATATATAAACATTAAATCCAAATCACAACAATATCAAGATTTTAACATTTATCAATTAAAATTCAATTTGCAACTATATCATCATCCAATAGATCTCTATACTAGAGCTATTCATAATACCAATGTCACATGTCTAAAATCAACATCAATAACCTGTCCATGTCAACCAGTATGTCATCATCCACATAATAATAATAATGTCTCCATGATCATCAAGCATAATAACTGAATCCAGATCAATGTTAATCCATAGTCTAACATCTAATCATCATACTGAGAAAAATATAATAATGTCCATAGTAATCCATGATCTAGCATATACCCATCATACTACATCAAAAACATAATAATATCCAAAATATGATCAATAGTGTCAGGATCAGTATCTAAACAGTGTCAAAGGGAAGTGGGCGCTACATCATGGAGGTATGACTATTGTTTTGTTGTAGAAGATCTTTGGCCTTGGATGGTAGTAGGCAACAATAATGGATTGATTATTGAATGCACACCATGTGTACCTGTCACAAACATAAATCTTTGTAAATAATTATTTTCATAAACTAATATTTCAAATATAATATTTCTTTCATAAATACATATGTTCATAAACTACTAAATATGGAATTGATTCTAGGATTCCAAATTATTTAATTTGTAAGAACATGGGAGTCTCTTGTATTTGAAGGCGGGGCAAAAAAATGTTCATGGGATAACCGTATTTGTAGTTTCCAGAATAAATTGGATTCATATAAAGGGAATGGATAAAAAGGATGGAAAAAATGAGCTTCTCCTAAAGGATGCACGATCAACTCGCAGAACTTTAGTTAATAAGTTCGATTAATTTCAGTCATGCTTGCAATTCCAGTTAGTAAATTTTTGCATCTTTCACTCTTAGCTCTTTACATTATTGATGCATGTTTGTTAGGATCTAGATTTACTTCTTCTTTAGTTATCTACCTAATAAAATATAGATGTCACTTTTAAATGCCACACATAGGGGAAGAACAAGACAATTTTTTAATAAAATAATTTTATTTATTTCCATCTAGTTATTTGCTCACCTTGTGAGCAGATTTTTTATAATTGCATATTTATTTTTAATATGCATAGTATAGTATAAGTGCTGGTTTTAAAATATTCAATTGGTATCGAGCAAAGTTGCGAAATATTTTTGTTTTGAAGCTGCGGGTTAAAGGTTCTCTCCTGAATTATCGAGAATGTCAAATGATGTCAATTTTTCATTCCTTCTTCCGTTGTTTCATGGAGACAACTACGACATTTGGAGTATAAATATGAAGACCTGATATTATCCCAAGATATTTGGAATTTAGTAGGAGGATACAAAGAACCTACGAGATCGTAAAGCGTTAAATGCCTAACAAAAATCAACGAACTCAATTGAAAGAAGACAAAAAGAAGGACAATCGACCTATTTTTTCTATTCAATCTGCATTAGGCATATCAATTTTTCCTCGTATAGATGTATGATAATGCCAAAGGAAGCATGGGAGGCCCTACAAACTACATACCAAGGATTTGACAAAATAAGGTTGGTAAGACTTCAAACCCTTCAAGATATTTTTAAAGTTTAAGTATGAAGGAACTTGATTCTATTCAAGAGTTTATTACTAGGGCTCAAAGTATTGTGAACCATCTCAAAACTCAAGGGGAAAGCGTTACAAAGAAAAAAATTGTAGAAAATATTTTGAGATCTCTTCCTCCAAAGTTAATCCAAAGTGGTCATAGCCATTGAAGAAAGTATATATCAAACCACATTTAAAGTTGCAGAGTTGATAGGATCTTTGCAATCTCATGAGGAGTGTATGCAACGTTCTACAGAGAAAATAGTTCAAACCTTCTAGTCTACTGTAAGAATTGAAGAAAATCTACAACCCCTTATCAATCAAAAAAATCTCAAGGGGATTCTTCTACATCTAGAGGATGTGGTAGAGGAAGAGGAAGAGGAAACAAAATAGGAAGAGGAAGAATTTTTATGGATCATCAAACCATCGAGTGCTAATATTGTGGAAGGTATGGACACTATGAATCTAAATGTAGAAAGAAAAAATATGACTTGAATAAGTCAACAGACAACTATACTCAAGAGTCTTTTGAAGAAGATGCACTTCTTTCCCTCTTATTTTATCTTTGTTTTGTTTCCATTCAATTACAAAGTTCTCTCTCTTTCGTGCATTTTTGGTTGACTTTGGCATGTTTTGTTGATCGGGCTTATCTTAATTAAAAACTAAGATTTTCACTGAAAAATTTCCACAAATCTATTTTACTAAAATTAATGTGAAATCCAAATTGATTTTTGAAATATGTTGTTTGAATTATAAGATTGTGAATCTTACAATGTGTCAACTACATTTCAAGTTTGAGGCTATTGTAAAGGGAATTGCTCTACAAATTTGCAGATGAAATAGAAAGCAGTTGCAATATTTGGTACATTTTCCAATGTCTTCTAGTTTTTATAGCTTTTAGGTGTGTATCATGCCCGGAGAGATATCGGCATCGTCCACCAATTTTAAGACACATTAAGTTTGGTTTTGGTTTCTTGTGAATGAGAATTAAGATATATATTATGTATGGTTTCCTCCATTATTGTGGTACAAATGACTCGAGAAGTTGATTATATGTATACTTGATTATCATATTACAAATTTAAAAGTTTGATAAATTGATTATATGTATAGTTGATCATATAAATTATAGTATTACACACATATCTTCATAAGTAAGAATTTATTAGAGTTCAAAAAGATTTTTCACCTACACTCATTTCTACTGTAATGGTAAGGCGTAATAACACTAATAATTTATTAGAGCTCAACAAGATCCTTCCCTTCTCTTTTTAAGAAAGTAAAAGGAAAATAATTTCTTATTAAATGAGAGTATTTATTATTTAAGATAATGTTGTAATTAATTTTATATAGTTTTTTTAAAAAAAAGGTTTATTTATTGTTTATCTATTACAATACTTATACAAAAAAACATCAGATCTTGTACTCTTCTTAAAATACTATCAATTGTATTATAAGGGTGCAATGGATATATCTAAGGTAACACATGCTGACTTAATATTGAATTAATGATGTGAAACAATTTATCTTAGTCAAAATGAACACTTTTGAATGCCTAAAACAACTAAAACCCACCACAACCATCGATGGATACACTTGTCACGATCTAGTGAAACCAAGTTTTTAAACCATCCTTTTTAGCTCCATGACATGGGTTCATCATCCCACTTATTAAAACCCGATATTCTAAAATACCTTAGAGCTTGCCACATATCTAATGGCTGAGAAGAAAGAAAAGCTTCAAATAATGAAATATTACTAAAAAGATATACTCTTCTCGAGACACCACAAAAATCCAACTTAACATCGGGATCTTACCCATGTTAGAAAAACTAGTTTAATTTTGCCCCAAGAAAAGCAAAAAGTAGTTTATTTTCTTTTAGGAAAAGCTAATAAAACAAATAAATCAAAAGCTTTGTATTGCACAAAAGCATGTGCTTTTAGCTCTATTTTTATGAGTTGAGTGTTTTATTGTTAGATGAAGCCATCTATTTATTAGAGGCAATTGTAAGTGTTTTGATATATCAAACACATTCAGAGAGATTGTATTGAGTCAAAGCTGGAACTAGAAGAAGAAATATATGTAAAGAAGTGTTGATCTGAGCTTGTAATAATATGTTTTATTTGAAATTATTTATTTTATTTATGTTATTTTTTATTTTATGTGCCTAATTTCTATAAATTGGTATAAGAGCATCTACAAATTGGTATCATAGCATGGATTTTTTCAGCATGTTTCTAATTGACAACAAGTTATGTCTTCTATATCCGGTTTGTAGATACCACAATTCACAGGAAAGAATTACGATTATTGGTCATTAACCATGAAGGCACTATTTAGATCCCTGAATGTGTGGGAAATTGTAGAGAATGGGTACATAGATCTCGCAAATACAACAACATATAACACACTCTCACAGGAAGAGAAAGACACTTTGAAGGAATTAAGAAAGAAAGACAGAAAAGGTCTTTTCCTCATTCATCAAGCCATGCATGAAAGCATATTACCCAGAGTGGTAGAGCCAATTAAAGTAAAATTGCATGGGAAACTCTCCAAGTTGAGTATCAAGGTAAAGAGAAAGTAAAAATAGACAAGCTTCAATTACTTCGTAGATATTTTGAGCATATGTCAATGAAAGATTCAGATTCCGTAGAATCATTATTTACTTTTTTAGTTGGTTTATTCAATCAAATCAAATCTCATGGTGAAAGTTTTGAGGATAGAAGGATTATTGAAAAATTGCTTAGAAGTTTTCCTACCAAATTTGATCCTTTAGGAGTTGTTATTGAAGAAACTAAGGATCTAAGTTAGTTTTGAATTGATGAGTTTCATGCATCACTAATAAATCATGAACAAAGGTTGAATAGATCACATGTAGTTGTAGATCAAGATTTTTCATCACAGGTATCAGGAAATTGTGGAAGAGGAAGAGGAAATTTCAGCCCTGGAGGCAGAGGAATAAGTTCATCTAGAGGATGTAGCAGCGGTCCATCAAACTCAAGTGGAAGAGGACATAGTCAAGAGCACAATCATAATCAGTTTTCAGATCAGAGACAGGATAAATCGCATGTGCAGTTTCAGTATTGCAAGAGATATGGGCACTATGCTTTTGAATGTAGGAAAAAGCAATATGATCAGAACAAGTAGAATCAAAATCAAGTTGGAAGCTCTAATCCAAGCTCCATGTTTATTGCATGCACAAAGATTTTGAAGCATCGCCTATTGAGTGTAATCTATCAGAAGAGATTCCTAGTGATCTATGGTATTTGGATTTTGGATGTAGTAATCACATGTCAGAAACTTATATTTATTTTCTAATTTGGAAGAGTTAGTAAAGACAAAAGTTACCCTTGGAAATAATAATACACCGATCGTAAAAGGAAAAGGAACAATCAACATTCTAGCTAAAAAGGGGAGCAAAATATTATGCAAGGTGTTTATTATGTTGTGGGTTTGAAGCACAATCTTATGAGCATTGGCTAGGTGGTACAAAAGGGATACAAAGTTTATATTGAACACAATGAATGTGTGATCGTGGATAAAGCTCCAAGTACCCAAGTGATTACTAAAGTGAATATGACAAAACAGAATGTTTCCTTTGAAGATTATACCAGCCACATCCGGAGCTCATACTACAGATCAATCCGGAGCTAAGGAAATTGAATCATCTTTTCAGTCAGTTGAAAAATATGAATTGTGGCTATGGAATCTTAGGTTTGGTCATTTAAACTTTTGTGGTTTGAATTTATTACAGAAAAATATGGTGAAAGGTTTTCCTTTGATTCAGAAACTAGATAGAGTTTGTGAAGGTTGTATTTTGGGAAAGCAACACAGAGATTCCTTCAGAGTTAGCAAAACAAAAAGAACAAGTGCACCACTTGAAATTTTTCACTCATATTTATGTGGACCAATGCAAAAAAATTCTATTGGAGGTTTGATGCAGCCTCGAATTTACTAGAAATAACCTGCACGTTGGCACATCACTCGGCTTAGACTCGAGCACTCACCCGAAGCACACAGAGGTATTAGGCCCCTCTTTAGGGTTTCTTGTGTAGGATGTCCTTCCCTATCCTTCCACAACTTTGACTATTCTTTACTCTTGTGTGCAAATATTTTGTGTGCCTTCTCCTTAGTATCATACTCTTGTCTACTCAATATTACTCCACACTAAACTACATTTCGCCCCAATAATGGATGCTCTTTGAATAATAAAGAATAAGGAATGGAAATAAATGAAATAATTTATGTATAAAGAATTAAATCTCACCCTACAACATCCTCTGTTTCGACTAGAAGAATCAACTCTGGATATTCCTCTTTGATTTCAACCTCTAAGACTTACCAATCACTCATCATGGCTTCTTCCTTTTCCAGAATATTTGATGCAATAGATTCCAACTCATCTTGGGCAATTTCTCCCTTCTCATTTTGTAACACCAGAACAATATTGGACATAGTAGAAATTCTTCCTTCCAACAGATCCATCTTCTACGTGTTATACATTTTCTAATCTCATCCAACCTTTCCTTATGGGGTTCTTGTGTTGTTGCAAGGGCCTCACGCTTTTTCTTGACTAGCACCAATATTTCGCACGTCCCAATGTCTCATCTTTCATTTCCTTCAGGACTTCATTGTCTTCTATTATTGTCTTGATTCTTATTACTGCCTCTGGATATGTACAAATATTCAATTCTTGGTTCACTTTCTTCAACTCCTCCTATAAGGTTTGAAGCAATGCCTCGTATGATGAAATATTTCAAACTACTGAAGCCTTTTCTCTCTCTACCTCCTGCTCAGGGTCCTTTGGTGTTGGCATGTGAATTGGTCCATCCTCAAGCACCAAATCGACTAATGTACGCACATAGTGCATAATCGAAGGGAACCTTTTGGGTACCTAGGGCTCCAAGTGCGGTCTTTCTTGTAGGACATGATCTCCGATCTCCTCTGCCATGCTGATGAGAACCCCATTCTTCTTCTGTTCTAGTTCCTTTTCTCCTTTCAGATGCATGATATCTACATCTTTAGCTTTGATATCTTCCTGTAGTGCTCTGATAGTAGTGTATTTGTCTATGTTCCTCCATGCCACCTCTGTAGACATTTTCACCAAGGCATTACTCACCTATTCATCAAACATAACAATGGCCTTGATAGTTATATGTCTAATTTGGGGTGCCTTCTTCAATATTCTTGACACACAGGGCTCTTCGCATACGTTGAAATTTGGCTCATCCATATGTGTGTGCATAAACCAAGACAATTTCTTCCTTGTGCGCGCGGTGGCCATGTCTTCATCCATCAGCTCCCATCCATATAATTCCTTAGGGCTCACTGTGCTTTGGAAACGGGTGCAAACAATTTTACTTGTGTCCTCAGCATAGCCCAAAGACGAAACATTATACTCTCCACTCAATTTTTGATCTTGACCCCTTAGGAACTGGAGCGCCAAGATTTGGAGTCAAATCTTCAACATTTTGTGCAACATCATGTTCTGTTCCTTCTACTTCCTTTACCTCCTCTTCTCCATCCTTCATATCTTCACCCCTAGGTTCTTCTACTTCTTCTGGTGGTACAGGGGTACCAGGAGTGCTCTCTGCAGACTCCTCCGCCTCCTCATTCAGCTTTAACTTTCTCCTTCTCTTCTCAGTTTCCTCTTTATGAGGAGAGAGTCGCAGTGATCTTCATACTGATTATGGAGTAGCACCTTGATTTCTTGTTTATCTAAACACCCTCTTAAAGTGGCATTCTTCAGGGACTGCTCCTACTTTCAATTTTTCATCTCCTTCTTCTTGTGCATGGGGTGGATTACTTGCGTGCTCAACCTCTACGTTGTTTGTGGGTTGCCTTCGCCCCCTGTGATCCAAGCCACCACTGTCCTCATGTTCTTCCTCCTCATCATCTACCTCTACCATTTCTATGGGATTTAGATTTGGCACATTCCCATTGTATGCTTACCCTTAGGTGGCCCTGGGAGCACAAACTCATTTTCTACATACTTGTTACCCTCCAACTTAGGCTTAAGTTAAAGGTATATAAGTGTGGCTCCATTGTCTCCAATTTCCAAACTCACAAGATTCATGTTTATCATGTCTGAAATTAGCCTCTCAATATAGGCAATCTGACCTAGATATACATATGTCTTCCTTAGCATGTGGTAGTCATAGTCTACCTTGTCTGCAACAAAATTCAGGTGGCACACATCAATAAAATGGTGGATTGATGCCTAGAAGTAGCGCATTATGAAGGCATATAGTTTACACCAAGGGCTCCAAGTCCCATCCTTCATTACAAATCGTGCGACATGAAGTGTTGGTACACCCCAAACTGCACTGCCTTGCCCACCACCGAAGGTAACTCCTTAGGGATGCATCACTCCACTTTAAATTTTGTGCAGAGATGATCATACCACATCTCCGCCCTCTTCTTGAATGGCCCACTCATTGACCCTTCACACAAGTACTTTTCAAATATTTCGCAAGGGACTTGTTTTACATGGGATACTCCTAGATCTTGTTCTTTGGCCCATCGGGCACTCGATCTCCATAAATACAAGGGACAATAGGATAGCGCCGAAACTAATTTTATCACTTGTGTGCACTTCCTTGATGATAGTCTCTATAATGTAGCTTGATATGTTGTAAATTATTCCTTGTGACATTCTCCTTGCAATGTGTAGCCACATTGTATTCACCTATGACCATCTCTCTTGATCATTCAATTTGGTCACTAGATGTGCAGCTTCCTATACCACTGGGTACTTCTTCAATTTGTCAATATCCATTCTCGCACGGACCCTTGGTATACCCTAACTCCTTCCATGTCTCCAAGATTTTTGATTTATCTGTCAAGTCACTATCTAGATCCACTCATGTGCCCTTTAATCTTGTTATTGTTGAAATCAATGTGGCTATAATCCTTACCCTTCATCTGGAAAAATAGAAAAAGTCTTCATGTACTGCTCATCAACCACTGGTACAAAGGTTCATATTTTTCAAATATGGGAGCTCATACAACTAGTAAAATCCAATCTACTTTAACAACTTCTCTCCAACGTCATCATACACTAGCATGTCCTCTGTTATGCGCTTGTTTATCTTCATACTCAACAACACGTCTAATTCCTTTTTATTATCCAATGTGTGGTGGTTGTAATCACTTATCTTGCACTTACAGATGTGAGAATCCCATTCTTGTCCCACTATCACACCTTTTGGGTATTGCATCTCTGATAAATTACTCTCGGGAGCAATTTCAACCTCTACTTCCACTTTCTTCTTTCCCTTGGCTCCTACGGCAAGTGCTTTCTTTGGTGCCATCTGTAAATCACAAATTTTTGTCCTCTATAGTGTGCAAATGCTTTCCTTCTATCTTATGTAACAAGCAAGTCCAAACCCTAGCTCGAATCTACGTTCCTAGTTGAAATCACATGCCCTCACTCTTTTGCAACACTCTGCTTCACTCAAAACCTTCACCAATGGGGACGTAAGCTTCTCCTGCACACAAATCTACTCTCCACATCTGGTTTCACACTCTCCACACCTCAACATGATTCGCTCA
The DNA here is from genome assembly GCA_018340775.1 of Taxus wallichiana var. yunnanensis. NCBI lineage: Eukaryota > Viridiplantae > Streptophyta > Pinopsida > Cupressales > Taxaceae > Taxus > Taxus wallichiana. The sequence continues at coordinate 526,112,450 of CM031234.1, forward strand.
ACTCGTTTTGCACTTATCTCGTTCAAATTTTTATGATTACAATGGTAAAAATGAACTCACATCCCATCCTTATATAGATTTTCAAAAATTTAGTGCATTTATTGCTCCTTCACCTACCAATAATCCTCTCATTAATTGACCATTTTCACAATTTCTACGTGGTACATCTTTGCGTCTCACTACAAACTTTTATTGTGCCTTCCTACATTTTGGCTATAGAATTCTCTTTAGCATGCTTCCATTAACATGAGTACCTCACCCCTTCACCTTCTCCTAGTAGTCTCCACGATCACTACTTACCTCGCATTATATTGTTCCTTTTTTATCTCCATTTATGGTCCTTATTTAGAAGCAATCTTCTATCCACCAACTATCTAAACTTGAATAGCACTTGTAGTAGTTTATTCCTTTATGTGTACTTAGTTTTCAATAACCACCCCACACAAATGGTATGTGCAGTCCTCTCGCACACATAAATCTTGTAAATGATAATTAGCTTCTAGCGCGCATGCAAAACACACTTATTTCATAAAACACCAACTAAATTGATAAAGCATAGCGATGAAGAAGGAAATACATTAAAGGAATATGTAATTGAAAACCTAATCTAAATGGAAACATTGTCTTATTATAAACACCAAGAATACTTATTTATAGTAGGGCTTTAGCCTACTCCTGTTGAAGTAACTGGGTAATCATATTCCATAAAGTTCTTCTAACTGACAAGCTCTTGTTTCAAGTATGTAAGTGATAACATATGGTCCTAACCAATGTACTTTGAGTTTTCCTAGATGGCACAGAAACTTAGAATCATAAAGAAGCACCATCTATCTTATCTCAAGATTTTTTTCCCTAATGTTCCTATCATGCCATGTTTTCTACCTAGATTTTTCTTGCTTCTGACTCCAGCATGTTATTGCTCACCACTCATCCATCTTAATCAATTGTTCAATTCATTCTTCTAATGCTTTTTCATCAGCTAGACCTCCAATATGTGTAATATGCAAAGAAGGTAACATGAATTCCATAGGAAGAACTTCTTATGCGCCCTGGAAACTCCAAATAAAAGGATTTATACTCCCAGAGCATGACATAAACTTTATCATCCCAATATTTTCTTCCAAAATCATAAATTTTTGTTGGTGTCTGCTCAAAATATTGTTGAAAGCCTTAGCAGTCCCATTTTCTTGAGGATGATATGGTTTAGCCTTATGGTGTGCAATCATGAACTCATCCAATAGAATTTTACTTGTCTCATTCAAAAAATGTGTTCCCCTATCACTTTTCAAACTCAACGGGCATCCATACCTTGTAATAATATTTTCCCATATAAACTTGGCTATTGTAGTTGTTGTACAATCCTTTGTAGGTGTTGCTTCTTCCCACCTTGTCAGATAATCTATGCAAGTGATGATATAGTGTGATCTAGTCCTACATGTGGTTGGTGAAATATGACCCACAAAATCTATAGCCCATTTCTCAAACGGTTCTACACTAGGAATAGGTTGTAAAGGCATTTCATCTCTTTGTTTTGGTTTTCCAAGGCACCAAAAATGATCACAAGCCTTACAATATGCCTTACAACCTTTATACATGGTCTCCCACCATAATCTATCAAGTATAATCTTTCGCATGCTGGAATCACCTACATAGTGCCCACCGCAATACCACCATGAGCCTTTTCCATGATATCTCGTGCGCACATGTTCCAAAGACACATTGGTGCAATACTTCATCTCGGCCTAACTTGTATAGGTCACCGCTAATCAACATAAATGGTGCCATGCGAATGGAAATTTTTTTCTTCTATAAGGATTACATTCCTTCTTATGCCATACATGTATGTAGAAAGACAACAATGCCCTCTAATTCCGATGGTGTGGGTTGTAACCTATATAACTGTGCATTGGGCATGGTATCTTGAATTTCCTGTGCATCTTCTCTTGATCATCTGTATTATGGATAAATGGTCTGGTCCAAAATTACTTTTCCCTGGTTTTACCACAACAGTAAAATCAAATTCTTGGAATAAGAGTACCCATCAGCATATGCACCCCTATAAAATAGATTTTTTTACCAAATACTTCAATGTCATATGATCGGTATAGAATACAAATGGTGTTACTAGCAGGTACTATCCAAATTTATGTAGTGCATAGATCTTTAAAAATCTTCGCGCTTTGTAGTTGTATAATTATGCTCTGCAGATTCAAATTTTTACGAGCAAAACAGATAGGATGATCTATAATACCTTCTCCAGGCCGAGCTAACATCGCACCAATGGCCATGCTAGAAGTGTCCACATGTACATGAAACAGTTGGTCCCACGAGGGAAAGCATAGAATAGGCATTGTAGTAAGTTTTTCCTTTAATGTCTTGAATGCACGTTGTTGTGGTTATCCCCAAGTAGAACATCCCTTTTCCTTTTAGTAACTCCTCCAAGGGTGTGATAGCCTTAGCATACCCTTTAATAAATTTTCTATAATACCCAAGTGTGACCTAAGAATCGCACACCTCACTTGATAGGTAAGCTCTTCCAGTGATAATGACCGCAACCTTAGTGGGATCAACCAATAAAACTTCCTTACAAATGATGTGCCATAATAGTGTGCCAAATGGTGTAGCAAATATACATTTCTTGATGGTCAAAGATATGTTTAACTGGTGACATCTTTCAAACATTAAGAGTAAATTCTCACAATGATCCTTAGGAAGTCCATACACCGTCCAGTCATCTAAATAAACCTAAAATAAGTTGTGAATAAAATCTTTGAACGCTTGGAAAACTATGCGCGAAAATATAGAAGACCCGTTTTTTGGACCAAAAGGCATCACAATATAGGAAAAAATTCCCCATTCAGTGGTAAAAGTAGTCTTTTCTTGATCCTCCTATGTAATCCTAACCTAATGATACCTAGAGAATCCATTTGTAAAGGAATAGATCCCATGCCCTGCAACACCTTCTAATATTTCCTCTGTGAATGGCGTAGGAAAAGGATCAGTTGCACATGTAGCATTTAGCGCCTTGTAGTCCACATAGATCCTAATCTAACCATCTTTTTTTATATTGATCATCATTGGGCTAACCCATTCTGATTTGTCTAGGGGCTTGATGATTCCATATTTCAACATTTTGTCAATTTATTCTTTGACCTTTTCGTGCAAGTTAGGGTTCATCCTGTAGGGTCTCTTCCTGACTGGGTGCACACCTTCCTTAAGATTTATCTTCATTTCTCCTAATGATTCATCCATGCCTTTGAGTTCATGGTATCCCCTAGGAAATAAGTATTGATAATCTCATAGTAACTCAATGATTTTGGCCACTTCAAAGTTAGACCAATAATCCCCAATTATGGCCTCCTTAGGCTTAGCATCCGATCCAATATTCACTTTATTTGTTTTCATAGGTTCATGATAGGTGCGCGTGGTCTTATCTACACTGTCTAAAACCTCGCACCTACCTGTTGAATGGTCTACATCCATATTTTCTACTTCTTCATCATCCACTAAGTAGACAATATTTCCTTTTTCTTTTCAAAGAAATCACACCTAAGTTCTCATTGCATTTGTCTCTATTTATTCAAAGCAAAACTTGCTCCTGAATCATTTCCATCAAATAACTCCTGAATGAGTTCTTCTACCTTGGCACTATCTCCCATAGTTAACCACTTTATAACCCTTAATGCCTCTTCTACTAGAGGTTTAGTAGAGAAATAGTCAAACATATGGATCATTCCTATAATCAAATCCTGCCAATTTCTAGTCTCTCTATGGATTTTTGCATATACATACCAAGCACGTGCATAACCTTGTAAAGTGGAATAAAATTTGTGCACCCAGAGTGAAGGTGGTAAAGCTTCCTGCCCATCTATCTAGATTCTCTCACACTATTGAACGTGGTGCTGAATAGGTTGATTACCATGATAAGTACATATTTGAGTAGATGTATTTCTCCTGGAAAACCGAGTAGAAAGAGAAATCCTAATTTCATTCCATCCTACAAGATTATCCCTATGAACCACCCACCAGCGCGTTGTTGTCCTACGTAGGGTATATGCTAGCATATTCTGTCTCTCCAACTGGTCTATCCATTGTTCCTCCATGGCGTGTAGAAATACCTGTAGGATATCCTTCTCTAGTGTATCGAGGTACCAAGTTGTTACCTATTCTCCTGATACAGTGAGGTCTACTATTCCGTGTAAATATGCTTCTTACTTTACACCCTACCACTCATAAGTACCATGAGCCCAATTATCACAAGTAATACTTGTAGTATCACTAATATAATGTGCATCTTCCCACTGAAGGATTCCTTATTTAGATGGCTCAAGCACTTCTAGGTCCTAGATGGCGCGTACATAAATCCTATTTAGATCTTCCTCACTCAAAGGCTCAACATAGGGTGAAGATTTTCCATCTTGTTAAAGGGATAATAATCCTTTCCTCCTTGTTTTCAAAACTAATAAATCCCTTGTTGAACTCAGTAAATCAAAATTATTCGCATAGCACCAAGGGCACCCAAGTAGAGTATAGGAAGCTATCTACCTCTGCAAGCACTAAAACCTCAAAATTCCCGGTGAACTTGGATCCTGTATAGTGATGGGAGTGGCCTTGGTTCGATTTTCCAAAAATAACACATTAGAATATGGTTATAATGGGGTATCCCCATCTATACCCATGCATGTAAAGTAAGCACATTGACTTCCGCGCATGTATCAATCAATTTATTACTCAAAATCCATCCATCCACAACAAAATTCAGAGTGATTTCCTTGTCATAGTCTAAGCTATGGGGGAATATTTCCATGTAGTATTTGCCATCCAGGTCTCAATACTTATGTGGCAATTGTTTCCCTTTAGCCAATTCCCTAATAATGGAATGGTATTCTCCTAGCACAACATTTTGCATGCCTCCTTCAAGTCATCTATATCAGATTGGCTTGTCTCTCGCTATTTTCTTTTGTTTCATCTTCCATGATTGATCATTTAAATAATGTATTTCACCCTAAATATTTCTTAGTAAATCCATGGTTTCTAGATACACCTCCTTTTGATGGACAGGATCTGGGTACCATGCATGTAAAACCTCCTCCTTAGTGATGGTATGCTTCTACCACAACGCTTATTTGATGTGTGCCACTACAACATGGGTAGTGATCTTTATAGGAAATACCTCGGATTCTCGGGTTCCAACTTTGGCACCCAAGTGATTTTCCACAACGCGTTGTATCCTAACCATCCCTATGGATTTTTTTCATGTTTATGCATCTTACTAAGATGCTCATATAAGTTCGGGCATTTCTCATAGCTATGATTCTTTCCACAGAAGGAACAAGTAATATTCTAAGGACATTTGTGCCTATAGTGGTTAGGAGATCTCGCATGTATAACATGTTCGCAAGGAAACTCACCTCTTCCACCACCACAGCCTCGTCCTCCAAACGCGCCATGATATCCTTGACCTCTCGCCATAACCTCCTTCAAAAATCCCTTCATTCCGATCATAGCGTGCATGATTGTGATCCCAATCCTGATGCTCATTCTTGCCTTTAGAGTTATCTTATACTCCTATCTATCACACACCAATATCTATGGCATCATGGATCTAACCAATCACCATTGTCTTCCATATCGTGAGTCGTTGACCTACAAATTTTTTAGTAGTGAGAGATATTCTTCCTTATTGTGCATTATAATAATGGACAATGTCTAGCATCATGGTTCAAATGACATATCTCATAGTCCAGTAATATTGAATGACTGATCTGTGGGGACAACTATCCTTGGTGTGACCTTCTACTTCACAATTTGTACACCAAATTCTCTTGTGCATCTCTTGTGTTGAATTTGCCGATAGTTTTTCCAACTTCTTTTCCATAGTTGCAATCAGGCTTCCAAGAATGGGCTAACTCCAATCTCTATGCTTCGACTACCTCAGCGTGTAAATTTGCTTCAAGTGCTTTGTGTGGATTAGTGTATGTCTTATGTGATAGTGCCCTTCTAAAAGGTGTAATCAGACCTCCAATGAACCATTGTGCATGTTGGATTACATGAATATCATAAGAAAGCTTAGATAAAAGCATTTTGAAATGGGCATCATACTCCTTGACACTCTCAGTAGTGCCTTGCTTAATATCTTTGAGCGCTTATATTTTTATGCTCAAACTCAAGGATGTGAAACTCTTTAAGGAAAGCATCTTTTAATGCTACATAATCTATGCAAGTTTGATCAGGGGTCAATCTTTTGTACCAGCTCTGTGTGCATCCTTGTAATGTAGTGGAAAATTGACTTGCTCTGCGCTCAAAAGTTGTGATCCCTTTTATGTGCCACAATATTTCACACATATGCACGTGTTTAGCAACATCTTTTATGCCCCTATATTCTAGAAGATGAAGAGACATCTCCATGTAAATATTCGGGGTTGGGTACGGACCTTTTCCACCTAATCCAGTAACCTCATGTGTTTCCTTGACTCCAAAACCACCGAGATCCACCGGAACTAGAACCACCTATACCTCTTTATCCTCCACCAGCTCTAAGAGGACCAGAAGATGTACTTCCATGTGTTCCAACATTAGTACTAAACTACATCCCTACAATATGTGAAGTGTTACCACTCCTAGAAGTGAGTTCAAAATTTTGCACACTTGAATTATGTGCAGATGATGCACCTGAAGAGGTATCCCCAAACAAAAACAAAGATGTTTTCCCTTCCATCGACGAACTTTCTATGTGACTTACTCCTACTCTCTCACTACCTAAATTAGCTTGTTGACCGTTTGTCATACTAGATACTGGAAAACCAAGCGTAAGGGATAGGTTTCCATGTAGATTCAGATCTACACTCGCGCCCAGTCATCTTTGTTGGTGCACTTCCTTGTGAGGCCAAGGGGATTCCCTATCACGATTTCACAAATGGGGAGTTCCGATGCTCCAAATCTATGCCTTCTATGTGAGCTCCAAATCCTTTCATGAGCCATCTATCTCATCAATGCCATTCACTCGCAACATCCCACTACTTTATCTCCCTATCGCATGCCTCATTATACTTAATCCACCTTTCTTCTCTCGACTTTTCGCCACTAGATATGTCATCTTTCACCAAACTTGCTCCTTCCCCCATGCATGGTGGGGTTTATTTAGCCATCGATTTGCTTTCCAAGTTCATGGTCACCATCAAGATTATGATTTCAGGTGGAATGCCTTGGAATTAAGTTCCCTAGGATATCGTAAAAATGGAATTTTGCTACCTCTGCGGGAAAGAATAAGTGGAAATTGAGTACTTCAAAATATAACTATTCAGAGCACCATGAAACCAAGTATCCACAACGCGTTTCCAAATCAAATCAACATCATAAAGGGCCTGAAATTCTTCCTGCATCCAAACAAGTGCATGATACCTCCAATCCCTTTTTAATGCATAAGCAACCAACCACTCGCATAAATCTACTGAAAAAATAGCAAAGAAGTTCTCATACAAACTGTCATACAGATTTTATTCCACCCATGCACATGCATTAAACTCAAATTTGGTGCTAAAACTCCATGAGTATTCTTCTTTTAGATCTTGTATCCACTCCTCAACACTTGCTAAGGTCAATCAATATGTCTTCATCATGAACCATCCTCAAAAACAACTGAAAAAGAGGTCTTGGAAACGTAACCAATGATGCAGCCTAGAATTTACCGTAAATAACCTGTGTGCTAGCTCATCACTCGGCCTAGATCGAGCACTCACTCGAAGTGCAAAAAGGTACAGGCCCTCTTTAGGTTTACTTGGGAAGAATGTTATCATGATGAATACTTAATGCATTCAGATCCATAAATAACATAACATTCTACATAGCATATTCTAGATCTAGATATAAGGGTAATGGATTTAAATAATAGCCTTAATGAATTCAACCATGCAAGAACCAATTATACTCATGATCAACACCTTGATTCAACTAATACACTCCATTGTATTAAACACATTAAATATACTGTAAACTTCTTGCAATAAGTAATACCATAAGCTCATGTGCGCATGATCGATCTAACAACATAACTTCACAATAAATTATGTTCAGGTCCTCCTATACTACATAGATCACTATATATTTATAAGGGTGGGGACTCTCCCTTCATCACTTACATAATTCTCAAAATAGGTCACGTGCTAAAAATTCCATTCACCTTTACGATAATAGATACACGTGCAAGTGTGCTAATAATAGATCTCTTCTAGTTAACTCATAAGAAGTAATAATTCTATTAATAACTCAAACCCATGTAAATATATTAGTATCCACTCTTCCAATAATATCCCATGCATGTGGAGCAAGTCTTTCTCCGGTTTGTGTGCTTTGCACGCTATCTTCAAAAATAGCTAGTACATGTGGAATCAGCTAAGTCCCAAATCTTCACTTATCTTTTACGCGCATTTCCTTCCCTATCCTTCCATTCCTTGGACTATTATTTACTCATGAACGTGAATCTTATGTGTGCCTTCTCGTTAGTGTCATACTCTTGTTCGCTCGGTGAGTTTCCTCATACTTTATGACATTCATTGATGACTATACAAGGAAGACATGGGTGTACTTTTTGAGACACAAATCAGATGATTTTGATATATTTCACCAATTCAAGGATTTAGTGGAAAATAAAAGTGGGTACTACATCAAAGTTTTAAAGACAGATGAAGAGGTGAGTATATCTCCAATGATTTTCTAAACATTTCCAAATATCATGGTATACACAAGTAGTTTACTTCGGTATACACCACAACATAACAAAGGTGGTAAGGAGAAAAAATAGAACCATCATGGAGGTGGCGAGAAGTATGATGAAGGAAAAGCATCTTTCAAATGAGTATTGGGTAGAAGCAGTAGCAACTGTTGTTTACATCATAAATAGGTGTCTAACAAAAAATTTCAAAACATGGTTCCTCAACAAGCTTGGACTAAGAGAAAACACAATGTTTCTCATTTTAGATTTTTGGTTGTGTGGTATACACACATGTGCCTGATGAGATAAGGAATAAGTTAGACAAAAAGGAGAAAAGTGCATATTTGTTGGATATTTAGATAATACAAAATATTACAAGTTGTTCAATCTAGTTACTAGAAAGGTCATAATCAATAGAGATGTACAGTTTGTTGAAAATAAGGCATGAGATAGAAGTATTGAGAAACAAGAATTGTTCCAAAAGTTATTTCTCATGATGATATGGCAAATGAAAGCATAGAGCAACAAGGTATTGTATCTTCTTTGAATCTTGGACATGCACCACAAGTTGTAGAACAAGCTACACCTCCATCTACATCTAAGAGATATCCAAGATTTCATTCATCTTAAACCATCTAACAGACACCAAAAATAACACTAGAAGTTACTCCTTTAGTATAAAATATGCCATCATCAGATAGCCCTTTGCAAAGTAGAAAACAATGAGTCTTAGTGAGATTTATAATGTTGATACAACTAATGCTTTTTCAGTTTTTACATTATTTTCTCAAGTTGCAGGTCTAGTATACTTTAAAGAGGATATAGACAATGAATTTTGGGTTCAAGACATGGATGATAAGATAGACACCATAGAGAAGAATCAGACATGGGAATTGGTAGATCTTACATGGGAAGGAAAGGATGTGATAGGAGTGAAGTGGGTCTATAAGACCAAATATATTGTTAATGGTAAAGTACAGAAACATAAATCTAGGTTGGTTTCCAAAGGTTTTTCAAATCAATATGGAGTAGATTACAATGAGACCTTTACACTGTAGCACGTTTGGACATGGTAAGAATGGTTTTAGCAATTGCAGCTCAAAAAATGGCCTATTTATCATAAGGATGTAAAATCAAGATTCTTGAATGGTTTTCTTGAAGAAGAAGTTTATGTGAATCAACAAAAAGGTTATGATATTGAAGGTCATGAAGGAAAGGTATACAAGTTGAAAAAAGTGCTCTATGGTCTCAAGAAAGCACCTAGAGCTTGGTACAACAGATTGATTTTTATTTGATACGTAATGGTTTCATTAGGAGTAGAAATGAGCCTACCTTATACATCAAGATCAATGAGCAAGGTAAAATTTTGATTTTTGTTTATATGTGGATGATTTAATCATTACTAGAAATCTATCTACATATTCATTCAAATCAGCTATGAAGAAAGAATTTGAGATGACAAATCTAGGCCTCATGCACTATTTTTTGGGCATTAAAGTTCAAAAATTAGAAGATGGAGTTTTTATTTCACAAGCAAGGTATGCTAATGATATTTTGAAGAGATTTAACATGTTGAATTGCAAGTCAACGTCAACACCGCTTTGCAAAGTAAGTTTGATGCTAAGAAAAGATGACAACGGATCATTTGTAGATCCAATATTGTTCAAAAGACTAGTTGGAAGTCTCATGTATTTGACGGCCACAAGGCCGATATTATGTATGGCATGAGCCTCATCTCAAGGTTCATGGAATCTACAAAATATTCACATTGGTAAGCTGGAAAAATAATTTTTAGGTATGTATGTGGAACTAAGAATCATGGAATTTTGTATTCAACATCAGATGAGTTCAAACTCATAGGTTACATAGATAGTGATGATGCAGAAGTATTGATGATAGAAAGAGAACATCTGGCTATGCTTTTCGCTTTGTAACATGTGTAGTTTCATGGGCATCGAAGAAACATCCCATAGTCATATTATCTTAAGTAGAAACAAAGTATGTAACAGCAATAGGAGAAACATGTCAGGTTGTTAGGATGAGAAGAGTTTTGAAAGATTTGAGGCATAATAAAGAGGATACTACACATATTTTTGTGACAACAATTTAGTAATAACATTGTCCAAAAATCATGTTTTTTATAAGAGGAGAAATCACATAGACACAAGGTATCACTTCATCAGGGATTTGATTAACAATAAGGAAATTTGTCTTGAATTTTGTAGATCCGAAGATCAGTTTGTTGATATATTTACAAAAGATTTGGGAAATGAAGTTTTTGAGTATTTGAGAATTTTTTTGGTAGTTTGTGATCAAGAATATGTCAAATCTGAAGTGCACACTCAACTCCAGAAGAATAAAAGTTTGAAGGTCAAAATTAAGGGGGAGTGTTAGAAAAAATAGTTTAATTTTTCCCCAAGAAAAGAAAAAAACAATTTGTTTTTTACATGCTTTTAATTTTTAGGTAGTTCACTTTTAGATTCCTAATTTTAGGAAAATATAATAAAACAAATAAATAAAAATCTTTGTATTACACAAAATCATGTGCTTTTTAGCTCTATTTTTATGAGTTGAGTGTTTTATTGTTAGATGAAGCCATATATTTATTAGAGGCAATTGTAAGTGTTTTGATATATCAAACACATTTAGAGAGATTGTATTGAGTTGAAGCTCTGGAACTAGAAGAAGAAATATATGCAGAAGTGTTGATCTGAGTTTGCAATAATATGTTTTATTTGCAATTCTTTATTTTATTTCTATTAGTTGTTATTTTATGTGCCTAATTTCTACAAATTAGTATCAAATCGTCTACACACCAAACAAAGGAAATGAAGGATGCCAAAGATCTCACCACTCTTACAAGAACTTCTAGTGAAACCAAGTTTTTAAACCATCATTTTTAGCTCCATGTCACTATTAGAGTAGGTATTTACCTTAGCTCATGTTCACTTGAGTACTTTATTTACATTTATTGTATTTATCCTCATCCACTTATGTGTGTGGATATTTCTTTTATCTTATTTAGATATTAGGAGATATTATCTAGTTGTTAGGTATAGTTCTTTCATTGATCTATGGCATTGACTAGTTCTTTCCTTGATATATGGTATTGATTAGATCCTTTATTTCTAGTTCTCTTCTAAATCTATGGTCTTAACTAGTTCTTTGATGACTAGTTATTTCCTTGATTTATGGCTTGATCTACGACCTTGATTGGTTCTTAGATAGTTATTCCTTGCCTATATAAACAAGGCCCATTCTTATTGTATTTCATTGAGTTCCATAATAATATATAATATTATTGCTCATATTCTTGCAAAGGTTTTATGTAAAGTTATTCGGTGAATTAATTTCATGTTATAGATCGTGGTGTTTGATTAGCATTTGTTTTCTTGGCTTGGTATGATCTAGTTATCGCCTTTTACTAGTGAAACCAGGTTTTTAAACCATCGCTTTTAGCTTCATACCACCGGTTCATCATCCCACTTATAAAAACCCGATGTTCTAAAATACCTTCGAGCTTGCCACATATCTAATGGCCAAGAAGAAAGAAAAGCTTCAAATAATGAAAACTTACTAAAAATTCTGGTCTTCTCAAGACACCACACCAATCCCACTTAACATTGGAGATCTTACCCCAAACAAAGGAAATGAAGGATGTCAAAGATCTCACCACTCTTACAATAAATTATAGTGAAACCAAGTTTTTAAACCATCCTTTTTAGCTCCATGACATGGGTTCATCATCCCACTTATTAAAATCCAATGTTCTTAAATACCTTAGAGCTTGCCACATATCTAATGGCCGAGAAAAAAGAAAAGCTTCAAATAATGAAAACTTAATAAAAAAATCCGCTCTTCTCAAGATACCACACTAATCCCACTTACCATCGTGGATATTACCCCAAAAATGGAAATGAAGGATGCCAAAGATCTTACCACTCTTACAAGAACTTCATCCTCCATCAATTCAAAATAATTCATGTATCGAATGAACGTGAAAAAAATGAGTTTCAAACAATTTTTCAGCTAAATAGGAGTTAAATGATTTCACTTAATTTTCAACCCAAAAATATTTATTCCGTTGAATAGGAAAAACTTATTATTCTATTTAATAAAAGAATCTTTGACTCTCTAAAATTCCTAGTTTCCAACATAAATTTAAATAAAAAATAGACAATGTTTTAACTAAAGAAAACAACTGTTCAAATAAAGTCTTTTCAACAAACCCATTTTTTCTTTCTCCCGTAATTGTTGTTGTCCTTGAAACCATCGATGCAGACAAACATTCGATGCTTGTACATTTTGTATACATATATTTTCGGAATTTTCCACTAAAGCATCCGACAAACATTTGTTCTGCATAATTTCTTTACCACCTATCCACACATTGTTTCAAAGCCCCTTTTTCAACACAGTTGGGAGTAAAGGGATTATGATGTAAGAGTAATTAAATTGAAAACTTCACATATTTGATAGACCACGTCAATGTCTCGAGTGAGTGAATGAATGAGAGGAAATAATGAAATTCAAATTTTAATATTGATGGCTTCCTAACTTACATATGTTATTGGTCTACCAAGGCATTTTCAGCTACATTATTTAAAAAAAAATTCTTTTCACTATGCTTTCATTAATCATAGTGTCTAAAGCAAACGAGATCCAACAAATGCCTAATTGAAGACCAAGGTTTAATGACACAAGTTTGAAGAATCATTTTCTAATGGTGCCTGTCTGAATTTGGTGATGGGATCTCTAAGGGAAGAATATGGAAAGACACACATATCGGAGTGTCCAATTCAACAATGTCTCAAGAGAACATGTATACAAATGCTTGAGTTTGATGTGAATGATTTCTGGTTAAGCTCGTGACCAAACCAAATCACAATCTACGGAAGAAAAATGTAATGGTGTGTGAAACTAATAAAACCAAGCTTTGTGTTTCGAGATTTGAAGGATTAGTTGGAGAGCTCAAAATTATGTGCAAATAGACAATTGTAGGTATGATAAAATGCAAAAGTATCTCAATGAAACATTACAACAAGGTAGATGAAGTAAACATGATCCTAAGAACAAAGTTGCAAGATAGTATATTGAAATAGGATGCCAAGCTCTATGAACCCATCAAAGACGTCGATGCATTTAATACTTAACGATACTCATAAAATCTGAACTAAAGTGATGTCACGCGATATGAAGAAGATGGTTTAATGGAGATAAGTAAAATCTTGTTGGAAACTTATACAGCCATGAAAAGATTAAGAACAACAAAATATAAAACGAGTAAAACGAAATTAAATAGCCAAAAAGACACAAATTTACGTGGTAAAACCCAAGAGGGAAACATCCACAAAGCAATGGTGTCGATTCTCTTATTGCTCAAATATGGAAATTACAATCAGCATATCTCTTCCTCTTACATCTCTATTTTTTGTGTGTAGCCTCAATGGGCATACACGGATTTATAGCATTCACACAAAACTGAATTCATTAATGCGTTCCTATCCATATTCTAACTAAAGCTTTCTTGTTACAACAACAAGCTGAATAATAGGATCTTGATCCACCGAGAAGAGGAATGGTTGTCATCTAATCTCAACAATCTCCACCTTGACAATAATTAACCGATACCTTGCTCATTTCTCATCACCTTTTTTTTGCAAGCCAAGAGAAGCCAAGCACCAACGCAGCTTCTCTAATATAACCGATTTCGTGAACATGTCTACATAATTCTTTTAAGTGTGGATCTTATCAAGAATCACCTATCCTTCATCAACAACATGTCTTACATAATGGTATTTAAGCTGGTGTCTATGTTGTTAGCAGATGGTGAAGTTATAAAAATTGATAAGTGTTCAAGCCAACCAAAATTCTGAAGGTGTCATGAAGACAATGCGAAGATGATTGACATGGCGTAATAGAGTTTACATGAATCAAATTTGAGCATGACTAGTTTAAGTGTAACATGATTCAATAATTGTTTCACACAATAGAGTGCAAAGGATGCATTAATAAGTTTTTCATTCAATTTCCCATTGACCCTTCATACACATATGCTAGAGATTGAATACATGGAAAGAACTTATTTGTGGCTAACAATTGGACAAGATTTCTTCGACGGTCTTACATTGCTCTCCGAGATGTTGTCCATTGGTGATGACCCTATGAGCTAAATTTGGTAGTATAACATACGCCTTCGGTGTAATTAAATAGAGTTCTCTTAACCTAATTAATTGAATCATTTTCATGTGTATTGTATTAGTAGCTCAAAACAAAATATATGTGTTATTAAATAATGAAATAAATTTATATAACAATTTAAACATTTTTAAAAGATAATTTTATAAAAAAATGGTATTAAATGAAACTATTTAATTATATGAAATTATGTGTCAAACTTCATATATCACTTTTGGTCAAATTGTTATTTGGCATTCTTACTAGCAATCACACATGAAATGTATGATAGAAATGCCGAAGGGGTCTTTTGAAGGAGTCATATTGGAGGGAGAGAAACAATGGGAGAGGAAGAGGGGTGAAGAAGAAGGGGTTAGAGGGTGGAGAAGTGTGAGGGTGGTGAAAATGGAAAGGAGAAACAATGTGAAAGTCAATTGTCCAACAACGACATGAAATTTGTGTGAATACTTTGAAGGAGACCACAGTGTTGTTTTTAGACGATGCGCAGAAACAAATTAAAGTGATATTTTTTAACATAAGGAGTGGTAGAAAAAAATCTGAAGTGAAAATGTGTTTGTAGTTTTAGCCCTGCATTAAGAGATGGGAAGATGTGGAGTGGAAGTAGAATCCGAAGGTGGCAACTTCATGTGCAATTCTCCTCATCAACAATCGTGAAGGCATCGTCATTCAACAATCACCGAAAAAAAAAAGAACAAGTGTGGGTTGTTGAGGATTTTGATTGGACAGGGAAATTAATCACTTGCATGGCCCAAAAATTTTCCAAGGCTAGGATTATTCCTCCCCACGGATATCTCGATATATGAGATCAACTTTATAGTTTAAAATGGAGGAATTTTAAAAGATAGTGGGTTAAAACCCAACCATGATGTTTTCTTCTTATAACAATTTGTAGCCCCTATTTTTAGTTGTGAGTTCTAGTAAAATGAAGGGAACAATTGATGTACATAAGGTCGTCGATAATTGAACTTGTACATTGGTGGTGATACGAGCGACAAGTAAAAATATTTGTCGGTGAAGGTTAAAAATTCAAATTTTTTGATTGTGAGTTTTTCTTGTAAATAGTGAGCATCACACCACTTTTCTTGTTTACATGTGCTTGCATTTAATAGAGATGCATATGGATTAGAATTTTCAAAATCAATAAAGAGTGTTGGAATCTCATGAGCCCTTTATATATATTGCTAGGGAAGATGTATGTACATATAAATATAATATGATACAAGCAAAGCTGAATTTAATACATATAAATATAATATAATATAAGCAATGAATTTAATATTTTAAAAAATGTATTTAGTACTACACAAATTTTTTTCCTAACATTGTACATGTTGAAACATGTAGTGGTTGAGATAACCTCTATGTGTGTGTGTGTGTGTGTTATGTTTTTGGAGCCTATTTTCATGTTAGAGTGTGGTACACCTTCTATGTGTTACACTCGGGTATTTTTATGGCGGTCCCGCTCACCACTGAGTGGGTCAGGGGGGTTCGGGGCGAAGCCCCCAAAGCAAATTTTCATGGGTGGTTTATTAACCCATGGGTAATGGGTAACTATTATGGGCTGTTTTTGGGCCCATGTTTTTTCGGTACCCATTGTTTTGTAAAACCGCCTCTTCGGTTTCCCATAGGTTTATGGGACAGATTTTGTTTTTCCCCATTGTTTTGATACCCACGGTTTTGTAAAACTACTTAAGCAGTTGTCTATTTATATGGTCTTATGCATATGATAGATGCACAAGCAAATGTATTGCAGATGTGTTTTGAATTCGGGTGTGAATTCTGTAGAGTTTGTTGAGCATAGCTCCAAACGGATGCAGGTATTTTATTGAGAGAGTGGAGGCTTGTAATAAAATCGAGTAAGTGATTCTTGGTGGACGTAGCCCAAATTGGGTGAACCATGTTAAATCTTGTCTCTCTCGTGTTGTGTTATTTATTCTCGCACTTTTATTTGAGATCGTAATATTTTCGCATATTAATTTCTATTGTTGTGATTCGTAAGGGATTATTCCACATATTTTATCTATTATTTCCTAACAATTGGTATTAGAGCCTGGTTTGGTTTGTTGAAGTGTTGAATCGCAGGGAAATTTTTATCTTGAGTGGGAGCTATGGTAGATGATGGAAGATCTAGGGTTGATAAATTCAATGGGTAGAATTTCAGTCTTTAGAAGATGCAGATGGAATATTACCTTTATCAGAAGGATCTTTATACTCCGTTGTCTGAGAAGGTGAACAAACCCTCGAGTATGACAGATGTGGAATGGGATTTGCTGGATAGGAAGGCACTTGGGACAATCCGGCTATGTCTTGCATCTTTGGTATTATTTAATGTTTCAAAGGAAAAGACTACAAAAGATCTAATGGATGCATTAGGGAAGTTGTATGAAAAACCCTCTACCTCTAACAAGATATTTTTAATGAAAAAGTTGTTTAATATGAAGATGTCGAGAATAGTTCAAGAGTGAGATCATTTAAATGATTTCAATCTGATTGTGAATATGCTAGCTTTGGTTACAATAGAATTTGATGAAGAAGTTGGCGATTTATTAATTCTATGCTCTTTACCTGAGAGTTGGAATAGCCTAGTAATGGCGGTAAGTAACTCGGTTCTAGCTAACTCGAAGTTGAAGTTTGAGGATGTTGTAGGGGTGATTCTAAGTGAGGAAATGTGAAGAAAAAGCTTTGGGGAATCTTCTACTTCAGGGAATGCTTTGATAGTGGAAACTAGAGGGAGACAGAAGAATAGAGGAAACTGTGGAAAATCAAAAGATCGGGCAAGGTCAAAATCCAAGAACAAGATTGTATGCTGGAATTGTGGAAAGCTTGGGCATGCAAAGAAGGACTGTTGGGAGCTTCAGGATAAGAAGAAACAACATGAAGAAAACAAGGAGGAAAATGTGGCATCAGGTAATGTATGTCATGATGCTTTGATTATTTCTTTGCATAATATTACTGAATCTTGGGTTTTAGATTCGGGGCTTCGTTTCATGTTACTCCACATAGGCATTATTTTTGTTGATTATGTTCAAGGGGATTTTGGGCATGTTTTTCTTGGTGATGATGATCCTTGTAGTATAGTTGGAAAAGGTTTTGTTCGAGTTAAGATGCAGAATGGGAATACATGGCTATTGAAGGATGTCAGACATGTGCCTACATTAAGATGAAATTTGATATCAAAGCAGGGCAGTTGGGAAGTGATGGTTGTATTGTGATATTTACAGCGGACTCTTAGAAGGTTACCAAGGGTGCTCTTGTGGTGGCAAGAGGTAAGAAGGTTGGAACCTTGTATTTAACCACTTATAGCACTAATGTTTGTAATCTTGTGGCTTCAGAAGTAGATACAACATTGTGGCACTATAGGCTCTGGTCATATGAGCCATAAGGGCATGGAGATCATAAAGAAGGATTTTCTCAGATATATAGAAATAGGTTTGGAGTTCTGTGAGGACTGCATATATGGGAAAGCAGATTTGAGTAAGGTTTCTCAAGGTTGGACCTACAAAGAAAGAGAGTAAGTTAGAGTGGTGCATTCGATGTGTGGGGCACACTGTATCATATCTTGGGGGTTTAAGTTATTATGTTACTTTTATTGATGATGCAACAAGGAAAGTTTGGGTTTATTGTATTAGAAACAAATCTGATGTATTTGACACTTTTGTTAAATGGAAAGCCTTGGAAGAGAATAAAACAGGTCTTAAGCTAAAATGTCTCAGGTTAGATAATGGAGGGGAGTATTGCAGCAATGAATTTGATGATTACTGTTCTAAGAATGGAATTTGCAGGCAAAAGATGGTTCCAGGAACTCCACAGCAGAATGGGGTATCAGAAAGGATGAACAGAACAATAATGGAACGTGCTAGGAGCATGAGGTTACATGCAGGATTGCCTCTTTCTTTTTGGGAAGAAGCGGTGAGCACAACTATGTACTTGATAAACAGAGGACCCTCAAGTGCCTTGGATGGAGGCATACCTAAGGAGGCTTGGTATGGTAAGAAAGTTGATTATTCATTTCTTAGAGTCTTTGGATGTGAGGTGTTTGTTCACATAGACAAGGATGATAGGACTAAGCTAGAGGATAAATCAGAAAAATGTACTTTCATTGGTTATGGTGGTGATGACTTTGGATATAAATGTTGGAGTATTAAGGAAAAGAAAATCATTCGATCTAGGGATGTGGTCTTTAATGAGAAAGTCATGTATAAGCAGTAGTTGTAGGAAAACAGGGAAGAATCCAAGAAAGAATATGCAAGCGGTAGAGGATCTTCCGGATGGGAAAGTGACACATGAATCGGTTCAGAACCCCTCAACAGAACCCCAAACTCCTATATTGAGGAGGTCTTCTAGGGTAAGAAGAGAACCCGAACGTTTTTCTCCTTCTCTTTATTATTTATTACTTAGTGATAGTGGAGAACCCAGAGAGCTTTGATGAAGTAATGTAGGTAGACGCCAAGAAGAAGTGGGAGCAAGCCATGGATGAGGAGCATCGAGGCTCTCATAGAGAACTGGACATAAGAGATTTGGTAAAGCTACGAAGAAAAATAGCATTGCGAGAACAAGTGGGTGTACAAAGATTTAAAGATGAAGGAGGAAAGAAAAGATATAAGGCCCGGTTGGTGGTCAAGGGGTTTGCACAGAAACAAGGTATAGATTTTGATGAGATATTTTCTCCTGTAGTAAAAATGACTTCTATTAGAACTGTTCTAGGAATAGTTGCAGCAGAAGACTTGTACTTAGAACAACTTGATGTAAAGACTACATTTCTCCATGGTGATTTGGAGGAGGAACTATATATGCAGCAACCAGAGGGCTATGAGGTCAAAGGTAAAGAGGAGATGGTGTGCAAACTAAAGAAGAGCTTGTATGGCCTGAAACAAGCTCCACGTCAATGGTATAAGAAATTTGATAGCTTCATGATGGAGCAAGGTTATATTAGATGTCATTCTAACCATTGCGTGTATACAAAGAAATTTGAGGATGGAAGTTATATTATCCTTTGTCTGTATGTGGATGACATGTTGGTTGCAGGTAAAAACATGTAAGAAATAAAAGTACTCAAGAAGAAACTAAGTGAATCCTTTGCTATGAAGGATTTGGGGGCAACCAAAAAATCCTTGGTATGAGGATATCTCGGGATAGGAAGGAATGGAAGCTGACTTTATCTCAAGAAGAGTACATTAAGAAATTCTTGGAGAGGTTTAATATGTAGGATGATAAACCGGTTGGGACTCCTTTGGCTGGCCAATTCAAGTTATCAAAGGAGTAGTGTCCCAAGATAGAGCAGGAAAGAAACTAGATGTCCAAGGTACCTTACTCATCAGTAGTTGGCAGTTTGATGTATGCTATGGTGTGCACTAGGCTTGATATTGCCCATGCAGTGGGAGTTGTGAGTAGATTGGGTAAAGAGCATTGGCAAGCAGTAAAGTGGATCCTTCGGTATTTGAGAGGGACCATGGGGACAGTTTTGTGCTATAGTGGATCAAACACCACTTTATGTGGTTATGTAGATTCAGACATGGCTGGAGATGTAGACAGCAGGAGGAGCACGACAGGTTATATTTACATTGTAGGTGGGACAGCAGTGAGCTGGATTTCACGACTACAGAAGCTGGTGGCTTTGTCAACCACGGAGGCTGAGTATGTTGCTGCCACAGAGGCAAGCAAAGAGATGATTTGGTTACAACAATTGCTTGAGGATTTGGGGCATAAGCAGGAGGAATGTAAGCTATATAGTGATAGTCAGAGTGTTATACACCTAGCTAAGAACTCTGCTTTCCACTCCAGGACGAAGCATATACAATTGAGATATCACTTCATCAGGACAACTTTGGAGGAAGATAAGTTGAAGTTGGAGAAGATTCATACCAGTCAGAATCTTACAGACATGATGACCAAGGTGGTCACAAGGGATAAACTAAAGCTATGTTCAGCTTTGGTTGGCCTTCGCGGATGACAGTGAAGGGTTGAGAAGCTTTCTCAGAGTGGAAATTAGTCTCCAAGTGGGAGATTGTTATGTTTGTGGAGCCTATTTTCATGTTAGAGTGTGGTACACCTTCTATGTGTTACACTTGGGTATTTTTACGGTAGTCCCGCTTGCCGCCGAGCGGGTCAGGAGGGTTCAGGGGTGAAGCCCCCGAAGAAAATTTTCATGGGTGGTTTATTAACCCATGGGTAATGGGTAACCGTTATGGGCTATTTTTGGGCCCATGTTTTTTCAGTACCCATTGTTTTGTAAAACCACCTCTTCGGTTTCCCATAGGTTTATGGGACAGTTTTATTTTTCCCCATTGTTTTGATACCCACGGTTTTGTAAAACTGCTTAAGCAGTTGTCTATTTATATGGTCTTATGCATATGATAGATGCACAAGCAAATGTATTGCGAGATGTGTTTTGAATTCAGTGTGAATTGTAGAGTTTGTTGAGCATAGCTCCAAACGGATCTCAGGTATTGTATTTTTTATTATTATTGGCAAATAGTTTTTTGAAAGGGACTATACCCTTGAGTACAACAGAGGGCCTAGGAGCCAGAATAGGAATGAAAATTAGAGAAAAAAGGATTAGAATCCAAGTATGACAATGAAGCCCAAAGTAGCCAAAAAATAGCTACCCAAACAAGACAAAATAGCAAAAACTCTGCACAAAAGCAGCAAAGAAACCACAAAAAAATAGCAAAAAAACAAACAAGAGCAAGCTAAAGCACCTACAACTACTTCTTGGTAGCTTTGTCGATGCTGGTTTTGATGTTCTTCCAGGATCTGAACATTCCCAAAGTTGTCATGTGGGCAGCGTCAGTCTTATCCAACTGATCAATGGTCCTTTTGCTTTCCTTATCATTGCCCCAAAGTGTTGCGGAACTCCGCTGAGATTGGAGACACTTCTGACATGTTGCTCAATGAATTCCTCAATCACACTAAAAATGGCCATATTGTAGTCATGACGAGTTTTGGCCTTCCCTAAACGGGAGTCTAAGGAGTTCAGCTTCTTGTAGATATATTCAATCTGACTATTATCAATATCCACCTCCTCCTCCTTCTTCCTCTTTCCTTTTTTTTTCCAAGTTCTTAACCTCATCCTTCAATAGCTTCATTTCAGCTTCTAAGGCATCCAGCCTTTTTGTAGAGCTCTCCATATGCACATCTCGGGGACTAGCACTGCTAATATTCAGGAGGTCATGTGCAATTTCAATTTCATGAGGGCCCTTCCCCACAGCAAGAGTATCGAGGTTAAGCCTTCTAGATGCCCTGGTGACTGGTTTGGCCGAGGTGGAAGCGAGGTGGGGGGTGGGAGCAGCAGCAGGGGGAATGGAAGAAGAAGCCTGGATGGCCGGCAAGGGGGTGACAGAATCAGCGGTGGCAAGGGCAGAGAGTGGAGAAATGGGGCTAGCAGCAGCAAAACCCGGCATAGGGGGAACAGAGCTAGGAGAGGAAGGGAGACAAAATTTATGCAGCAGCAAAATAAGCCCCTGGTGTAAAGGAACCACCCAGGTATGCTTTTGAAACTCCAAAATGGAGTGCTCAAGAGAGTTCAAGCAAATAATGGGGGAAACAAACCCAGCGATTCCTATGGAAGTGGTTGAGAAAGATAAGGTGCTTAGCAGGTACGGTGACAAACCTCCCTTCCAA
This sequence comes from Taxus wallichiana var. yunnanensis, assembly GCA_018340775.1. Classification (NCBI taxonomy): domain Eukaryota; kingdom Viridiplantae; phylum Streptophyta; class Pinopsida; order Cupressales; family Taxaceae; genus Taxus; species Taxus wallichiana. The sequence goes on from CM031234.1 coordinate 526,134,978, forward strand.
AGAAATGAAATGTATCATCATGCGAGTAACCTCATCATAAGGCGGAGGGATCAAGCTAACAAGCAGGCCCGCGGTAATATAGATCAGCTTCTCAGATCCCTCCACAAATCTCCTCTCTTCAACATCTCTGTCGACCCTTTTGTTAAAAAAACGGTAGCCCTCCATGCTAAGACCGGTCACTTCAGCAATAAGCTCCTCGTTGACCAAGATCTTCTGCCCCCCATATTCCATAGTCCGCTCCTTCCAATCCTTCGCAAAATGCACTGAGATGCTTTGATCATGTCCCTGAACCTTCTCCATGAAGTTGGTGATGCCTCCCTTGCTGAGTATATTCCATAACTCAACATTATCCTTCCAATCCGGGTCTACACTAGGCTCAATTTGGCAAGGGGGACCCCCCATCTTCACCGTGCTTAACTGTTTGCAAAAATTCCAAAATCCTTGAGAGCACTGAAGCCAGTCTATTTTTTACTGTTGTAATCCACACAATGTTGAAAATGAGAGTCGTTTCTATTCCCACGAACGTCTGTGTTTTTGCTGATTTGGGTATTGTATTGAGAGAGTGGAGGCTTGTAATAATAAAATCGGGCAAGTGATTCTTGGTGAACCACGTTAAATCTTGTCTCTCCGTGTTGTGTTATTTATTCTACACTTTTATTTGAGAGATGTAATATTTTACGCATATTAATTTCTACTATTGCGATTCTGTAAGGGATTATTCCGCATATTTTATCTATTATTTCCTAATTGTGTGTGTGTGTGTGTGTGTGTGTGTGTGTGTGTGTGTGTGTGTGTGTGTGTGTGTGTGTGTGAGTGAGTGAGTGATATGAATAAGAACCTCTTTACAATAACATGAAACATATTACTTATCGATATAAATTTTATATGGTGGACATGTCATATACTTACACTTAAATATTGAAATAATTGTGTGTGTGTGTGTGTGTGTGTGTGTGTGTGTGTGTGTGTGTGTGTGTGTGTGTGTGTGTGTGTGTGTGAACCTCTTTATAACAACATGAAATGTATTAGTTAGCAAATATAAATTTCATATGATGGAAATGTCATATATTTACACTTAAATATTGAAATAATAATATATGTTGAAGTTTACAATAAATAAATAAATATTGAACATATAATTTTTTTATTTAATCTATTAAGAAATCATTTCCTATCAATAATTTTAAAATGTACTACAATACTCTCAATAATAAGACCCTTTAGTAGTATGAGGTCCTTTCCTTAAGAATAGTTTTGAGTTTCTCTTCTTCCAAGTTCTATTCTCACATGTTTCTCTACTAACCATGTATGGCAAATGGTACACTTTGTATTCTTGATGGATTTTAATTAGAATTGGCCTTTCAAACTTGGCAGTGGATTTGGATAAATACGCTTAATCATGTGTTATTGACTAACAATTGCACAAGAGTTATTGAAGAATAATATATTCATAGCAATACGAAGGAAAACCACACTAAATACATTAGTGAGGGCAAAAATAATTTCAAAAAAAAGAACATTGATTATTTTTTAAGCTAGCATCAATAAATAACTCCCATGCAATTGCTAGTGGCATATTATTTTTTTGTGCATGTTCCTCTTACACAACAACAAATAACCTTCTATAGTAATATTCTCATATCATAGACAAAAAAAAAGCCATAGAAATATTACCTCCACTTAAAAATGTTACTACCACTCATATTCTCCAACACCCATGAAACAAAAAATTTTAACAATAAATTATATAGAACAGTTTGATTCCTCATGTAGCAAAGCATGGATCATCTCAACCTAAGAAAAATACCTACAAACAATGGAACACGAAGCCATGGAACTTTTGATCGGGAATGTCGAAATCCTCTTAGATTTTTGTGGTGACGGAAGAAAGAAAGCGAGGTTGCATCATACATTTGCAATTATGTCCTCATGAAGATCAAATTGCATATATCTTCACAAAATCCATGTGTTGTGAAGTTTTATAAATTTAGAACAACATTGGGCCTTTCTAAGCTACCATCAAGGGGAGTGTACATGACAATGCCACTTCCTAATGGCCTATTGTATATTTCTTCTCTATACTTCTAAAATGTCAAAAACTCACCCCGTGATGCAATGTAAACATCACCCTATGTGAGTGTGTAAGAAATCCCAAAGAAGTGTTGTGTTATGGAGATTCCTATCATTATAAAAGACTCCAGAAACTCATATATTACTTTTTGTATGCACTTGTTTTGAAGAACTTGGGAATATTATTTTTTTGATTCCTTCAACATGTTAACCTTAAATCATCTTATGATTTGAGGAATATAATTCATTTTATAGAAAGGTGATAAGCGTAAAATCCTTCAATGAGAAGATGTGTTTATGCTTTCTTCTCAAATAAAAAATTGATGATGGCATGTACTCCCACTAAACATACGGAGGAGTGTTGGAGGAACTAATATTTATGGGTCACTTATTGTATCACCTACTAATAACACACTTTTGGTGGGCCCACTCATCGTTAAATCGACAAAACCTTTTTGTTGTTTCAAATACGTTTGCATAAGTGCTAGTGGTTAAGATTTATCCACCGAGAATATTTCCGTGAAGAGGCCATGAGGTTTTGACGTTACTACCGGAAAATTATTAACATAATTGACATGGATATTATCCACCAGAATATTTCGTGAAGATTCCAGCAGGTTTTGACGTTACATTACCAACAAATTATTAACATAATTGACATGGATATTATCCACCGGGAATATTTCCGTGAAGAGGCCCGCAGATTTTGACGTTACTACCGGAAAATTATTAACATAATTGACATGGATATTATCCACCGGGAATATTTCCATGAAGAGGCCCACAAGTTTTGACGTTACATTACCAAGAAATTATTAACATAATTGACATGGATATTATCCATCGGGAATATTTCCATGAAGAGGCCCGCAGGTTTGACATTACTCTTGGCAAATTATTAACATAATTGACATGGATATTATCCACCAGAATATTTCCGTGAAGATGCCCCAGGTTTTGACGTTACTACCAGTAAAATTATTAACATAATTGACATGGATATTATCCACCGAGAATATTTCCGTGAAGAGGCCCGCTTGAGTTTTGTCGTTCCTACTAGCAAATTATTAACATAATTGACATGGATATTATCCACCAGAATATTTCCATGAAGATGCCTGCAGTTTTGATGTTACCACCAAGAAATTATTAACATAATTGACATGGATATTATCCCTTCCGCTTCATCTCTTGTTTATTTGGGCACCTCAACTTGTATCTTGTTGCATATGTGTTGTCAGTATGATGGACATTTACTATGATAGAAGTTTAGCTATTTGACCAACTATTTGTATTGTTGAAAAATAACAACACTCTATTGAAAAATAATAATTTGGATACTTTGATCACTTGTAGTCCATTTATAGTACTTGGGAAAACCCCTAAAAATTGTTGATAAATTTAGCTTAAGCGGATATTACATAGAATGCGTAAATGCACATATATAACAAACATACTCAAATGGTACATGCATATTTTATTCAAAGTTTGTTTTTGAAAATGAGGAACTTATTTTTACTCACCAATGCAACAAATATAATTACATGTTAGGAAATAACGGATAAAAATGCGGAACAATCCCACACATAATCGCAATCAGAGAAATTAATATGCAGAAAATAATACAAATCTGGAATTAAAGTGTTGAATAAAAAGAACGCAACATAAAAAGACACTATTTAATGTAGTTCACCCAATTTGGGCTACATCCACCAAGAATCACTTGCTCAAATTTTATTACAAGCCACCTCTTCTCTCAATACAATACCCAGATCTGTTTGGAGTTATGCTCAACAAACTCTACAGAATTCACACTTGAACTCACACACATCTGTAATGTTACATCAACCCTACCATATGCAAAAACCACATAAATAGGCAATTGCTTAAGCAATTTTACAATATCATGGGTACCAAAACCATGGGCCAAAACTGTCTCATAAACATAAGGCTCTAAATTCCTGCCCATATGAGAAGAGCACGTTTCCCGAGATATTGGGCACATTTTTTTAGGCCAAAAAAATTTCTTAGGGGCTACGCCCCTGGACCCATGTTCGAGGCCCAGCCCGGCCTCGAACCCCGAGAAGAAAACTATGAATAGTGTACAATACTTTTAGTGTACAGTCTTCAACACTTCCACACATAAAAACAAGCTCCACAACATAACATTACACACATTGAAAATCCCTTCTAAATGAGACATGAATCACTAAAATCAAAATTAATTGCATGAGATTTCTTTCATCAATGATAATTGACTAGCCATTACACGCAAGAAATGAGATGTGAATGCCAAAAGGGAAAGAGTAATTACAAGAAGGATAAATGCAAGAAAGGAAGGGTTTGAAACTCTAGACCGTTGGGGAAGAGGCAATAATCGGAAGGGAAAATTTTCAATGAAACATAATATATTATAGTATAAGATTTACAAAGTAACATAGAGAAGAAGTGGAAGGTGAATGGGCATACGAGAATGAAGTAAAGGGAAGGGATGGGGTAAGGGAATTATGAGAGATGGATTAGAGGAAGTGACCGAAAGTGTGACTCCTCCCTTAAATGAGATTGGAGAAGAGTACTCTTTGGCATCTTGGAGTAAGGTTTAAACAAAAAGGTGAAGAAAATTGGATGTCACTCAAGGAGGGGACTCTAGAAATAATGGTGAATGTAAGTCCCTATCGTTTAGTGTCTCTAATGTCAATAATTTCTTTACAAAGAGTCAATCCTTGGAACTTGTGGAGTTCTCGATATTTATCATCGAAAATTTCCGTGTAATAAATGTAAGGTTAGCTGCAATTTACAAAGGCTATAATTTTTCTTATTTACATTATTCACAAATATTTTACAAACAACATTAAGTATAAGTAACTTCCGTGTTGGTCACAAACCATGCTAAATGTAAATAAAATATTTGGAAGACAACATTTAAGACGTGAGAATGATTATTTCAATGGATGGTTATTATTTTGGACTTTGCCAACACACCAATGACATTCATGATCCTAATATAATATGCATAAATAACTCATTTCTAAAATCCTTCTCTATTATAATGAATTTTCCTAATACACTTCAAATTATGGCATGTATATTGAAAAATTTACTGAGCTCTCCATATTTCCCAGCTTGTTCATTAAGTGTTTGTAAAGACTACAAACTACCATTACCATCCATAGCCTAAGAGTGTGAACTTCTTGCATGTCCATTCCAAATTTTAATCATTACTTCACTAATACTGTAAGTTTTGTCATTTAACACACCAAAAATACAACAAAAAGAAAATTTTATCTTTCCATATCTTTCAACTGACCACGACTTAGAAAGCTCCCATTATTATCCTATATTTTGTGCCTCTTCTCTGGTGTCTTTTCATTTGAAATATGTGACAGAAATAAATTTCAAAACATCATATATGTCCTATACACTTTTAATATGAAAAAATTGCATGAAAACCAAGTATCCAAGTTTATATTTAGAATTATGAACATTGAGTACCTACAATATATCACTAAGCAAAAGTATTAATTTTGACCCTTTTATTGGAATAAAAAAATTATAGTGAAAGATTTTCCCTTCATTTTCTAATATTACGGGGAATCTAATTTAACTAATGTGTGCCAAAGTAACCTTCAATGAAAAACCTACAAAATAATTTCCTTTTGAGATATGTTAAAAATAGATCTACACAAAACTTGTTCTTGTAAAGATAAAAATAGTCACACTTCTCTTATGCTCACAAAGATGGATCTGCTACAAACTTACCTGCAATAATCATGTAACATGCACATTTATTCACACAAGGACCACTCAAATATGTTGAATGGAAAGGTTTGGATACAATCCACCTATGAGGAATAATTAAATGATATTGTTTAATAATTAAGGAAATCATGTCACTACATTGTGTGTAAAGATTAACTCATTCATTCTTATCATAAGCACGCCATAAGAAACTCCAATTCCTACTAACCCATATACATTTAGAGAATGTGTGCCACATGAATTAGATGACATACCTAGAAGAAGGAAATTTGCAGGATTTGTAGGAAGAAGGAGAAAATGGGAGGGCTGTGTCAATTGGAGCCATGTTGTGATCCTTTGGAAGAATAACGAGGTACTTTGGAACCTCTTGCACAAGGAGGAATTTCAAATTTCATTGAACGCATTCAAGGTCATGACCTGAACATTTCGGTTCACTTTGCTACGGATTGGAAGGATAGGAGGGTCAAGTATGGTGGGCACCGGGTTATTGTCAACGAGGAGTTGATTGCTGAGGCTACAGGCCTAGAACTAGAGGGCTACCATTTTTTCAGTAAGAGGATTGACAGGGTCACCGAGGCCAAGAAATTCTCCAACGAGGGTGAGGAGCTTGAGTTTGTTGTTGTGGGCATAAGGGTAAGTTCTATTCCCACACCGTATGATGAAGTGACAAATATGATGGTCAGATATATTTCTTTGGAAGGGCATTATAAAACGGTCCCTGTTAAACACCTTGTCTTTTTAAACCATTTTAGAAGGAATTTCACTGGTCTGCTTCCCGCACTACCTTCTCAATTCCCTTCAATGCTCTGTTCTGGATTTTCAAAAGCACTCCCATGCTATTCCTTTGCATCAGGGCCTTATCTTTCTGTTGCACAAGCTTTGTGTTGCCAAGTTCCCTGGCTTCCCAATTGCTCCTAGTGATCTGCTCACTACCACCTCCTCTGCTCCCACTCCCATTCTTTTGCCCCTTCCAAATCCAAAACCAAGAACCCCAAGAAAACAGACACCCCTCACACTAGCAGGATTCTCAGAAGCTCCAAAGAGATGGAGGTTTCTCAAAACTTGCTACATATCAGCAATGCTGGTATTGAAATGGCCCTGCATCAGGAGGAGTCTCAAGTGCCTCATAGACTGGAATCCCTAGAGAAAGAGATGAAACAGCTGAAGAAGGACCTTTAGTGTATGGAAAAGTAGAAAGGGAAAAGAAAATTTGATGAAGAGAATGACAATGGCAAGGATCAGTTTACTGATATATATAAGAAGTTGAACTCTCTAGACACCAGACTGGGGAGAGCTAAAGATAGACATGATCACAACATGGCTATCTTCAAAGCCATAAGTGACTTTTTAGAGCAGCAAGTTCGGAGCATTGCCATGCTCAGTGGGATCCCTGCAACTATTTGGGGGAATGATAAAGAGAGGAGTCTGACCATATCGCAGCTGGATGCTTGGACTCAACGCACATAACCACATTGGCGTTGTTTACCTCACTGCAAATGATCCAGTCCGAATTGAAAGAGCATCCAAGAAATAGACTCACTTGGGCTGGTAGGATTCGTTGAAGATGTTGTTCTTTTGCGATATTTTTCTTTGTGACTTTGCTGATTTTTTGCGGTTTTGTTGCAGTTTGTGTCCTTTTTGCTTCTAGTTGTAACTAACTCTTGGTTACTTTTGGAAATACTGTTCTATCTAGATTTTGATCCTTTTTGTTGAATCTTCATAGTTATATCAGGTTGGTGAGCCCTTTTTGTAATAGGGTATAGTCCCTTTAAAACTATTTACCAATAATAAAAAAGACACACCTAGAAGAGAGTTTATTTACAATAGCTACTTCTTTGCATATTGGTTTTTTTATTTTCTGTCATTTAATCTAAGCCTTCTTCTCATTATCACCTATTCCATTTCACATAAAAAACCATGGTGACTAGTCTTTTTGAACACCTTCACGAGAAAACAATAAAGACATTAGGTAAATACGAATATACATAAAACCGCTTAGAGATGAAAATTTTGAAAACCAAAGACTTACATTATATTATGCATATTAAAATTAAATCTGCAATTCTAACTCGTAGCTTTCATGAAGAACTTGGACTTGATTGTGGACTAGAACTATCACCTGAAGAGGAACTTGGTGAACTTGGTGAACTAGGGCTTGAACTTCCACTTGAGCTTGTGGGGAGAGGAGGAACTTGATCATCTTCAATACCCATGATTAGTGGTGTAGTTTTTTGAACACCTTTTTCCATTTTCATACTCCCCATTCGAAAAAACCACATCTTGACTAATAATCCATTTCTTTGTGTCAGGATTATAGAATTTGTATCCTTTTGTGAAATCTGAATAGCCCAAAAAGATACAAAGTTGGGATTTTGCATCCAACTTCTTCCACTTCTTTTCTGGAACATGAACATATGCATGTGCAACTAGATACACGAAAGTGAGCTACTAAGGGCTTGTGTCCACTCTAGGATTCCTTAGGAGTGATATTCTGAAGCAACATTTTTGGGCTTTGATTCAAAGTATAAGTTTTGTTGCTACTAAAACTCCCCAATAGCAATTAGGAAGGTTTTTGGACTACAACATGCTTTGTTTCATCTCCATAATGGTACAATTCTTTCTTTCTACAATGTCATTCTGTTGTGGGGTATAAGGTGTTGTAAGTTGTCTCTTAATTCCATGAGTATTACAAAAATAAGAAAACTCATTGTAAGTGAATTCTTCCCCTCTATCTGTTCTAAGTATTTTGAGAGAATACCCACTCGATTTTTCTCATAGCCTTAAAATGCTTGAAGCATTCAAATGCCTTAGATTTTTGTTTAATAAAATAAACCCATGTGTGGCATGAGAAATCATCAATAAATGTTAGAAAATAAATATTCTTACCCAAAGATTCCTCTTGCATGTCACCACAAATGTCACTATGCACAAGCTCTAGAGGAGATTTTTCCCTCCATGATTTGTTCAGTGGAAAATTGTCTCGATGTTGCTTGCCAAGTGCACACTGTGAACAAACATCTTCTTTTCCTAAGTTACAGGAATTCCTCTCACCATGCCTTTTTATGAAGAAAACTTAATCCTTGAAAATGTAAACGACCATAATGTTGGTACCATAACCATGAATCATCTGTGGTTTCCTTGAGGGCATGCATCTTAGTGGAATCCAAAGTGAGAGGAAATAATCTATTATCTGTCATATAAGCCTTTGCTACAAGATGATGGTTAGTTGATTTATCAAATATTTTGCAATGATTATCTTCAAACACAACCTTGTAATGTTTTTCTACAAGATGCCCAATACTTAATATATTATGTTGTAATTTGGGCACATGCAAAGTTGTATGAATAAATGTAGTTTCTCCTTTCTTAGTTTTCATTGTAAGGGCACATTTTCCCATTATATCAACCTCTTTATCATCACCAAATTTTACTTGACTCCTTACAAATTCATCATATTTGACAAAGAGATCAGATTTACTTGTTATATGATTTGAGCAATTCTATCCATGAACCAAAAATCATTTTGAGGTTCTTTTGCCAAATGCAAGTGAAGAATGGACTCCACATTAATTTTTTCATCTATCACTCTCATAGCCTTACTGCTATGTAAATGGCCTCCCAAATCTTGTCCTCTCCAAACCGAACCGCCCAATCTTCGTAACTCTTCAAAAGCACATCGGGTAATCGAAGCAAGCAATTAGCAATTACATCTGCAAGGAGCTGTACAAGTCATCCACTAATTCATTTACACATGAATGTGATTCGTAGAATCACTTTACACACTCTGCACGTGTTGTAAATGGCTGGCATTGCACTCCAATCCTTTAAATCCCGTGGTTCACAATCTTCAAAGCACCTGTGTTTTCTTCGTGGCCCTCACTCTATTGCCTACCATTAAGAGATTTTGCTTAATCAATTACATCTCAAAGCATTTTTAGTAGCATTTCAATGGCTTCACGGGCCATATTATCATCCACCTAGATTTAGATGACTCGAGACAATTTGTTTAGAGAACCAATAACTTACTTATGTAGTTTAGGAGTCTTTGAAATTCGTTGTAAGTAGCCATGGATATTATATTAGCTTCAATGTTGATAAATTTAAGCGATTAATGGTATTGGGAAGTCCGAGGATCACATTTTTCAACAAAAGTCATCGAGATCTAAAGCTTGACGGCATGCTTCAATAGCTTTGGTCAGTTGATCGACCCCTGTAAAAAGGTAAGAGTATTATGATTATTTTTAGCCTTTCTTTTTACTTTGATTGAAGTGAATATTTGCTTGCTTCATAGATTCCTCATTGGCTGCCCAAAGATTTTTTCGCATTTTCTCCAAGCATACATAATTGCTCCAATATTACTTTAATGTAATGATCCACAAATTCTTTGTCAAATGAATTTGTTTGATAGGTGAACAATAATTTCCTAGTTGTTTGTAAACACCTGTGCAGAAACTTGAAGCAGAAGAGAAGCTCTGAGATAAACAAACAACATTTGCTAAAGCAGATAACCAAAACTGCAAGGGCCAAAGTAGATAAAATATGTAGTGTATCTTCATTCTTGTAGCCATGCAAAAACCAACCCATTGATCTCCCATGTTCCTTAGAAAGCTCCTGCAAGTAATACATTTGCATAAGCTCTAACATACTCTGGTCCAATAATCCTCCACAAAACGTCTTCTACTTTACATGTGACTTCTTACCTTTCACAAAGAACCTTGGAAAGTAGACTCACTTTGTGAACCATCTCCAAAAGATGACTCCTCCTCCTATGAGAATGAAGGCCCCCTTGAAGGAAAATGTTGTATACCTTAACCATGGAAATTCGTCCCGATAATAATCAAAAATATCAAATTTGTAGATGAATTGGTTGTTAGAAACAATAATTTCTACCTAACTTCTCCATCGACTACCAGTCAATACCAATCTCTGTACCTACCTTCTAGAATGGTCTGTGGTTGAAAACATGTGAGAATTGAATGGTCTGTGTTTGACTGTGATTAAACATGTGGAAAATCAATCTCCAACACTTTCTAAAATCCTCTATAAAAAGAGGTGAATGTAATTTCATTTGACAAGGCAAGAAAGGAAATAAAATATATCTTCTCCATCCATCTAGTTTATTTTGTTTTTGCTTCTGCCCATAACAAATTGGTATCAGAGCAATCAAATTTAGAGCAGCTCCCAGATTGGAGCATATCTATTTATTTTACGGTTTCTTATTTTGTGTGGCAGATTTCGAGTTCTTATATTGGCAGTGGTATCTGTAGTTTTTCCCAGCCGGTGAGAGGAAGAGATCAAGCAAATAAAGAAAGATATTCTAAGGAGCTTGTTGTCCAAAGGAGACTTGGCAAGCATGTTTAAAAAAATATATATCTAATTTGCTGTTCTGATTTTATTTGGCTGTAAGGCACCATTTCAAAGTTTATTTCTATTATCTTTGCTAAAAGAAGCCGCCAATTGCAAAGCCAATTGTGTAGACATTGATTGTCAAGCCAAAAGTGATAAGGTCAGTTTGTTGGATGAGGTCGAGGCACTTGTAGAGACGGACGGGTAGTTGGCCGAGGTAATAAGATTTTTTTAAAAAAGAAAATCTTATTTTTGGTATTAAAATAAATTAAGGTATGGCTTTTAGTATAAATCAAGCCATAATACCAATTTTTTCTAGCAAAAATTATGATACATGGGCTTTTAGAATGAAATTGGCATTTGATTCATGTGAGTTATCAGACATAGTTATAAATGGTTATGTTGAACCAGAAGATGAGTTTACTTTGAGTTCAGAGAATGAGAATATTCTTAAAGAAAACATGCAGAAAAATAAGAGGGCTTTGCAGATTATTGCACAAGGATTGGATGAGTCAGTTGTTGGAAGGATCAAGCCAGCTACTATAGCCAAGCAAGCATGGGACATCCTAGAAATGACATATCAAGGTACGAGTAAGGTAAAAATTGTTATATTACAAGCACTTAGAAAAGAATTTGAAAATTTGCAGATGAAAGATTTTGAATCAGTAGATCAATTCACCTATTGTGTTATGGATTTGGTTAATCAAATAAGACAGACTGGTGATGAGCTAACAAATCAAAAGGTTGTAGAAAATATTTTGAGATGTTTGCCTAAAAATTTTGATGCAATTGTTGTGGTAATTGAGGAATCCAAGGATTTGACTAAATTTTCTATAGATGAGTTGGTTGGTTCATTAAAGAACTATGAAGACAGGATAAACAAGAATGACAATAACTCATTGGAGCATGCATTCAAAACACAAATGACATTTGGAAGAGGCAGAGGAAGAGGAAATCCAGGATTCAAAGGAAGAGGAAGAGGAAGAAACAATTTTCAAAGAGAAGAAAGACAGAGTCCAGATCCAGGAGGAAGGAGAAATCAAAATTTCAGCTTAAGGGGACGCAATAACAATCAGGCATCACAAAGGTATGATAAATCAAATGTTCAATGTTATTATTGCAAGAGGTATGGCCACTTTGCTAATGAATTCCGAAATAAAGAAGCTGATATGAGTAAACAGAATGCAAACTATTCTGAAAGTAATTCAGGTTCTGTATTTATTACATGTAATGTAGCCCAGGAAAGTTCTAGCAACATTTGGTTTCTTGATAGTGGTTGTAGTAATCAAATGAATGGAAACAAAGAGCTATTTAAAAATGGACACTTCAGTTAAATCAGAAATCAAATTGGGGAATGATAATATAGTTAAAGCCATGGGAAAAGGTGGAATTAATGTGATAACAAAAATTGGTACGAAGACTATTCCTGATGTTTATTTTGTACCTGGATTAAAACATAATCTCCTAAGTGTGGGACAACTTATTCAAAAGGGTTATAGAGTTGTCTTTAAAGATAATGTTTGCACAATATGTGATATTTATCCAAGTAATATGGTGATTGCAAAATTTGAAATGACAAATAACAGAATGTTCCCACTTCGCATGAAAAGTGGAAAAATGGAAGAAATTGAAACAAGTTTCAAGGCATCAAGTCAAGATCAATCATGGGTATGGCATTTGAGGTATGGTCATCTAAAATTCAAAGGATTGAGTTTGTTGCAGAAAAAGGAAATGGTAAGAGGTTTACCTCCTATTGAAACACCATTGAGTCTATGTGAGAGTTGTATTTTGGCCAAGCAACATAGAGATAGTTTTCCAAAGGGAATGTCATATAGATCTCAGGAACAATAGAAATTGTGCATACAGATATATGTGGTCAATGAAAACACCATCATTAGGGGGAGCATTTATTTTCTAACATTCATTGATGATTATAGTAGAAAAACATGGGTTTATTTCCTCAAATATAAATCTAAGGCATTTAGAAAGTTCAGGGAGTTCAAAGCATTGGTTGAGAAACAAAGCAGGAAATCCATCAAGGTATTGAGATCTAGATAGAGGAGGAGAATACAAGTCAAATGAGTTTTTAGATTATTGCAGGTATCATGGAATAAAGAAAGCGAGTTCACTATAAGGTACACACCTCAAAGATAATGACATTGCAGAAATGAAGAATCGTACAATCATGGAGATGGCAAGGAGCATGTTGAAAGGAAAGAATATATCAAATGAATATTGGGCTGAAAGCGTGCTTTGTGTAGTTTATATATTGAGCATGAAGTCAAAAAAATGTGATGAACATGATTCCACAACAAGCATGGAGTGGTAAGCATCAAAATGTTTCTCATTTTAAAATATTTAGTTGTATTGCATATGCACATGTGCCTAAAGAAACAAGGAGTAAATTGGATGATAAAAGTGAAAAATGCATTTTTATTGGTTATGATGAACAATCTAAGGCATATAAGTTGTTTAATCCTATAACCAAGAAAGTCATTTTAAGTAGAGATGTTGTATTCAAAGAAGAAGAATCTTGGGATGGAAATATAGACAAAAAAATTTCAGGTACAACGATAATGCCATATGAAGACCAAAAATGAAAAAGTCAAGGAGACCAAGGGGAGCAAGAAGAACAATCAAATCAACAAGGAGGAATATCACAAGGAGAAATCTCACAAATTCAAGTTGAGTAAAGAGAATCATCAAGTCCACAAGTAAGTAATGAATCAAATCCTACACTTGCATCATTGAGACCAAAACTAAAAGGTAAAAAGACAAGAAGCTTACAAGAAATATATGATCATGGAGATGAGATAGATTTGCAGTCTAATTTTGCTTTATTTTCCCAAGATCCTATATATTTTGAGGATGCACGATTAAAAAGAACATTGGATTAATACAATGAATGATGAAATAGGATCAATAGAGAAAAATGAAACATGGGATCTAGTTGATTTACCCAAGGATAAAGAATCCATAGGTGTGAAATGGATTTATAAAACTAAATATAAGGCAAGGTTAGTAGCTAAGGGATTTGCACAAGAATATGGAGTTGATTACAATGAAACATTTGCTCCTGTAGCAAGACTTGATACTATTAGAATGGTACTAGTAATTGCAGCTCAAAATAAATGGAAGGTTTCTCAAATGGATGTGAAATCAACTTTCTTGAATGGTTATCTGGAAGAAGAAGTTTATGTGCAGCAACCACCAGGATATGAAGTCAAAGGATATGAAGACAAGGTTTGCAGGTTAAAGAAGGCACTTTATGGATTGAAGCAAGCACCAAGAGCATGGTATAGCAGGATAGATTCATACATGATACAAAATGGATTCAACAGAAGTACTAGTGAGCCTACACTATACACCAAAGTCAATGAGCAAGGTCAAATTTTAATTGTTTGCTTGTATGTTGATGATTTGATCTTTATAGGAAATCTTTCTATAGACATGTTTAAATCAGCAATGACAAAAGAATTTGAAATGATAGATTTGGGATTGATGAAATATTTTCTTGGCATTGAAGTCATACAAAATGATAATGGGATTTTCATTTGTCAAAGTAAATATGCAAAAGATGTATTGAGAAGATTTATAATGATAAATTGCAGTCCAATTTCTACACCTATGGCGCAAGAGAACAAAACTAAGTCGAGAAGACAATGAAACAAAGTTTGATTCAAGTGTATTCAGAAAATTGGTAGCGGTTTGATGTATCTCACAAAGAATTCAAAGCGAGATATAATGTATGGAGTTAGTTTGATTTCAAGATTCATGGATTCACCAAAGAACTCACATTGGTAAGCAGGAAAAAGGTTGTTAAGGTATATTGCATGAACTATGAATTATGACATAATGTATTCTACATCGATGTTTTTCAGTTGATTGGATATACAGATAGTGACTTTGCAGGAAGCATTGATGATAGGAAAAGTACATTTGGATATGCATTTCATCTTGGAACTAGGTATTGTAGCATGGGCATCAAAGAAACAACCAATAGTGACAATCTCATCAATGAAGCATAGTATGTAGTAAGTACATCAACAGGATGTCAAACAATTTGGATGCGAAGAATCTTGAAGGATCTAATGCATGAGCAAGAGAAGCCTACACCAATCTATTGTGACAACCAATCCACTATTACACTATCAAAGAATCATGTTTTCCACAAGAGGACAAAGCACATTGATACCAGATATCATTTCATCTGCGAATTGGTCAACAATGGAGAACTCATTCTACAACATTGTAGATCAAAGGAGCAACTTGTAGACATATTCACAAAGGCATTAGCACAAGAACAATTTGAGTATCTAAGAGAAACTTTGGGCATTGTAAACATTGATGTAATTGGTAGTAGAAATTAGGGGGGAGTGTTAGAAATAGTAATTTCTACCTAACTTCTCCACTGACTGCCCAGTCAATACCAAATCTCTGCACCTACCTTCTAGAATGGTCTGTGGTTGAAAACATGTGAGAATTGAATGGTTTGTGTTTGACTGTGATTAAACATGTGGAAAATCAATCTCCAACACTTTCTAAAATCCTCTATAAAAAGAGGTGAATGTAATGTCATTTGACAAGGCAAGAAAGGAAATAAAATCTGTCTTCTCCATCCATCTAGTTTATTTTGTTTTTGCTTCTACCCATAACACTGCTTATAGGCCACAAAAAAGAATGAGAGTTGTGACCACCAGTCCTGGTGCTGAACTCAATACGGACCTTGCTATCACATATTAAGGCTGACCAACACGAGCTAAATACCATGATCTAAGTATCCCACCTTCAAATTTCTCCCATGATATCTGGAATTTGCTCCTTCATTCAATTGAATTGTAGATATCCTCTGAGAAAGCATACTATGAATGGTTTTACCAGCTAAAATTGCAGAGACTGAAATTAAAACTAGCAATATAATTGACATTAGTATAACCACATTGGATACTAATACCACCCAAATATATTTATTACCGGCGATTTCCCAAATGAAATTGCAGTGGAAAAAGTAGTCCCTCATGTCCTCGCTGTTATCATGTTCGCTCTCCTCCATGGCTGTATCAGATCCATTTCGCATGTAGTAAAACTCAGAGAAAACGACGGTAAATAAGCCAAGTACCAAGGCTGCAAGAGTGCGCCAGTCTGCTACAGATCCAGCACAAGCCATTCCTAGCACCAAATACCCAATGAACACACATATTACCACTCTTCCGCACTCGCCAAACAACTCACTAGAAAACCAGAGTTCTAAATCTTTCGGACTGGGCTTCTTGGAAAGACTGAATATCTTATTCTCTAGGTAAGAGAGAAGCCAACAGCTGAACTGCATCCACAATTGCACTCATCTTAAACGGTTATAACCTCAACTTTCAAGCCCACCTCTGTAACTTGTTTCAACAAAATATCATCCTTTAATATAAGTGTTGATGGAAACGAAGGCTTCCTGTCCATAAACGTTTTGGTCAATGGATATTTGACGTTACCTGTAGGAATTTTCCATGAACACGGAAATAACTCGTAGTGGTTGCTGCTGCCGTGCCCACAAAGTATGAACGGAAGAGGTCCATACCCTAAACATCACACATATGTTTGGAGTTTGAATTGATCAATATTCATTGGTTTGTTGATTATTCAACTTTGCAAATATATGTGATAGATAGGTTCTTTAAGGGAAAAGAGACAAAATATTGAAAAATAAATACACAAATATTCAATGTGGAAGCTGATAACAATTCAAACTAAATATTGGCAAGTAGCTTTTCCATTACTTTAAAAATGTTTACAAATGACTTGTATTTTTTTAGAGTTTTATAAAAAAAAGTGGAAGATTTCTAGAGACTTGTCCAAACTAAGGATTTTTTAAGATTTTCAAATATTCTTCGTAGGACAAAATATGTTAGAATTACTGCAAAACTTGACTCACATACCAATTCAAATTTATATGAGTTCACATTCATTGTGGCTAAGTGGGAAATTTTCCACGTTTTCCAACACTTATCTTTAATTATGACAACCTACGTCTATTACACATATACAATCTTTAAAGTATTCAAAGAATATATTTTGTCGATGTTTTTGTGAAAATGCCATCAAACTAATATTCAAATCTACAAAAATCTAAGTATGTTTTTCCATTGTTTACAAGCTCTATAATGAAATGATATTTGTTGTTGAAGTGCTTGCTCTAATTGTGGAAAACACAATTATTTGACAATGCACTAGTTGAGTTGATGTTAAAAATAGTTATGTTTCCTCTTCTCAATCATGTAAGAGATTTGAAAACACTCTTATATGCATCCATACTACTTGATATGTTGTGGATGTGGCTACTATGTACTCCACTTTGGCCGATGAAATGATAACATTGTATTGCTTCTTGGAGACCCATGATACTACACCTAATCCAAAATTGTTAGGAAATATCCTATTTTGTGCGTACACTATATTAATGTGTTCGAGTGATTATATTGTTAGCAACAAATGTGTGGAAAATAGTAGTGAGTTGTAACAACTCACGTATTAAGAAGTTTGTTGAGGAATCATAGAGATTTACGTGTTTATGATTGTTTGCTATTTTATAGCAAACCATAACCTATATATCTATATGCGTGCATATTGAATTATGGAATGAAGTTGTCTGTGTGATAATATGCTCAGTAACCTTTCATCCGGTATCACAAGTTTGTGATTCTCATGCGGGATTTCAATATGGAGTGCTAATTTGTTAGGGGCACCGTTCAAATAAATTGCCCCGTAAATGAGATATTTTTATGAAAAGAGTTTTGAAAATAGTTTAGAGTTTACGTGTGTGGTAGTTTGTAAATTTTTTAAGCATTTGTTTTTACATGTTTATGATCCTGATCACATTTTCCAATAGTTCGTGATTCCATGAAAGCTCGACCTGCACAGAATCAGTTGCATTTTACATCGGAATTGCTCCATTTGGCCATAAAAGAAAGCAATATTGACACATTAGAGTCTCAAGATTGACCTGCTCAACATAGTGTGTCATTCCCAGAGGTCATTTTGATCTATATCAAAGTGCACATGTATTAGTTGGTTTACTGCTATTTGCTTTGAGGAATATTATTTTATTGTGCTCGAATTTGGTGTATCATCTCTAGATAACTCAAGGCATCAATGCTTGTTTTCTCCAACGGTGAAAGAATATACTTTTGTGCAGCTCTGGTCATATGCATGTTAATGATGTGAATTCATATCATCATGCCTTCAAAAAAAACTAATCTGCCAACTGGTAAATTCAGTTTCATTGTTGTGGGTCATACACTTCTTAGACTCACAAATATTCAAATATGAGTTTATGCGGTTTGTGACAGCGCTACTTGGGTTTTATTCATCTCGGCATCCAATTCGCCACATCCAACTCATTTGGATTTATAGTATTATTTTTGTCTTTAGTGTTAAGATGGCATAATTGTCCTAAAATAATAATTGTTGAGTCTCATTTAGATCTTGAGCCCTCTATATAGTAAGTTGTATTTAGTTTTGGTATTGTTAATATCAAGATAAGTGATTTGAGTATATTAGGTATAAGATCTAAATTATAAGTTCGATGGTCGATGACTAGTCAAACCATAACATTGGTTTGGTTGAGTTTAATTAAGGTGTTGTTAGTGTCTCAAGTTATATGTTCAATGTTTATTGTCAAAAGATTTGAAAAATTGAGTCATTGTAAAATTTGAATAAAATAAAATAAATTACCTCATGAACACATTTTTGGTGGAATTCGACGTCAATTTATAATTGAGCATCATAATCACATTCCGTTGAGGTGGCAATTTCATATCGAGAGGTCAAAGGAAATGGAGGATGGAGGGTGATCATCGCCTCTCGTCAGTCACCAACAATGGGGCCGCATTTTGGTATGGTGGCATCTCTTTTTCAGTTGTGTGGTGTGTGCAAAATAAAATGGTGTGCGAGTTTCCTTCCTCGTTATGATTAAAAAAAAAGGAGAATGTGCATTTCACATGATGAGAAAAGTTGTATAGGAGGGCAGTTGAACTGGAGTGATCCTTTCGACCGCCGAGATTCTTCTATGCCGCATTTCTAACATCGATTTCTGCGGTGAAAGAGCATTCACTGGTATTGAAAGTGGGAAATGTTGAGTTCGCGTATGTAGGTGAATCGTTGGAAGTGCGATCATCGATATGGAATTCACTTTGGTGAAGTAGATCAATCATGTCCAACAAGATCGAAGCCAACAAAGATGCGGACCTAAAAGTATGTAGAGACATACGATTCGCATTTCTAGTGTTTTCAGATGTGATTTCTTCTCTTGTTCGCACTAAGGGGGAATGTTAGGATATATCCTATTTTGTGCATACATTTTATTAATGTGTTTGAGTGATTATATTGTTAGGAACGAATGTGTGGAAAATAGTAGTGAGTTGTAACAACTCACGTATCAAGAAGTTTGTTGAGGAATCATAGGGATTTACTTGTTTATGGTTGTTTGCTATTTTATAGCAAACCATAACCTATATATATGTAGATATCTACATATATACATATATATACATATATATATATATATATGTGTGTGTGTGTGTGTGTGTGTGTAGATATATATGTGTGTGTGTGTGTGTATACATATGTATACACACACACACATACATACATATATATATATATATGTATGTATGTATATATATGTATGTATGTATATATATATATATGTATATATATATGTATATATATATATACATATATATACATACATACATACATATATATACATACATACATATATATACATACATATATATATATACATACATACATACATATATATATACATAGATATATATATGTTATGGTTTATATATATATATGTATGTTACATATTGAATAATTGAATGAAGTTGTTTGTGTGATAATCTGCTTTCAGAACCTTTCAAAATGACATACATATTTTGAAGTACTCTTTCAGTCATCCATATTACATGAAAAATCACTATCAAGTATAGCAAATTAACATGAAATCATTTGATGAGATGTACAGATTCCATGTGTTATGGTTCTAACAATATATATAAAAAAATATCTTTCCAACTTGCTAGTGTGAGTCTATGGATAACTCCATAAACATTGAAATAAGGCTAACTTCAAACATGATATTAGGCCCTTTGATTGTAAAATACATCAAACTTCCTACAAGTCTCTTATACAAAGTAGGATCAACATTGGATCCCTTATCTTCTTTTCTCAACTTAATTCTTGTGGCAATTGGAGTTGGTATTGGATTTCTATTCAACATTCAAAACCTCTTTAAAACATCATTTGCATACTTTTTCTAACATATGGAAATTCCATCCTTTGATTGATTGAATTCAATGCCAAGAAAATACTTTATTAAACCTAAACTTGTCATTTCAAACTCTCTTTTCATTGCATACTTGACAAAATCAATTAACAAGTTCTATGTCAAGATTAGATCATCAATATATACACATACAATTTCAAAATTTGTCCTTGTGGATTCATTTTTATATGCAAAGTGTGGGCTCACTACTTCTTTTATGAACCCATTACTTAAAAAGTATGAGTCAATACAACTATAACGGGCTCTTGGTGATTGTTTAAAACCATAAAGAGCCATTTTCAATTTGATAACTTTGTGCTATAGTTCTTCAACTTCATAACCAGGTGGTTCTTTACATGTGCACTTATTTTTCTAAAAATCCATTAAAAACGTTTGGCTTATTATCCATTTGATACACTTTCCAATTATTTGTATGTTGTAATAGCTAATACAATTTTACTATGTCAAACCTTACAAATGGTGCAAAAGTTTCATTATAATAAAATATAAGTTATTTTTAAATCCCTTGGCCACCAATATTTCTTTATATTTCTCCACATTGTCTTTTGCAGATTGAACTTGGTCTTGTAGACCCACTTTACATGTATCACATTCTTGCAAGTCTCGTTAGTCAAGAATTTACACAGGAAATTTGTTAACATTTTAGGGGATAAAAATCTTATAGACACCGGTAATTTGATCAATGTAATTTTATTACTTAAATTGCGCTAATAACAACCTTCTTATCTCCTCATCAATCCAAATAACGAACCTTCATTATCTAACTATGCTTCTATTTCACCCAGGATGCCAATTTACGACACTTTGTTGATTGTAATCCTCTTAATTAACTATTATATGTTGATTAAGCATCCTATCTTTCATTTAACCAATAAACCTTCTTATTGGCTAACTCCCACTTCTAAAAGATCTAAAATATATCAAAAACTCCCTTGGATGCTCCCAAAAAGCTTCCTAAGATTACTTGGGATTCTTAATTAATCCTAAAAGATTAATTAACTTCTAATTCTAATCAAAAAGTGCATTGACTTGTAAAAAGTGCTTTTGGACTTACCTTTTGTCCCACATGCACCAAAATCATTCCATTCTTGAAATATAAAATCTATAAATAGACCCCTCCTCTCTACCATTTCTTAGAACACTTTCTCTGGGAAACACTTCTAAAAGAATACTTCTTGCTCCGTTAGCATAAACTATAGGAATTTAGGATCTTGAGCATTCCTCCATTGATATTGAGCTAACATATTCATAGTGCATCCATTAACTCAAGCTTGAGTAATATGGAGACAACTAATATGGCCCAGGGGATAATTTTAGTGGTGAATATTCCTAATATGGTGAAAATTTCATTTTAGGAAAATTTGAAAAAGCAATTTTTTGAGCAGATCATTGTCTGGTAAAATTTATAAAGTATATATTTTTATGGGGTCGGCTTCGCCTACATTTGAAAACATCTCCTATTAAAACCTAGGTGATTCATTGGGTATTATACTACCACCAGTACCTTACCAATACTCTAAGCACCTGAGCACAACACAAATTTATCATTTGATTACTTAGTAATTTGTAGTCGGTGCGGCAGATGCTATTTGTTGATGTGCGACTATAAATATTTTCACGACGTGTGAAAAAGGTTTTTGTGGATGGGTGACAAGGAGATCTCATTGATGCACGACAAAGGGTTTTTTTCTTGACGCACGACTAAGATATTTGTTGACACGTGACTCATTGCATTTCGATGCATGACAAGGGTTTCTCGGCGACGCGCAACTTACTATGTTTTCTAATGTGCGACTCGAGTTCTCTCGATGTGCGACTTATTTCTTTTTCGACGCGAAAATTAGTTTGGAATAATGGAAGGTGCTTAGTGCTCGAGAATGGGAAGACCCAAAAGTAACTAAGAAATCTCGAGAAGTCCATGTTCAAGTATTTTGGAAACTGTCTTTGCTACAGATATCTGTAACCACTAGCACCCATATAGCTACCACTGGAAAGAATCAAAGTATTGACTGTGTGGAAGGTAATATTGAGGTGGACATGCATTCTACACAGTATCAACCAAATGAAACCTATGATGATACCATGCCAGATATTGAAGATATACCTATTGAGATGCCAGATCCTAAAGATATTCTTCTGTTGGAGTGCAACTAGGAGTGCATCAAGATATCACACATACAAATACTCAACAAAATGGAACACAAAAATCAAATTCAAATTCTAGTTCATGAAAGAGGAAACTAGGTGATTGTGATATTGCTTAGAATTCTACTCAAAAAAGTAAAACATTGAAGAAGAACAAGAATATATCGACAAATGTGAGGACTTACAATTTTGATTGGGATGCCAAAATTTTGTTTATCGAACATGTAAAACCATCTAATTCAGAAGAGATCCCATCTGAATGTACATGTACAATATGTACGTGGAAATTGGGAAAGCAAAAAAAAATGCAACTGAAGCTGGACACTATAGAAAAACACTGTGGAAAACAATATTTGACGTAATAAGGAGGATGGCAGAAAATCAAAACACAAAAAAAGTATGAAGTAGAACAAAAAAAATGTAGACATCTCATGGAAAAGGGAGGAACGATCACATTGCAAATTGGTAAGATGAATCAAACAAATTTGCATGTAAAACTCATACAATTCTCTACTTTATTTCACATACTAAAGAAAGGAAGACTGATTTAGGATTTCCTTGATTTCAAAGTTTTGTATCAATATAATGGAATTCCCAACGTACCTCAAGATATCATTGGTCCGACAAAGTAGTGCATGGGAAATGGAAAAATGTCTTTCAATGATAGAGAAGGAAGATTTGAAAGAGAATGTAAAAAAACTAAGTTTATCTCTTTCTCAATTGATGAATCGACATGAATCGACAACATTGCATGAGTATGTATCTACATCTATACTTTAGAAAATCATATAAGGACACCTCATCTCTTGGGTGTTATGAAAATGGTTAATAAGCTGTAATGCCGAAAACCTACATAAAATATTTATTTCTCATTTGAAATATATTTATGGAATGACTGATTATAAAATTTCAATGAAGTTGGTATGCATCGGAGCATATGGTGCATCGGTCATGCAAGGTCACCAAAATGAGGGTTGTGTGTTAGATTACAAACAAAAGTGTTCCCTTATATGCTAGCAATTCACTGTATGTCTCACAAACTGAATTTAGCGTATAAAATGGTAAGCAACTATGAAAATGTTGCTAAAGTATAAGACCTTATAAGAGAAATTCATGCCTATATGGAAAGCAACCCAAAGGGATTTCTTGAGATCTAGAAAATTCGCAATTGGAATTACATATGGCAAAAAAATTCTGAAGGATGTTGAGACAAGATGGATTTCTTTGTATGAACCTGCATGTAAAGTTCGTGAGGAGTATCCTTCGTTGGTTGGTTTCATGCACAAATATTGTCATGAAGTTGACAGGGTGAGGGACTTGTTGTTCCATTTAACTGATTTGGAGACATTGCTTACATTGGTTGGTATTCTTCCAATGTTGCAGGAGATCAATACACTGATGAAGCATGCACATGGGAGATTAATCTATATTGTGGATTTTATACGGATGAGAAAAATGGTATGTCAAAGTCTTGATGTCTTGTATTGTTCCCAAGATAGTTTTGATACACCTGTTTTCAAGAATTGGAAAGCTTTATTAGATCTTAAAAATCCCAGTAACTATTTGAGATTTAATATCCATGATCACCTTTGCATCAATGTTAATGGGAGGGACATACCACTGCACATTTTACAAAAATGTCAAGATATTACAGGATCGAAATGAGAAGATGTTCCTGTGACACGTAATCTCTTTAAGTCTGTTATAGTTGAAACAAGAATAAATATTAAAAAAATTTTAGAATCCTTATCATTAGAAATTAGAGAACGTTTCTCCAAAGATAAAATTCTTGAAGCAATGGGTGTGATGAATCCTAATTTTTGGAATACTGAAGGTGCTCGTGCAAGACTTTGTAAGAAAGAATTTCCATAAATCAATGGGTGCAATAATGGAACATTTCACAAAGACTTCAGAGGTCAAGGGTATGGAAATCAAAGGTATATTGAATGTTTATTTATTAAAGTCTCAATAAAAAATTACAACAACAATGCAGAACCAATATAAAAATTTAGAAAAACCTTCTAAGAGTGGTGTTATTACAAGGATCTCATGCAAGGAATATATCAAAGTATTGTCTTACAAGAAGACATTAGTGAATATTTCAGATTATATGAGTTATGCCAAATAATGATTTTGGGGTTTGTGGAGGATGAAAGGGTTTTTAGTTCTTTATCATTTATAAAATCAAAAGCGAGAAAAATTTGGATAAAAATATGGAAATTTGCATGAGGCGTTATGTTTCTCGCTAATCCATGGAAACCTTTCCTTTCGGCATGAGTAATTGCACATTGAAATTCCCTTTCGAAAGAAGAGGTGTAAATAATATAGCTACAAGTACAATTGTTCCCAATGATGAGACTGGAATTGGTGCATCATCACACTCTATAGAAGAGAACATCAACTTTGAAGAAGTTATTGATAATGGATTGTTTGACTTTAAATAGGTATCTCCTTGACCTTACTTTTATTGTTTATGACCTTACATTTTAACTGTGGTTATTTATTCAATTTCATATTAACTCTCTGAGATGCAAATATTGAATGAGGAGGATTTTTATCAAATTTTGTTTTAGCTCTTGTTATCATTAAGGATGTTACGGGTATAGATATTTACATTTACTTAAATACAATTATTTATAAAAATATATTTTATATAGTTACTATTTTGGATTTTTTGAATACAAAATTCTATTTTAAAAATATGTTTGTTACATGAATTTGTCGAATACTAATTTGCAAGACCTTTAGAGTTCGAGATAGGCATATTCTTCCACTATTATACTCTTCCGAGACTTCCAGGACTTCTCCGTCGAGGAAATGTACAAGTTATCATTTACATTTTTCTTTAATCTTTTGTTTCTTCCTTAATTTGATCAATAATTATTTAATTTTAAAAAAAAACATGGGTTGACATCCATTCGAGGAAGGTCTCACTTCTCGGGATTGAAAATGTGGGAAACTCACCCATCTATATACTAATCCATTTCTCGTGTTGAGTTTTCGTGAATTGAATATCTTCTCAGCATGTTACGAAGGATGATTTCTCATTTTCCATCCATATGCTTTTTCACAACCATCTAAAAGACAAGAGGTAACTTAAACCCTATCATATGACATTTTTGAGTTTTTATAATTATGTTTAATTTATTTTTGTATTTGCAAAATGCTTTGATAAAGTGTTTAAACTTTGTGGGATAAAATCACACATTCGAATTTTACAAGTAGAGAGAGGAATATTTTCCATACTAAGATGTTGTTGTCATAACACATTCCAAATTTTCTTACAACAATTATCCATTATACAATTCATCATCCACGGTCGTGCTTGAAGCTAAATCTACGTCCACATATAATTCATCATCATCCATATCTATTTTAATGTCATCATCCACATCTAATGTCATCATATCATTGATTCATTACAAGTAGAGAGAAGAAGATTTTGAGAAACCTAATACAGAGTTTGAATTTTACAAGTAGAGAGAAGATGTAAGTCCTAGACTCCTAACACACTCCAATTATTCTTAAAACAATTATTTATCCATTATCATCATCCATGATCGTGCTTGAAGCTAAATGTAAGTCCACACAATTCATCATCATCCATATCTATTTTAAATGTGCAGAAACGTCTCTGTCCTAACACATTCCAATTTTCTTTTAAAAATTATCCATTATCATCATTCATCATCATCTATATCCATTCTAATGTCATCATATCATTACAAGTAGAGAGAAGAATATTTTGAGAAGGTTTAAATGTCTCTGTCGTACCACATTCCAAATTTTCTTAAAACAATTATCCATTATCATCATCTAGATTCCATGATCGTGCTTGAAGCTAAATCTATGTCCACATACAATTCATGATAATCCATATCTATGATTCTATTCTAATGTCATCATCCACATCTAATGCAATCATCATTACAAGTAGAGAAGATTCTGAGAAGGTTTAAATTTTAAGAAACCTGATACAAAGTTTGAATTTTACAAGTAGAGAGAAGAAGATTTAACTCTATTAGTATTAAGATGCCTCTGTCATACCATATTCAGATTTTATTAAAACAAATAATTAACCATTATCATAACGCCATCACATTCAAATGAAACATAAACACCATATACAATCTAGAAATTCTATACATAATATATAAGAAGATATAAAATTCAAGATTATAAAGTATTTCAAATTTTCAAACGCCATCACATTCAAGTTTCAAATTTCAAATCCAGATAATGGTAAGTGCAGCAGTCATTTTGAGGGGACAAAAATGGGTTATAAGTGGAAGTCATATTGCAAATAACAACATAATATCAACTTGTAGGGATTATTAGCAATGCATACACTAAAAATTAGAAAAACATATATTAATATGAATCATAGTATCAGAATCTAGTTTCTAAACTACTATTTTTAAAAAAAAATGGACAAGTTTAGCTATATTAAACACTCAAAATTCAATGACTTGGCATTTTTTTTTAAAACGCCTATAAGATTGTAGTCTGTTTGCCCATGATTTGGATGACCAAAAATTGATATATATTTTTCCTTTGGTGAGAAGTTAGATGTCGATATCTATCTTGGGATAGATTTTATTTTGTATTTTTTTGAGCAATTTTTTTATGATTTTTCCGTGAAAGTGGTCTGAAAACATAAAGAAAACAGAGCACTTTCCGTTTGCCGCCATAACTTCATCAAAAATATTGAAATCAAATAATTTTTTTTGAACATGTATATAATTTCACCACATTTGGGATGGTATAAGTTTTATCACATTCTGGCAAGTGAAACAAAATTTAAGTCTTAAACATAAACATAAACATTCACGAGAAAAAGTGTCTTAAAGACTTACTATTAGTAAAAAAATTATAAAATGATATTTATCCTATTCTATTCACTTTAAAATCAATATTCCCCTACAAAGCTAATAGTCTCCCCTACGTGATGGTACCATGTTTATGACATATTTTTACTTTTCGGCATGGTTCAAGTCCGTGGAAGACTAAATTTGATGTTTTGATTTTGATGTAAAATTCAGGATTTGATGTCCATTTAATTGTCCCTAAACTTTGCACTTACCCTATAATAAATTATTTCAAATTTTCAAATGCCATGACCATCACACTCAAGTTTAAAATTTTCAAATATAGATTATAATGTATTTCAAACTTTCAAATCTAAAGTTTCAATTTTTCAAGTTTCAACCCTCAATTTTTTGTACCCCTTTCCCCAATGGCTTCCACTCCTATAGTTGTAATCCTTTCCCCAATGGATTCTCCTCCTGTACCCCTTTCCCCAATGGTTTTAATAATCCCAGAACTAATGAGATCTTCCACAACATTGTCTAGATTCTTTATGATCCTTTTTTCTTCCTTTGTCGCATCTCCATGGGATAGCAAACTAGGATCTACAGCTGCCTTAGTTTTGAATAAAATTTTAGGGTTGAAGCCATGCTCTTTAATTATCCGCTTTAGTGTATATTTTTGTTTTTAACTAAAACAATATTTTCTTTGAAATTATTTATTACGAGATAAACTATTCTTCATAGTTTCCAAGTGAACTTGGAACACCTTTGCTTGACTCTTAAAATTTTCATATTTCAATTGCACAAAAAAAAGTGATCTCAATTAAACATATTACTAAAATAAGAAAATTTCAAATTAACAAAAAATATTATTTCAAAGTGATAATACTTATGACCGCTCTATCTCTCTCAACATTTGCAATTGCTACTAGATCCTTGTCCTTAGACCATTTGTTAAAATATGTCTAGGCTTCAACACTAATATTTTCCAATTTTTTAATGATTTATCTAAAATATCATCTTTATAATTGTTGTTATACGTGACAGTCCCACTTCTTACTTGGGTAAGTAAGGAATCCATCTTCGCAGGTTGATTCTTGATGCAGGCGTATAAACTTTCCCTTTACCAATAATTTTCAAAACAACTTAGTATCTCATTGATTAGTACATTTTCCCTTCTCTCCTATTCATGAGATGACTAATATGAGGTACAATAAACTTTGTGACATGATATTGAAAATCATAACTAATTAATTTCTCTAAAGGAAATGGTAGAAAGTGTTCACCATATGTATCTCTGAGAAGATAATGTTTTAGAGAGGTATAAGGGCTTTCGGGTTGATCATCATTCGCTACCTTTTCTACCTTTAGGTGGCATGATCCTATTTGCGATAAAATAAATCAATATTTAAATAAATAAATCTAAAGTGAAATGTAATGAAAGTTGAATAAATTATGTTGAAATAGAAGTATACCTAATGGCCTTGAATCATCTCACATGTATTGAAAAATCATGATGGGTCATTTCTATCAATGCCCAAGTATTATTCATCTAAATTTATATTATTTAAAACTGATATGCCCATTGCCTTTGGGAAAGAAACCGAGAGAGAGGATTGGAATTGAAATGAGGAGGCAATGTTTAGTGTCCCACTAGGGGCTGGAGGAATTGGCATGCGTTTACGAATGTTCTTTTTTCTTGAACCTCTGGTTGGCATTTTGAATCATATTGGTGGAGGAGGAGGCGGTGCCATTATTTTTACAGAATGTGAAGGACTACAATGTGCTGAAAATTGTAAGAAAAATCATATGAAAAACTGTTAAACTATTGAAAACTTGTACTAAAACAATTAAATCATACCTTGGGTAACGTGTCACGGCACGCTTGAGGTGGCCATGTTGTAGTAGTAACTGGTTATGTTTGAGCTATGTGGCTGGGATTTCTAAGGAGGTTGTTGAGAAGAGACAATTGCATGCGACTGAACTAAGTCAGTTGGTGAAGACGGTTGACTTTGAGAAGAAAGCGTATTTTCCAAATTCCCTGCAATGTCGATAATGATCGATTGTATGTCAATTCAACATGGTAAATGGTAAATTGAAAATAAAAAATGGGAATTTGTAAATATTAAATGTTAGGGTATTACGTCTCTGACGTTTAATTAATTCACACGCTTAGCGGTTTGGAGATGAGTGAACTTCCATTTCAGATTGTGAATCTACCAACGCCTCAGCGTGTTGTTGGCCTCTTCCTCTTGATGCATCTTTTTTTCGTGGAAGGGCCTCCAAAAATATTCTCTGTAAACAGTCAATATTTAATCAGATTCCAGATGAACATAATGTTAGTCTAATGTCGAAATACAAACTTATACCTATTGTTCTTGAAATGGAATTGACAAATTCTTCATTGTCTCATCCGTGCAAGTAGGAATTGGTTTGTCTTTTAAATTAAAAATATCCTCGTAATAAAGGCCAAGGAGATAGTTTGTGGAGTGAATGACTGGTTTTTCCGAAAGTGATGCATTTGTAATGTCAGTCTTTATTTTATTGGATAAAAAGGTACACCAATAAAAACAAATTTCCGATAGTTGCGTAAGAATGTATGCAATAGCCCAGTTTGGTATATCCATTTTCCGACCCTACAAAACAATTCTAGCTTGAAAGAAAGAAATCATAACAACAAGAAAGTGGTGTGCAATTCCTTGCGTATCCACACCACGTCTTGATTTATTGACATGAGCTGCAAATGCCAAAAATCCATTGGAATTAATATCGATTTCGATTGTATCAAAATAAAAATTGAAAATATCAAATGAAAATTGAAAACAAATTACACGTACAATCAACATGGAAATTGAAAGTAGATTCAAGGTACTTCTTATCATTTTCAACGAGGGTTGCTTTCGTTGTAACAATGGGGGAATTTTTGTATGGAAGGCTTGTTAACCAATGAATATCAGTTGGATCGACACCGAATTGAAACATACAACCAACATCCCATGAATAAGAAATGATTGTCCTCTATATTGTACGAGGAGAGTAGGTAATTCATAATGTCATGATCTATTTCAAACTGGGGCATCTTAATGAGCCCATCAAAGTCACATGCATCGACCAAATCCTTGTATTCGAATTCATTTGTAAAATAGTCGAATGTGGGGGCACTGAAGTAGTTCTTGTAGTGTATCTTTCCCTTGGATAGGGCTTGTGGGTTGATTTGGATTTTCGATCAATTGATTTTGGTCTGAGCTTTGGCTTGGGCTGCACTTGTAGTTTCCATTGTACTTTCCTTGAGCTTGATTGTACCTGAAATTGATTCATGTAAATGAGAAAATTTGGGAGCCGAGAGTGTAAACGTGAAAATGACCGACGGGAGGGTATTTATAGGACAAAATTAGGGTTTTGAAGCCTTGGACGCGCATCAGCAATGCTTGTTGACGTGTGACAATAAGGAATTTTGTTACGCGTCAACAATCCTTGTTGACACGTGCGAAAAGCATTGTTGTCACGTGTCAACAAGATTTGATGATGCATGACAATTTTTTTTTGTCATGCGTCGGTAAGGCTTGTTGACATGTGAAAGAAAGCCTTCATATATCGTGCGTCAACAAAATTTGCTTTGACGCACAACAAAAAACCTTGTTTTCACGCGTCGGTAAGGCTTGTTGACGCGTGACAACAAGGATTTCATCGCACATCAAAAGTCTTTTTGATGTGTGACAACTAGTGTTGTTGTCATTCATTAACAATCTTTGTTGACGCATGATATAAAACCTTGCTTTCGCACGCCGCAAGGCTTATTGATGTGTGACAATGAAGGCATTCGTTCATGCGTAAAGCAAAAAGGCATCGCAGCGTCAATAAGCCTTGCTGACATGTGACAACAAGGTTTTCTATCGTGCGTCGGCCTGACTTGTTGACGCATGATAACTATGCATCAACGTCTACATAATTTTTTCCATCTGTGTAGTCACTCTCCCTCAAAATAATAGCAGGTGAAAATTCAGTTCTCAAAAAATGGAAAATTCACCTTTACGCGAAAGTGGATCCAAGTATATTTGTCGAGGATTTTCCACCTCCATTTTACCAGAGGATTCTTAAAATGAACCCTAATTTGGCATTGTAGCCCTTATTGGTTAGATTTCATTCTCAAAATCTTGAGATCATACTAACAATCATGTTTGATTGCTAAGGATATTTTTAGGTTCATTTCAAGTTAGAATTCAAAGAGTAGAGATTGATTTAGGCATTTTAGTTTTGATTTTTAAGGTTATATGCATGTTAAAGAAATTAGTCTCCTAAGATCTTATCTAGATGGTTCTTGTTATATTATTTTAAATATTTGGAACTCTTAGGTGTTTATTTTTAATTCTTATAGCTTTCTAATTTATACATGACGCATATGGCACACACCCTTTCTTGGGCACGTGCACTCCTTTGAATGCATGCACATAAAACCAATTGAATCCCTCTACCCTTGATGCTTACACGCCCTATTTTCACCACGTGCATCTTCCTGTGTGCACGCATCCGCCCGTGTGTCATACCCTCCCATGGAGCCCACACGCCCCTAACTACATATGCGCCCACACGCATATGATCTAACCCCAATTATGATGCCCACGTGCCCTTACCAAAATATGCACCTATATGCATACATGTTTCTCACACCCATGCGCTTTGATGATGCGTAAGCCCCTAAGGAGTGCACATACATCATCACCCCTCATTTTAATCCTAGTAAATGACAATAAATGCTATAAAATAAAACAAGGGATAGGGTACTCACATAGGTTCCATCGCCCTTCATTTGTACTTACTCCCAGACTATATCTTCTCACCTCCTATGAATCTAAACTCATGTCATGTCTCTCACATATTAGAGAAAATATCACGGTAAAAACGATAGGGGCTTGGTAACAAATAAATTACTCACGATGATTGACCCCCTGGGAGGGGTATATGTGGTCATTTTAACCCCTTCGCGATGCATTCTCACCCTCCGTGATCACCAAGAGGCGTGATTTTCTTGTTGTGATTTTCTAACTTCCCCATCACCCATCGTGATATTTATTTTTGATAAATGATCATTTTTTTGCCCGTTTTTCATCCCACTAGGGCATATTTTGTATTTGGCGCTCGTCTCTTCTTCTATGCATTTTTTATTTCTTTTAATTGATTCCATCATCTAATTTCCTCTAAAAAATAAAAAATCACTAAACAATCAACATTTTCAAAAAATTGGTAAAAATCAATTTAAAAAAAGCATAAAAATTCTAAAATTTGTAAAAATTGGTAAAACAATGGTGCTTGAGATGAAGCATATGTCAAACACATTATATTCATATTATATCTTTCTTACATTTTTGCTTGTTTCGTAACAACGAATCACATATCATTTAGATCTACCTCATTAAAAAAATTGGTCTCTGGCTTCGTTTGTACTATATTGGCACAACAAGTTGCACAGTACTATTTAAGTAGCACACAAATGTTTTTTCATTGGACCCTTGTGTCCACCATATTTTCCCTTGTATTCCTCCTTGCTTTGGGCACCAATTTTAACCCTTTTAGTTATGCATGAACATTCGGGAATGAAACATGATAACAAAACATTTTTACAACTATCTTAACTGTTGTTGATTTGAGTATGTGTATTTGTACTTGTTTTCCTATTAGGTTGGATTGTTTTCTTTATCGTATTGCATTTAATTTTGAATGTTTCATGGAGTTATCATTTTAGCAATGGATATTTGTTAGTACTATGGATTTTCATGTCATTTTACACTTTTGTCGTATGCTTGCATTTTTAATAAGGACCGATGATGAAGATCACTTGATAATATGATGAAAATTAAGTTGTTTACATGCCATTGGATGGATGTTAGCTCAATCCCCTTTCCTCATACTTATTTTCTTCTATATCCCCTTTCTCTCTCCATCACACTCAACTTCACCATTCTTTCTTTATATCCACGCACACTATTATCAATATAAATATAAAATATTTGGTGTATCACCATCAAAGAGGGCATCTCCCCTGTAAACTCAGTTATTCAGTATGACATGGAAGATGAGAAAAGCAAATGAAAGTTGGAGAATTATATTTCATGGGTACTTAGTACTAAGTATCAACAAGACTAATATGGCTTCCTTTCTTCTCTTCACACTATTCTGCTCCTTTACTAGGAGGATCTCCCCTTCACTACTTCTATTCACTTCCTTCATCTTCTCAACTTTCCTTTAACACTCGAGGGGTCCCACTTCCAACATTTATAATAGGATATGTTAATAAAAGCATATCTTGCGCTTAAAAATATCCCCACATCTCTTCTCTCTATATCGATACTTGGTAACTCACCGTCTGTCTCCCATTGCCAAGGGAATTTTACCCCACTTGGGCCTTTCATAGTTTTGATCTTCGATCAACTTCTTTCATCACCCCATTGAAAATCAAGGGTCATCCTTTGTTCTATTAATTTTTCTTTTATCCCTTCAAAAATTTACTTGTTTATGCTTGTCTACCATCTTTTAAATGACGTCGCTCACGCCACCCTAAAGAGGTTCAAATGTAGACACCGATAATTTTATCGAGAAATTTTATTACTTAAATTGCACTAACAACCTTATTATCTCCTCATCAAGCCAAATAATGACACTTCGTTATCTAAATATGCTTCTATTTCACTAAGGATGCCAATTTATGACACTATGTTGATAGTAATCCTCTTAAGTAGCTATTATACATTGATTAAGCCTCTATATTACATTTAACCAATAAAACATTCTTATTGGCTAACTCCCACTTCAAAACATAAAAATCTATCAAAACCTCCTCTGAATGCTCCAAAAATGATTCCTATGATTATGATTACTTGGGATTCTTAATTAATCCTAAAAGATTAATTAGCTTCTAATTATAGTCAAAAAGTGCATTGACTTGTAAAAAAAAAATTGTACTTTTCTTTTGTCCCACATGCACCAAAATCATTCCATTCTTGAAATATGAAATCTAAAAATAGACCC
This sequence comes from Taxus wallichiana var. yunnanensis, assembly GCA_018340775.1. NCBI lineage: Eukaryota > Viridiplantae > Streptophyta > Pinopsida > Cupressales > Taxaceae > Taxus > Taxus wallichiana. Next base: position 526,169,472 of record CM031234.1, read on the forward strand.
CTCCTCTCTACCATTTCTTAGAACACTTTCTCTAGGGGAAACACTTCTAAAAGAATACTTCATGCTCCATTAGCATAAACTATAGGAATTTAGGATCTTGAGCATTCCTCCATTGATATTGAGCTAGCATCTTCATAGTGCATCCATTAACTCAAGCTTGAGTAATATGGAGAGAACCAATATGGTCTTGTAGCCATTATTGGTGAGACTCCATTCTCAAAACCTTGAGATCATACTAACAATCATATTTGATTGCTAAGAATATTCTTAGGTTCATTTCAAAGTTAGCATTCAAAGAGTAGAGATTGATTTAGGCATGTTAGTTTGATTGTTTTCAAAGTTATATGCATGTTAAAGAAGTTAGTCTCCCTAAGCTCTTATCTTGATGGTTCTTGTTAGATTAGTTTAAAGATTTGAAACTCTTAGGTGTTTAGTTTCAAGTCTTATAGCTTTCCTAATTTATACATGAACACAAGTCCCTCCTATTTGATGTGGAGGTACTCTTATTTAAAACCAAAAATAGTTATAATATCCACACTAATACTATCTTGATTTGGGGTGTTGGTTGCCTCATACAAATGTGTCGAGATGAAATTCATGAGAGAGAGAGAGAGAAGTGTCCAAGGATTTAGGAATTAGTGTTTTGTGACAACAATTTTAAAAATGTAGAAGAAACAAATCATAATTTACTAATGCATGTCAATGTGTAATAAAATTACTTAATAGATATGAATACCAATAACAATGTAACGCCATGCATGTAGCACCCAAAATGTAGATAAATGATCACAAGATGCATCTAGAATAACTTAGCCACTTCTAGGGGAAACCTCTAAACCATATAATAAGACTCAAGTACTCAATATGATAATGAACTACTACATACTAACTCCTATATGTATTATTCCGGTGTTATGGTCATCACCAAGGACGACCCATTAATGATATTATAACCTATATGAAATATATACAACATGATAAGAAGTTATGATAGCCACAAGTCGACCATACTCATATAATACGATATAGGATTAAGGGCATAAAACACCCTTTTCCTTCGGAGTAAGAGTGTCCCAAATGTTGAGAAGATTTTAAAACAGTTGTAGGAAGGTTGCATCCTCCCATGTGGCATATTCATTGCCTATATTCTTCCACTTGATTAGATACTCGGTAATGATTTGTTATCTTCAATTGTTTAGTGTGTCATGAAGGATGCATTCTAGTTCCATGATTATTATTCCCTCCTCATCGAGCTTAGGTAACATTGTCTAAGATGATAGATTCTATCCAATTACCTTCTTTAAGTAAAAAAATGGAAGACTTGATATATTCTACTTTCTGAGGGAGTTCCAATTTGTATGTTACAAAGTAGCAATGTAATGAAATTACTTGTATAAATCTGATTATGAGCAGTAATAGAACACTAAAGAACACAAGATTAGAGATAAATTATCTCAATATGAAAGTAGAATAGCTTAGCCACTTCAAGGGGGAAACCTCAAAACCATATAATAAGACTCAAATGCTCAATATGATGATCAACTCGCTACCTATTCCCTATTTATACTATTCTATGTTATGGCCATCCCTAAAGCCGACCCACCCATGATAATATAACATATATGAAAGAGATACATAATGATAAGAAGTTATGATAGCCACAAGCCAATTATATACATCAAATGTAAGATATATGATTAAGGGAATAGCATTCCCTTCCCTTTAAAGAAACATTGTCTCCAATGTTGATAAGCTCGGGTGTTTCTGCGCAGGATTTTCATATCCTTACATGTTGCATCTTCATTGTCCATATTCTTCCACTTGATCAATTACTCAGGTAATAACTCATTTCCTCAATATTTTAGTACGTATTTGAAGGATGCATTCAGGTTCTAAGATGGATCTCCCTGCCTCATCGAGCTTAGATAATATTGTTTGGTGATACCCTCTATTTAATTACTTTCTTTAGGAAAGAAACATGAAATACTAGATGTATTACGGTTATCTCTGTGGAAGTTCTAATTTGTGTGTTACGGTACCAATCTTCTCGTGATAATTGATAGGGGTCATAATACTTAGGTGAAAGTTTTTATCCTTTTGTTGTTGTTTAAAAACATTTTCTTATATGGTTGTAAATGCAAAAAAACTCGAGTCACCTACTTTAAAATGTTTTTTTCGTGTGATGTTGATCAACTTTGCTTTGCTTCATGCGGTTTTGTACCATGGCTAAGTTCTCCTTGAGACTAGAGATGACCTCTTGTTGATGTTAAATGTATTCTTTCTTTGCTTTAACACATGGTTTTCCTTTCAATGATGATGTGATGGATGGTGGATGGTACCCATAGAGTTCCAAAAAGGAGACATTTTGGATAAGTATGGAAGGAAGTGTTATACGCCATTCTACAAGTGGAAGCCATTAGACCCATATCACTTTTTTTATACGAGGTGAAGCTAGGGTTCATTTTAAGATACCTATTGGAAATCGAGGTGGAAAATACCTAGCAAATATCCCGGAACCGGTTTCACCGAAAGGTGATTTTTAAGGTTTTGTGTGTAAATGTTTCGCTTAATAGAAAGGTGCAGACGCGTGACAAGATATTTGTTATCGTGCGTCATCAACCTTGTTTTTAATATTGGAAAATAGTTTTTGAAAGGACTATACCCTTGAATAAAAATAAGGCCTAAAAGCCGGAATAAGAGAGAGGAGCGAGTAAGAGTAAGCTGTAAGCAAAGCTCAAAAGTTACAACAAAAAAACAACGCAGCCGTAAAGCTTGACTACACAAACGAGACTAAACAGCAAAACAACGGCAAAGAAACAGCAAACCGACAGCCAAGAAACAGTAGCAAAAACAATAAAGAGCAGCAGAAGTATCCAGGACTACTTCTTGGCCGCTTGATCAATACTGATCTTCACTTTTTTCCAAGCATGAAACATGCCCAACGCTGTCATCTGAGCAGCATCCGTCTTATCGAGCTCCTCTCTGGTTCTTTTACTCTCTTTATCATTGCCCCAAAGTGCTGCCGGGACACCGCTTAGATTTGAAACACTCTTGGCATGACCCTCGATGAACTCCTCGATGGCCCTGAAGGCGGCAATATTGTAATCATGCCTAGTCTTCGCCTTCCCAAGGCGGGAGTCTAAGGAGGTCAGTTTTTTGTATATATCATCAATCTGGCTATTGCCAATGCTCCCTTCCCCTTCAATGCTTTTTTTGCCTTTTTGCTTAGCAAGGTTTTTGACCTCATCCTTCAGCAATTTAAGCTCTGCCTCTAAGGCCTCCAATCTCATAGAAGGGTTATCCATGGGTGTCACCCGGGGACTGGCACTACTAATGTTCAGTAGATCACGAGCAATGTCAAGCTCCAAAGGTTCATCCCCTCGGTAGCCTCAAGGTTGAGTCTCCTAGAAAGCTGGTGACTCGTTTAGAGGTAGAGGCAAGGTGGGTGGCGAGCGTGTAGCGAGGAGGAATAGAAGGAGAAGCATGAGCAGCCGGCATGGGGGTAGCGGCACCGATGATGGCAGGCGGCAGGGGACGGCGGGGAGGCAGGGTGGCAGCGGCGGAGCCCATCAAAGGGGAGCCGGGCTTGGGAGAGGAAGGGAGACCAGGAATTTAACAAGGCAGTGCTTGTGAATAAGCAAAATAAGCCCTTGATGCAAGGGAACCGCCCGGGTATGCTTCTGGAACTCCAAAATGGAGCGCTCAAGAGAGTTTAACAGATAGTGAGGGAAGCAAACCAACCTATTCCTACGAAAGTGGTTTAAAAAGACAAGGTGCTTGGCAGGGACAGTAACAAACCTGCCTTCCAAGGATATGAAGCGAATCATCATGCGGGTGACTTCATCATACGGTGATGGAATAGAGTTTACAAGCAGACCCGCTGTGCTGAAAATAAGCTTCTCCTCCTCCTCCACAAATCTTCTCTCTTCAACCTCTTTGATAACCCTCTTGTTGAAGAATCGGTACCCTTCCAAGCTGAGACCAGTCGCTTCGGCTATGAGCTCTTCATTAATAAGAATTTTCTGCCCCCCATAGTCGACAGTCCTCTCATTCCACTCCTTGGCAAAGCGAACAGAGATGCTTTGATCATGCCCTTGCACCCTTTCCACAAAGTTGGTGAAGCCGCCGATGCTTAGAATGTTCCAGAGCTCAGTGTTTTCTTTCCAGTCAGGGTCCGCGCACGGCTCAATTTGGCAGGGAGGCCCTCCCATCTTCACTGTGATGTGCTGGTTACAACAATTTCCAGAATACCTTTGGGTGTTAAGAGTAGTTCGTTTCTCACTGTTGAGGGTCGCATAAAAATGGGAACTGTAGCCGTTGGTCCTCCCACGAACGGCTGTATGATTGCCGATCTGAGCCTGCGTGGAGTCGCGCGTGAAAACCCTTTCCCTGTCAGCTTTCACATTGTAGTTATCATCGGTTTTCGTGGAGCTTGGCATCCGAATATCAACAGCTATTGTACCTCCCGCGTGCGCTGTTTTTAAATTCAGATATCTCCACTTGAAGTTCCTTAACAAAATCTTGCTATTATTTGAAATAGATATCATTTGCCACGCCAAATATATTAAAGCAGCACGTGTGGAAGAATTTATGGATTTGATTTTCCTCCAAAGATTAAGGCATATCTCTAGAGATTGTTTGCATGTGAAGGTCCGCATGTATGCTGTTGTGAAGCTGATTAGGGATACTATCATTATCCCATATAGTGAAATTTATATTAATGCCATAATTGGCCAGTGCATCCGCCAGCTTGTTTCCCTCCCTGTAAGTATGTATGATTCTGATACTGCTGAAGGTATGACTGATGCTTATGGATTCAGAGATAAAATCTTTGATATTCCAGCTGGGAGATGAGGACTGATTAAGAAGTTTAATAATATTAAGGGAGTCCCCTTCAACAATAAGATTCTGAATATTTTGGGCCCGTGCAACTCTCAATCCCCAGAGAGCAGATAAAGCTTCAGCAAAATGATTGGTTTGGATTCCCATTTTTCCAGCATATGCAGCAATCAAATTACCTTTGTGGTCCCGTATTGCTCCTCCTCCAGCTGCTGTTCCAGGGTTTCCCTTAGAGGCTCCATCAAAGTTCAGCTTGAACCAATTGGATTCAGGAGGATGCCATTTAATCAAAGATCTATCCACACTATTCCCGGGGTTGCTCCAATAACCGATCTGCCAATTGGATAAGATGTGCTTTTCATTCTCAGGATAACAATTGTTCTTGGGAGGTTTGAATCTGGTCATGTCCTCTTTGATGCCTTGGGAAATTTTGCCAATACTGAATTTAAAATTCTGCTTCTTATTTCTGAAAACGATATTATTTCTATCCTTCCAGATCCTCCAAATTAAATGTGGGATGGCTAATTTCCAGATTCTTTTGATAGCACAATGTCTGAATGGTGGGTTCCATTGATTCCATAGCTGAATAAGATCCTCCGGCATCACCCAAAGAGCTTCGAATTTGGAAAGGACAAAGTTCCAAATTCTAAAGGCATAATCACAATGTATGAACAGATGGCTAATGTCTTCATAGTTATTCCTACAAAGGTGGCACCAATTGGGAATGATAAATCCTCTTCTCATCAAATTGTCAGTGGTGAGAATTTTACCTCTGATGGCCAGCCAAAGAAAAAATTTTATTTTGGGGGTTAACTCAGGCATCCAGATCAAGTTCCAGTTAAAATCAGATTGGTCACTGTGGAAAAGAGTGGTATAACCAGATTTGACTGAGTATTTACCATCTTGTGAATTGCTCCAGACCAGCTCATCCTTGGAATCCAACTGACACAAAGGGAAGAGATCTAAAAGGTCCTGGAGGGAGGAGATAATTTGTTTCAGTTCAATACGCTCCATAGTAAGTCTTTTCCAATTCTTGTTGGTGCCATTTCCTTCAATGTAGTCCTTGACTTTAGTTCCATACTTGCTTATAAGGTTGTCCTTAGCAATCCCAAATCTCTCCAAGAGATTATCATTGGACCAGTCATCAACCTTGTTGACACATGAAAAAAAATCTCATTTCACGTGTCTGCAGCCTCTACCCTCTTTTCACGCGTCAACAAACTCTCTTTCTCGTACATCAACAAAATCTCCTTGTCGTGCATCATAAAACACTCTGTCGCACGTCTACATCCTCCACCCTCTTATCACACGTCAACAAACTCTCCTTCTCATGTGTCAATGAACTCTCCTTGTTGCACGTTAGTGGAAATTTCTTGTCGTGTGTCTGAGAACAATACTTGTTGCCCAACTGCAAATTTGATGAATATCTATAAAAATACACTTTGTGTACTGGCCTCTATTGCTTCACAAGTTTATTGTACTTGATAATATATATGCCCCCAGGTGGTATGAGTGAAGTAGAATTGTTCTACATGGTGAATAATCTAGGATTATATAGGGGATATTTTTCAAGGGTAGGCGGCCGACCCCTAAAAATGTTTAAACTATAATTTTTAGGTGAACAGTCACCGACTTGCGCGAGAAAAAATTCACCTTTTCAAAATTTTCAAAAATGGAATATTCTCCATATTACAAATATTCTCCACTAAAATTATCCCTAGGTGAAGCAAAAGAGATATCCCTCCAAACAATTATTTACAACTCCTATTTTCCCACCAGATTGGGGATAATAAGAAGAACTACGAGCTAAGCGAGTACCCAAACATGAGAATAAATCACCCAAAAATTACTAGTAAATATAGGGTCCCGATCACTTACTATAATCTTTGGTGTCCCATGTAAGCTTTTGAATTGTGTCCATGAATTTGTTAGTACTTGTGCTTTGCAGAAATTGGTGTGACAAGGCACAAAAATGAGCATATTTGGTGATTCTATCCACCACAACCATGATGACATTTTTCCTTGATTTAGTCAATCTTGTGATGAAGTCCATGGAAACCTCTTCCCACCACTAGCTAGGAATAGATAGAGGTTGTAGAAGACTTGGGGACCGAACTGTTTTACCCTTATTTTGCTGACAAACCATGCATTCTACCACAAATTTTTGGACATCCCCTTTGAGCCCTTCCTAGAATAAATCTGGTTTGATTTGATGATAAGTCTTCAAGAATCTAGAGTTCCTCCATATTGGAGAAGTGTGAAGCTGAGATATAACCCTATTTTTAAGATTAGATTTTTGACATAGGTATAATCTATCTTTATACCATAAAGCATCCCATTTTAATACAAAATTTTAAAACATACTTGGATCATTCGGATATTATGAATGAGGTTTTGTGTAATTGGGTCATTTCTCCATTCAAGCCTTTCCTCCTCTACACAATCTTCTGTAAGATGGATATGACACATAACAATGTTGTAGCTGATTTATCTTTCCTGGATAGAGCATCCACAACTACATTCTCCTTCCCTTTCTTATAGATAATCTCAAAATCAAATTCCAACATCTTTGAGACCCATTTTTTCTTTTCTTCGGATGATAAACACTACTCCAAGAAATATTTTGAGACTATCATGACTTGTATTCACTTTAAAGTGTCTTCGATGAGATATGGTCTCCATTTCTTTACCTGCATGAAATATGGATAAAATTTCCTTCTCATAAGTTGGCTTTGAAAAATTATGACCTTTGAATTGATGGCTCAAAAGGAAATAATATGGCCTTCTTGCGTAAGAACTTCCCCATACGGACCCACGATGTTTCACATTCAACATTGAATGTTTTGGAAAAATATGGAGTAAGAGGGAGTGGTGCACATGGCCTCCTTTAACTTATCAAATGCTTTGGTAGCATCCTCATTCAAATGGAAATATTCCTTATTTAATAAATTTGTGAGAGGTGTTGGTATACTTCCACAATTCCTTACGAATCCACGATAATAACCTGTAAGCCCCAAAAATCCTCGGATATTATTTAGGGTTTTTTGGAAAATTCCACTCCATCATGGCTTTGATATTATTAGGATCCACTTTAACACCTTCATGAGAGACAATGTGACCCAAATATTTAACCTCCTTGAATCCAAAAGAACACTTAGAGGGATTTGCATAAATTTGATGTTGCTCAAGGGTTTCCAAAACCTTATTTACATGATGCAAGTGTTCCTCCCATGTTTTGCTATAAATCAATATATCATCAAAGAACACTAAAACAAACTTCTGCATAGGAATAGATTAAAAATAGAATTCATCAAAATTTGAAATGTAGAAGGTGCATTTGTGAGTCCAAAAGGCATTACTAACAATTCATAATGGCCTTCATGTGTCTGAAAGGTGGTTTTATGAACATCCTCATCCTTGATTTTGATTTAGTGGTATCTGAATGAAGATCAAGCTTTGTAAAGTAAACAATACCATGCAACTCATCAAGCAAATCATCAATTACAGGAATAGGAAACTTATCTTTGATTATGTACTTATTAATCTCCATATAATCGGGACACATGCACCACATGTCATCTTTCTTACGCACCATCACTACTAGAGAATAATAAGCACTATGAATATGACGAGATGATTCCGCTTCCAACATTTTTATATAATCTTCTCAATCTCACTCTTTTATGCATATGGGTACCTATAAGGTCGATGTTAGGTGATTGTCTCCCGGTACTAGCTGAATACCATGATGATGATATCTCTTTAGAGGTAAACCCTTTGGAATATTTTCAAACATAATAGAGTGTGCATCAACACTACTTGCATATCTTATGGGATAATGTCCTTATCTTGATGCACCCCAATGAAAATAGTTGTGCCAAAAATCCCTCTGCACCCTTTTTAGAATTTTGTGCATCTGATGAGAGCTCACTATTTGTGGAGACTTTTCTCTTAATCCTCTTATCTCAAAATTACTTCCTTCAGACTAAACGTGCATGAACAATTCTAGGAAGTTTATCTCAAGGGTTCCCGAGGTGGTAATTCATTGAAATCCTAACACAATGTTTTCTCCCCCATAGAAATGGCATACATGGGGCTATTTAGTATGTAATCTCCCATGGAAATCTTAATGTTATGGAATTTTCTAGAACAAGTAATAATACCTCCATCAAGCAATCATTACTTGGCATTTAGGATCTTGATAAATAAAAGCATTCGCTTAACTTATGATTGATGAAGTTGTGAGTACTTCATGAGTCAATCAACACTACAACCCTCTCTTTTTTAATAATCCAACCACCTTGAGGGTTTGGGGGGTGCTAATTCCTGAAATTACATGACATGAGATTGTTGGTTGGGTATGTCTTGATTCTTCCTCTGGCTTGACCATGACCTCTCGAATCTGCATCTTCGTCCTTCTCTTCATATTAACTAGGCCCCATCAATGTAGAACAACTTCTTTTCAACACATTTATTTCTGGTCCATATTTACTTGTCACGATTAAAAAATAGCCCTTTTTCTCTCCTTTATTCAATTTTTTTTGAGGTGTCAATCTAATTGGCCGAGGGAGTGTTCGAGGTAAGGTGTTGTGATATTAGTGAAATTTTGTCTCCTGCTTGAAACAAAATTTTCCTCCGCCCTTCGTGCCATAATCATAGAATAATAAACCGTATGACGATTAAAAATATGCACCTCATGCTCAATGTGATCCTTAAGACCCCCAAGAAATAGGTCATTTATATTCTCTTGATAATATTTTCCACCCGTAAAAGAAAGGTTTTAGAATTGATGAATGCAATCCTTAATAGATCATGTTTGTGTTAACTTTTCTAATTGGTTGAATTAATTTTATGACACACTAGAACTATAGTTTAATTTCAACTCTTCGGTGAATATTGTCCATGTAACATTGAGACCACTCTTTTTCCTTTGAGCACATAACCATTGATACCATACGAATTGGTCGATTCAAGATATAAAGATGTTATAGTCACCTTTTGTCTGATGAAATATGATGTAGATTAAATAAATTCTCCATCTAGTTAATCCAATTGAGTGGATCCTTTCCATCAAACTTATGCATCTCCAATTTCAGAAACATGTTACGGGCATGTAGAATGTTTGTATTTGTATTTGGCATGCTCAAAGATCTAGCCTGGCTCATTTTTCTATTACTTTGACCTGAAGATCCACGTCGGTTGATAGAATTATGATTACGCATTATATATGTACTAAATTTCTACATGAAATCCTCCAATAATTGTCCAATCCTTTCCACATATTCTTTATTGGCCACCCTAGACTCGAGGTCTCGCAGGTCAAACTCAAGTTGGCTTACCATATGGTCCATTGAAGTAAACCCTAACCTTGAGGAATTTGTAGTTACCTCTTCGACTCCAAATCCTCAATTATTTTCTCATCCTTTTATAAATTTTTACCCATATTTATGGGAATATTTTTTTCCTCTTGTGCGAGGCCCCACCATGACGGCCCAAAATAGTAGTATTTAGGGATCAAGGTCAAATTTTAGGGTTTGAGAGTTCGATGATATTTCAGCCAAATATAAAAAAACTTAAATAAGAAACTCTAACTAATTATTTTTCCTCTTTCGAAAGTGTGAATAACTTAGAAAAATTCCACAATTTATAGCCAGGAGTGATTTTATGAAAACCCTAAATTTTCAATAATGTTTTCAAAATAAATAAATAAAGTTTTAATTTTTCATAGAACCTTACTTGGAATGATTTTGCAACTCTGGTAAAAATATATCCGACAAATTCACTCGGTTCGCAAGATATAGTGGAAACAAAAAGTTAGGTTTTTGCCTTAATTTTGGTCCATATCGTATCTCTAATACCACTTACAATGAAATTAGGTGTATAAATTTGATTATGAGTAGCAATAGAACACCAAATAACACAATATTGGAGATAAATGATCTCAATATGAAAGTAAAATGACTTATCCACTTTGAGGGTAAACCTCCAAACCATACAATAAGACTTAAATGATTAATATGATGATCAAATACTACCTACTAACCCCTATTTATACTATTCCTATACTATGGCCATCCCCAAGGCCAACCCACCATGATAATATAACATATATGAAAGAGATACATAATGATAAGAAGTTATGATAGCCACAAGTCGGCTATATACATCAAATGTAAGATATATGATTAAGGGCATAACGACTAATTTTTCTGCAACACTTGGTAAGGGCCATAATACTTAGGCGAAATATTGTTATCTTTTTGTTTTGTTTTAAATACATTTTCTTACATGGTTTTAAATGCTGACCACTAACTTCAATGTCTTTCAACTGCGATCTTTGATCGAACTTGCCGCTTCATGCGGTTATGTGTTATGACCAAGTTCTCCTTGAGACTAGAAAGTACCTCTTGCTGGTGGTGAATGTGATATTCAACTTCTCTAACGTTTGTATAACCTCTCAAGGATGAGATTATGGATAGTGGATAGTACCCATATAATTCCAAATAAGGAGGAATTTTAGTGAAGTATGGAAGGAAGTGTTATACCACCATTCTGCAAGTGGCAGCCATTGGACCCATCTCGCTTGCTTATCTAAGGTAAAGCAATGAAGATATCCTTCCAAGAACTTGTTTACCACCTCAATTTTCCCATCAGACTGGGGATGATAAGAAGAGCTATGAGCTAGTTGAGTACCCAAACATGAAAACAAATCAGTCCAAAAATTACTAGTAAATATAGGGTCTCGATCACTTACTATAATCTTTAGTGTCCCATGTAGCTTCTAAGTTGTATCCATTAAGGTCACTCATATTTTTTACTTGCAACAAATGGGTGTGAAAAGGAAAAAAATGGGCATATTTTGTGATTCTATCCACCACAACCATGATTACATTTTCCCCTTCGATTTAGGTAATCCTATGATGAAGTCCTTGTAAACTTCTTCCCACCTCGGCTAGGAATAGATAGAGGTTGCAAAAAGACATACATTGTTGACACACCATGCATTCAACCACAATTATTTGGACATACCCTTTTATCCATTTCCAAAAAAAAATTACTTTATTTGATGATAAGTCTTCAAGAAACTAGAATCCCCCCTACCAAAGAAGTATGACGCTTAGATAAAACCCTATTTTTTAGGGTTGACTTATTACATAAGTATAATCTATCCTTGTACCATAAATCATCCCCTTTCCATAAAATTTTTCCTAACATGCTTGGATCATGTTGGAGATTCTAAATGATATTTTATGTACTTGGTTCATCTTGTCATTCAAGCCTTGCCTCCTCTACCTAATCTTCATGTAATATAGATATGGTAGACAAAAATGCCTCAACCTGACTCATCCTTCTGAGATGGAGCATCAATAACTACATTCTTCTTCCATTTCTTGTAGATTATCTCAAAATCATACCCCAACATTTTTATACCCATTTTAATTATTTTTCATATTATAAACATTTCTCTAAGAATAATTTCAAACTATCATAATCTATCTTTACTTTGAAGTGTATGCCCATTAGATATGGTCTCCATTGCTTTACTACATGAAGTATGGCTGAAATGTCCTTCTCATAAATTAGTTTTGACATATTCATACCTTTTCATTAACGGATATTAAAGGAAATGGGACGACCCCCTGCATGATTACTATCACCATACCATACCCTAGAGCATCACATTCAACAATGAATGTTTTGGAAAAATATGGATTAGTTAGAAATTGAGTGGTGCACATGGCTTCCTTCAAATTCTCAAATGATTAGGTAGCTTTCTCATTCCAATGGAAAAATTCCTTATTTAACAAATTTATTAGTGGTGTTTCTATTATGCCATAATTCCTTACATATCTACGATAATAATCTATAATGATTAGGGGATCATTTTTGAAAGTTCCCTAAACATCCCTAAATGGTATTAGTGTAGAAGATCATCTCGAGAGCTTTCCAACGACAATAAGAACGTGACAAACGGACATCGGGAGCTTTAGATATGTCCAGTCAAAGTTCAGACAATGGGAAAGTAAACTCTGGTCAACTGGTCAATAGTGGACCATTGGCACTGAGACACATGGTGAAAAGGAAAAAGGGAGTTGTTTGTTGGTTTTGATCACCGGTCTTCGACGAGTGTAAAAATGGTGCACGGGAACAAGAGGCTCAACTTTTATTACGGAGGGGAGCCTGGCTGCCGTGTGGACTATAGTATTATCGCCAATGTGGTGGGTCCACAAGCCACCACGTGGCTTGCCACCACTCATCGAATTCACTCGATTTTCCTATCGGGAGACGACAAGTGGAATATATACTATTGACCAAGTTAATTATTTCCATACCACATTACATGGGTCAAAATTATATTTACTTGGTAAGTCCACTTTCCAAATGCCACATGCATATATGCCAAACCACATATATACATATTAATGTTTATACATTAGTATTATTACGCCAACATACTTCCACGTGGAGGAGGAGTGAAGCGGTGGTAGGGGATGCTTATTCTATGGGTGGAAATCAATGTGGAGAGGAGAATTAAATGGGCGGTTAAGCTTAACGTGGTCTTTTGACCACTTCACATATGCGTGGAAAGGCTTTAAAGCCTTAAAATTTATCAAAACCCCAAAATGTGGGATATACCCACTTCTCCTTAGCCGTTCTTTTGGGATTTAATCCCATTTAAAATGCTAAGCGCCCTATTTGGGATTTAACCCATTAAAACATGCAATCTGATTTAATCCCATTACACATGCTACGGGATGAGGCTATTATTAGCCTTAGGATAATTTTTAATTCATTTTTAAGGGCCCTATTTTTGTATAAATAGGGAACCCATTCTATTGTAAAACACACAACCCGAGCTTATTATTTGTTAAGCTTATTTGTGGGATGTGTCAACAAGTATTGTCTATTGGCCTATTATTTTAGGCAATAGTAGATGAAATATTTGTGATTGGGAGTAAATTATAAACTACCCAATAGGCCCATTGAGCCACACCAATTACTTGCAAATCCTGGATTGTCAACCGGAGTGCTAGCTTCGCATTGATAGCGTTAGGAAGGCGATTGAAACCGAAGGAGATTGTGCATCGGGAAGGTGAAGAGCGATTGACCTGATCATCGGAAGTTTTTCGAAGAAGCGGGTGTCTTGATAGGCAAGTAAAATTCCATTAGGTTTTCTTGTGAAAGTACTATTGTAACTTACAAGTTTTGACTAGTGGAATGGTTCGATCACGAACCCAGAGATGTAGGCAATTGCCGAACTCCATAATCAATCTGTGTGCAATTGTCATTATTATCTTGCATTATTTTAAATTGATTACTTAAAAGGAGTAAATTATCGACAAATAATTAAAGCCTATAAGGGTCGAGATCAGGTAGTAATAATCTGGTTATTTTCGGATCAAGTTTGGTATCAGAGTGGTAATCAACACCTGAAAACTTACTAATCTCGAAGCAAGTTGGTATCGAGCAGGTTAATCAGTACAGGTTGCTTTGATAGGGATGGCATTGGCTTGTACTTCTGGATTCCAGATTGGTGGGATAGAATGAGAGACAAGTTTAACATACTCAATAATTTTCTCGCATTTCTATTTGGATGAATCCATTGTATCTCATATGCAGATAAAACCATAAAGCTGTTGTGTTAGGTATAATGTATTGGTAAGACCCCTTTGAGAGAAACGTTTGTATACATCTAACCAAACGGGGCACATTAGTTAAAGACCTAATTCAGGCAATGTTTGTACTCTGTTATACTTGCATTAGTAAGACCCCAGAGGGCAATTATTTTGGTGATTTTTCTAACACCATAAAATGCAGTATATTTTCCTTGTTTAGTCATTGGTATGGTAGGGAGGAGACAAATGAAGTCAATCCACATTGCGATGCAGTGGAGAAAGACCAATCTCGTCATGCGAGTCGAAATGGCGAAAAGAGTTCCTCATCCCAGAAAAAGGAGATTAAGAGGAATTTTTGTGCTCATTGCCAGAGGAATGGGCATCGGGTGGAAAATTGTTGGAAACTGCATCCATCTCACCATCAGAGTAATGGCAAGCCAAAGATGGAATGGAGGCCTATTGCAAAGGCGAAGAAGTTTCTACTCCACCACTAGTTGACAAGTCAACCCGGGACCAGTAATAATACCGAAAGTGAAAGTCCTTTAAAATGGGTAAGTCAACACTTTTTTAATTATATATTGCATAATTGAGTGATGAATCGTATGCGGTATTAAGTTTGGAGATCGATTCGTGAGAAAATCTTTGAGAGAAAGGTTTGATACTCGGTGGATTTTCTTACTTAGAAAATTTGATTAATGCTCCAAATATATCTCCTAATCAGCTTGTGAGTACCTATTACGGCTTGGACACGAGATTTAACTCATATAAAGCTTGGAGATTGATCGCCATTTGTGTAGATAATAGAGTTCTCAAAGATCAGCTCGAACTTCATTACGTGTAGAGGCATTGTGACTGCGGCAATGAGCGGTAGCTAAATCACCATTGGCATTGGCGTCGGTCGGAACTTCATTCAGTGTAGAGGCATTACAATCGTGCAGAATGGTACACGATATTTGTATGTCAACAAGAAGAGCTCTCAAAAGATCAGCTCGAAACGTCATTTGGTGTCAAGGCATTGCGACCACACAATTGATTGGTAGCTGATAAACAGACTTAACATCATGCATTGGAGGCTCGAGGTCTTGCAAGAGGATTAGCATCATGCATTGGAGGCATTGAGGTTGGTAATAGACTTAGCATCATGCATCGGAGGCTCGAGGTCTTGAAAGAGGCTTAACATCATGTATTGGAGGTGTTGAGGTCTACAGAGACTTAGCATCGTGCATTGGAGGCTCGAGGTCTTGAAAGAGGCTTAGCATCATGTATTGGAGGCATTGAGGTCTATAATAGACTTAACATCATGTAATGGATGCTCGAGCTCTTGAAAGAGGCTTAGCATCATGCATCAGAGGCGTTGAGGTCTATAGAGACTTAGCATCATGCATTGAAAGCTTGAGGTCTTGAAAGAGGCTTAGCATCATGCATCGGAGGCGTTGAGGTCTGTAATAGACTTAGCATCGTGCATTGGAGGCTCGAGGTATTGAAAGAGGCTTAGCATCATGCATCAGAGGTGTTGAGGTCTATAGAGACTTAGAATCGTGCATCGGAGGCTCGAGGTCTTTAAAGAGGCTTAGCATCATGCATCGGAGGCATTGAGGTCTGTAATAGACTTAGCATCATGCATCGGAGGCTCGAGGTCTTGAAAGAGGCTTAGCATCATGCATCGACGCATTGAGGTCTGTAAAGGGACAAGGCATTGTCCATCATTGACATCAGATCAATCAAAGCTCTACGTAACATGGAGTTCCTTCAAACCAGTTTAGATTCTATGGAATCAACTCGAGCCAGGAGCTGTGTTATAGAGTAAAAGAATATCCTTATTGTTAGATATCAAGAAGCTTAGCACCGCACAAAAGGAGCGTTGAGGTTTCATTCAGAAATTTAGCACCATAAAGTGGAGGTGTGGAGGTCTTCTTCGGATATCGAGTGGCGTAAGCGAAAGCATCGTGGGCCCATAATACACAAGTCCCGAGGATCGGAACGAGTTTTCGAAGTGAGAAGGTTGGAGGAGAAGACCCAAGGGTCTACTACAGCAGCACTTCCAAGGTGGCAGCAGAGTTTTCAAATTCAGGACAGTATGGAAGATTTTTGGGACAAAAAGCTTTTCTCAGTGGGGAGGTGTGATCAGGGGATCATTTTGAAAGTTCCCTAAACATCCCTAAATGGTATCGGTGCGAGAAGATCACCTCGAGAGCTTTCCAGCGACCTGTAAGAACGTGACAAACGGACATCGGGAGCTTTAGATATGTCGGTCAAAGTTGGGGCAATGGGAAAGTCAACTCTGGTCAACTGGTCAATAGTGGACCATTGGCACTGCGACACGTGGCGAAAAGGAAAAAGGGAGTTGTTTTTGGTTTTGATCACCGGTCTTCGACGAGCGTAAAAATGGTGCACGGGAACAAGAGGCTCAACTTTTATTACGGAGGAGCCCGGTGCCGTGTGGACTATAGTATTATCGCCAACGTGGTGGGTCCACAAGCCACCATGTGGCTTGCCACCACTCATCGAATTCACTCGATTTTCCTATCGGGAGATGACAAGTGGAATATATACTATTGACTGAGTTAATTATGTCCATACTACATTACATGGGTCGAAATTATATTTACTTGGTAAGTCCACTTTCCAAATGCCACACGCATATATGCCAAACCACATATATACATATTAATGATTATACATTATTATTATTACGCCAACATACTTCCACTGGGGAGGAGGAGTGAAGCGGTGTTGTAGGGGATGCTTATTCTATGGGTGGAAATCCATGTGGAGAGGAGAATTAAATGGGGCGGTTAAGTTTAACGTGGTCTTTTGACCACTTCACATATGCGTGGAAAGGCTTTAAAGTCTTAAACTTTATCAAAACCCCAAAATGTGGGATATACACACTTCTCCTTAGCCGTTCTTTTGGGATTTAATCCCATTTAAAATGCTAAGCGCCCTATTTGGGATTTAACCCATTAAAACATGCAATCCGATTTAATCCCATTACACATGCTACGGGATGAGGCTATTATTAGCCTTAGGATAATTTTTAATGCATTTTTTAAGGGCCCTATTTTTGTATAAATAGGGAACCCATTCTATTATAACACACACAACCCGAGCTTATTATTTGTTAAGCTTATTTGTGGGATGTGTCCACAAGTATTGTCTATTGGCCTATTATTTTAGGCAATAGTAGATGAAATATTTGTGATTGGGAGTAAATTATAAACTACCCAATAGGCCCATTGAGCCACACCAATTACTTGCAAATCCTGGATTGTCGACCGGAGTGCTAGCTTCGCATTGATAGCGTCGGGAAGGCTGATCGAAGCCGAAGGAGATTGTGCATCAGGAAGGTGAAGAATGATTCGACTGATCATCGGAAGTTTTTCAAAGAACTGGTGTACTGATAGGCAAGTAAAATTCCATTAGGTTTTCTTGTGAAAGTACTATTGTAACTTACAAGTTTTGACTAGTGGAATGGTTCGACCACAAACCCAGAGACATAGGCAATTGCGAACTCGTAATCAATCATGTGCAATTTTCATTATCGTCTTGCATTATTGTAAATTGATTACTTAAAAGGAGTAAATTATCGGCAAATAATTAAAGCCTCCGAGGGTTCGAGATCGAGTAGTAATAATCTGGTTATTTTTGGATCATATAATCCGTAAAAATCCTCGAGAGATGCTTTAGGGTTTTGGAACCTTCTACTCAAGCATGGCCTTTATCTTGTTAGGATCCACTTTAACACATTCATAAGAGTGACGTGACCCAAATATTCAACCCCTTTTACTCAAAAATAAGACTGAGATGTCTTTACATAAAGATGACATTGTTCAAGAGTTTCCAACACCTTATCTACACGATGCAAATGTTGATTCCATGTTTTGTTGTATATTAGTATATCATCAAAAACACCAAAACAAACTTTCACGGGAGTGGATCAAAGATAGAATTCATCAACATTTGAAATGTAGAGGGTGCATTTGTGACTCAAAATGAATTACCAAGAATTCATAATGGCCTTCATATGTTTAAAAGTTGTTTTATGAATAGCCTTATCCTGATTATGATATAATGATATCTAGAATGGAGATCAATTTTTATAAAGTAAACAACACCATGCAAATCATTTGAAAAATCATCAATTATAGGAATAGGAAACTTATCTTTGACTATGTACTTATAGAGTTCCCTTTCAAGTATTGTTTCACCGTTTTCTTTACTAATTTGGCCAAGCAGAGATAAGGTCATGGGCTAAGGAGGAATACCTATTGTGATGGTCGGTTTGAAGGTCGTGCACGCATTCTAACTTCTTAATCCAATGCTGATTGTGAGAGCTTCCTTTTTCTAAGAGGAACTACCTAAAATACAAGACAAGACCACAAAAGAGAGTTAAACAATATATGGTAGTGGATTGCCTAGCGTATGCTTGATCCAAGAAGTGTGATACTTCCTAGATGGATGTCAATCCACTTTTTAATACAAACTAATGCAAGAAATAACATAAGTAAACAAGGTCCTATTGTAGTTGATATGATTTGGGTATTTCATTCAAGTAAAATAAACAAATCTAATATAACAAGAGCTAGGTTTTGATCAGATACGAAATGGGGTAGATGGTCGGGGTGTTGGAATAGGCTAGGGTTAAGTTCTAGGAAGTTTGGGTTACTTGGGTAGAGGTTATTAGGTTTACGGTATTAGCAAAATTACTAAATACGAGAGACCGACATCATCCAAATATGACCGATGAAGGTTTAGGGAGGACCGACGATGGTTATGGGTAGCAGGCGTCGGTGAGAGCGGGATGATAAGAACTCAATGGATCATGGTTGCGGGGTTTATACGAGATTAAACAGGGATGGTAAGGAGAATGGTTAGTCTCAGGAGGTGTTGGGAACACTAAGGGATATTCATGAATTAGGAATAGGTTATTAAATGATTATGGGTGGTGGTGGGAATGGTTGGGTTCACGGGAGGGTAATAACAATGGGATGAAAATGTAAATAAATGCTAATAAAACAAAGATGAAGAACTTTATAATCTAAATAAATATCAAATGATACGAGATCGAAACAAACTTACTTGTGCTGTAGATCTAATAGTGGATGATGTCAATGGTTGATCTCGTGAAATGGTGGTCGAGTCGTGGTAGGGCTTCGGGAAGGCTACCGTGAATGCAAATACCTTCAAATCTATCTTGGTGTTGGCTATGGATGTCTTGATGTGTGAAAGGGCTCTGATTCTTACATGCACGCATATCTCCTTTGTTAGAAAAACTTAAAAAAATTTGGCCAACCCCTCAAACAAGGTTACCAAAGTGAATATATGTTAACCGACAATGGTTTCGAGTGACCGGTGTCGATTTCAGGTTGACTAGCGTCGGTTAAGGTGGGATATCCTAGGTTTACTAAAAATGACAGATTTTGGCAATCCTTTTGGACAGCTCTGTCAAGTGTCATAGATCAAAACGGAATGTTGTGCTTAGATGAGCAGGAATGTGGTTAGAGGAAGAATAGGCATGTGATTTTAGGGTTGAACTAAGTCTTAGTTAATTAAGGCGAGTGGGACTAAGTCTTAGTTTGTTATGGTGAGTGGATACATACTAAAATAGGTTTATGATGAGGTGGAAATTAAATAATGAATATTGTGAGTATGGATATTAATTTAGTTAAAGTAATTAAATTAATATTAATGTGGGGTGGAAGGGGCGATGGTTAGATGAATATGTTTAAATTAGTTAATTGGTAAGGGACCAAGGGAGTGTGACCCAATTTTGGTGTCTACATTTGCCCCTTTTTGTTGCGTAGATTGTATTGGTAGCGATGCTGAAAAAAAAATGTGGTTGCCCCATGTGTGGGTGGAGGCGATCCCCCTCAAACCAGGAACTTATGAGGTCGAAGACGAAATCAATGAGTGGTTTGATAAAAGGTGGATGTGATGAAAATGAGTAAGTGGGCATGAGTATAGAGGTGGGAATACGGGGTAAAGGGGTAAAGGTAAAATCGAGAAAATAGGTAAATGGGCCAGGGTCAAAGGTAGTGGAATTCAAACACACGCACATGTATAAAGCTGCGACCTTTGTACTGGGTTGAATATCTTACAAACTCTACATCATCCAAGGTCGATAAGTTTATCCAAACAAGGGTGAAGTGATTCTTGTATCTAAGGTATAGGATATGGTGTGGAAACACAATGTAGGTCGGGTGCAGGAATAGTTAGGTATGTTTCGGTACACCAATGGCTGGGTCAAGATAAACAACACGAAATAGGAAAGGTAAGGTTATGAGGAAAAAAAACATGGGTAATAGCGTCACAAGGTATAATGAGCACATGTGTTCAAAGGTCACCAAAAATGTTAGGGTCTAGGCACGTAGGTCACGACACGGGTAAATAAAAATACAAGGAAAATGAATATCCTACATTAATAGAAGGTAGGTAGGAATGGCCTAACAACAGCTCCAAAGCTGGACCCTAAGGGCTATGTCACACTATTAATTCCCAAAGAAATTCCTTATCCATTGTGGTTATGCATGGCCTAGATCAACTATGTTATCCTATTAGCTAATCTTTCTTTCCTCGGGGCAAGCCTCTCAACCCTAACATCATCAAAATTTATTTTTTCATTTATTTTCTCTTTTGAATGAAACCCTCTAGGATGAGAGAATAGATGCTCGATACCAATGTATTGTCTCTTTTAGGGATGAAAAAGGAGAAAACAGGTTTACCAATTATTCACAATAAATCTAATCTGAAAACACCTTCAAGTATAAACACACTCATTTGAAAGTAGATAAGAATAACTTAGAATGATTAACCAATTCAAAATCAACAGTCTCTAGGGTAACAAATTGCCAATGAGATTCGAGTCCACTTTTCACTAGGAAAATCAATGTAGAATGACATGAAATAATTTATCTAGCTATAAAAATATTTCTACATCACAAATATATCAAAATATTGATGAAATATCCAATTAGCACAACGAAAATTAATTATTTATAACATCAGCAAACCTATCAAACCGAGGGCTATGAAAAATAGTAAATCTCCACCAAAATTCACGAGTTCATATTACAATCTTATAAAATTTTGGGATTTAGAAAATAAAATAAGATTTGAAAATTGTGTTGTAGAAAACACCAAACCAACTTCAAACCAAGTTTCTCCCCTAGGGAAGAACTCCAAATATGGTGTAAAGCCTTTGCAATCCATCTTCTTGATGTCTCCAATTCAAAATGGACGGTTTCCGTCCTCCAAAGCAAGCCACAAGTAATGTTTCCATCTTCCTTAGATGCCACACAGAATGGTTTTTGTCCTCAAGTGAAAACGTTGTGAGCAACTAGCCCAACAAACCAATTGTATATGAAAATGAACCAAAACATGATCGCAAATGAAGTCCTTAAGTCCCTTTTATATTTTTCCCTTGGCGTAAAATGCCAATAAGAAGAGGACCGACCTCTTAAGCTTCACTTTATCTTTTAATTACTTCTTTATTCTCTTCAAACCCAGTCGACCAATCTCCTAAAGGAATACACTTAAAGAAAGTGTTACATCAAATAAAAGAAAACTGAAATTAAATGCAATTCTTTTCCTTGTTCAATAATTCTTCTTTTCCACAAAAAGAGAATGCAAACAAGTCTATATGTAGGCCTAAATTCAATAAAGGGGACATTACAAAAGATATGTTTAATAATTTTTATAATAAATAAATTAACTTGCCCCATTAATAACAGCAACTATCTCTTTTACGCCAAAGACATTCCCCTATGGTAAAGGACCTCCAGACATTTCTGCAGTGATGTTAAATTTGACGTTCATTTGGACATTTTCCAAGGTGTTTAAAATTGACATCCATTTTGACGGTTTTCACCTTTTCCTAATTTATTATAGGGCTTCTGGGTAAGATTAGGCAGTTGTGTCAACACAGGTATTCAACCAAGGTAATATAGAAGAAGGATTCGGAGTCTGCAAATTAAATCTCAAGGCCTTTAGAAAGCGATGCAGTGCGGGAGAGAAATTGTGAAGATCTCGTGTGGGATTCAATAGTTTAATAACAATGTGCTTTGATGGAAGTAGGATATGCGCAAAATGGGATTCTTGGAAAATCCTTCGAGATTGTTAAGCAAATGGATATGCACAAAGTCTTCACATTCTCCTGTGCTCCAGCCCAAAATGGAGTTACCGGAATGGCAGGACCGAACAGAGGTCGCATGGCTCTGGCCACTCAATTATCTGCTTGCCTTCAGTTTCAATAGCAAAATCACCCTTTGTCTCCCATTAGGCAGACCTTACACTTGGCTAATTAACAATCCATCTTGCAAACTGGGCATGTTCGAGTATCATCTGTACGTTGTTTATATAGGATCTGTTATAGCAGTTCAGAGCTACGGTGGTTCAAAACACTAAGCGCTATTTACTCTCCAGTCGAAATCAAAATATTTTGTGCAGAGAAATCTCTATATGCACAACTTTTATCTCTATCAAATCTCATGAGATTCAATGCATCTCATATCAAACAGGGAAAGAAGGTCAAAGATTTGCAATCACTAATTTTTCCAGGCCAACAAGAGGTGTTTCACGGCATGAGACAAAGTTAACAGCCATTCTTGGGAATGAATTCCCATAGTAAATGCCTTTCAGCTAAATAACCCTAATTTGCCCCAACAGCCAATCAAGCAGAAACCCTCTTACTGGATATCCACTTTATCTCCACTTTATTACAGAATTGGAGTATGTCAAAATTCATTATATCAACAAAGAGAACCCACCTTACTGTACATTACAGCCATAGGAGTTTCAGAAGAGACTACATAATGCACAACATCTAATAATATACAATAAACACAAAACATCGATTCCAACCATTAAGAACAATCCCTCTTGTAGTTACACTGTTAAAACTCCTGCAATGTTGCCTTTTTAGTCCAAGCTAGATGTAACTCATTGGATTGGAGACCTTCTCAAGTCAAACTGCTCCCATGGCTATTCCCTTCAGGAATGACTTAAATCATAGTGAATATTGATGAAAGAATTGGCTTGTTTCTAAAGAAATAAGTGAAAACACTAACATCAAAATTACATATTCTTATATAGCTGCTTATAGCATACTATCAGTTCGGGCGGAAACCTCCTAAAGTAGTTTACAGGAATCGAAGGAATTCAATACCAAAATTTGGGATGGCGCATTTGATACAGGCCTGCAAGAACTGCAACTACTTGGAAGGGAGTAACATATTGAAAAAATCCCTTTTGGGACGAGATGAACTAGAGGTCCTTATAGAGAACTGTTGCATGGAATCTGAGCTTCCTTGTTTGGCTGAGCAATTTTGTGACTCTTTGCATAAATTGTTTGGATTCTTGTTCAACAACGATGATGCTTTTCTAGGTTTGATGTTCAGAATAGGTGATCAGAGTAGCTAACCATTTGACTGCCAAAGATGGGAATAGGTTATCAAAGAGAGGAATTCAGGCTTATCTCATGGATTTTCCTTTGTAGATTTTCCTACTATTGTAAGTTACTTTTTGTGTTGTTTTATGTCCTTAGCTGAAAGGTACATTCTTTTACATAGTGCAGATGCTAAGTTATATTTGTTTCAATGTGACAGGAGGCAACCCATTAGAAGGAGAGTAACCATGTGGGAAAGATAACAGTTGGTAAAGAGATTCAAGTTTGCAGACATTGCTCCTATATCCCCTCCAACTGACCATGGAGTTTATGTAGAATGATTCGTATGAGGAAAATGTTAATGTTTTCAAATGATTTGCATCACTTGTCTACTTTTTCAGCCTTGTGATAGCTGAGATGATGGTTTCAACTTCCTGAGAAGTTATAAAATTAAGGACATTACAATGTTAGTCTGGAGTTTGTGCTGACTAGATTCACTTTTTATGGATCACAGTAGCAAGCCAACTGGAGGTTTAGGTGCACCTCAAGCAGGACAAGTAAATTTTGCAAATGGATCAACTCAAGGAAACTCAAGAGATGAAAATAATAAAGTTGATTGGATGTGTATTGTATGTGGATGTGTCAACTTTTCTCGCCGGATGTCATGTTTTCAAGTTAGCATGAGATTGAAGTTATGGTCTATGCATGTGCTTTGCAAGTGCTTTTATATATTCATGATTATCTTGACTGTGATTGTGTAATTTTGCTTTACAATCTCGACTTCCAAATTTCTACGTTTTTTCAATTTCTAAAATCATTGTAGTTGGATTGTTAGCTTGTTTCGTATGAGCAATGTAAGTGCATTTTTTTATGCTGGTAATGTAAAATTTTAGACCTCACTATTTGGTTGAGATAATCGATTGAATAACAACATGTTTGTTTTAAATTTGTTATAGGTCTACTTAATAAGCTTCCAATGTTAATTGAAGTAATTACAAGCCATAAAGAATTTGCTTTCATTTTAATTGATATTAACTTAAAGATGGTAATAACAATGTTAAAGCAACAAGGTCTAATATCTGTTGCTCATCACTTCTATAATTTACCCTTCTTTTCATCATGGTTTAAGGTCCTTGACATGTAAGCACCATCTTCTCATTCTTTGCTTCTCGCAAAGTTTTTTCGGTCTTGAGCCATTTAAGCTTGAGCAGCTTGCTTACTAATTTAGATATATGCATTAGCTACCTTGTGCATGATCGATGTGGGCCTATGGCGGGCCTTGTAGAATGGTTTATACTGACACAATATGTTATGTACATTGTAAATACAAGTAATACATCCATTGTTTCTCATGCACAAAACCTTTAGACTGATTCTATTAAACATCTTGTCATTATAACTTTGTTTCATAACTGTCTCTTATATTCTCTTTCCATGACTGACAGTGCAATGAAGGCCGAACTGAAGATGCTACCCCTGTAGATGCAGTTGCTTCCAACACACCAACAACAAAGAAAGCATATGAGCCTAGTATTTGCATTATATTATTTTTATGGATATAACTTGTGATATAGTGGTATGATTGTGGATTTTGGGTTCATAAATCTGATGAAAGGGGGTTATTTTATAGCACCAACTCATGTATTAGTTGTTTGAAGACTAGATGAACACATTGATGAAGAAATGTTACACTATGAGTTTTCTAAACATGCTCCAATCAAGGTAAAAGGTGGTATTTATTGAAGAAATTATCCATAATCTGCACATTGTATGGTTGGTAATAATCCTAGCCATTTGAATGTGTGCCAAGTACAGCCTGATTATTTTGCTCTGTCATAGTCTGTCCAAAATGAAGTAATTTTATCTTATTACATGCTACCTCATTCACTCATGTTTCGTGGGGTTTTGCATTTATAAACTTCCATTCGGTACATTAAATTCTTATACGTTTTTATCTATAGAAAATGACATGTTTAGTTTCTTGTTTAGCTATATTTTATCGTCATGATCTCAGTGTTGGGTTTTAATAATTGGAAATATGTCTTTCAGGTAGAAGAGGCGACCAAGGCTTTGGAGGCTACCAATGGAACGGTTCTTGAAAAGAATGGGAAAGTCTTGAGAGTCCAATATGCAAAGAACATTTTTGGACCAGTAGCAGAACCATACTTGATAACAAAATGAAAATATGTGCTTCCTCTTATATTCTGGTGGATCAACATCTTATTCCAACAGGGGTTGTTATGCCTGTAAAAGAAACACCCTATGATTTTAATAAAGAGACCATTGTTGGAAGCATAATAAATAATGTGCCTAGAGGGTATGATATAAATATGGCTCTGGACCCTCCAAAGAAGAACCCTGTTCTGAGACATGCAATTAGAGTGAAGGATGATTTCAGTGGTAGGACTTAGAATTCATGGACAATTGCTCCGGGCTTGCAATTTTACACTTCCAATATGTTGAAGATGAATGTGGGAAAAGGAGGTGCAATCTATGGGAAATATTCAGCCTTGGCCTTGGAGACCCAAACCTTCCCTGATGGTGTCCACCACCCAAACTTTCCCAATATAATTTACAAACCAGGGCATATCTACCATCATACTATGGTGTGCGAAGTAGTCATCACATGTTCAATGTTAAGGATAGGTGACATGGCTTCTCAATCTATCTAATGAATTCTATTGTTTAAAGATAGTACAACATTGCCATTGAGAACAATTTTTTAATATTGCTTTTGAGGAGAAAATGTATAGGATTTTCTTTTATGAAATAATCTTTCGTTGGTTTTCTTCATTCTGTCAATTTATTGGCTTTCTTCTTATAATATGACATTTGTATGGGGTCAATTGGTTCGATCGAGATACTAGGAACTTGCTTAGGAGTAGGCATTGGCAACATCGACTTTAGAACTCTAGCAACATCATGCATGGTGGGTCAATCAGAGGGTTGTTTCTTGGTGCAAAGAAAGGCCAACTGGAAGATTTTTCTTACAATCCCAAGATCCCTGTAGGTTGCTGCAACTTCTGTATCAACAATTTCCCCTTCTACTGTATTCTTGCATTCCATGGTGTCTTTTTATCTCAGATTGCATCGTTGTGAGTCTATGACCCATTATTTTTTTCTCTCTCTTCCATTATATTGTTACATCACATTGCATGGTGTGCATTGGGTTATTTCCTTGCATTCTTCCATTTTACTGCACATTATATTGGATTCTCTTCCACTATAGTCAAAAATGTATTTTATCCTTTAAAAAGGTTGGCTCACATTTTTGGAAGTTAGGTAACTTTGGAAATGTTTTCCTTCAAAACTCTATGCTACCCTTTGTTAGAGGAATAATGAGCGTCTTGAGTCCTTAGTTCAGAATGACACTATACGATGGAAAAGTGATAGGTGAGCATAGGAATCTACAAGTAACTTTTCCTCGCACCCTTTGACCTCCCGAGGTTGTGTCGAGACAACTGGTGGGGATTAAATACGTATGGGATGCGGAAAAGCTAATTGGGAAATCTGATGTCTTCAACACGCACTAGTGGGAATTGTGAATCTAAGGCAAAGAAGGCCCTCCTAACCTGAACTGGTGTGATAGATCGATCGGTAAGGATGACTGCTCGAAGGTTCCAATCAATATTGAGCTCTGGCGTGATTCGGTCTATAGGTTGTGGAATACGTGGAAAATGACCTGGGATAGTTTCATGTATGTCTCTAGATAAGGTCATAGGGCGGATGGTAAATATAATTGACTCTATGGGTGATTCTCTGGCCTAGTCCAGAACTCCTTAGCTTTGTTAGCTGCTGTGTCTAACAAGGATAACTATTCGATGATGATAGATGGAAGTGGAGTAGATTTGAACACTAATGTATGTAGGCCAGAATCTATGTCGATTCACCTATGGGCTCATTGGGCTGTGGGATTTGTGGGTCGCAACCATAGATTTGTATTTGTTGTGGTCCTGCTATGGTCATGTGTGGAATCAATCCCTAATCCCTAGTATCCAATAGTCATATGCCTTTTCAGCTTCTATATTTAGAATTAATAATCATGCGATCTTCTCGGAATATTTTACAGGCATTTGTGCAACCTTTGAATTCTCAATTTGGTATCTATATACGTGAGAGTGTCTCCTGCATCTAGCTGTGAGACCAAAGGATCACAACCAAAGGTTTGCTCTCTTTCAACCCCTTTCACAGTCATGTGGACATGAATATAGGGTAATCTGTAGTTTGGTTGATTTGACCAAAATGTGTGTGCTTGGTCGTCTTCTATGTTTAACCCGCTTAACTGGAAACTGATTTGTTGTAATTTTACCATTGTTCAGAAGACTTGGATCCTAATATTCTGATCTATATCAGTTATTGCTATGATGATATTGGGTTGGGAACGATTGGCTTGAATACGTATTCTCTGGGCTCTCAGGTCCCGTGATTGTCATACAAAAGAAATTTATATAAATCTAACTAATGACAGAATAAGCTAATTGTGAAAGATACGTCTATTTATATTCCTAAATCTGATATATCTATCTACTAAACAGAATTTAAAGAACAACTATCTAATATATCTAGAATTGATAGCTAAAATAGCAAATTAAAACAAACAAGATAACCGAGTATAGCTATTTTGTACGTATGCGTAATTGTAAATCTATTCTAAATAATGAAATAACCGATCTAATCTATTTGAAAGACTCTCGATCCTACCTCAGAAGTGAGGAAAGAATCATAGTCTCTCATAAACTATCAATCCCCACTGACTTCCTGGAAATATCGAAAGTAAAATTGACTGAAATAAAGTGATTAACTACTCTATTTGATATGATTCTAATTAGAACTTTGAAAGCTAGAACTTGGATTCTGCAGAACAGTGGCGAATCCGATGGTGTGTGTGATCTTGTCCCCTCAGTGTGATCTCCTTGTTCCTTCGTGTTCACGTGGATCCAGAAAAGCGTGTAATGCTAGCATCAACAGAAGTAGATATTGGGACAAAGGCAGCTTAGGATACAGACTAAATACAATGTGAGTAGGAGAGAGATAGCGCAAGAGTACAGAGCTTGGCTTATGTAATTCCTAGTGGGATTTATTGCGAGTCATGCAACATAAAATGTCCAGAACCTGAAACTATCCTATTTGAAGAACAAAACCTGCAACTTTAATGGCTTCCTATTGAAAAAAGACTATCTTACTCCAATGGATTGGATGAAATATCAACAACACTTGCACAAGATGGATATGTGGCTTCCTAACAGCAAAACAATACTAACTAGGCATGTAATGAATGAAACTAAGAATTCTAAAAATGAAAGACTAATCTATTGCAATGAGAAATTTAGAGGAAAATTTGAGGGCCCATTTGCTTGAGCACAAGCCATCTATTTATAGCATTTGCATTTACCCAAGGTAAAAACCAAATTGATCTCTTAAACTATAAACAATGGCAAAACACTATTCCAGAGAACCAGAATCATTAATGCAAGCTTATGGCGGTGAAAAAAAGCTGTTAAACGTTGAAATTTACGTGAGTCATGTTAAAAGAGCATTCTAGAAAATGCGTATTAAAGGACCACCGCCTGCTTAGGCGACGGCAGTCACGAGACCGCCACCAGACAGGCGGTGGTTTCAGAATCGAAGAGAAAAAGGCCAAGAAAAGAGGGAAAAAGAGAAAAACAAAGCATGTGGGGGCTAAGCGGGGCATGCGGGATGTTAACGCACACTTGGGGAGCTTTTCCGGATCCCAAACACCTTGCGAGGAGACTTGTATCATCATTGGGGTACGTGTTACGTTGTTCCGATGGTGCAGTACCCTATAATTTTGGGTACGTACATATTGCCCCCTCGGAGAAGCGTTTTAGCCATGAAGAGGCGTAAAACGGTGGGTCCGAGTATGGCGGTCCCGAAATGGGAAGTTGGAAGTCATACCTGGTACGTCCGTGTGTCGAAATGACGCCATCCAAAATTCCTCGCTTCCTACAAAATGAAAAGAGAACTCAAGTGCAGATAGACAAGATAGATCGGAAAATAAATGCTAAAATAATGGGAAATGAGGACGTACCATTTGTGCGGGGGTAAGAACTTACCTCCGTCGGCACTCCAAACCTGTGAAAAAAACATTCAAAACAAGTCAGGCTACTATATATATGAAAGTGGGCCCATTTTCCTATTCATTTGCGCGTGTTGATTTGATTGATTATGAGCTCTGGGACCCATAGTGACGGTTTCTTACAAGAGTAGAGTCAAAATGTTCGTGGTGAGATAGCGATCATGCCTCCGCGTGCAGATCATCGACCCGCGAGATCACAGGTTAGTTTTCCTCAATTTATCATTTTTACCCCCTCAATTTTAAAATGCTAAAATCTTTGTTGTGGGGGTTATTTTTGAAAATGTTAGGTTCAAAAGGTCCATCTAGGGGGGGCGCCTACTGGGTAGGCGTTATTTTAGTTAAAATGGTCATCTTTTGGAGTTTTTAGGATTCTTTTAGGGTATAAAACCCGCGTGGATTTTCGGGCCACGACCGTCGCCTTGCCCAAGGTGGCAGTTACATGACCGCCGCCCTGTTTAGGGTGGCGGTTACACGACCACCGCCCTTAAGGCGGCGGTTATGAAACCACCTCCCTACTCAGGGTAGTGGTTTTGCACAGAATGCCAAAAGAACATCTGTTTGAGATTTATTTTTGCGTTTTTAGCATTTCTATGTGTTTTCATGATTTTTCTAATGTCACTTGGATGCTAACTTTCTTTGTTTTTGTGTGTTTTGGGTGTATGCAGGTGAGAGAGGAGTACATTCGGTGGAGCCAAGAGAGGGAGTGTGACTGGCTCCCAGCAGTACTAGATGCACTTTCACAGGATGAGGAGGACACTCTTCAGAGGGCCGGGATACTACGTATCTCACGCGTTCCACATGTTGCACCATCTAGTCACATTCTTTGTGACTTATTCTCCTATTGGGATGCTGATCGGAACACCTTCCGATTACCAGGGGTCCGAGGTGAGTGGACCATCACACTAGAGGATGTTTATCGTATTCTGGGGGTCCCGATCATTGGGAGACATCTTACCCTTGAGACAGTAGGTTCACGGGCCCAGATAGCACAGTGGGCCACTTATATGGGAGATGCAGTTATCTCCACGGGTTCAAAGAAGGGGGTCAGAGTTCGAGTCTATTCCTAGCTTGCCCATCCCCTTGATTCGTCAGGCTATTATGGGGATCCTTGCCTCGAGACTGATCGGGGACAAGGGAGGAGACACACTGTTATATTGCTGGTCCCCCATCATTGCACAGATCGAGGGCCATGGCCAGATTTATGCCTGGGGAGCAGACGTACTTGGGACTACCTACCATGAATTGTATAGGGTAGTCCATTTACAGGGGCAGTCCTTGAGCCACCCGACCCTGGTCATGAGTTGGGTTTATGAGCACTTCATTCCTTATGGTAGAGGTGTAGAGGTGATAGATCCCGGAGCTGTGAGGCAGCCAGATGGATAGATATGTCGGTGCTTAAAGCACCTCATCAGCCAGTTTCCTCTCTGACCACCGATGACATGGAGGCCACACCATATCAGACCATGGCAGGTATATGGGGCGAGGAGGCTCTTACTTTGATCTCCTGCTCCGCCACAGGGCATCTTATGTGAGTGGGGCGAGTGGAGATACACCCCTTTGGCCAAGTTCCTCAAAGCAATTTGTCCTACCTTACATGGGCATGCTTCCCAGTAGCGCCAAAGATACTGAGTCAATTCGAGAGGCCAGAGGGGTCCCAGAGGCTGGGGTTGGACAGTTGTTACTCTTGGCGTTCCTATTGCAGCTAGGAGGGTAGTACGTGCCCGAGGGAGAGCCGGTGCTCCTCAGGCACCCTTGCTTCATATTGCCGCGGGTCCTGCCCATAGCAGCGATGACCCCATCGACATAGACTCTGAGTCCGAGGAGTTTACAGGGGGAGAGACAAAGGAGGAGACTGAGGAGGACAGTGATCCTGAGTGGCATGACACTCAGGATATCATGCAGGCAGAGAGGGTTGAGTAGAGTGCAGAGAGAGTTACTCTGGTTTCAGAGGAGCCACTCTCCCAGGGCCATGGTGGGGAGGACGAGTCCATTGTAGGACGCTACGTTGCTCCAGCCACGGGAGGATTACCTCGGTCGGTGGCGGAGTGCATGGCAAGTGCGGACCCTGATCCATCCTAGAGGCACGGTGATCGAGTAAGTTATCATCCTTCCTTTTAGTGTTTGTTTTTATTAGGATTTTCTTAGTTGCTATCTCTCCTTTTTTTTCGCTCTTGTATTTTATCTTTTTTTTTGTTTCTAATTTTTTTCTCCTTTATTTGCAGAGACCGCCGATGAGTGGCGAGCCCTGATTCGCAGAGTATGCACAGATACCCTAATGATCCCCATGGAGAGGACCCGCGCAAAGTTGTCTGTGGATGTTGGGGAGCCCTCAGCAGCTAGTAGACACACTGACATCTTTCCCCAGTCTAGCATGTGGCCAGGATGGTATCGACTCTTTGCACGGAGCTAGCGGGGTATAGGACAGCCGAGCGCTTGATGAGGAGTCATTCTTGTGGCGAGACTGTGGCTGCCCCTCGGGATCCTAAGCCCTCTGTGCACTCAGACCGCTGGCGTAGCCGGAGTCCTAGGCGTGGGCGTGCGCCTTCAGAGGGGTCTCATAGGGATTGAGAAGCCACTTGGCTCTCCTAGATTTTGTATGATATATTCTTTTGTATATCCCGGGCTCTTTGAGCATTTTGACCATGCTTAGCGCATGATGGCATTGTACAGGAATTTTGACATATATATATATATATATATATTCTTTTTGGATCAGAATTTTGGCATTTATGGCTTACTTGCATTTGTTTCCTCATGTGAACTGTGATATTATGCTTATATGCTCTTTAGAATGTATGCAATGGAGAAAAAATGATGCAAGTGTTTACTTTCTTTTGTATTTTATGATGCTGATATATGATAATGTAGATACAATGTGATTTTGAATCTTAGTTTCTGTAAGCAATTTTTGGATACTTCATATTTATTTTGGAAAAGTGGTGAAGACAAGCTGGTACGATGAGTAGATAGACTTGCCCCACTCCTAACTCCACACAACTAGTAAGATGCGAGGGCTCATCACCGAGAGCTAAAAAGGGCACAAGTTATGAAATGTGTTGAAATGATATTTGATGAAAGATAGACAAAGCTTTAGCGGAACCAAATTAGGATGCTACAAGCCCACTCCACTCGAGTGACTTCATAGTTTTGGGATGTAACTTGCTTTGCGGTTTATCTAGACTTAGATCCGTAGATGGCCACATGGTAGACAAAATCTGGGTTTTTAGGATTTTTAATTCTCTTGGAATTTTGGACATCTGATTCATTTGTTTTTGACTCAAGACTTCAAGATTTGAATTGTTTGTCTATGACCTTTTGCATTTGTTTGTCAAGAGGACCCCCTACACCTTGCCCCATGCTACTAGTAAGAAGCATGGGTTTATCAACATATGCAAGGCATAGGCGAGTAAGGGCATTTCCATCCTTTCCCAACCCTACGTCACTAGTAAGAGACGCAAGCTCATCACCAAAGGTTGGAGGGGAAAGGAAATGTGTATACTTAAAATTTTATGTTTGATCTATATTTGACTTGTTTACTTGAGAAAAATGTCAGTGTGTTCTTATTTCCAAAGAGATATATGCACGGGATAGATGTGACACCATGAAGCTTCAAGAATAGACCATAGGAAAGACACCCATCCTAAGAAGAAACTAAAAGTGAGAATAAACCCACAGATCTCGGCATGATTACCATTAAGACCTTGTCATATCTAGCTTTATTTGATGAAATGATTCCAAAATAGTTTGATGATATCATGGAAATAGAGAAG
The DNA here is from genome assembly GCA_018340775.1 of Taxus wallichiana var. yunnanensis. Lineage (NCBI taxonomy): Eukaryota > Viridiplantae > Streptophyta > Pinopsida > Cupressales > Taxaceae > Taxus > Taxus wallichiana. The sequence continues at coordinate 526,203,177 of CM031234.1, forward strand.
TACGATTAGAGTGTTTATGCCAACAACATCATGAGTTTGTAATGAATTGCTTTGAGAACAAATTCCTTGATCACAATTTTTGTACGAAACAAGTGGACAAAATGATCCTAATCTATATGAAGATGCAATGTAGATATAATTATACAAGTAGCACTAGCTGCTTACGCATAGAATTGTTTGAGGTGTAGGGAATTGATTGTTTCACCAAATTCCTCACCTTCCAGCAGTACATAGGAGATATGCACCATTTCCATAGTCCTTCATGACTCGGTATGGGCCTAACCATTTGGGCCGGAACTTCCTTCCTTCGCCGGTCTTCTTGTCGATCCAGCTATCTAGCCTTAGAACTAGATCACCTTCATATATGTCGCGTTCATAGACCTTCTTGTTATACTGCCGACACATCCGGTCAGCATAGACTCTGTGCCATTGTTCAGCATCTAACCTAGCTTCATCTAGGCTTTCTAGTTGGGAGAGACGTGCTTCTCTATAAGCGTCTTCATCTAGAATCCCTTGTAATGAAATGCGGAGACTGGGTATTTCAACCTCAAGCGGGAGAACTGCTTCTGCCCCGAATACTAGCGAGAAAGGAGTCACTCCTGTTGGTGTCCTTATTGAGGTTCGGTGGGCCCATAAGGCCAGATATAACTTCAAATGCCAATCTCGTTTGTTTTCTTTCACCGTTTTAAGGAGAATGGCTTTTAATGTTTTGTTTGTCGCCTCAGCTTGTCCATTGGCTTGAGGGTAATACAAGGAGGCTGTATGATGGCTTATTTTAAATTTATTGCATAATTCGTGAACTTCGTCATTCTTAAAAGAAGTCCCATTATCTGAGATAATGACTTGCGGGACACCGTACCTGCAAATGATTTGGTTCAAAATGAACTTGGCGATTACAGAACCCGGTACAGTAGTAAGAGGCATAGCCTCTACCCACTTGGTAAAATATTCGGTGGCCATGATTATAAAATTATGGCCGTCTGTGGACGAGGGAGAGAATTTCCCTATCAAATCTAGGCCCCATGTGGAAAAGGGCCACGGAGTAGCGATTGGTTGTAGAGCTTGTGCTGGCATGTGAATCTCGTGGGAGAATTCTTGACACTTATGACACCTGCGTACAAAATCTACTACGTCGTGTTCTAGAGTGGGCCAGAAATAGCCCATTCGATGTATTTTACGAGTGGTGGCATGGCCACCGAAGTGGCCTCCACACATTCCACTGTGAGATTCATGGAGAATATTCTTGGATTCTTCTATGTCGACACAACTCAGAAGCATTCCATCGAATGCCTTTTGATAAAGGACTTTCTCTATAATGATGTATTTCGCTACGATGATGCGTAACCACCTTCTTTGTTGTGGAGTAGCACCTTCTGGATACGTATGGTCCATGATATAATTAATAATATCGGTATACCAAGGACATTCAGAGATAGAAGGTCGGGTTTCGACGTAGTATACGCACTCATCTGGAAAGTCCAGATCTACTAGATCACCTCCATCTAATGGATTATCAGCTAACCAATCCATGATGATTTGTCCTTTAACCGACTTTTGATTTACGAATGTTAATTCAAATTCACCCATTAAGGTTATAAAGTGCCCAACCTTTTTAGACAAGGACCCTTGCGTGAGGAAAGTTCGTAAATGTTCTGTTTTTACAATAACCTTTGTTTCTTGATTTAACATGTAATGTCTTAAGCGTTTGGTTGCAAAGACTATGGTGAGGCATTCTCGTTCTGCTTGTGTATAACATGTTTCATAGTCGAGCAATGTTTGGCTAATGAAATAGATCGCATGTTCTCTCTTGTCATCGTCTTCTTGAGCCAGCATATAGGCTAGCGAGACATTGGTAGCTCACGAGTATAAAATTAACGGGTGATCGGCTTAGGTGGTATAAGCATAGGTGGTGATAACAAGAAATGCTTAAGCTGCGTTGAAATATTCATTGCAGTATTCGGTCTAATCAATGCTATAATATTTCTTGAGTAGATTGTTGATTGGATGGATGGCGAAACTTAAATCTGGGATGAATCTCTGGATTGCACCAAGTCTTCCGAGAAATGACCTGATTCTAGATTCATCCGAAGGTGGGACCATTTTGAGAACAACCTTAATTTTGGCTGGGTCAACATCGATGTCGCGTGATGATATAATGTAACCTAGGAGCTTCCCTCCTGTCACACCAAAGACACACTTTTCTGGATTTAACGTGACTCTGTATTCTATCATATGCAAAATAATGAAGCGAAGCACTTCCGGATGGTCACAACGTTTCTTGGCCTTGGCCAACAAGTCATCTACGTAGGATTCCACAATTTTGTGAATAAGATCGTGAAATATATATTTCATAACCCGTTGGTATGTAACACCAGTGTTCTTGAGACCAAATGGCATAACAACATAGCAATAAGTTCCCCAAGGAGTTATAAACATGGTTTTAGCTTGATCTTGTTCGGATATTCTGATTTGATTGTATCCCGAGAATCCATCCATGAGAGATAAAAGCTCAAATCCAGTTGTTGCGTCAACGATGACATCTATAGATGGTAATGGGAAGTCGTCTTTAGGACATGCCTTGTTAATGTCTCAGAAGTCTACACAGATGTGTATCTTCCCATTCTTTTTGAGAATGGGAACGATATTAGATACCCACTGAGAGTAATCAACTGGTTTGATGAATCCTACTTGGAGGAGTTTCATTACCTCCTCTTTCACCATGAGAGCTACCTTGGGCTTCATTGGTCTCGATTTTTGTTTAATCGGTTTTGCATCAGATTTAGTGACGAGGTTGTGCACCGCAATGTGGGGTGCAACTCTGTCATTTCCTTATAATTAAATGCAAAAGCCTTCTGATGTTCCTTGAGGATCCGAGTGTGTATTTCTACTTCTGATGGAGTTAACGAGGATCCTAACTTCAATATCCTTGGTTCATCTTCCGTTCGATGTTAATATCAATTGTTTCTTCGATTAGAGAAGCGTTACCTTCTTCAAACTCAGGCGGGGCTGGAGGTAGTTCCAGCTCGTCTCCATTCTCGACTGTGTATATGTTGGGTTCCTTTTGTGGGGGAAGCTCTGTCATGGGATTCCCGTAGTAGGAAGATGAATGCGGGATCAAGGATAAATCTACTGTGTGATGGGTGAGATGTATCGCTGCATAGGCATTTAAGTAATCAAGAGTGGTTGTCTCACTATCAATGTGGTCTAGGATAGTAGATTTGTTCTCATCTCTGTTCATTAAACGAGGGCTTGACATTTGTTTTACTAATGGTTTGGTATGAAGGGATACCATAAAATGGGTATTTTCCAACTCAGTTGCTTGGAGTGAAGCGTGACGCTGAGGTTGCTATTGAATCAGCAAGGAGATTTTGTTCTCGTGGGATTGCTTCAATCGATATGAAGTCAAACTCCTTGCTTAAATTCAATACAGCTATTTTGTAGAGCTGTAGGTGCTTGGCTTTGGTTTCATATACCTCAGCGACTTGGTTTGCTATCAATTGTGAGTCTCCTAACACCCTGATATTATTAGCACCGATCCTCTTAGCTAAGATGAGGCCAAGGAGGAGGGCTTTGTATTCAGCACCGTTGTTTGTGCATTCGAAATTTAGTTTAAAGGCAAATGGTAGGACTTTTCCTTCGGGAGAAGTAAAGATTACACCTGCCCCAGCTCCATAACGACATCTAGCTCCATCAAAATGAAGAGTCCAATATTTTTCTGGGAACATGGATGTTGGGACATTTGTTGTGTTAATATCTTCTACTTCCACCATGCAGAGATCTTCTGCTGGGAGAGAACCGACACCTAGGGTGTACCCCATGCCTACAGAATCAAATGGTAGGAACATTGGTAGATCCTGTTCTAATAATTCAACAATTTTTGTAGTAGTTCCTAATGATACTATTTCTACATTGTTAGCCTCATCTTTAGGGGTTGGGGCTGTCTTGGCTATGCTCATAGTTTCAAGATAGTAGGTACCAACTTTTATTCCAGTATCGGACCGGTAGGCTTATTAAGTTGATTTGTTGGGAGTTCAAACTCCAAGTGAATGCCTGGTCTTCTCTTTAGGTTAGCCAGGTGTACATCGAATGGTTTTGGATCACCTTTGGCTATAAACACCTTTCCTAAATGCAAGAATCTTACTTCTTGAAATAGCGTAGAAGGGATTGCCTTCATATGGTGTATCCATGGTCGGCCGAGAATCATATTATAGTTAGTTTCCCGATCTATAATATAAAACTCAGTCAGGATTTTTTTGGGTCCTAAGGTGACCGGTAGTATTATAGTTCCAATTGAGGTGGCTTTAAGGCTGTCATAGCCTCTTAGTGTATTTCGGTCGTGGAACAATTGGTTTCTCCATACCCTAGCTTTTGAAGGAAAGAGAAGGGGACTATATTAACTGTTGCCCCATCGTCAACCATCGCGTGTTTCACATAATTGTTATAAACCCACACTTGTAAGTGTAAGGTTGGATCACCTTGGCATGCGATCTCAACATCTGTTGGCATTTTGTTTATTTTGAATATGAATTCGACATCCCTATCTGGCTGCCCCGGAGGATGGATATCAAAGTCTATATGGTTTACCTATGTTTCGGGAGGTGGAGTGATGCTAATTAGATGACCTAAACCCAATGCTTCTAAGAGAGCAGCCTGTGAGCAGGGGAGTTCTTCAACAAATCCAAAAAGGAGATGTGCGAGAAGGTTTTTGTTAGATCATTAATTAAATCATAAGCACCTACGGGTTTTATTAATACTTGTTGGACATCGTCTGTTTCTAGCGGGTAGCTTGGACTTAGCTGAGAGGAATACTCTTGTGTCCTTGTTATAGCTTCTACGGGTAGTTCGGAGTCTAACTCCACTAAACCAACTATCTTTGGTCGAGGCTGACTTCCTAATTGTGGCGCAACTAATGGATTCAACGAAGTTGAAGCTTCATGATCATTGTTTCCTGCAATCACACCCTTGTTTGTCCCACTTGGATTTAACTTGTTATTGTTGTGATTTGGGAGCGGATCATTGAAGATCTTGAGGGGTGCATTTTGAGGGGAAACTGCCCCTATAAAAGTTTTCGGTGCTGGTGATGTAGGATCTGCCAAGAACATATCTATGAAAAGTTGTCTTTGTTCATCTGGCAAATGTTACATGAATTTATTGTAGTCGTGGCATGTTCTAGTGTCATGGCCCTGAATTTTGTGGAAACCACAATACGAGTTGGGATTGTAATTCCTAGGTTGTTGGCTTGATGTATATTGTGGCCCAAAATTCTGATCAAACCGTTGCCTATTAGGATTAAAATTTTGCGTTTGTTGTCTTTGGTTTTGGTTTTGGTTTTGATATCTAGTTGAGTTTTGGATTGGACCCTATGTAGGGTTTTTCCGTTGTTGTTGTTGTGGATGATTAAAATCCATTGTATTGATTGTTGGAGTAAAGTTGTTGTTTCGTTGATCGTTTATTTGTGGTGAAGTATTCACAACATTTACCTTTCTAGCCTGATCAGTTACTCCATCCGTTGTCACTCCGTGATTTTTATTAAGGATTTTAGGTCCTTGATTGATATTCATGATAGTAGGATAAGTTGTAGTGTTTTGGTTGGAGGTGATTAACCTTCCGTTTGCTCCATATGTCTTGCGACCACTATCAATTGCCGCTTGATCTATTCAGAGAGTGCTCTCAAGTACTTCATCGTAAGTCCTTAGTGGAAACTTCTGGACTTCTTCCTTTACTTCTCTGCTGAGAGAATGAAGGAATAAATTGCATAGTTCCATTTGATCCATATTTGGAGCACTTGCCGAAGAATAAAGAACTGTACGCCACCTCTGGATGAAATGGGTGACAGATCCATTGTGTTCTTGTTTAATGTGCAAGAATTCCCTGATTCCTGTTCTTAATAGTTTGTTCATGTCAAAGGCCTTGATGAACTCTGACACGAGTTGCTTGAACGAATGGATGGAAGCCTCAGGTATTCTATAATAACAATTGAGAGCGATACCTTCCAAGGTTTTGGGAAATATTTTAGCAACAACCCCATCCCAAGGGAGTAATTCTTGAATGGCTATAGCGTAAGCTTTGATATGGGCATTTGGATCTCCCTCACCTTTGTATTTGGGAAAATCGGGAAGAGGTCTTGGAAGCATGATGCTTCATATGGTGAAATCTAAGGGCTCTTTCAAGTATTCTGAATATGTCCCTATCGCATAGGTTTCGACCATTGATGGTGCCTGTTGAGGGAGTGGAGGTGGAATGGGTTGTTGATATGGCATCGCATACACATTGGTAGGAGCATAAGGGAATCCCTGTGGTTGAGTAAAAATACCAGAGAGAAGAACATATCCCCTTGTGGTGATTTGGAGTACATGTTTAAGTATGAAGGGGTATTTTCCAAGGATGGATTATTTTGTACTAGGGCGGTATTGGAATGGTGTTAGAAACGGTGGTTCGATCGGCATTTGTTGTGAATCTTGAGGAGTCATACCTAACATGCCTATCCCTATGAGGAGGTCTACACCGGCTAGGATGGTGTGGAGGATTAGGATTTCTGCTGCATGAAGCGAGAATGGTGATTTTCTGAGCAAGTTCTAACCCCTAACTTTTCTACTAACGTTGAAATGAATTCATTTAGTGAAGTCACGGTGTTTTGCTTTAGTGGCGTTTGTTGTATACCCTGATGTTGTATAGGCATGTGGTATCCTGCTATGAAATGATCATTGCCCTACCAAGTTTCCCCGAGGGAATTTCCTATATGTAGTGGCATGGAGGTATTTCCTTGAAAAGAGACCTCAGGTTGTGTTTGTAAACCTCCTATAGGTGGGTACATACTTCAAGAACGTTGTTCATTCCTGGCATAACATACTGAATGTTCATCATCTAAACCCAGGTATGAGTCTGATTGTCTACTAATTTTTGGTCTAAGTAGTACCTGAGGAGACAAACTTGATTCTCCCATGAGTGTCATGTTGTTTGAGCCTGAAGGCTTTGTTTGCCGTGTTTGAGCGAATTGATCCAACTCTTCTGTTTGGAAAGATTAGTTATATCGATCCTTGGAGATGGAGTTTGTGTTGATAATTGGTTATCTGAATAGTTGTCACCCCATACCGAGAGTGAGGGCGATGATTGTCTATTCAACCGGCGTAGTATGCCTCAAGACCTAAGAGAGGCCTACCATAAGCATCGAATCCCGAAATATTCGGGGTATATGAATACTGCGAGAATAATGGGAAGGAGCGAAGGTGATAGTGAAAGCTAATGAGGTAGTAAAGATGAAAGAGTCATTTTAATTTATAAGAACCGGTAAAAATATGACTCCAGACAAGAAAGTAGAAAGTTTCATGTCGGGTTCACCAATTTTGTACGATGGAAAAGTGACAGGCGAGCACGGGAATGTACAAGTAACTTTTCCTCACACCCGACCTCCCAAGGTCGTGCCGAGATAGCCGGTGGGGATTAAATATGTGTGGGATGTAGACAAGCTAATTGGGCAATCTGATGTCTTTGACACGCACTAGTGGAAATTGCGAATCTAAGGCAAAGAAGGCCCTCCTAACCTGAACTGGTGTGATAGATCGATCAGCAAGGATGATTGCTCGAAGGCTCCAATCAATATCGAGCTCTGGCGTGATTCGGTCTATAGGTTGTGGAATACATGGAAAATGACCTGGGATAGTTTCGTGTATGTCTCCAGATAAGGTCATAGGGTGAATGGTAAATATAATTGACTCTATGGGTGATTCTCTGGCCTAGTCCATAACTCCTTAGCTTTATTAGCTGCTGTGTCTAACAAGGATAACTGTTCGATGATGATAGGTGGAAGTTGAGTAGATCGAACACTAATGTACGTAGCCAAAGCATCTATGTCGACTCACCTATGGGCTCATTGGGCTAAGGGATTTGTGGGTTCTGCAACCGTATATTCATATTTGTTGTGGTCTGCTTTATGGTCATGTGCGGAATCAATCCCTAATCCCTAGTATCCAATAGTCATATGCCTTTTCAACCTTCTATATTCATAATTAATAATTGTGCGATCTTCTCGGAATATTTTACAGGCATTCGTGTAACTCCGAATTCTCAAGTGGTATCTATATCTCTGTGAGAGTGTATCTTGTGTCTAGCTATGAGACCAAAGGATCACAACCAAAGATTTGCTCTCTTTTAACCCCTTTCACAGTCATGTGGATATGAATCTAGGGTAATTTGTAGTTTGGTTGATTTGACCAAAATGTGTGTGCTTGGTCATCTTCTATGTTTAACCCGCTTAACTGGAAACTGATTTGTTGTAAGTTTACTATTGTTCGGAAGACTTGGATCCTAAGATTTTGATCTATATCAGTTATTGCTGTGATGATATTGGGTTGGGGCACGATTGGCTCGAATACATATTCTCTAGGCTCTCTAGGTCACGTGATTGTCATACAAAAGAAAGTTATATAAATCTAACTAATGATAGAATAAACTAATTGTGAAAGATACGTCTATATGTATATTCCTAAATCTGATATATCTATCTACTAAACAGAACTTAAAGAACAAATATCGAATATATCTAGAATTGATAGCTAAAATAGCAAATTAAAACAAACAAGATAATCGAGTATAGCTATTTGTCTATGCAACTGTAAATCTATTCTAAACAATGAAATAACTGATCTAATCTATTTGAAAGACTCTCGATCCTACCTCAGAAGTGAGGAAAGAATCATAGTCTCTCAGAAACTATCAATCCCCACAACTTCCCTGGAAATATCGAAAGTAAAATTGACTGAAATAAAGTGATTAACTACTCTATTTGATATGATTCTAATTAGAACTTTGAAATCTAGAACCGGATTCTAGAGCGTAATGTGGTGAATCCGATGGTGTGTGTGATCTCGTCCCCTCAGTGTGATCTCCTCGTTCCTTCGTGTTCACGTGGATCCAGAAAAGCGTGTAATGCTAGCATCAATAGAAGTAGATATTGGGACAAAGGCAACTTAGGATACAGACTGAATACAATGCGAGTAGGAGAGAGATAGCGCAAGAGTACAGAGCTTGGCTTATGCAATTCCTAGTGGGATTTATTGCGAGTCATGCAACATAAAACGTCCAGAACCTGAAACTATCATGTTTGAAGAACAAAATTTACAACTTTAATGGCTTCCTATTGAAAAAAAGACTATCTTACTCCAATGGATTCGATGAAATATCAACAGCACTTGCACAAGATGGATATGTGGCTTCCTAACAGCAAAACAATACTAACTAGGCATGCAACGAATGAAACTAAGAACTCTAAAAAATGAAAGACTAATCTATTGCAATAAGAAATTCAGAGGCAAATTTGAGGGGCCATTTGCTTGAGCACAAGCCATCTATTTATAGCATTTGCATTTACCCAAGGTAAAAACCAAATTGATCTCTTAAACTATAAACAATGGCAAAACACTATTCCAAGGAACCAAAATCATTAATGCAAGCTTATGGTGGTGAAAAAAGTTGGTAAACATTGAAATTTACGTGAGTCATGTTAAAAGAGCATTCTGGAAAACGCATAAAGGACCGCCGCCCTGAGCGGGCGGTGGTTTCATAACTGAAGAGAAAAAGGCCAAGAAAAGAGGGAAAAAGAGAAAAACAAAGCACGGGGGCTAAGCGGGGCATGTGGGATGTTAACGCACACTTGGGGAGCTTTTCCGGATCCCGAACACCTTGCGAGGAGACTTGTATCATCATTGGGGTACGTGTTACGTTGTTCCGACGGTGCAGTACCATACAATTTTGGGTACGTCTGAGACACCTATTGCAACCTTTAGAGGTCGTTATGCATCACAAATTACTTTTACATGTTCTGGATATAAAAACTCCCTTTTGGGATGAGATGAACCAGAGGTCCTCATAGAGAATTATTGCATGAAATCTAAGGTTCCTTGTTTGGCTGAGCAATTTTGCAACTCTTTGCATCCATTGTTTGGATTGTTTTTTAACAACGATGATGCTTTACTAGGTTTTATGTTTAGAATAGGTGATCATCGTAATTGTTTTTAGGAACAAAGACCACACATACCAAATGGGGTTTTACATCAATATCCTTTTTACCAATTTTGCAATTGAAGGCATGATCGAGGATCTTGTGATGGTGAGAATGCTTCAACAAGTAACACAATCTATTGAATTGGTCGAGTGGAAATGCATGCGTAATGTATATTGATGATGGAAAGATTTTGAGACAAAATACAACTCCTATAGAAAAAGTATATACCATAAGACCCTAATGTGTTGTGTGGTCCAATTTGATCGTTGTTGATGTTGTGAGATTAGGAAATGATATCATTTGAAGGGCTATACCTATCAGGTTATCATGTTTGGGTTTTAGCTTTTATAATATTCATGAAACTAATATATAAGTCTCTACAAGTACATGTTAGAAGGTGTTGGGCCTTAAAGTTCATTTGATTGGTATTTTTATTCTCTTGCTTAAAAAAATTTCATGATAAACCTAAAATATATTTAGGAGAAAAAATCCCCTTACAATGTATGTTTTTTCATTCTCAAAATATCCTTTGTAAAAAGTGACATAGAACACAAAGGAAAGTTTTAACCGACGACCTCAAGGTCCCATTGATCAATTTCACTACTAATGACTCATAGTATAATAACGTTACATACATGAATAGGGGAAACCTAATATGATACATACACAAGCATACATATATGTGTTGAAAAAGAGATCAAAACATCCATCACATACAGTAAAAAAAAGCAGTGGAAACACAACAATATGGGACATAATATGTAATAAATTCATTAGCCTTTCTAAATTGAGGCTAGGTTTTTTAGGTTAGCTCGCCCTAATGGAGCGCATTTCTAAAGACTCAAGGAAGAATACACACACCCTTTATCGACATCAACTACAAAAGTAATAACTATCCCTCTAAATCAAATAACATATACGCGTTCGGCATTCACATTACAATGATGCGGGGATGAGATTGCTAGTTTTATTATTATTTAATGTAATCATTTTTTCGCATATACTTAACTCCCTATTTTCTCTACCGAAACTACGGGAAAAAGTATGTTGTCTGTCATTTCCACGGGACCACCTGCGTTGATAAAGTCATTTCCGGACCAGCTTTGCCTTATAAAGTTTGACATATACCGTTGCCTAAGTTTCCAAAATTGCTAATTGTTTGCTTCTTGGGAAACGGTTCTTGTGTGTCTCCTACGAGATGGATTTTAGTATAGATCTAGTAAAGATGTCGAGTTATCTCATTAGGCTGGTTTATTTCATTTATCAAATGGTATTGGATGTATATGTGGCAATAGTGGGTAAACTAGTTAGGCATTGGATTCCTTTAAAATCTCTCTGGTTCTCGGCGCTTTGACAATCCAAATTCTTACTTACATGCAAAATAATACGATCGGTCTTTCAAAAGAGACTCGATTTGAGAGAAAAATCACTTTGGATTTCTAACGAGGTGTCAAGTAAGTGGGGAGAGTGGTAATATGTTTGTTCATTGGGTATTTGTTACCCGGAATGGCTCGTCTTGGATCGGCAGATGAATGGCGACTATTGCAGCCTTGGTACTCGGTTTACTCACAAAGAACTACCTCGAGTTTTACTATGTACCAAAGGTAGTACCTTTAGTCGTCCATGATTCCGATTACGATTCCCTCCACAAACTCATCTATGAAATTAACCGAGAAAGAGTTTTCTAAAGCATGGTTCATAGTAGCCAAAGTGGTTGTATTAGGGGTCAATTTGTATTATTGATTTTATTCTCGGTGTCTGCCAATTTTAGCCGGTAAAACAATTCGTGGCATGCTCAATCGGAGGATTTTTGTAATTCAACGGAAAAAGGATGATGAAGCGAGAACTCGTGGCGAAATTTGAAAGTGACATAGTAAGATCATGGTTTTTGGCTCGTGTTTGTCGGCCTCAACATGTGATAGCAAGGTCGCAGTATTGAGTTCGAAGTAAAGATGGGGCTAGTGGTCGCAATTCTCCTTCTATTTTTGGTTGTTAAACAAATAATATACAAATGCGGGATGTTTTATGAACGTTATGATGGATTGGATTGGTTAAGGCGTACAGAGATGTCTCTTGAATGGGTCTTCATCTTATTAGCGGGAACCATCATCTTCGGAGATGGTTCATAGCAAAGTGACACGCTTTCCAAGGTTTTTGTGAAAGAGAAGAAGCCGTTGCGGTGCAGAAGATGTTTTGTGGAGGATTATTGTGAAAATTATTGGCACTCTTAAACAGAACACGAGAAATATGCAAATGCAGTTTTGGATCTATATCTTATTCTTATTTGCTTGTACTTGCTAAATCGAGAGAATACAATCTTTATATAATAACAATAAATAGAGTCTTATTCAAACTCTAACTCAAACTACCCTATCTCTACTCTTCATCCTACTGGATGGAAAACATTTGCCAACACATACACATATCATCTAATGTGCTGTCAATTACATAATAACTTCCCTAAATGCTAGCTACAGAATCCCTAAATATTAGGCTAGAATTTTTGCATGTCTAACACTCCCACTTAGCCAAATATTTTTCAACCAGCTTGTATCACATCGAATCCTTCTTTGCAAAACTCAAACTTATTTCTTGGTAATGCCTTTGTCAATGCATCGCCACCATCATTTCGGGTTGCACGCGATACTCCATTTTGATAGTGTTGTTCTCAATTTGTTCACGGATGAAATGATTTTGTATCCCTATATGGTTAACTCTCCCATGATACTTCGAATTCTTCGTCACGGCTATGCAACTTTGGCTGTCACACTTTAATATTGTTGATTGGGGTCGAGTAATCTCGATGTCCCTGCAACAATCTTCTCAACCAAATCAATTCTTTTGCATCTTGACATGCTGCTTTATATATATTCGCTTTCGCACCGGAGAAGAAACATTCGTTGTTTCTTACTTGCCCATGAAACTGTACCTCCACCAAGGATAAAGAAGAACCCTGAAGTTGATCTCTTACTATCAACGTCCCCTACCCAATCTGCATCACAATTTCTAGTAAGTTGCAGAAATTTTTCTGAACTCCCTATAAATCGTATTCCATGTTTAGTTGTTCCTTGTAGATATCTAAAAATTCTTTTAACTACTGCCCAATGTTGTGGTCCAGGATTGCTAGAATATTGGCTCACAATACTTACAACATGTGCAATATCAGGTCTGCTAGAAACCATTGCATACATTAGGCTCCCAACAACATTCTGATATGGAACCATACTCATATAAATTTCTTCTTCTTGTGTTTTGGGACACATGTCCAGTGAAAGTTTGTTTCCTACTTCCATTGGAGTACTTACTGGCTTGCAATTTTCCATCCCAAATTTCTTGAGAATGTTCCTAATGTACCTTTCTTGACTAAGATGGATTTTCCTCTTCTCCCTATCTCTTAAAATTTGAATGCCCAAGCAATAATGAATCTCACCATGATCAGTCATCTCAAATTCTGCAGCTAATTGAGACTTGAACATGCCTAACATCTTAAAATCATTACTCATAATGATGGTGTCGTCAACATATAAGGCTAAGATGACTAGAGACTCACCAATATGCTTTATGTAGACATTTGAATCAGCATTACAACTCACATATCCTTCATTTTGAAGAAACCTATCAATCCCCTCATACCATGCTCTCAAAGTATTTGATCCATACTGATGTTTTTGAAGCTTGCATACTAACTGCTCCTTTCCTTCTTGTATGTAGCCTTCGGTTGTTCCATATAAACTTCTTCATTTAAGAATCCATTTTAAAATGTAGTTTTTATATCTAGCTGATGTACATGAATATCCAAGGTTGCTACCACTGCTTACTGTGAGAACTCGATGGATGTTATCTTGACTACAGGGAGAAAATGTGTCATGATAATCCAAACCTGCAATTTAGGTGTAACCTTTTGCCAGCAATCGAGCCTTGTAGCGGTCTATTGACCCATCGAGACTTTTATTTTTGTTTGAATAACCACTTGCACCCAACCACTCTTCTTCCAGGTGGAAGAATCGTGAGTTCCCATGTCTGATTTTTTATGAGCGATTCATATTCAAAGCATCCATTGCTTGCCTCTAATCTGCTGCATAAATACTTTTAAGTGCTTCTTGAACACTTAGTGGTTCATCAACTTCTACAATAAGTGCATATGATTCCAATGCCTTTTGAGTGGGTTTAGTAGTCTTGTTGATCTACGGCTGTTGCTCTCCTTGTACATCTCCTAGGGGCTTTGTGGCTGCAACTTGTAATGGTCTTGCTGGAGTAGAATTCTCATGCTCAGATTCTTCATCAGATCCAAGATCATAAGGCCTTGTTTCTTAATCCTTAGCATTTTCCATCTTTGCTAATTTGTGCAAAACTGAATTTTCGTCAAAAATGACGTCTCTTCTAGCTAGAATCTCATGTGTTATAGGATCATAAATTTGATATCCCTTCGAATTCAAACTATATCCAACCATTATACACTTCTTGCTTTTGTCATCTAGCTTCTTTCTTTCTTCATCTGGTATATGTGCATATGCTATGCAACCAAAAATTCTTAAGTCATTGACACTTGGTTTGCTTCCATGCCATGCCTCATAAGGCGTCTTCTTATGCAATGCAGCAGTTGGTAACCTATTTTGTATATATGTTGCACTGGAGACTGCTTCATCCCAAAAAACATTAGATAATCCACTAGTCTTAAGCATGCATCTAGCACTTTCAACAAGAGTCATATTCCTTCTTTCAGTGACATCATTCTGTTGCGGTGAATAAGGAACAATATAATCAAGTTTGATACCTTCTTTTGCACATAAAATTTTGAAAGCATTTGAGGTATATTCACCCCCACTCTCACATCGAGTCGTTTCAAAGGTTTTCCATCGCTTCTCACCAAATGATTTAAAAACTTTAAACATCTCTAATGCACATGATTTGTTTTTGATAAAATAAACAAAGGTCATTCTAGAGGAATCGTCAATGAAGGTAATAAAATACCTTGCCTCGTTGTGTGACATTGTTTGCATTGCACCGCAGATATCTGAATACACAAGTTCCATTTGCTCCTTAGCTCATGTTGCGCCTTTCTTCATGGGAAGGGGTATCTATGTTGCTTTCCTAAACAATAGCCTTCACACTCCCAACTCAACTGGTAGATGCAAATTAAAATCTTCCACAAGCTGCTCTGATTTTAACATTCGAAGCGAATGAGGTTTTGCATGTCCGAATCTATGATGCCAAAGAATTGAATCAGATATTTCATTATTTGTTGCTGTTAACACCACATCAGGTATTGCTGCACATAACTTGCATGTACTGATTGTCATCTTTGATTCCCGTAGCAACAATTACTCCTTCAACATCCTTTAGGACACATTCCTTGGCACAAACTATGCAATTATGCCAAAGATCGGTAATTTTAATCACTAATAAAATAATTTTGACAAGAGCAGGTACATACCATATGTTCTATATTTTCTTGTATCCACCATCCGGCATTTGCAATGGAATATCTCCAATTCCGATCATCTCACATTTGCTATCATCTCCAAGATTGACAGTCTTACTTTTGGGTGCTTCTGTATATGCCATAAACCAACTTCTCTCAGGTGTCATATGTTGAGTTGCTCCCGAATCTAAATACCAGCAATTTGAAACATCAGAACTTGGGGTTGTGACAACCGAAAACAAATTTTCTTGGTCATTGCTTAAGGTCATGTTAGCTTCAGCAGCCTTCCTTTTCTTTACCTCTTCTACCCATGCTAACCACTTACGGCATTGTTTCTTAAAATGCCCAGGAGCTCCACAATGAAAGCAATTTCCCTTATTTTTCTCCTCCTTTGTGTCTTTACCATTCTTTGAGACATTGGACTGGGAGGGATGAGATTTGTTATCACTCTTCCTTTTTACTTTGCCCTTATATCCTGCTAAAAACAGTGTTGTAGGATTCTCATCATTCAAGCCTCCATCCTTCCTTCTGATTTCTTCTTGAAGTAGTGTTGTTATTAGTTTTGTCAAATCCAAGTTAGATTGGGTGCTTAGTGCTACTACCAGTCTAGAATAGGATTCTGGAAAACTCCCAAGAAGTGACATAACAACATCTTCTTCTGCAATCACTGATCCACATGTTGCTAATTGATTTTTGAGAGATTTAAACTGATTTGTGAAATATGATATCTTTTGTGTTTCCTGCATCTTTAACTGAAAAAATCTTCTTCTAAGATATAATCTTGTGCTAACATCATTTGATTCATATAACTTGGTTAATTTATCCCAAGCTTCCTTTGCTGATTTTGCCTCACTTACATGTAAAAGAACATTATCACTCAAACTTAAAAGTATACAGGAACGAGCCCTACCTTCCTTTGACTCCCACTTACTGATCAGATTTGCATCCTGGGTGGGTTTAATCTTAGTCCCTTCAACTATATTGAGTAGATCCTTGTTCAAGCAGCAACATCTTCATTCTGAGCTTCTAGAGATTAAATCCAATGCCATCAAATCGTTCTACCATCCTGTGAGGATCTCCTGCAACAAATGTGGCCATCTCTCTATCTTAAACTTCGATACTTCTCTGCAGCAACACTTCACCAACACTGCTTTGATACCATGAAAATTATTGGCACTCTTAAACAGAACACAAAAATGCAAATGCAGTTTTGGATCTATATCTTATTCTTATTTGCTTGTGCTCTGCTAAATCAGAGAATACAATCTTTATAGAATAACAATAAACAGAGTCTTATTCAAACTCAAACTCAAACTACCCTATCTCTACTCTTCATCCTACAGATGGACAACATTTGCCAGCACATACACATATCATCTAATGTGTTGTCAATTACAAAATAACTTCCCTAAATGCTAGCTACAAAATCCTAAATGCTAGCTACAGAATCCCTAAATATTAGGGTATAATTTTTGCATGTCTAACATATTGGACTATGAGTATAGTAGAATGATACAAATGTATAACTTACAAAAATGGCGTTTGCGGGGCTGTCTAAAAATCATGGGATATCAAACGGGCTGTCGCCGCTTTCGCATGGCTACCATTATGAACTTACATAACTTATTACATTTGGCTTGTGTCCTACAAATTTCCCTTATCTGTTTTTAGCAAATGTTGTTTGTTTATCTCGAGCTACTATTCCGTTTCAATTTTGTGTGCATGTATTTAGTGGGAAGTGAAAAATTGTCGTCCTACTCATTAACTTATGGTTCATTTCATGGGAATGAAGAATTTCTGAAATATAGGAAAGTATTGGAGCAACTTTGTTTGCTCGGAGAAAATCCAAAGCAAGTCTCGTGGGTAGCCAATGAGAAATCAATGAAGCAAGTAAAGGAAGATGGACTTGGGAATGTTTCGGTAAATTGCAAAGTTCCAAGAGGTTTGAATTAGCTCATTTGCAGGTATAAAGGTCTATTAAGTCAATAGTGAAGGGATATTATACTTCATTGGGAAATAATAGATCAATTCACTTTCTATGAATCCGAAGACGTAGCCTTCGGGGAACTTCGTTATCAAGTTCTTGTGTTGTGGATTTGATTTCTATTTTTATAAGATTTTGATAAGATAAAAACATTCAAGTTAGTTTATTTGATTAATTATTAAAACAAGCACAAAATTGGAGTAAATGGATTGAATGGAAATTTCAGTATCCATAACCCACAACAAGATCTGAATACACTTATCAACTTGGATTCAAATTTCAGTTTGAGTGTATGATTTGAAATCAATTGTGAATTTTAAAATGGATTTGTAATAGATTCAATACATTCACTTAAGTTGAAAAAATTAAGGATAATTGATTTATTCGGAAGAATTTAAGGATTTGGGTTTCAAGAACTCCCAAAATTGGCTTAAACTCTTAATCAGTTGTCAAATTTTTAAATATGAGAATTTTCTAAGTATTGAAAAAAATAAGTACCATTTTCAGATCAAGTTGGTATCGTAGAGAAGTTAGATTTCCATATTAGCTTCTAATTGTGTTTGAAAATTTGGCTTCGATTTGAGTATTGATTTTAGTTTTCAATGCGCAAACATTTTTGGGCTTGTTAATATTCTTTTGCGGTGTGCGGTGTGGGAGTTCTGAGGTTGTTTGCAGAAATAGGTAATCATGGGCTAGTCATCTAAACAGAGCAATTGGATGAGCTTGAATCCATAAACCGCCAACCCGGGAGGAAAACTATTTCTAAGAGCTAATTTTTATTCCTTGGAAGAGGAAATAGTGCGGTTAAAATCGAGCCACAATCCTCTATAACCAAGAAAGAGGAGTATGTCAACGAGATGCTTGCAGAGAGAAAGAAGTTGATGGGATTTGTTAAAGAGTTGCAGGAAGAAATACGGACCAAGGATGCCCTCTTGGAAAAGTTGCAACAAGGTGAACACAAGAAGGAAATTCCTTCCAAATTAGATGTAGGTACTATGACAGAATGCATTGTAAGTTGTTCACATTTTAATTCTTCCTCTCATTCAATTTCAGATATTCCTTTGGGTCAGTTTGAAAAACACACTAAGGGAATTGGGTCTAAGCTAATGGTTAAGATGGGATATAATGGAAAAGACCTTGGTAAAAATGGACGTGGTGATGCTAACCCAATACAGGTAGAGGATCGACCTCGATTTGTAGGTTTGGGTTATGTTGTCGCCAAATCACTGCACCCTCCGAATGGCCAGGATGTGAATAGGACATTCGGTGTGATTGGGACACATGGGATCACCTCTCAAGCTGTGGGACTTGGGCTCGAGGTGAACCTTTGGAGAAGGCCGGCTTCCTCTTCCTAAACTAAGTCTTTGTACTACTCTAGTGTAACAAAAATGATTATCTAGTCCTACGCTAACATTTTCATGGGGTTTTAGGGAAAGAGATTTACAGAAATGAAACTATACTAGGGATGGTGATGCACCTTGAATAAAGGGTGTCTTCAGATTCAGGAAGGGTTAATTTGAAGAGGGTGTGTGCACCACAGGTCAACTTCACCTACCGCAACTTAGAGAGGGTATAGGATACCTGAGACTAAGAGACACGTGTTCCCTTTGTTAAACTTTATCGACCGCGAAATATACCAGTTTCCCGGTGAAGAAGGATGAACTCAAGAAGGGTGAACAGACACCACAACTCAACCGCATGAAATACTCCACCACTCGATAAGCACGAGAACTCCAAGAACTGCAATAGAAACTTAAACTTGCTTGCAGTGTACTGCAAGTACGAGAAAGGCACAAAGAAGCATAAAAGGATGAAAGGACCGAGATTAGTCACAAAACACACACTTTTATTGCTTCAATAACATGCATAATGCATCATACATTCGAGAAGAGGCAATAGTTTCCATTACGAGTCTTGAAGAGGAGGCTTGAAATTTCTCTCAACACACAAGAACAACTTGCGAGAAGAGATAGGACCCTTGAAAAGTATACACTCGCCGAGATATCTAACTATCCAACTTATGCGAAGGCTGTTGGAACCCTTTGAAATGAGATTCCAACTTATATTTATAGAAGAATATGTGAGAAAAAAGAGGAAAGGTCATAATTACATTCCTAAATTGAAGGCCCATGATGTATTTATTGCGAGTTAGTTGAACCACGAGAAGGATCCATCATGGGTCATTAATTGCACGATGACCTAGTCTTCTCAATTAATTAAAAGAATATTTAAATAAAATATTTAAATAATAATAATAAATATTATTATTAAAATATTTAAATAAAAATATTAATTTAATTAACATAATGTCAGGACCCCCGTTGACCCGTTTGACTTGAAGAGGAGGGGGTCCATGTGATAGAAATGCACAAATCTCAACTCGGTGAGCTTGAATCCTCTAACTCGGTGTTGCAATCGATTTTGAACCCCACACTAACTCTTTCCTCGTCTTGGCAATCGAGCTCTTTTGCATTGAGTCCTTGAATGGTGAGCTATCAAACTTGATTCTTATCGTTTTGCTAAAATGCATGTAGATCCCGTGAACACGGCTTGACGCAAATTAAGACTCGCCTCACGAATGCCCTTTGCTACGGTCTTGCTTCAAACTCCAAATTGAGCCATTCGAATTACCAAGCCATCTATATGCATTATGAACATGAAGCTTTAAGCCTGAAATTGAAAGCCTCTACAAATACATTAAACTTCAACACCATGAGCTTATTCTTTATCTCGACATGGTACCAATGTTTCCACAATATGAAAAGTTTGACTCTAGATCATACTTAGTGGATTTGATCCATAATACATTGGTTGTACCCACGAGAGGTTAAACAATTCAATGAATTTAAATTATTTCACTCTGCATATTGCGCCATTTAGAAATGATTTTTGAGCTATGAAAATTGTTAGGGATCACGTTACGTGGCCCTGTCAACACTCAATCGATTGATTTTCTCGTGATAGCTCTAGCTTGTGACAGATAGAGTTATTTCTTCTTGTTTTGGACCACATATTCACATGCATTCCACGTTCAAACTCCATGAAACAACACCACGAGCTCTTGGTGATTCTCCCCTGGCTTTGTTTTGCATATCAACCCGAGCACCGGTTGGCTCAAACTCACTTGAATGTCATGCTTAACCCAACATTTCTAAAAAGAATGGTTTTACCACAATGTTCATGGTTCTTCCTTATCATATAACACTTGCAGTAAGAATGTTTTAGCTTGGCCATAATAAGGACAATTATATCTTCCAAATGATGAGAAAATGCCATTATCAACAAAGACCTAATGCTGCCATGATGATGACCCAGGCTTATGCTCATAACATGTCGATAGACACCCTTAAGACTGATTCTTGGACAAAGAGCCCTTCGGTATTTTGGCAGTGCACTCGCAATATCGGCTCCTTCATGTATGGCATAGGCATTTATGAGCTAAACAATATACTCGTTTTTCCGAAACTAAGAAGATCCTTCATGTTACAATTTGCAACACATAAAAGGAGCCCTTCAAAAAATACGTTGAACAACTGGGGCAGCCAAGAGGACCTTGGAAAAAATGTACAGTAACAACCATATGAATTCTTCCTTAGTCATGGATCAAAGCTAATAGAAATAAAGCTAGATAAAATTAGCTTGAAAGCTGCAATATAATCATCCATTAAAACGAGCTTCTTCGAACTGGTAAAAGAATATTGTTATTGTCTGGTTGGACGTACATAATGGAAGGGTATAAATATTGCCTACGCCTACGAGTTTACAAGTAACAAGGATGCGCAAAACGGCCGACCGGGTATTTTCAAAGTGAACTTCACATTTAATTCGTTTCTAGGAAAAGAAATGCTGAGCAATACGAATCATTTCATTCTACACCGTAATAAACCTTCATCTCCTGACCTGGGAAAATTTCATGAAGCCTTGAATGACGTGACTCCAATCCATCGTATACAGCAGTGAATATTTGTTTCTCGCACTGTGTGCGTGGGAGCTTGTCTTGCGACCACCGAATGCTCTAAGAAGTATCTTTGGCAAAGGCGAACTAAACGGGATCTGGGAGATCTGTCATGCATTTGCTTCGTGAAAGCAAGTATGAACGCCTCGTGAGGAAAACCATGTCTGTTGGAAGTTCTCAAAAGAAGGCCTCTTGTGATTGCAACACACCTGCTTTTGTGTGTGGGAGTTTCGTCTCGCGACCAGAATGTTATGCGTGGTAAGCAGAATGTGTAGAGCCTCCTTCGCCCATCTCTGTGTCATACTCGACTTTGGCCAGGATAGACAACCACATCCAATCTGATGAAACACTTCAACTGCCTCATTCCCACATTCTCCGACTTACCTTCTGTGTGACTCGCCCAAAGACTCGAACCACTCCAAGCTGCGCGGGGTTTTGTTTACATGGCCCATGCGGAAGTCTCATGATGGATTGCCATCGTCAAATCTCCATGCTTGGCAGTTCAATCAGATTTCTCCCCCATGCGGAGTGAACAACATGGTTTTCCATCTTAAAATTTCCACTTGGCGGTGCTGCTCCAAATCTCCCCCTCGTGGAATTTCGGTCATGGTTTGCCAAACCAATATCTCCACGCCTGGCATAATAGCTTCAAATCTCCCGTAACGGCTTGGCCAAATTAATCCATGGGCCCCGGCCTCAGCTTTGCCACGCAATCTTGGAAAGATAGTGAAATGTTTCCCATTCGCGAGATTTTCATGATGGATAGCCATCATATTGTCTTCACTTGGCAATTTGACCCGATTTCTCCACTATTCCCCACGAGCGGGATCTTTTCAACGGCTTGACATCACGTCATTTCCCTTGCGTGGAAACATTGTTCTCTTGCCATGATCGTGCCTTCACTTGGCAATTTGAATTGGCTATACGCAGCAGCTACAGGGTAGAGAAGTAAACTTTATCTCAGAAATCAATCGCCTCCAGAGAGAGTTAATTGTGACAGCTGCCATAGGGCGATCCCAAGGAACCGTTGGTGTTGATCCTGATGTTCTGGTTGCATGCGACCACAGCCGTGATCAGTTGTTGTAAAATCTTGCTGCTGTAGTAGAAGAACGAGATAAAGTTTTAGTTGAGTTGTCTCGCCTTTTCATTTTTGGAAATTATCTTCCATGGAAGAAGCTCGACCAAATCTTGAGGCAGATATTGTCTCTGTCGAGTCATTAAAACTTAATTCATATTCCAACAAGGAAGCATCAATCTCTCCATGTTGAATTAAACCGAGTTGAGCTCGTCATTTCTCTGCCTCAATGAGCCAACCATCGAAACATCCTCCGCTCCTATCGAGACTCTTTTATGACAAGCCAAAGTTGGACAACCGAACTTACATTTCCTACTCATGAACTCGTCTAAGGCTTGTGATCTGAGTTATGACCGAGTTAGGACAAGGCACGAACTCCTCTGATGAATCGTCTCTTTATTCCCAATTTGACACTGTTTTAGCTCGACCGAGCGAGATAAGCTTATCAAACTCCTCTATGGCTCACATTCTTGGAAAAAATGAGCGATCTCACTTGATGACCAGAAGTGGGTCCTTGGGACCAATGTCGTGATTTGATAGTAATAAGGTCTTGTTTTCCAATTTTTCCATGTGCGTAAAATTGGATAACATTTTTGGTGACCTCTCGGGGATGATTGCCTGCTAAGCATGATTCCAATAGCCTTAAGTCATCCATTGGGCATGGAGTCTGTGTGGAATCCTGAAAGTAGTATGATTTTCTTTGACACATCCTGAAATCCCCTTGAGTATTGTTGATATCCCAGGCCTCCTGGAATGCTAAGAATGAAGTATCTTGAATCATTGAATGCTTGACATCCATGGAGCACCGCAAAATTTTGAATGAAGCAAATTTTGAAACTCTTATGGAAACCTTGAACCTTTCTTCTCCTTGACACCTTCCAATGATGAAACAATGTGCAGAACAACACAAAACACAGCAACAAGGAAAACAAAAACAACAACACACAACAATGTGCATAAGCACTTGGAGGAAAACACCTAATTTAACTGTACAGGGGTGGAACACTTCTCAAAAACAAGCTTTGAGATGTATCCCATTCACATGAATGGGTAGTTCTTCTCCATTGAGCCTAGATAGACGAAATGAATTTGCCTCTTTGCAACTTGTGATGATGTATGGCCCACTCCAGAGAGCATCAAACTTGGCATGCTTTCTGGTTTGGCCCTGTCTTCATCCCATTTGAGAACTAAATCTCCCTCTTGAAAATGCCTGTCGGACGCCTTCTTGTCAAAATATTTCTTAACTTGCCTGATGCTGCTCCAAAGTTTTCATAGCCTTGTCTCATACTTCCTCTAACTCCATGAGTTCAGCAAACCTTACTGTCAGAGGATCACTCTCTATAACTTCAAGTTGATGAGCTAACTCCAAAGAAGGTAACTCCAATGAGAGTGGGAGTTTTGCCTCTCTTCCATATACAAGAACGAAAGGAGAATTTCCGATGGCCCTTTTAGGTGTGATCCGATCTACCCATAAGGCAATCTTAAGTTGTGTATGCCAAGTCCTCTTGTTAGTCTCCATTGTGTGCTTGATAATCCTTATGAGGTTTTTGTTGCTAGACTCAGCCAATCCGTTTCCTTGAGGATAGTAATTGGAAATTTTTTGAGGTATACCCCATTTTTAACAGCCCATTCACTCAATTTCATACCAAGAAAAGCCAGCACATTATGTCGAAATGGGCATGTAAACGGAACACCGAACCTCGTCATTATACCTTCCAAAAAATCTACAACTGCCTTTTCATTGCTCTCTTTTAATGCTACCACCTCTGTCCATCGAGTAAAATAGTCTGTTGCGGTAAGGACCCACTTATGTCCATCACTAGATGGAGGATTAATCATTCCGATGAAGTCCAACCCCCATTGAACAAAGGGTTGATCCACTTGAATTGGATGCAATGGAAGAGCTGCCAGCTTCTGCTTACCTGTGAAAAAGGCACATTCCTTACATTTCCTTACCCAGAGATGGGCATCCTTGAATAAATCCAGCCAATAGTAGCCGGCTCGCATGATCTTGGTAGCTGTTGTTCGTGCGGAATAATGTCCTCCAGATAGGCCATTATGAAATTCTTCTAGTATCTTACTTACCTGTTCTGGTCCTATGCACCGAAGGAGGACACCGTTCAAATCTTTTCGAAAGAGAACGCTATCTACCAAAACATATGGGATAGATTGAAGACGGAAATTTCGTCTTTGGTTTTTATCCATGTTTATCGGGTATGCTCCTGAGAAGATGAAATTCTTCATTTTGGATAACCAGTCAGCTTGATCAACATCCTCATCGGTATTTAGGAGTGTTACATCCTCATTACTTTTTGATTCCACGTCATGTTGCAAGTTTCTGAAATAAACCCTTGCCTCTGACAAGTTTAGTGACTTTGATGTGCACGTCATACTCCATTACCTTTGTGATCCATCCAACACGCTTTTCATTCATTTCTTTGTTCAGCAAAAACTCCTTGACACCTGGATGAGACACCATCAGATGAATTTTGTTGTTGGACAACATGTGCTTGAATTTCTTCAAAGCTTGAATAACCGCAAATACTTGCTTTTCAATGAATGAGTATTTGAATTCGTAGTCTTTGAGGGATTGACTGAAGAAAGCGATTGGTTGCTCCATCAGGTTGTTGTTTTATTGGGTGAGGATCCCTGAAATGCTCTCTTGACCTGCAAAAGCATAAAGGATAAAATCTTTGTCAAACCTGGGGTTCACAAGCGTGGGAGCTTGAGAAATGGCTGTTTTAATGGCTTCAAAGCTTTCTCGTCCTTCCTTTGTCCATGAGAATGGCATGTTTTTCTTTAGCATGGTTTCCAGTGGTTTAGCCAATGTCACAAATTGAGGGATGAATCTCCGCACGAAATTTATGGTTCCCAGAAAACTCTGGAGGCCCTTCTTGTGACTTGGGAGAGATAAGGACATAATTGAATGAATCCTGGCTGGATCAATTGATAATCCTTCTGCTGAAACCACATGCCCCAACAATTTTCCCTCGTGCACTGCGAAAATACATTTCTTGGGGTTAAGTGAAACCCCAAATTCCCTACACCTTTGGAAAACTTTCCTTAGATGCATGATGTGATCTTCTGCATGCTTAGAGTATACAATTATATCATCAAGGTAAACTAAAATAATATTGTTGATTAGTCCCTTAAATGCCATGTCCATGGCTCTTTGGAAAGTAGCCCTGACATTGGACAATCCAAATGGCATTTTATTGTAGGCATACGTGCCCCACTTGGTAGTGAAAGCCGTTTTGAATTGGTCAGATTCTTGGACTAGGATTTGATTGTAACCCGAATATCCATCGAGAAAAGAAAATATTTGAGCTCCTGCCACCGTTTGAAGGATCTGCTCCATCGATGGAAGAGGATAATGGTCTTTTAATGATGCACGATTCAAATCCCTGAAATCTACGCATAACCGGATCTCTCCGTTCTTCTTCCTCACGGGCACCAAATTAGCTACCCATGAGGAATGCTTGATGGGAAAAATTATACAGGCCTCGATGAGCTTGGTTAGCTCCTTTCTCATTAGTGGCTCAATTTTGGGATTAATTGGTCTCTGTTTTTGACGAACTGGCTTAGCATTAGGATCCAGTTCGATGGTATGTTGTGCTAGACCTAGATCAAAACCACGTAGATATTTATAGCTCCATGCAAAGATGTCATGATACTCTTGACAAAGTTTGATGAAAGCTTCTTTCTCTCAGAAGTACACACTTTTCTCGATCTTAAGAAATTTTTCATTTGATACTTCAACTTCCTCAAAATATTCTTCTCTGACCACCATGTTAGGGCTTTGTCGTGTGGCTTGGTCATCTGAATTGAAAATGGATTCCAAAGTGACTAAACCTCTTGGTAACTTGTTGCTTTTCAATTGAATAATTTGCTCACCATATGACTCCTACAACTTATCTTAATTCTTTGCAGCAAACTCCGCCTCTTCTTGTAGGAAGAGGACAATTTGGTTGTCACTATCGAACACTTGCCAACTATTCACATTATCAGGGACTGCTGGTCGAACCACCATTTTAACAAATTTCTGCCCTTCTTTCATGATATCAACTGGTATGTCGTATTGTGAACCAATTGTAGCAAGCCTATCTCGCATCTTGATTTTGGTTTCTAGGGATTGCATGGATTCCAAAAGCTTCGAAATATTCAATCAAGTCCCAGACTCGATTCTTATATGATCTTAAAAGATTATTTTTGGATGCACTACGTACCGAAACTTGATGAACAACTAACTCACTATCTCCAAAAACAGTAAGGGCCTTGATTCCCTTCCTTTGGGCTAGTTGAATTCCTTGCACAAGAGCCTCGTATTCAGCAACATTGTTGGTGCAACTGAACTGCAATCGGAAAGATGAGAAGTACTTATCTCCCTCTGGAGAAATTAACATAACACCAGCACCAGATCCATTCTTACTTCTTGAGCCATCGAAGAACAATTGCCACAGTCCTTTAGAATCACTTGGTGTTTTGACAAGTTGTGGTATGATCATATCTTCTTCATGGATACAATAAGTACCTAATCCTATTTCTTCCAAGACCAGCAGAACCCTTCTTCTTTCTCGCTAATACATCAGCGTAGGGATCATGCTGATGATCTCTACTTACTTCATCTAGCAAAGTATCAGGGACTTCTTCAACAAGGGTGGTTGGTTCATGATCGACATCTTCCTCTTCTGGATCACCGATGGTGTAATTTCCATTTATGGGACTAGTAGTGTAGGGTTCTACATGATTATGGCAGATTGGTTCGCCCTTATAGTTACTTTGGTTCCGTATCGAGTCCACGAGAATCATATGCAACCAATCGGATGATAGGTAGCGCCCATCTTGGCAAAGTGAAATCCCGTGATAGGCGAGATGGCAAAGAGAGGAGGGAGATCGATGGTGATATGTCTTGGGTGAATGACAAACTTGGGCATGCATGAATGGTAAGTTGAAGTCCTTTGATAACCCCAACAATCTTAACAGTTGTGCC
Source organism: Taxus wallichiana var. yunnanensis (assembly GCA_018340775.1). Classification (NCBI taxonomy): domain Eukaryota; kingdom Viridiplantae; phylum Streptophyta; class Pinopsida; order Cupressales; family Taxaceae; genus Taxus; species Taxus wallichiana. Next base: position 526,230,603 of record CM031234.1, read on the forward strand.
ATCCAGTTGAACAACCCCTCTGTAATTGGTGCATATTGTATGCCTAGTACATCTGCAATTTGTTTCGGCATGACAGAGCTACTGGCACCAGAATCGATCATGCAATTATGTACCAGGTGGTCGCCAATGATCAGGGAAATGTAGAATGGCGGTGGTTTGTTTGCCGTAGGAATGATTTTCCCTTCCGGTTGACACAAATTTGTAGCATTTGTCACTCCATGGCTTGGTGATCCACTGGTTGTAGAAAAACTGTTCAGAGCTTCTCGCAACAGGTTTCTTTGGGAAGGGATCAAGAGTGCGTCCCACATGGTAACGCTCAGATTGGTTTTCTTCATTTGTTCTACTATGCTAAAGGGAATTGCTCCAACTTTGATGAAACTTTTTTGGGCATTGGGGTCCTCCTTTGGAAAATGTTTGTTGGGTACCGTGATGCTTGGAGAACCATCTTTCCCTGTGGTGTGGCTAGCCGGTGTTTCTAGTGATTTCTTTCCCGCATTTTTGTCAACTGCCATTTGAAACCCAGGTTGAGAAGTGGATGCTAGATCAGCTTCGAGAGGTTGAGCTTCCATTGCTCTCTTTTTGGAACAAGTGTTTTCTGCCAATGATGAAGAATCTATATTCAATCCGCAAAAATCTTCTTCTTGCCAGTTTAGCAACATAGATTCTTCAGGTGCCTGCGGTTGATCTGCTGCTTCTTGCGTAGATGAATTGTTTGTTAACTCTGAAGGGGCAGATACACTTTGAACCATAAGGGCCTGGCTAAGAACTCCATTAGGACAAATATTTTTATTGTGAGGTTGAGATCAAGGATAACACCATTCGTAGTCTTGAACTAGATTATTTTGAACAGGTACTATAGCTCTAGATGAGCTAGCTACAAGAGGGTTCTGAAAGTTCAAGGGCCTGACATTTGCAACTTGACTTGTAGTTTGATTTCGAGGCTGATTCTTTCCTTGAAACGTGGGACGGTTAGCCTGATACTGCTGATTTTGTGGCTGATACGGACGATTGTATTGAAATTGTTGCCTTTTGAGTGCAACGAGCTCATTTCCAAAATTTTGCAGTAGTGAATTGACTTCAAATAGGTCATTTGAAGAGGCAGAGGAAGATTGATATGGTTGCTTGGAGTTTACTGGAATAGGAGCAATGATAGGCTGATGATTCGTAAGATCTGGAGAAAAGGGCATTGGTGGTCGTGGAGCTATCTTTCCAGCCTGTTGTCTACTCAAAATTTCCCGCTCTGATAAGAGTAAAATTTTCAAAATTTTGAGTTGAAGGGTTTTCCTCTGAAGTGCCTAAGTCGTGAAGTTAAAAAATCGTGTTTTGGGTCTTTTTGTGTCATTTTCGAACTCTTCAGAACTTTTTGTCCCATCGTCCCAAAGTCGAAAGTGCATTGTTCCCCTTTCGGCCGAAGTTCAGAAGCTGTCCCATTTTCGGGCCCGTCGGAAATTTTCGTCCCAAGTGTCCCAAAACATTTTGTGCGAGATGTTTCAATTTCGGCCGAATCATCCTTCCGCGTACTTCGCACTTTCTGTCCTAAATGACCCAAAGTCAAAGCATGCGAGCTTTCTCATTTTCGGCCGAAACTCCGAGTCGCGTGACTGGCAGCGCAGCTCTTTGTCCCAAATCGAAAAATGCAAGATGTTCCCATTTCGGCCGATTTGCCCGAACCGCGTCCTTCGCGCATTTTCGCCCCAAATGTCCCATTCTCAAAAATGTGCCCTGTTTCATTTTCGGCCGAGCCGGTCAAGTCGCGTACTTCGGAACTTTTTGTCCCGAATGTCCCAAGTCCAAATGGGCCCTTTGTTCCAATTTCGCCGAAACACACCGGGTGCGTGCTTCGCACATTTTCATCCCATTTGTCCCAAATGCATTTGTGCGTCCTCTCCTGTTTCGCCCGAACCGGCCGAGCCGCGTGATTCGCGCATTCGCGTCTCTCACCCGCCCCAAGCGTACCAAGTGTCATTAATACTTAGCTTTTTCCCGCTCATTCCGAAAATGATGCTTTTTCAAAGTGGTGGTTGTATATTCAATGCGCATTAAATTCATTCGCCCCCAAACGGCTATATAACCAAGCATACCACCTTCGCATTTTTGCATTGCTTCCTTGCTAGTATCGTCGCTCAAACCCTTGTAGTCTAGTTCCTGCGCAAATATTCCTTCCTTTGCAAATTCCTTCGAGTCTAAGCCGTAGCTCCGAATCTATCAATATGAAGATCAAGTTTCGGGGACGGAGCAAATCTCTCCGCTTGAGTCTCATTGTTAGTAATATCGGGGACAGTGCAATGGCCTTCGTCATCTCGACTTGGCGATTTACGGGCAAGAATGACAGATCAAACCCTACACCAATGGCACGAGATGATTCACGATAGTGGTTTAGCTTTGTCGGAGGTTTCCCAATCTCGGTGCGGTGTCGACATCTTGTCTTGTCATGCGGAGCTCACTTCGACCCGCTACGAGCGAATTGACAAATGTACACGGGAGCTCATCGCCAAGTGGGCCGCCGCCGCCATTGGAGCTGCTCGAAGATTCCGGAGATGGACAATGCTATAGTCATTTCCGAGATCGAGGCCAGGCTATGTTCGACCAAGACAACGATAAGTATAAGGCACGAGTAGCGAAATCCTGGCTTAAAAACCCTAGGAAGGGAGCTTCTCGTCTGACCAAAACCCTCTTCCGGGCGGATTTCAATGAAGAATTGTCAGATTTTATAATCCTGCTGGCTAGGGTTATGGGCCTGCCCTCTACCAACGAGTTTCACTTCTGGATGTGCCCGCTCATCAGCATGGTGTGCGAGGGAACACAAAATATCAGCTGGGCAGAGATCATCTGCATGAATTTGGCAGAACAGTTATCTAACGTTCAGAAGTCAAAGAAGTTCTTCATGACTTCGTAGATTCGATGTACACCTTAGCAAAGCATCAAGGCAATGGTTCGGTTTCTCCTACATAGATGCACACAAGGAAGATCCGAGTGTACGCCTATTGCCCCATGATTCACCCTAGAGACCAGCAATCGGAATTTCAGAAGAGTCAATGATGCTTTCACCATGTACGTGGTCAGATTGCTTGAAGGTGATACTGCTAGGAGGTTTTCAGATGAAGCCATGAACCTGATATCGCAGTATGGGGCCTACTTCATCCAATTCAGGAAGTTCTCCTACATTAGACTAGCTGGCTATGAGAGCACTCCTCTGCGGCTTCCTATGTTCTGCAATGACAAAATGGCCCTGATAGAAATATGCAGGAAACTAGACAAGTTGCACAGAACCTGCAGAGACAAGAAAATTTCTGGCTTACACTTTCCCATCTCTCTGGGAAATTACACGTGCAAAATAGCTCTGGATGCCCAAAACATAGAGAGATGCCTGGTCCCCATCACTATTCATTTCTTCAAGCCTAGAACTGTTTTGACTTGAAGAAGTTTATTGAAACAGAATATCAAGATAGTTTATCATCACGGGCGAATCAAGACTACTTGGGCTGATTGTGTAGATGATTTTGAAGCCGAGAAGAAGGCATTGTGGCAGGTTCTCCCTACTGATTGATCAAAGAACTCGAGTCTGTACCAAGTTCTGAAGGTCTCGGGATGACAATTTGAACTATACTCGTATGAGTATGAAAATGTGATTAAGCACACTCCTCACGGAGGACTGGATTGGAACAAGAGAGAAAGATGATCGGCTGAGATTCTTGCTCCAGTCTTGGTCGAACTAGGGTGCAGTTCGATAAGAAGATCCGAGAACTCAAGAGGCACTCGGGAGAATCCAGCTCCAAAGATGATTCGACACCCATAAGGGAGACATCGGTTCAGTCCGGAACACCGGTCAAAACCCTTTCGCCCCAACAGCTCAGGGACTGTGGAATCTACTCCTCCATCTACCCGGGTATACAAAAAGAAACTCAAAGAGGTAAAGAAGGAGCCTGCAGAGAATGATCCTCTAAGAAAATGACAGATTTGCCTATAGGGCCGAGAGAACATCATTGTTCTCGGTGAAAGTGAAGAAAGTGAGATGCCCACTCCTGCAAATGCTCCACGAAGACCCAAGAGATAAGGACAAAGAGGTTGAGCACCGAACTTCCAGTACTATTGATTCTTCTCTATGCCATTGCCTCCGTTGCTCCACCCACATCTCGGCTTGAATCAGCAAGCAAAGCAGACCACGAGTGTCATGAGCTCCCTGTCTCTTGGTCGGCTTGCCTCTCCTACTGATTCTTCTTCCACTTTTACTTGGGTGCAACCTCAGTCGACAAAAGGAAGAGGAAATCCTCCTCTCAAAGCTTGGGACCCAATTTTGATCTTTGTGCTGAGCCTTGTTGGGCACCACTCCTTCTCGTGCCAAGAAATCCGAGAACTACTTCCGTGATTGTGTCGGATGCTCAAGGTCAGCAATTCACGGAGATTGCTAAGCCCACACGGTGGATAAATCAGAATCGAGACTGCCGACATCGACTTAGAGCTTTCTAGGATCCCTATGGGAGAATCTACTCCCGAAGGTGAGATTCATAACCTTCGAGGAAATAGTCACAAGGGTCATTGAAAGGGTCGAGAAAGGGCAACAGACTATTGAGCATTTGGAGGAACAAGCCCAAGTTCTCACGAGCTTTATCAAGTCACTTTTGTCTAAGGACAAAGTTTTGGACCCTACCCTTTGATTGCCCTACCGCCTCCGTACTTCTAAGCCAAGATGAAGTGCGAGTATCAAAGATATGTACAAGTATTCATTCTATGGCAGAGCTATTGAAGCCATGGTGGATGACATGCTTGTTGCCGGGCTAAACTTCATCGATGAAGCTTTTAAACTACATGGAAAGGTAGATAATTTGCAACAGAAGCTATCCTCTACCATTGGGGTTATGGATAAAGAGCTTAAACTCTGGAGTAGTTGCATTGTAGACCTTCGCCTCATGGGACAGACAGATGAGAACATCTTACTGGCGAATAAGGTTTTCGATGATGCTAAGGACAATATGTCAAAATCTTGGGTCTACAGCGTGGAATGGAAAATCAAAGTCCTGGAGGAAGCTGTGGGAGAAATGAAGAACAGCTGGCAGAAAGGAGAAGCTTCAAGACACAGTTTGTTGCTTTCAAAGATATGCATTGTCATCTTCAGGATGAAAACTCTGGCGTTCCCTTGTCCTTGCAAGAAATCAAAGCTCAGTTCAGAGCTTTTGTCAAAGATAACCTTTTCAAGGAAGACTCCATTTCTAAGGAAAAGATGAAAGAAATTTGCTCTCTTGATCTGCCATTGAAGAAGCAAACAAAGACTATCATACTCACGTCGAGTTTGATAAAGAGATGGAGAAATGTATAGGATTTTGGACTCAGTCTGCAACCAACACGTCAGTCCCTCGTGGCAGAGATATAGCTGAGTCATTGAAGAAGTTCAGGCAGCGGATTCTGAAGACAGTGGGTCCCTCCCAGTAGCCGGCCACCTGTCTCCTTCTCTTTCCTTTCCTCTTCTTTCCTTTCTTTTCGTATTCTTTGTAATTAGTTAAGGTATTGCAATTGGCGGTACTTAACTATTCTTGGTTAAAAGAAACGGTTACGAAGAGTAACCGACTTGTAAGCTATATAATGGCCTTTCCACGCCATTTTGAAGGGGAGGAAGAACTTGGATATTTTGCTGAAAGTGTAAATAGATCTTAACGAAATCAATACAAAAGGGCTTTCCATTCTTTGTCTATCTGATTCTTGTTGTCTCTGTGTTTTCCTTTAGATATTGTGAAGATCATTTTGTTCCTAACTAGTTTAGTCTCTCTGATTGCATACTGTTCAGTTTTGCAAGTACAGTGATCTTGTACAACCAAGGAGGAACTTTGTGTCCTCGATTAACAAATTTGAAGAAGGTTATTTATGGAACTTTGCGTCCTTAAATTTAATCTCACTCAACCATCGCAAATGATCTTGTCTTAAAATTCCTTTGAAGCTTCGCACACACGAAGAATTATTCTGCTATCTATAATTCTGAATGTTGCTATTCTGCTCATCTTCTTATTCCTTTTCCTCAGCCCTTCTGTAACTGATGATCCTTGTAGAAAACACTTTCGTAATATTCAAGTTCGACCATAAAATAATGTTCTGTACTTTTGTAAATAAGTTTGTTTCAGAATAAGGGAACCTCTCCCATTAAAGAGGAGGGACTTCTTGTCCCCTGACTGTTGTTCTTCTAAAAAGTCCTATTTGAAAACCAACAGTTTTTGGCGACTCCGCTGGGGAGGAAATTTGCATTCCAGCTCCGCTGGGGAGGAAATTTGCATTCCAGCTCCGCTGGGGAGGAAATTTGCATTCCAGCTCCGCTGGGGAAAATCGCATTCCAGTACTACAATTTTTCGATCATCCTTTGATCTGGCGACTCCACGTTTCACTCGAGGGAGAAGGGCCCTTGGTATCGAAGATTCTCAGTTTCAGCTTTTGGAGCAACAGGGTTTTCCTTTCCCTTCCAATAGAAGAACTCGTTCAACGAGCACTCCGACTGTCCAAGATAGAAGTCCTACGGGTGGTATTCCTTCAGAGCCTGCTAGTCCTAATCTACAAGCTTTGATCCTTGCTGGTGTTACAGTTCCCCTCCGAACCGTATTCCCAAGAAGAATGGCACAATTACCATGGGGTCAACGTGTCGGACCTCTGGCTCTTGCGCACCCTTTGCATGAGTTACCTCGAGGTAACCGAAAGAACTTCCCAAAATTTAAAGGAGATGGCAAAATTCACCCTGATGAACATATTGCAGCATTCATAGTTGCATGTGGGGTCTTGGGGGTTGAACATGAAGACGTCTCAGTAAGACTGTTCGTTGAGACGTTACAGGATAATGCTGCTGACTGGTTCTATCACCTTCCGGCTGGTGCCATCACCGACTGGACTACCATGAGAACTCAGTTCGAAAACCGTTTTAAGCCGGCAGAAGATGTGCATGCCCTGCTTGCCCAGATTTCTCAGATAAAGAAAGATCCATCAGAACCCATGAGAGAATTTGTGGCTCGGTTCAACAGATTGATCAACAAGATTCCTGCAAATACTCGACCGGTTGATCAAATTCAAAAATGTTTCTTTTTGAATGCCCAAACGCCTAAAGTCAGTTATGCTCTAAGAAGGGCTAATCTTGGAACGCTAGTTCTGGATCAAGAACTGGCTGTTAGTGTCGAGGACGACCTGATCATGTCAGGGAAGTTGAAAAGAGATCCTCCTAAATCTAAATCTGCTGCTTCTTCCTCTTCCACCTCTGGACCCAATTCTGATCCATTAGTCCAGAAACTTGCAAATGATCTAGTGGCTATAAAGAAACAATTAGCCCAGCATGCACCATATGCAGATGTTCCGAGAAGAAATTTTCAACCCAGAAACCGTCTGCCAGCCCCCCACACCAGACTGGCACTTGAAGGACCTCCTGTCAAAGTTCCGGTGAATGCAACTTGTGAGGTTGAAGAACCAGAAGATGATAACGAAGTTTGTGAGGAGTTCCTGGAGCAATTCGATGATGAGGCAGAAGAACCCGAGGGATCTCGAGTCAATTTCTTTACCACTGAAGGCATTGATGACGGAGATGACTATGATGAAGTGGTAGCAGACATGAACAGTGAGTCATTTGCTGTCATGACTCGAGAACAGACACATCAGAGGGAAAAGGTGACACAGCCCCTAAAGAAATCTAAGGAGCAGCCGGCAACTATTCCCGTGATTGCAAAAAGAGGATCTCCTCTTCCTACCTCATCTGCACCAAAGGTAAGTACTGTCAATCCTGCTCCCAAAGTTGCTTCTTCTTCTTCTTTTTCTCCCAGAATTGACAAGCCTAGAATTCCAAATGATGATGGCCCATCCACCTCTGGATCCTTTGATATTGTTGATCATCTTAAAAGGACTAAGGTTCAAATTTTAGAAGCTGAATACTACCAAACCCACCCTAAAGCTTTTGCCAAGATGATCCAATTTGTAAATTCCCATTCTAAGACCACCTCTAAAGGCCTTTTGCCCACACCTCCTTCTGCACCGCAACCTAGTCTGGTAGCTGCTGTCACCTCACCTGGAGACAAAATCAAGCCTTTTTATGTAACACTTCTTATAGCTGGCCATAGGCTCGAAGCGTGTCATAGATTAGGAGCCTCTCGATAATGTGATGCTGCTAAGGTAGCTCATGCTTTAGGCTTGACCCTTACTCGCACTTATGGATCTTGCTACTCCATGGAAAGTAAGGAAGTACCTTTAGTTGGAAGGATTAAAGATGCACAAGTGGCTTTTGCTGCTTTACCTGAAAAGAAAGTCTTGGCTACCATCCTAGTAGCAGACATTCCTCCTTCCTATGGAATGTTGCTAAGTAGAAACTTCTGTAAAGATGTGGGTGGAGAGATTCAAATGGATTGGTCACACGCACTCATACCTGTCAATGGACAAATGAAGAAGTTACTACCTGAGAAGCAGTCCGAGTATATTGTGCAGAAGACTGATGATCCTAAGGCACAAATACTCTATGAGGACAGGGGCCATGGTAATTACATGATTTTATCCCCTGATGAAATCCAACCCTCCAAAGTATCATCTAAAGGTCCCAATGGTGTCTGGATTTTAGAATTTGATGGCAGTTGTTCCTCGGCTGGTTCTGGAGCTGGTGTCCTACTAATATCACCTGAAGGGTGTCTGCACCCCTTTTCATTTAAATTGCAGTTCGAGAACACTAACAATACAGCAGAGTATGAGGCTCTCCTTCTTGGACTGCAAGCAGCCAAAGAACAAGGTGTAAAAAATCTTCTGGCTCGTGGTGACGCAGAGCTGATTGTGAAGCAAGTCAGAGACCTATTTCAGGTAAAAATGGGAGGCTAAAGCATTATCGGAATCAGGTTTGGGATTCAATTGAATTCCTTGATGCTTTCTCTATTGAAGCAATACCTAGAGAAAAGAATAGCAGGGCTGATTCATTGGCTGTCTCAGGTTCACTATTGATTCCCCATCCTGAGTTTTCTCAGGATAAGTTCACTATCGAAATGGTTCACCGGCCTAGTGTACCTGACAATTCTAGCAACTGGCAAGTTTTCAACGATGACCAGCATTTTCTTTCCTTCCTGGAGCTCAAGGGAAATTTCGAGCAACTGTATTTTGAGGGAAGTGACAACCTGCCTCGTGAGAGTGTGTCTTCTGATCAAGCTGTCACCCAACAAGAAGAAACTGATCAGGAAGGATGCATTAAGCTCAAAGGAAACAAGATTCCCAAAGGTTTGGTGAGTTTGGAGGAGTTGTTTGACAAGCATGACAGATACGTGAGATCTAAAGTCAGCTCGGACCTCAAAGAATCAGCTGAGTATGATAAGATTGATATTGGGGTTCTGATGACCCAAAAGCTGGTAAATATTGGGAAATGTTGCACAACTGAAGAGAGGGGAAGAGCAATTGATCTTCTAAGGAAGTATAAGGATGTTCTTGCATATTCTTATGAAGATCTAAAAGCCTTCAAGCCAAAGGAAATGCAGCACTCTATTCCTCTCAAACCAGGAATCAAGCCTTTCAAGCAGAAGCAAAGGCAGTATAATCCAAAAATTGCTGACACCATCTTTCAGGAGATCCAGAAGTTGTTGAAGGCTAAGATTATTTTTCCCATTCACCATTCGACATGGATTGCAAACATTGTGCCTGTTAGGAAGAAGAATGGTGAGATCCGCATCTGTGTTGATTTCAGGAACCTGAATCAGGCTTCTCTGAAAGATAACTACCCTCTGCCTATGATGGATCAGATTCTGCAAGCAGTAACAGGATCTGAAATGCTATCCATGCTTGATGGATTCTTGGGATACAATCAGGTAGAGGTTGATACTGCAGATCAACACAAGACCGCCTTCACCACTCCTTGGGGTACCTTTGCCTACAAGCGAATGCCTTTTGGGCTGATTAACGCTGGTGCCACCTTCCAGAGAGCTATGGATCTAGCTTTTGGAAACTTGAAAGGGAAATGTATAGTCATATACCTTGATGACCTGACAGTGTTCTCAAGGACAAGAGCGGATCACTTTGATCACCTGGAAACAGTTCTGCAAAGATGCCGAGAGCATGGGATTTCCTTGAATCCTAAAAAATCTGTCTTCTGTGTTACAGAAGGAAAGCTATTAGGGCACATTGTCTCAAAGGATGGCATCAAGATTGATCCTGAACGAGTTCAAGCCATCCAGCAGATTCCTCTCCCTACTAGTAAAAAAGGCGTACATTCCTTCTTCGGTAAGATCAATTTCTTAAGAAGATTTATCCCTGATTTTGCAGAGTTGACCCTGAACATTTCTCAGATGATGAAAGGGAAGCAAACATTTGGATGGTCTTCTGAAGGAAAGGAATCCTTTGAGGGTATCAAGAAAGCCATTGCCAAAACTCCAGTTTTGGCCTGTCCTGACTTCAGCAAGGATTTCATCATATATTGCTATGCTACAAACAATACCACAGGCTATTCTTTGTCTTAACCTCAGAAGATTCGATGGACATGAGCTACCAATTTCCTTCATGAGCTATATCACGAAGGATCATGAGCTAAAGTACACCACGATGGAGAAGCATGCTTTTGTAGTAGTCAAAGCGCAGCAAGCGAGTTTCGTTTCTATATCCTCAATTCTCACTCTATGGTGCTGGTTCCAGATACGACTGTTAAGTCAATTCTTACTCAGCAAGAATTTGGGTCCAAAAGAGGAAACTGGGTGGCTAAGGTCCAGGAGTATGACATTGATATCAAACCAACCAAGCTGGTTCGTGGCAAAGGTCTTTGTGAGCTCATTGCTGAAGGAGCCAAACATGAGTTGTTGGAGGAGAAAGCTGATATTCCTACTGTTCTATTCCTGAGCTCGGTCGATGAATGGTATGCTGACATCGCCCATTTTCTCACCTATGGGGAATGCCCCTCTCATTTAACTGCCAAGGAAAAGAGGACTGTTAAATTGAGATCAGCGCAATATGTACTGTGGGAAAATGCTTTGTTCAAGCGTGGCCTAGATGGGAGATTTCTGAAATGTGTTGATAAGGAACAACAGAGAAAGTTGCTCTCAGCTTTTCATGATCAAGCATGTGGAGGGCACTATTCATCAACGGTCACAGCTCACAAGATACTCTAGGGAGGATATTACTGGCCTTCCTTGTTCAGAGATGCTTCCAAATGGGTGGATAAATGCGAGGCCTGTCAGACCTTTGTGGGAAGACCCAAACTGGCCGCTTTGCCTCTCAAGCCAGTTGTGATCGAGGAACCATTTCAACAGTGGGGTCTAGACTTCATTGGTGCACTCAACCCTGTTTCCAGTGCTGGGCACACTCATGTACTAACTGCTACTGACTACTTCACCAAATGGGTGGAAGCTATCCCAGTCAAGAGCACTACTTCGAAGTAGTGTGCAACTTCATCAAGGAGAACATCTTGGTTAGGTACGGTGTACCTAACAAGATTGTAACAGACAATGCTTCGAACTTCTCCTCAATTGAGATCATGGATTTTTGCTACGGGTATGGCATCTCTCTGGCTCATTCTTCAGATTATTATCCCCAGGGGAATGGACAAGCAGAATCCACCAACAAAAACCTAGTGACTATCATAAGGAAGCTGGTCAATGAGTCTCGTAAGCGGCATAAGAAGCTTTATGATGCTCTTTGGGTAGACAGGATCACACCTAAAAGAGCCCTTGGAATGTCTCCTTTTCAAGTGGTGTATGGAGTAAGAAGCAATTCGGTGCCGGTGGAAGTGGAATTACCCGACCTTGCACTGATGAAGGCCATTGAAGACACTAGTTTCAGTGATGCTCTGGACAAAAGAATCATGTACCTGCACAAATTGGACGAAGATAGATTGGAGGTTGCTGACAGAATATCTGCTCACCAGCAGAAGGTGAAGGTTCTGTTCGATAAGAAAGCTAGGTCCAGAGAGTTCCAAGTTGGTGATACAGTGCTGTTATGGGACAAAAGACATGAACCTCGTGGCAGCCATGGAAAATTTGATTCTCTGTGGCTTGGACCTTTCAAGATAAGACACTTTGCTGGTAAGAACTCTTTCTATCTTGATTACATGGATGGTTCCCCTCTCCCACTTCCCTATAGTGGGCGTATTTGAAGTTGTTCAGGTCATAGGTGACTAGGGAGTCCCTTTGTATATTATGTACAATGTTTTTCTTTGCTTTTGGTGTGTTTCCCTTCTGTTGTTGTGTGTGTTGCCCTATGTATTGGTTTGTTTTTGACTCCTTTGCCCAATGGATAAGGGCGAGTGCTTCACCGAGATGTCTAAGTTCTTGCCTTGCCTCATTCCATGAATTTATACCAAGTCATCCCTAGAAGGAGCATTTGTTGTCTACTCAAAATTTCCGCTCGATAAGAGTAAAATTTTCAAAATTTTGAGTTGAAGGGTTTTCCTCGAAGTGCCTAAGTCGTGAAGTTAAAAAAATGTGTTTTGGGTCTTTTTGTGTCATTTTCGGACTCTTAGAACTTTTTGTCCCATCGTCCCAAAGTCGAAAGTGCATTCATTTCCCCTTTCGGCCGAAGTTCCGAATTTGTCCCATTTTCGGGCCCGTCAGAAATTTTCGTCCCAAGTGTCCCAAAACATTTTGTGCGAGATGTTTCAATTTTGGTGAATCATCCTTCCCGCGTACTTCGCACTTTCCTGTCCTAAATGACCCAAAGTCAAAACTGCGAGCTTTCTCATTTTCAGCCGAAACTCCCGAGTCGCGTACTTCGCAGCTCTTTGTCCCAAATCGAAAAATGCAAGATGTTCCCATTTCGCCACGATTTGCCCGAACCGCGTCCTTCGCGCATTTTCGCCCCAAATGTCCCATTCTCAAAAATGCGCCCTGTTTCATTTTCGGCCGAGCCGGTCAAGTCGCGTACTTCGGAACTTTTTGCCCCGAATGTCCCAAGTCCAAATGGGCCCTTTGTTCCAATTTCGGCCGAAACACCCGAATCGCGTACTTCACACATTTTCGTCCCATTTGTCCCAAATGCATTTGTGCGTCCTCTCCCTGTTTCGCCCGAACCGGCCGAGCCGCGTGATTCACACATTCGCGTCTCACCCGCCCCAAGCGTACCAAGTGTCATTAATACTTAGCTTTTTCCCGCTCATTCCGAAAATGATGCTTTTTCAAAGTGGTGGTTGTATATTCAATGCGCATTAAATTCATTCCGCCCCCCAAACGGCTACATAACCAAGCATACCACCTTCGCATTTTTTGCATTGCTTCCTTGCTATCATCTGCTCAAACCCTTGCAGTCTAGTTCCCTGCGCAAATATTCCTTCCCTTTGCAAATTCCTTCCAGAGTCTAAGCCGTAGCTCCGAATCTATCAATATGAAGATCAAGTTTCAGGGACAGGAGCAAATCTCTCCGCTTGAGTCTGCTGTTAGCAATATCGGGGACAGCGAAGCCCGTCATCTCGACTTCAGCGATTTCTGGGCAAGAATGACAGATGCAAACCCTACACCAATGGCGCAGATGATTCACGATAGTGGTTTAGCTTTTGCCGGAGGTTTCCCAATCTCGGTGCGGTGTCTTTGTCATTGTCTTGTCATGCGAGCTCACTTCGACCCCGCTACGAGCGAATTGACAAATGTACACGGGAGCTCATCGCCAAGCTGGACGCCGCCGCCATTGGAGCTGCTCTGAAGATTCCGGAGATGGACAATGCTATAGTCATTTCCCGAGATCAGGCCAGGCTATGTTCGACCAAGACAAATGATAAGTATAAGGCACGAGTAGCGAAATCTCGGCTTAAAAACCCTAGGAAGGAGCTTCTCGTCGACCAAAACCCTCTTAGGGCAGATTTCAATGAAGAATTGTCGATTTTATAATCTTCTTTGGCTAGGGTTATGGGCCTCGCCCTCTACCAACGAGTTTCACTTACGGATGTGCCCGCTCATCGGCATGGTGTGCGAGGAACACAAAATATCGGTTGGGCAAGAGATCATCGCATGAATTTGGCGAAACAGTTATCTAACGTTCGGATCAAAGAAGTTCTTCATGACTTCGTATCGATGTACACCTTAGCAAAGCATCAAGGCAATGGTTCGGTTTCTCCTACATAGATGCACACAAGGAAGATCCGGTGTACGCCTATTGCCCGCATGATTCACCCTAGAGACCAGCAATCGGAATTTCAGAAGAGTCAATGATGCTTTCACCATGTACGTGGTCAGATTGCTTGAAGGTGATACTGCTAGGAGGTTTTCAGATGAAGCCATGAACCTGATATCGCAGTATGGGGCCTACTTCATCCAATTCAGGAAGTTCTCCTACATTAGACTAGCTGGCTATGAGAGCACTCCTCTGCGGCTTCCTATGTTCTGCAATGACAAAATGGCCCCGATAGAAATATGCGAGTAACTAGACAAGTTGCACAGAACTGCAGAGACAAGAAAATTTCTGGCTTACACTTTCCCATCTCTCTGGGAAATTACACGTGCAAAACAGCTCTGGATGCCCAAAACATAGAGAGATGCCTGGTCCCCATCACTGTTCATTTCTTCATGTCTAGAAACTGTTTTGACTTGAAGAAGTTTATTGAAACAGAATATCAAGATAGTTTATCATCACAGGCGAGATCTTTGAAGACTACTTTGGGCTGATTGTGTAGATGATTTTGAAGCCAGAAGAAGGCATTGTGGCAGGTTCTCCCTGCAATTGATCAAAGAACTCAGTCTGTACCAAGTTCCTGAAGGTCTCCAGGATGACAATTCTGAACTATACTCGTATGAGTATGAAAATTTGATTAAGCACACTCCTCCGGAGGACCTGGATTGGAACAGAAGAGAGAAAGATGATCTGGCTGAGATTCTTGCTCCAGTCTTGGTCAGAACTAGGGTCTGGTTCAGTAAGAAGATCCGAGAACTCAAGAGGCACTCAGGAGAATCCAGCTCCAAAGATGATTCGACACCCATAAGGAGACATCGGTTCAGTCCGGAACACCGGTCAAAACCCCTTCCTCGCCGGCTCGGGGACTTGTGGAATCTACTCCTTCTCCATCTACCCAGGTATACAAAAAGAAACTCAAAGAGGTAAAGAAGGAGCCTGCAGAGAATGATCCTCTAAGAAAGCAGACAGATTTGCATATAGGGCCAGAGAACATCATTGTTCTCAGTGAAAGTGAAGAAAGTGAGATGCCCACTCCTGCAAATGCTCCTGAAGACCCAGCAGATAAGGACAAAGAGGTTGAGCACTGAACTTCCAGGTACTATTGATTCTTCTACTGCCATTGCCTCCAGTGCTCCACCCACATCTCAGCTTGAATCAGCAGCAGCACAGACCCTGAGTGTCATGAGCTCCCTATCTCTTGGTCCCCTTGCCTCTCCTGCAGATTCTTCTTCCACTTTTTCTTGGGTGTAACCTCTGGTCGACAAAAGGAAGAGGAAATCCTCCTCTCAAAGCTTGGGACCCAATTTTGATGCTGTTGCAGCCTTGTTGGGCACCACTCCTTCTCGTGCCAAGAAAGCCAGAACTACTTCCAGGATTGTGTCAGATGCTCAAGGTCAGCAATTCCTGGAGATTGCTAAGCCCACAGTGGATAAATCAGAATCAGACCTGCTGACATCTGACTTAGAGCTTTCTAGGATCCCTATGGGAGAATCTACTCCCGAAGGTGAGATTCATAACCTTCAGGAAACATTCACAAGGGTCATTGGAAGGGTCGAGAAAGGGCAGCAGACTATTGAACAGCTGGAGGAACAAGCCCAAGTTCTCACAAGCTTTATCAAGTCACTTTTGTCTAAGGACAAAGTTTTGGACCCTACCCCTTTGATCGCTCTACCGCCTCCTGTACTTCTAAGCCAAGATGAAGTGCAAGAGTATCAAAGATATGTACAAGTATTCATTCTATGGTAGAGCTATTGAAGCCATGGTGGATGACATGCTTGTTGTCGGGCTAAACTTCATCGATGAAGCTTTTAAACTACATGGAAGGGTAGATAATTTGCAATGAAGCTATCCTCTACCATTGGGGTTATGGATAAAGAGCTTAAACTGCGGAGTAGTTGTATTGTAGACCTTCGCCTCATGGGGACAGACAGGATGAGAACATCTTCTTGGTGAATAAGTTTTTGATGATGCTAAGGACAATATGTCAAAATCTTGGGTCTACAAAGATGGAATGGAAAATCAAAGTCTTGGAGGAAGCATGGGAGAAATGAAGAACAGTGGCGAAAGGAGAAGCTTCAAGACACTAGCATTCTTGCTTTCAAAGATATGCATTGTCATCTTGGGATGAAAACTCTCTGGCGTTCCCTTGTCCTTGCAAGAAATCAAAGCTCGGTTCGAGCTTTTGTCAAAGATAACCTTTTCAAGGAAGACTCCATTTCTAAGGAAAAGATGAAAGAAATTTGCTCTCTTGATCTGCCATTAAAGAAGCAAACAAAGACTATCATACTCACGTCGAGTTTGATAAAGAGATGGAGAAATGTCTGGGATTTTGGACTCAGTCTGCAACCAACACGTCAGTCCCTCGTGGCAGAGATATAGCTGAGTCATTGAAGAAGTTCAGGCAGCGGATTCTGAAGACAGTGGGTCCCTCCCAAGAGACCACTGTCTCCTTCTCTTTCCTTTCCTCTTCTTTCCTTTCTTTTCGTATTCTTTGTAATTAGTTAAGGTATTGCAATTGGCGGTACTTAACTATTCTTGATTAAAAGAAATGGTTACGAAGAGTAACCGACTTGTAAGCTATATAATGGCCTTTCCACGCCATTTTGAAGGGGAGGAAGAACTTGGATATTTTCTTTGAAAGTGTAAATAGATCTTAACGAAATCAATACAAAATGGCTTTCAATTCTTTGTCTATCGATTCTTGTTGTCTCTGTGTTTTCCTTTAGATATTGTGAAGATCATTTTGTTCCTAACTAGTTTAGTCTCTCGATTGCATCTGTTGTTCGGTTTTGCAAGTACGGTGATCTTGTCTGACAACCAAGGAGGAACTTTGTGTCCTCGATTAACAAATTTGAAGAGGGTTATTTATGGAACTTTGCGTCCTTAAATTTAATCTCACTCAACCATCGCAAATGATCTTATCTTAAAATTCCTTTGAAGCTTCACATACACAAAGAATTATTCTGCTATCTATAATTCTGATTTGATTTGCTATTCTCGCTCATCTTCTTATTCCTTTTCCTCACTCTTCATACATCGATGATCCTTGTAGAAAACACTTTCGTAATATTCAAGTTCGACCATAAAATAATGTTATGTACTTTTGTAAATAGGTTTGTTTCAGAATAAGGGAACCTCTCCCATTAAAGAGGAGGGACTTCTTGTCCCCCCCATTCGTTGTTCTTCTAAAAGTCTTATTTGAAAACCAACACACCTAAATCAAAGAATTCTCTGCACTTATGGCAACTTCGTAAGCATCAAGAAGTGTATTCCCTCCCATGGACTAGATCATAACTGCTACATCGCTATTCAAGGCTTGCAAATAGTACAAGAATGCATTATGTGCAGAAGGCTTTACGAGCGCCAGAATCCTATTCCAAGTCCTATGGAATCGGAAGTTGAAATCACTCATGTATTCTTGGGAAGCTCTCTTTATGGTAGTAAGTTGTTCCAAAAGTGATAGGTTATCACTTTTGTCTTAGAATTGTTTACATAGATTTTCTCCCAGCTCGTCCCAAGTGGTTATAGTGCCAACACCTAACCCGCGAAACCATTGAAGTGCTTTTCCCTTGAAAGAGGTAGCAAGAATTCTAACTGCAATGTTGTCTTCGGTGATATTATGTACTTTGCATGAGATCTTTGGCTACATCAAAGATATGCTCCACTTTGGAGTGCGTGAGTTTCCCCGTGTAGAAGGGAAAACTTTTGAGTGCCGCATGTATCGGGTCACATTGAGCCAACACGAGAGGGCGCTTGCATTGAAAGGGGGAAAAACTTGGTTCCTCGCCATAGCAACGAAAGGTTGATTGTTCCTGGGTGGAGGAAATATTCCGTAAGGAGGAGTTGAATGACCCCTACTAGGTAAATCTGCAACTGGGGATGTGGAAATGCCTCTTCTGCTTCTCTTTGGAGGAGACAAGGAAAGTTTGATATGCTGATACTTTCCTTTCTTTAAAGAAGCTCTTATCTGAATTCTTCGCATAAGTTATTGCACTGAGATTTGGAATCCAGAGATATAGAGTCGCCAAGTACTTTGACTTGTGTAAGTGAGAAGAGAAGTACCAACTCTGTCCCACCGGGCGTGCCAAAAACTATTGTGTGTGGTTACACGGTGGCTTAAGATTTCTTGTTTGATAATGAGACACCTCTGAAAGATGGATCTCTAACTTTTGTGATGTCCCACCGGGCGTGCCAAAAACTGTTGTGTGTGGTCGCACGGTGGCTTAATATTTTGAATGATTGTCCCACCGGGCGTGCCAAAAACTGTTGTCACCAAATCACTGCACCCTCCGAATGGCAAGGATGTGAATAGGACATTCGGTGTGATTGGGACACATAGGATCACCTCTCAAGCTATGGGACTTGGGCTCGAGGTGAACCTCCGGAGAAGGCCGGCTTCCTCTTCCTAAACTAAGTGTTGTACTACTCCTAGTGTAACAAAAATGATTATCTAGTCCTACGCTAACATTTTCATGGGGTTTTAGGGAAAGAGATTTCAGAAATGAAACTATACTAGGGATGGTGATGCACCGAATAAAGGGTGTCTTAAGTTTCAGGAAGGGTTAATTTGAAGAGGGTGTGTGCACCACAGGTCAACTTCACCTACTACAACTTAGAGAGGGTACAGGATACCACAGACTAAGAGACATGTGTTCCCTTTGTTAAACTTTATCAGACCGAGAAATATACCAGTTTCCCAGTGAAAAAGGATGAACTCAAGAAGGGTGAACAGACACCACAACTCAACTGCATGCAATACTCCACCACTCGATAAGCACAGAACTCCAAGAACTTGCAATAGAAACTTAAACTTGCACAGTGTACCTACAAGTACGAGAAAGGCACAAAGAAGCATAAAAGGATGAAAGGACAGAGATTAGTCACAAAACACACACTTTTATTGCTTGATAACATGCACAATGCATCATACATTCAGAAGAGGCAATAGTTTCCATTACAGTCTTGAAGAGGAGGCTTGAAAGTTCTCTCAACACACAAGAACAACTTGCGTAAGAGAGAGGACCCTTGAAAACTATACACTCGCTTTGAGATATCTAAGCGTCAACTTATGCAGAATTGTTGGAACCCTTTGAAATGAGATTCCAACTTACATTTATAGAAGAATATGTGAAAAAAAAGGAAAGGTCATAATTACATTCCTAAATGAAGGCCCATGATGTATTTATTGCAGTTAGTTGAACCACTTGAGAAGGTTCCATCATGGGTCATTAATTGCCTGATGACCTAGTCTTCTCAATTAATTAAAAGAATATTTAAATAATAATAATAAATATTATTATTAAAATATTTAAATAAAAATATTAATTTAATTAACATAATGTTGGGACCCCCCATTGACCCGTTTGACTTGAAGAGGAGGGGGGTCCATGTGGATAGAGTCTGCACAAATCTCAACTCGGTGAGCTTCGAATCCTCTAACTCGGTGTTGCAATCGATTTTGAACCCCACACTAACTCTTTCCTCGTCTTGGCAATCGAGCTCTTTTGCATTGAGTCCTTCAAATGGTGAGCTATCAAACTTGATTCTTATCGTTTTGCTAAAATGCATGTAGATCATGTGAACCTGGCTTAACACAAATTAAGACTCGCCTCACGAATGCCACTGCTACGGTCTTGCTTCAAACTCCAAATCGAGCCATTCTGAATTACCAAGCCATCTATATGCATTGTGAACATGAAGCTTTAAGCCCGAAATTGAAAGCCTCTACAAATACATTAAACTTCAACACCCGCGAGCTTATTCTTTATCTCGACTTGGTACCAATGTTTCCACAATATGAAAAGTTTGACTCTAAATCATACTTAGTGGATTTGATCCATAATACATTGGTTGTACCCACAGAGGTTAAACAATTCAATGAATTTAAATTATTTCACTCCTGCATGTTGCGCCATTTAGAAATGATTTTCGAGCTATGAAAATTGTTAGGGATCACGTTACGTGGCCCTATCAACACTCAATCGATTGATTTCTCTGTGATAGCTCTAGCTTGATAGATAGAGTTATTTATTCTTGTTTTGGACCACATATTCACATGCATTCCACGTTCAAACTCCATGAAACAACACCACGAGCTCTTGGTGATTCGCCCTGGCTTTGTTTTGCATATCAACCCGAGCACCCGGTTGGCTCAAACTCACTTGAATGTCATGCTTAACCCAACATTTCTAAAAAGAATGGTTTTACCACAATGTTCACGGTTCTTCCTTATCATATAACACTTGCAGTAAGAATGTTTTAGCTTGGCCATAATAAGCACAATTGTATCTTCCAAACGATGAGAAAATGCCATTATCAACAAAGACCTAATGTTGCCATGATGATGACCCAGGCTTATGCCCGTAACATGTCGATAGACACCCTTAAGACTAATTCTTGGACAAAGAGCCCTTCGGTATTTTGGCAGTGCACTCGGCAATCTCGGCTCCTTCATGTATGGCATAGGTAGCTGTGAGCTAAACAATATACTCGTTTTTCCGGAAACTAAGAAGATCCTTCATGTTACAATTTGCAACACATAAAAGGAGCCCTTCAAAAAATACGTTGAACAACTGGGGCAGCCAAGAGGACCTTGGAAAAAATGTACAGTAACAACCATATGAATTCTTCCTTAGTCATGGATCAAAGCTAATAGAAATAAAGCTAGATAAAATTAGCTTGAAAGCGCAATATAATCATCCATTAAAACGAGCTTCTCTGAACTGGTAAAAGAATATTGTTATATGCGGTTGGGGACGTACATAATGGAAGGGTATAAATATTGCCTCGCCCACGAGTTTACAAGTAACAAGGATGCGAAAAAAGCAGCCTTGACCGGGTATTTTTAGAGCTGACCTTCACATTTAATTCGTTTCTAGGAAAAGAAATGTTGAGCAATACGAATCGTTTCATTCTGCACCGTAATAAACCTTCATCTCCTGACCCGGGAAAATTTCATGAAGCCTTGAATGACGTGACTCCAATCCATCGTATACAACAGTGAATATTTGTTTCCTGCAGCTGTGCGTGGGAGCTTGTCTTGCGACCACCGAATGCTCAGAGAAGTATGCTGGCAAAGGCGAACTGAACGGGAGCTGGGAGATCTGTCTGTTGCTTCGTGAAATAGTATGAACGCTCGTGAGGAAAACCGTGTCTGTTGGAAGTGCTCAAAAGAAGGCTTCTACTGTATTGCAACACGCCTGCTGCCTGTGTGTGGGAGTTTCTGTCTCGCGACCAGAATGTTATGCGTGGTAAGCAGAATGTGTAGAGCCTCCTTCGCCCATCTCTGTGTCATACTCGACTTTGGCCAGGCTAGACAACCACGTCCAATCCGATTAAACACTTCAACTGCCTCATTCCCACGTTCTCCGACTTACCTTCCGTGTGACTCGCCCAAAGACTCGGACCACTCCAAGCTGCGCGGGGTTTTGTTTACATGGCCCATGCGGAAGTCTCATGATGGATTGCCATCGTCAAATCTCCATGCTTGGCAGTTCAACCGGATTTCTCCCCACGCGGAGTGAACAACATGGTTTTCCATCTTAAAATTTCCACTTGGCGGTGCTGCTCCAAATCTCCCCCGCGTGGAATTTCGGTCATGGTTTTCCAAACCAATATCTCCACGCCTGGCATAATAGCTCCAAATCTCCCCGTAACGGCTTGGCCAAATTAATCCACGGGCCCCGGCCTCAGCTTTTCCACGCAATCTTGGCAAGATAGTGAAATGTTTCCCATTCGCGGGATTTTCATGACGGATAGCCATCATATTGTCTTCACTTGGCAATTTGACCCGATTTCTCCACTATTCCCACCAGTGCGCGGGATCTTTTCAATGGCTTGACATCACGTCATTTCCCTTGCGCGGAAACATTGTTCTCTTGCCATGATCGTGCCTTCACTTGGCAATTTGAATTGGCTATACGCAGCAGCTACAGGGTAGAGAAGTAAACTTTATCTCAGAAATCAATCACCTCTAGAGAGAGTTAATTGTGACAAGCTGCCACAGGGCGATCCCAAGGAACCGTTGGTGTTGATCCTGATGTTCTAGTTGCATGCGACCACAGCCGTGATCAGTTGTTGTAAAATCTTGCTGCTGTAGTAGAAGAACGAGATAAAGTTTTAGTTGAGTTGTCTCGCCTTTTCATTTTGGAAATTCTCTTCCATGGAAGAAGCTCGACCAAATCTTGAGGCAGCTATTATCTCCGTCGAGTCATTAAAACTGAATTCATATTCCAACAAGGAAGCATCAATCTCTCCATGTTGAATTAAACCGAGTCGAGCTCGTCATTTCTCTGCCTCAATGAGCCAACCATCGAAACATCCTCCGCTCCTATCGAGACTCTTTTATGACAAGCCAAAGTTGGACAACCGAACTTACATTTCCTACTCATGAACTCGTCTAAGGCTTGTGATCTGAGTTATGACCGAGTTAGGACAAGGCACGAACTCCTCTGATGACTCGTCTCTTTATTCCCAATTTGACACTGTTTTAGCTCGACCGAGCGAGATAAGCTTATCGAACTCCTCGATGGCTCGCATTCTTGGAAAAAATGAGCGATCTCACCTGATGACCAGAAGTGGGTCCCTGGGACCAATGTCGTGATTTGATAGTAATAAGGTCTTGTTTTCCAATTTTTCCATGTGTGTAAAATTGGATAACAGGTTATTCTTGTGGGTAGATGGAAATTGGAGAAAGTTCCAAAGCAGTTGAAGGAAGACAAGCTTCCAATGCCAAGGATCTACGCCACTAGAATTGCAGGATTCTGTCATCAAGAGGAATAATGAAAGGTGTAAGAAAACAAGTAAACGAGGTAATGAAATTCCACCTCCTCCCACTTACACTAAAAATAAAACTAAAGGAAATTAAATCCTAATACTTCTAAAACACTCTTTCAGTTTGAACAATATAGCTTTGGTAGACAAAATTATGCTTTTCCTTGCACATTTTGTGAAGGTACTAATCATTTTGCAGCATATTGTTGGAAGAGGAAAACAATGGTTAAGAAGTTAATGCCTTTTGTGAATGATAAGGCAGGTGCAAAAGACCAATCTCACTCTGGTAAAGTGAGAAATGGAAAAAAGGTTACCTCTCCTAAACAGAGGAATCATTCTCCTAGACAGAGTTCAAGAGATGGAAAAATGGGTAAGACTCCTAAAAACAAGGAAGTTAAATTTTGTTCCCATTGTAAAAGGAATGGTCATGATGTTAAGATGTGTTGGTATGTTCCTTTAGTGCAACATTGGAAAGTTGTTAAAAAGGAAAATAATGTCAAACAAAAAATTGTTGATCTAACTCATGTAAATGCTCATTCTAGTACTAGGGAAGTAAAACCACCTAAACAGAGAAATCCAAGTAATTGGATGGGTAAAACATTCCTCAACTTTATGTTTGCATTACAGTAACTGGTGATAGTATGCAAACATTTTCAAAGCTATATTTTAGGGATTTGATCCTATGTTTATATTCAGCTTTGAAATAATTTGGAAGCATTCGTAGAGAAGATTTGAGTGATAGGTTCATCATACTCATATTCATCTTCTCACATTGTGGTTGGTTATTCCATTTTTGACAACAATATGCAGGGATATGGGCATCATCAGAATGTCTATTTTGAAACTTGTAGTTTTATAGTGTTGTCATTTGTGCAAATTTATGGATAGATTTGGGCAAATTTTATTTTTGTAACTATCATATGTGGTTGTAATTAGGGTGTAAATTTATTACACTAACAAATTGGTTTGCAAAGGCACCAGGTGATCATTTTACATATTATGGCAGTTCACCAATTTGGGTAAGCATATAGTTTATAATCTATCCCTTTACAGTTCAATGTATGGATAGAATATTTGCATATTCACGTTGATTCAGATTTTGACTATAGCCATTTTGGGCATTGATGGTTTAATTATTCTGGATAGTGAATATCTGTAGTTGTAATCAACATAATCACAAAGTGTCAGTTGAACACTAGCTTCCATTATAGATGGGTGTTATTATCTAACTTATTATTTGTGATGGCGATATAATGTTTTTGGAAGATTCACGTGGATTCAGTTGTTGACTATAGCTATTTTTGGGCGTTGATAGTCTATTTTATTCTGGATAGTGAATACTTGCAATTGTTACAGTTTCAGATGGACAGTGGGCACTAGCCTAATTGTGGGCAGTTTAGATGTCTAGTATACTGATCTGTGTTTATGAAATTGTAATTTAAGTAATTGGTTGTATCACAAAGTGACATTTGAACACTATCTTTCCGTAATAGAATGGGTGTTATTATCTAGTCAATTATTTGTGATGGCATTATAGTGGGGTATGACAGTTCACAATTGTGTGCAGAGTTGACAGGGTTGTAACGTTTCAATTGAACACTAGCTTAATTGGGTGTTATTATCTGATTGGTTATGTAATTATCTAATCAACTATTTGCATTTTATTAACCTATAATGTTATTTTGGGTTCTTTTATGTGTTTTTGCAATGCAGGAAGAGATAACATGTTTTGTGGGTTGATACACAACTTTTTGTGGACAAAAATCCTTCTCAGTAGGGAGGAGTGATCAGGGGATAAATTTTATTTTCAAATGTTCCCTAAACTTCCCTAAACCTAAACCATCGAAGGTATTCTTGAGACCTTTTCGACGGTATCTCGAAATCGGAATTGGAGTTCGTATGCAAATTTTATCACCAATCAAAGTTAAGGTTCAGAAGCGAGTCAACCTTGATCAACAGCAACAAGTGGACCAATGGCAAGGTGACACGTGGCAATTGGCGAAAAGAAAAAATTTATGGTCTTGTAATGTTTCAAAATCAGTTCCATGGTATAGAGCTCATCGCAGCTTTCTGACGCATTTTGAACGGACCAAATCTGAGTTCGTATGCGAAAGATATGCATAGTCAAAGTTGTGGTCAAATGATGACATGACACACTTTGACGTGGACAAATGGCATATTATGGGTGTGACACTTGGCAGGTTTGTAGTGGATTTGGATTTAAAATAATAATAATAATAATCTATTTAATCCATTCCACATGAATAAGCCTAAATCCCATGGGATAAGGAGGATTTTGTGGCCAAAAAGCTATTTAAAGGCTTATCCTATCCCTTTCCCACCAAATGTGGGGTCAATGGCTAAATTGGGCACCTAAACCTATGGAAGGGGGATTTGAACCCTTGACCTATGCCAAAATACTTATCATCCTTACCAACCCGCCACTTTTTAGCAAGTGATAAAGTATGAGATCACTTCTATTTAAAGGGACCTTTTGGTAGGTTTGTAGATGGATAGTGAAGGACCAGTTTGCAGAGATCACCATTTTTGAGGCACTTACAGTCCGAATTTTGCAATGGTGTAAAAAGAAAATTTGTTTATAATTTTGAGAGATTTCTAGAAATGTAAATTTTGTTATAGGAAGTGTTGTAGATTTTCTTGTGTAGGCATTTTTCCATCGCAGTTTCACATATCATGCACGAGGAGCAGGCAAAGATCTGCATTTTCCAACCACTTCTGGTCCAAATCAGGCCATGGAGTAAAAAGGGAAGTTTTTCAGAATTTCCTCTAGTTTCAGAAATGTAAAATTATTTTATTTAGGTGTTGTACATTTCAATTTGTAGAGTTTTTTGGACGTAATTGCACAAGGAAACTATCAGTGAAAATATTGTAGGGGCCACGGATGGACTTGGGAACCGTTTCGGTAAATTGCAAAGTTCCAAGAGGTCTGAATCAACTCATTTGTAGGTATAAAGGTCTGTTAAGTCAATAGTGAAGGGATATTGTACTTCATTGGGAAATAATAGATCAATTCACTTTCTGTGAATCCGAGACGTAGCCTTCGGGTGAACTCCGTTATCAAGTTCTTGTGTTGTGGATTTGATTTCAATTTTTAGAAGCTTTTGATCAGATAAAAACATTCAAGTTAGTTTATTTGATTAATTATTAAAACAAGCACAAAATTGGAGTAAATGGATTGAATGGAAATTTCAGTATCCATAACCCACAACAAGATCTGCATACACTTATCAACTTGGATTCAAATTTCAGTTTGATTGTGTGATTTGAAATCAATTGTGAATTTTAAAATGGATTTGTAATAGATTCAGTACATTCACTTAAGTTGAAAAAATCAAGGATAATTGATTTATTTGGAAGAATTTAAGGATTTGGGTTTCAAGAACTCCCAAAATTAGCTTAAACTCTTAATCAGTTGTCAAATTTTTAAATATGAGAATTTTCTAATCTTGAAAAAAAAGTACCATTTTCAAATCAAAGAGCCCTAATCGAGCTTCCACGAAACCTAAGTATGCCTATCAAAACTTGTGCACCCGGATTCCTCTACTCACGATGGTGGCACTTCCTCCACGAGCCCTAAGAGATTGAACTACCTTGATCGAAATGATGGCATTTTTAAGAAGGTTTCGTGCAAATAAGGATCCCACTTTGGCCCTCTCCTCATGCTTAATGATTTATGACAGGTGTGGGAAGATCTAGAGATGGCGATGGTAGCCCTAAGCCAAGGGTTGTGGAAGGATCAACATTTTCTGGGGTATGCGGTTGCAAGAGGGGGTTTTTCCCTATTTCTTCCCCTATTTGGCATGTTTCTTCCTCATTCGGAAGTCAATGTGGTTGAGAATGAAGGACCTCCCTTGCTTGTGAGAAGGATGACCTCTCCTTCACAAAGGCGTTGTAGGGTAGGATATCTCCCAAACCCATAGCCCTGCTAACACCACTCCCATAATCACATTTGGGGATGAATTTATTGATTTGAAAGTTACTACTGAGAACTGAAGCACGCCCGATCTATAGATTTATCAGATTTTGGCCCGACTTATCTATCCTTCATGATTGGATCTCGACCATCGGATCCTACTTCTTACCTTTGGAAGGTTAGATCTTTATCCATGTGCAAAAGGAACATTTATTTCTACTTTTTCTTCAATAGATGATAATGACACTGTAACTAGAAATCTATGGGTATGTCAATCATGCTACCTGGCCATGAAACCCTGGTTCCCATCTTTTAACCCGGTCACTGAATCCTTTTCTTGCAAATCGGTCTAGATTAGATTGCCTCATTTACCTCTACAATTTTGGGACCATGCCTGTCTGATATTCATTGGAAATGTTTTGGGTAACATTTTAAATATTGACTCCCAAACCACTAATTTTACTCACACAACTTATGCTAGAATTCTAGTTGAGATTGACACCTCTAAAAACCTTCCTGCTAATATTGAGCTCAAAGTTCAAAACAAAACATGGACACAACCTTTATACTATGAAGGCTTACCCTTTATATGTAGAAGGAATTTCACTTTAGGACACACTCACACTCGATTATGGGATGGCAAAGCATAAAAAGAGAGAAACAATTGGTGGAAAAATTCCCTCCCAAAACATTTAGTCTTTAATACTAAGGGATAATTGGATTCAAATACTGGACCAGTTGAATTGGCAGAATCAGTCCTTAAAATCTCTTAGAGAGATTCCAGTGGATGGAAACAAGGGGAACTCAAATGGTGAAATTCAGACAAACAAGAATGTTGAACCAAATGCTCGCATAAGTGGCTAAGGAAAATATCCCACCTCCTTTTCCTTTGGAAAACAATACATATCTCTGTTGTTTGACGCTCCGGGAGCTATTCTCCCTATTGAGGAGGTTTCTAATGGGTGGAAAATGGTACAAAACAAGAAAAAATCCTTTCACAAGAAAACCATTTCTCCTACCTAATTGTCTCTTTTCACGGTGGGCTACTATTTCTTTTTATTTCTTGGTGTGTTAAACAATTCTATGTAATTTTCTTTTCATCATATTACTACATTTTTGTATCATTTTAATATTCTTCTATAACCTTTAAAACACTAAATTAATTCTCAACCGATAACCAAAACTATATAGAATAGTGTGAAATTTATTGGACAAAACGGAATAACACTTTACTAATATTATATATATACTATGTATCAATAAATTTAAAATAATTAGTAAGAAAACATTTTGATTCAAAGACCACAATTTTGGTAAGTTTTGCAATTAGATGCATTGAGCTCAATTATATCTCGGAAAATGCATGCACCCTCCATCTCTCCAATATTGATCCACCTTATATAGTTGTTAATGACACATGGACAAGTAGTTCCAACCATGAGGCTAGCAAGAATTAATGGCAATGTCATATAAGATGGACGGAAAATATCCGCATGAAGAAATGAATGTTGGTTCTCGCTCAATTGATGCGAGTGAAATTGAAAGGAATAGCATTAAATGGTATCCTAATCTTCTTCATTTCATTCTCGATCATTAATGCAGAGCTTCATTTTATAAAACCCTCCTTAGAAAAGTGGCTACTACTTGATTTGTACCATATGCATCATGTTTAATATATTTGATTTTCCTGTCGTTAGAGAAATAGAGAATCTTTTCGAATTAATGTAGAAAGATCTTCAAGTGGAAATATACATAAATAGATGCTAATGATCTTGGCTCAACATCAAACCCGGTGTTTGGTAAGATACTTATAAATTTTCATGATATGTGATAGCCTCTCTCAAGTGGAGATTTTAGACTTGTGTGGAATAAATATGTCAACTATTAGATTTAATCTTAGGTTGTAGACACCTATAGTTTGGCCAATGCACTATTATGAATAATATTGCACTAGTTGTGCTTCTCCCTACAAACCAACGATACACCGCCGGTTCAACCTATCTAACTTTCTTCCTACGACATCCCTTTTGTCATTTTTCCTCTTGTAAACCATTTAAACAAGCTATAATAGCTTCATTCTAACTACATTAGCTTCTTACTTTCTTCCAGTCCACTTCTATCACCTTCCTAGCCTATCAATCCATTCCATTGGATTGATCTGACCCTTCAAAACTCTCTCCAAACCCTAATCACCTCCTAAACATGTTTAATTAAGTTTAAACATGGTTTGTCACTCCCTAAACCTAGTCAAAGTAAGCTTTGACTTGCTAAAAGTGTTTTTTGGAATTTAGTGTTTGTCCCGCATGCACTCAAGTTTCCCATTTTCCCAAATGGAAAACTATATATAGGGCTAGACCCCCTCTCTCATTTTCAAGAATTCCTTCCTTCTTCCTAAGCATAGATTATAGAATTTTGCATCTAGGTTCTAGATTTCATTTCTAGTTTAGATATTGAGCTATTTACTTCATTTTTGTATTGTTAATCCAATTTATAGGGTAAAGGAGAAGAACCATTGGCTTAAAGGCCTATAATGGGGAGATCTCTTTCTCTTAATCACTAAAGTTGATTGCTTAGGACTTACTAGGTTCATTATTTCAAGCTTTCAAAGAATAGAGGTAGTTCTAATTAGCTTAAATTTGAGTGTTTACTTCATAATGCATGTTAGTTAGAAAATATTGCTCATTTCTTATCGGATGGTCCATTGATTTTTTGCTTACATCCTTTGGGGATTCTTTAGGAATTCTTACCCCAAAATCCATGGCTTTCACAACTTTTATTTGAACACATTTGGCATGCCCGGTGGGACTCTTATGTCCATCCTCCATTAATGGAGGTCATTTAGGTTTTTCAAAGTTATTTTAAAGCTTTTTTAGTTTAAATCACTTGTTATTTCCTCTTTTCTATTTTAAACCTTGGATTAATGAACTCTATTTACATGCATTTGTGGGTTTAACATAGAAATAGGAAGCTTTGACTAACCAATAACCTGTTTGCTCTTAAAATTTTGAAAATCCGTGTTTTTGCAGTTTTTATAGAAGGCACGCGTAGGTGTTTTAAGGTGGCGCGTACACGTTGATATACACCTGCGTCTCGTCGAAAGGCCACATACTCGTGAGGGTGTCTCTATGTTTATTAAAAAAATCTACAGGACGTGTCTGCGTCTCCTCGCGCTTTGTCCGCATCTCCGTCTCTCTGGACGCGTCTATGTAAATATTTTGAGACTTCTTTTCACTTGGGCTACGTATTCGCCGGTAGGAGCGCGCTCGCATTGAAATCCTAGTGTACCCATTGGATTAGGGCACGTAGGTTTTGGTGACTGTTTTGATCTTAGTAGACCCATGTAGGTGTTGGTATAGGCGTGTACCCATTGATTGGGGTGCGTACATGTTGGTTTGGGCGCACAGGTGTTACTGTCAAAATTAAAAAAATTACAGTCTGTTTTAGTTGTTTATTTGACATTTTTGATGCAGTTTCAAAAAGGTTTCGAGTGTTTTAAAATAGGACTATCTCTTTTAAATTTTAGTTTGCATGATTAAGTGTTTTTCATTCCGTAGCTTAAAATTAGAATTTGTGAAAGGTGTGTATGCTCTCTCCTTGCGCTTTCCAAAGCAATCTTGGAGATCAAAAGCACTTGCACAAAATCTATTTTACACATTAAAAAAACTTTCTTTTTAAAAGATAAAGTAACATTTTTATGTGCTTTTAGTAGGATTTCCACTTTGCGTATGCTTTTCCTTCACGCTTTTGGGCGATCTTAGGTGTAGACACTTAAAATTGGTTACTCAATTTAGTGTCCCTCTCATCCATTTACTTGCTTAGGTAACCTGGGGCACGTTTACGTCACCAACTATCCCCTTGGGATATTATCCAATTTGTGATTTAATCACTTATTCCAAATTTAATTCATCCCATCACATCTTACCCATGAGTGATTAAATATTAAATATTTAATTACGCTTCTTCCCATGCATCTTAATCACTTATCCACCCCAAATTTATTCTATCCATGTATCACATCTATTTTTAATCTTCCCTAAGCAGGATATTTTCCCGTAGTCGGGATAAGTCTTATCTTTCTCGAAATCGATCATTTTTGGCCACCTCGGGAGTCTTTTCCGTGATCGGGCGCCGACCCATATGGTCGGTGCCGATTTTTGGGAGCGGCGCCGATTATAAAGAAAGTCGTAACTCGGTTCAGGATCAAGAAGAGATCACGAACGAGCGAAAAAAGCTTAACGGGTAAAAGAGAGCACTTACGCACGAACAGAGAGCGAGAGAGATACAGGGTGTGAGAAAGAGAGATCTTTTTAGCATCAATTGTCTCAGATTAGGACAGATCCTGTCCAAATCAATCCCTGAGAGGAGCACCGTTACTCTGTCCCTGTCACGACCATCTATCATCTGGTGACTCTGTTCCAGTATCTCGCCAACTTCGGCACATCCAGCAGACCACATTCACCTTCCAATTCCCGAATCTTGTCGCACAGTCCCTGATTGATTGATCTGTCTCCAGTCGACGCCGATCTTATCCAGTCGACGCCGATCCTCTCGGTCGGCGACGCCGGTCTCAATCGACGCCGATTCTACCCAGTCGACGCCGATTTCTCTGCAGATAGGTAAAAGGATACAGGTAACACAAATCCAGCATTTATTTCATAGTTCCCTGTTTTTCTGTACTTTCTCTCTGCTGTTTAGATTCTGTATTATTACTGCAATCAGAAAATCTAGTCTTTATTTACATCTTTTATCGGTATGCTTCTTTTCTTAATTGAAAATGTGGAATGACATCTGCCGAGGAAGCTTATCGCTTAGGACCGCTTCTCCTGGATCCACTTAAATATCTTTTAACGTGGTCTTTTTCTGTCAAGCATCGGTGTTTTGCAGGTTATTCGGATCTATTGTGCGAATTGCTCGTGTGCGCCCGTCTTGTCTACATCGGCTTCCTCATCCATCTACATCTTCATCAGGTATCGATTTCATTGGAGTTTTTCAGGTTTTTTGTGTTTAGTTTGGTGCATTAACTTGGACAGGTAACAAGCGCAAAATTCTTGATCTACATTCTGGCACGCCCGGTGGGACCCAACCAAAGTCCCTTATTGGTAAGTTCATTTCTTTTCTAGTTTTGAACTTTGTTCTTTTTCTTCACTGATTTCTATCAGTCCTATTTGAGCATTTCATTGCATCATTTCAATCTTGCTTTTTTAGGCGAAATCGTTATCTTCGAAATTTTTCTAGTTCCTTAAAATAGAAATTTTTCGTTTCACCATTACCTGGATATATCTTTCTGGGTTTTCTTTGGTGTTTGCTTAACCTCTTCTTGCGGAGCACTTTGCTTGTTCGTGGGATTGTTCGAGGGGAAGAGCTCAACAACGCGCTTTTTGAAGTCCACACACCTTGGAGAGCTAAATCTACAGGTATTCCTCTTTTACGGTGTTTTCTCCTTTTTAGGATTTCTTTGTTGGTTGCCTATCACATCCAAACACTTTGATTTTTGGTGCTTAAAAAGAACTTAATCGCATTTGGGAAATAATCTGTTTGACTTGTCTTCATCGAAATCAAACACTTCGTTTTTAAGTGCTTAAAAAGAACTTTTCCTTTGTCATTGCTGCATGCTTTTCATCTAGTTTTAATTAGGCTGGAAAATTGATCAAAATTGGTAGTGACACTATTTGATTTTTATTTTACACCCTTGCACACAAAGCCAAAATCACTAGGTATAAAGCATTTAAACAAAATTCCTTCCCTGGCCTCGCTTACTTGGAAGTGATATCCAAGAGGAAGAGCCTACGCGGTACTCAGGCCGCGCTATAAATTCACGGAAGATTTTGGTATATATTGGCAAAGCACCCGACTCCCTTATCGCAGCAGTGTGTGAAGTGTGGGGGTAGGCCCCTATATCAAGCCACGTACTAGTCTTTTACTGAAGTGCCTTCGAGACTCCTCACCAAACATTACCCAAACCATCCTTAGTTTGGCTATCTGAGTAGTTCCTATTCTAAAAAGCCTTCCCTAACATTTTCTTTTCTTAAAAGCATTAAAATTTAAAGGAGATAATCACTTGCGCTGCTTGAATTATCTGTGCATTAGTTAGGTCACTTTTCTTGTCTGTGTGTTTATGACGGTTATCACCCGATCACAATCCAGAAGAATGGCTCAACTAGTTCCTTCTTCCTCCGAGATCACCACTAGTGTGGAGGTTTCGGCACCCCCCCAATCTTCCTCGGGACCGCTGTTAGTTGGGTCCCCATCCTGGTCATATAACCCTTTCCATCAAGCCAAAGCAATCCCATCACGTCCAGCTTCCCCTAGTCCTTCGGAAATATCATCTGACTCGGAGTATGTTCCCCGCGGGGATCCTGAATTCCAGGCATTCCTCGACCGTAACCCGATAGCCCTCATGGACTACCTAGTACACAAGTCCATTCGAATATCTGATCAAGGGCCACCAATCCAACAAGTGTACGATTATCCTCGTGGATCATCCCAAGCCTTTGTAGAGCAGTTTGCACCATCTCTTTTACCTCGAGCCACGGAGAAGGGCGAGGCCCCTATGCCTCCCTTTTCTCTTCCACCTTCCATATCGACTAATTCCCAAATAGTCTTACCTATCCCTAACACCGCAGTTACCTCGAATATTCCACCACCTACTTCTGAGAGGTCTTCTGCCCTTGCTATAATGAATGCGTCTGCACACCCGCATGTTGCTGTTAATTCATCTATGCCCTCCATTGTGTCCCAAGGTCAGTACCTCTTCATGAGCCAACCCCCTCCGAATAGTCAGTTGGCTCCTACTTCTCGTCCTCTAGGGGGTATTTCCTCCAATGTTCCAGCAACTGTGACCTTCGCCCATCAGCTAACATCGGCACCCTTAATACCTAACCCGGCAGTAGAAGGCCCCTTTCAGGTCTTGTTCCCCAACATGTCCAATCCAACCAACACCCATGTTCCTCAATCCATCCCGATCCAATCAACAAACATAGGAGTCCACCAATCACAGGCTCCATCCGTCACTCAATCTTTATTTTCTCAACCACTTATTATCTCACAGCCTGCCTATACGCAAGCTACCTCACAGCAAATACCCCACCCGGTGTCACCCAGAACACCTGGTTATTCCTCTTATCATCCTATCCATCAACAGATGAATCCCCCATTGACACCTCAACAACATCCACCACTTGCTTCTTATGTAGGACATACCAATGTACCGCCTCCTCAATCGGATGTGGTTCAAATTCTCTTCAAGAAAATCGCAGACTTGGAAGCCTCCACAAAAGGGGCTCGTCCCTCATACTCCTTTGAAGAAGTGTGTAATGAACCCATTCACCCTTCAGTGGCTTTTAAGCCTTATCCTCCCCAATGGGAACTTCCTAAATTTTCAAAATTCCATAGTCGGGAAGACCCTCAACAACATCTGCGAGCATTCAAACATGCTTGCTATCTCATAGTCCAAGATCAGGAGCTCATGCTCCGTACCTTTCCTATGTCTCTAGCAGGTCCTGCTTTAGACTGGTACAATAACATCCCTCAACATTCTTTGTTTTCCTTCTCTCAATTGGCCCAGATGTTTGTTGAAAACTTTTCAATAAATATCGCACATAAGATCTCGATCACAGATCTTTATAACATTCGCCAATTCGATGATGAGTCTATTGCAGACTTTGTCGCTCGTTGGAGAGGGATAATCAACCAATTGTCTTTCTCCCTTCCTCAATCCCAACAAATCGAGTTGTTTACTTGATCTTGTGCTAATCACATTTCTTCTACTTTAAGGATCCAAACCTTTCATACCTTTGAGGAAGCCTTCACGATGGCACGCAAACTTGAATCTCGCGCCATTGAGCAAGGGAAGCTAAAACTTCGCTCTAAATCCAAACCAGATTTTTCTCGGTTTACCAAACCAAATTCTTCTCCTTCTAAAGACAAAAATCAAGGATCCACCAACGCCATCGTATTAAAAGCATCACGAGCCGATAATACTTCTAATCAAACACCACGAAGAGACCCTTCATCTGCTCGAAAAGGGGCTTCATCATCTCGATCCTTCGCTCCATTGGGGGAATCATATGCCTCTATCTTAGAAAAAATGTTGGAAGTTCGCATGATCGAACTTCCCCCCATTAGGGATATTGATGAAAGCCGAGAACGCCCATTCTCGGTATAGGAAAATGATTTACGTCATTATCACGTAACCAAAGGTCATGACATCGACGATGTCGACTTTCAAAAATCTTGTCCAAAAATTCATTGACAAAGGCGAACTCATTCTCGACAACCCAAATGCTCCCCCAAATCAGGCGCTCGATGTTTTTAAAAACCTTTTCCCAATCATGCCCCGAACCATAATGCTTCAGAATCTCAAAAATCAAACACTCACACCATCAACTTCATCTCTACCGAGGACTCTTCTTCTGAAACCAATCCATCTGCAAACCCATCAATCGAATCAGGACCTCCTTCCACTTCATCAATCACTGGAATTCCATTATCTTCAGATGGCCCACCTTTGAATATTCCTACATTACTAAGCACGGAGTCATCTTTCTCCGTTCCTTTGTCTGACCTACCATCCATACCCGAGACAGTGTCATCCTCATCTGTCTCATCATCAGACATTCTTTCAATACTCGAGGCAATTACATCCCTTCGAGTTTCCACTTCAGACACATCCACTTCTGTTGCTCCCATTCCCGCTGCAACTATGCCCTTGGTGAACGTACCTATCATTGTGCCAACTTCAACGGAAGCATCTTCAATTTTGACCCTTCCTATCTCTTTTCCTACAGTAGTTTCACCCATGATTACTGCATCAGAAGTAGTCCCTTCGCAAGGAACTGCTTCGTCATCACCCCCTTCTTCCATCACCAATGTTACTTCACCTATTCAGGAAAAATCAAAAGAAGTAGCACCAACACCTATACACTCGGTTCCTGAACCTAAACCGAGACAACCAAAATCTAACATTACACCATCAGTATCTCCCCATTTGCTTCCCCCAAAAAGGTTACAATCACCTTATGCCGTTGAAGTCGTCACCATCCCTGAAAAAGGAAAGCCCATATTTCGGACCATCAAGACTCTTGGTGCTCTTCCACAAAAATCTCTCTCTACGCCTCATAAACGATTGGATTTGCCCGCTGAGAAGGCGTCTTCTTCTACACACTTATCAAAGCCATCATCTTCTTCTACAACACATTCTTCACCAATACCCCGAAAAATAGACTTACCTACTAAAAAGACGTCACCTCTTCTATCAGGATCATCATCTTCATTACCAAAAACCAAGGCACCCTATGTCCCTCCGATTACACCTACTTTGGGAGCTTCTTCCTCTTCTAAACCAACATTATCTAAATCATCAGTAAATTCGACCAAGCAACCCCCTTTGTCTCCAAAGACCGCAAAATTTGTCACATCTCCATCATCTTCAAAATCTATTTTAGGGGCTCCTCCTCCACCAAAGTCAATCATGTCTCACTTACTCCCATCTCAAGTGCCCAAGACTGCTCCTCCAAATGTCCAAACAAATAAGAGGATTCCTAAACAAACTGTTAAACCTAACATGCAAGTCCTCTTACCTCGGCAGTCGGTTAATGTGAAAGAACCATCTTCATCATCTCTATCCTCATCTTCGTCTACCGGATTCTACACCGAAATCCTTCATCAACTTATCCAATCTTCATCCATAACCCTTCCTCCGATTAAACCTTATAACCCTAAAGGAGTCAAACCTACCTGGTTTAACTCTGATCTGATTTGTGCTTACCACCGTACTCCGGGTCATGATACTGAGGGATGTAAAGCTCTTCAAGCCGTTATCAAGAACCTTCTGGAAGAAAGTGACCTTTTGCTGGAGGAGGAGGAACAAGTACCTCCTGTCACCTTAGCCCCATCCAAACCTCAACCATCCACTCAGACCTCTAGTGGTTCCACTCCACTTGATCTTCCACCTTCTCAAATTGACACAATCCATATCGCCACTAGAACCCAACACTATGATAACCCATCTTCATCTTCAGCATCTCGACCACGGGTTGTCATTTCTGCAGCCCCTGAAGGCGTTTCTCCTTCCTCATCAGCCCCACGACCCAGGGTCTCTATTCGTGCTGCACCTCGGGCTCAAGTTCCCGTGTCCGTTGAGGAGAGTGTTATGAAACAACTCACCCAGGCTCCGGTCAAAATGTCTCTTTTTGACCTCATCCAATCCTCTCCACAACATCGCCAGGCTCTAATCGATAATCTGCGTCGCATCGCAGTGAATTCCGATGAGCCCCAGCCCTTCGAGTTGGTTGTTGGACTGAATAGACCATCAACTACCATTTCTTTTGAAGATTCAGAAATTCCTTCTCTTTCTTCCGAAGATTTGGAGGCTCCCCTCTTCATCACAGTCCAAATCAATAACACTACCTTAAAACGTGTTATGATCGATAGTGGAGCTGCACTCAACGTCATCTCCTCGCACACATTCGAACAACTTAAGTTACCAAAGAATGTGGTGTCACCCCGCCCTTTTCCCTTCGATCATTTAACGATCAGCTAGCAGTTACTTTAGGAACTGTGGTCTTACCCATTCGAGTAGGTAAGAAGCTGCTTCATGAACTCTTCTACATTGTCGAAGGAAAATTCCACTATAACATGATCCTCGGACGCTCCTGGATTCGCGCAATGCATTGTGTCCCATCCACCCTCCATCGATGCTTAAAATATCAATATGAGGACAAAATATATACTCATCCAGGAGATCCTTTTCCTTCCGCACAATGCGACATGACCACAAGATCTGCCCCTTTAAAAGAAAATGCATGTTCTCCTGACGGGGCCTCATCTTCTTCCATACCTGTAACCAAACTACCAGATTTACAAAATCTGGAAGAGACATTGCAGTGTTTCTCACTAGGAGAGCTTCCTCTCTTTTCTTTTGATGCCCATCTCAAACCTAATGAGTATGGTAGACCAGACAAACAACCTGAATATCAACCAGGTCTCGGTCGCATCGTCACCATTGGTCTGCCCAATCAACAGACCAATTTCATCTACGGTGGTCTTGATACGCCTCATTATCGCCCGGATTCTCCTCCTAGAGCCAAACCTTACCTAACAGGGTTTGATTATCTACAGAATCCCACGTTTGCAAAAACTTATCTATATCGATGCGCGTGGAAAGGTTTTGGCCTCGGAAAATATGAACAAGGTATACATGACCTCAAGTCCATTCCTACTCTCATGCCACATCAGAAATTTGGTTTAGGATTTAAACCTCTTTCAAAAGCCACCGTCACTATTCTTGATGAGCCTCTTCCTACTGAAGAACCATCTTCCCCCACCAAGTCAGAAGCATCACTTGATGTGGACGATGACATTTCCATCCCACCTAACTTTTTTTTTTTGATCAATACCATTTCCTTAGGGCCGTTAGTCTATGAGACTAACAATCGGTCCGCTTCTATACCATTAATCTTCCCTGAAATAGTTGGAGACGACTCTCCCACTATCAACACTATCCACTGTGCGGATGATGATTCTGTCCTCACCTATCTAGGGGCAGAGGATTCATATCTTCCCAAGACTATTCCTTCTGACACGTCTACCCTTCTCAACGAAGCCACTATCGACCTTAATATAGGGACTTCTGAAGACCCTCGCATCATTAAGGTCGGCCAATCCCTTAATCCACAGGAATTAGGGGACTTTACCGCTTTTCTTTCCAAACATCGTCAAGCCTTTGCTTGGTCATACGAGGATATGCCAGGACTCGATCCCGATATTGTGGTCCACAATATCGTTACCCTTCCCAACATCAAACCAGTTAAGCAAAAATTGCGTAAAATGCACCCTAGAGTAGCCCTTCTTGTTAAAGAAGAATTACAGCGCTTGCTCTCGGCTAACTTCATCCAACCCATCGATTATCCACAATAACTAAGGCTACTGGGAAGATTCGAATTTGTACCGACTTCCGGGATCTTAATCTTGCCTGTCCAAAGGATGATTTTCCTCTTCCTAATATCGACCAACTCGTAGATTTAACTGCGGGTCATGAGATGCTTTCTCTTATGGATGGTTTCTCTGGATATAATCAAATCCTCATCGCACCAGAAGACCAACATAAGACTTCCTTCATAACCCCTTGGGGGACCTTTTGCTATCGTGTCATGCCTTTTGGCCTTAAGAACGCGGGAGCAACCTATCAACGAGCAATGACATACATCTTCCATGATCTCTTACACAAAACTGTGGAGGATTATGTTGACGATCTCCTCGGCAAGTCCAAGCATCGCCAAGATCATCTTTTCATCCTTGCACCTCTCTTTGAGAGGCTTATCCGCTTCTGTCTTCGTCTAAATCCAGCTAAGTGCGTGTTTGGCGTTCTCACTGGTAAACTTTTAGGTTTTATCATTTCCATCAGGGGTATTGAAGTCGACCCCGCAAAAATAAAAGCTATCCTTGAGATGCCTCCCCGTCCAACTTGAAGTAACTCCGCAGTCTCCAAGGACGTCTTCAGTCAGTGCGTCGTTTTATCTCCCAATTATCGGACCGTTGTCAACCTTTTCACCATCTCCTCCGTAAGAATGTTCATTTTGAATGGGATGAGCATTGCCAAAAGGCCTTTGATGATCTCAAAGCTTATCTTCTTTCTCCACCTGTGCTTACACCTCCACGCGAGGGGAGCCTTTCTATCTTTATATCTCGTGATGACCATGCTCGGGAGCCATGATTTCGCATCGGGACACTTGTGGTAAAGAACAAGCTGTCTATTACATCGATCGCACCCTCCATGAGTATGAAACACGTTACTCGAAGTTGAAAAACTATGTTGCGCTCTCTTCTTTGCAACTTCTAAGCTTCATCATTATCTCCTTAATCACAAAACTTACATTGTCACAAGTGTCAATCCCCTCAAGACAATTCATGCAAAACCTTATCACAATGATCGCATCACTCGTTGGCTTATGCTTATGACTGAGTTTGACCTCGAGTTTATCCCGCAAAAGTCTATCAAGGGTCAGGTTATTGCAGATCAATTAGCTGATGCTCCTCTTCCGGACACTCGTGACCCCCTTGCTCAATTCCCCGATGAGTATATCCAACAAATTGATTTTGGTCTATCTCCATTTAAAGTAAAGCTCTTCTTTGATGGATCCAAATGCCAGCAAGGGGGAGGTGCGGGTTTCGTGATGATTCCTCCTTGGGGTATGCCTATCCCAGTCGCACACAAATTGAACTTTGAGTGCACCAATAATATGGCTGAGTACGAAGCTCTTGTCTTAGGTCTTCAAAATGCCATTAATCTCGGCGCTCGTCATATTGACATCTTTGGTGATTCTGAACTCATCGTTAATCAGGTCACGGGTGTCTATCAATGCAAGAATGATATCCTTCAAAAATATCGTGACATCGTTCTTGCTCAGCTCCAATCTTTCGATAAGTTCACTATCCAAGCCATTCCTCGTACTGCAAATCAATTCGCAGATACCATGGCCTCATTAGCCTCACTTATCCCCTTTTACCGAAGACTCACGTCTTTATGTGGCTGTGCAACGATTAGATCAACCATCTCATCTTGGGCAACTAACGTCAATCAATGCTGTCACAACCCATACTCAGGATGAGTGGTATCAACAGATAGTTGATTATCTATCTCATTCGGTGCTTCCTCCAGATCTGACTTCCAATGGTAGAAGATCTTTTGTCCAACGCGCCAACCGCTATACTATTCTAGGTGGCCTTCTTTACAAACGCGGCTTTGATGGTATTTTGCTTCGATGCCTCAAAACCCATGAA
Source organism: Taxus wallichiana var. yunnanensis (assembly GCA_018340775.1). Classification (NCBI taxonomy): domain Eukaryota; kingdom Viridiplantae; phylum Streptophyta; class Pinopsida; order Cupressales; family Taxaceae; genus Taxus; species Taxus wallichiana. Next base: position 526,271,149 of record CM031234.1, read on the forward strand.
TCATCTAAAGCTATTCCAGGAGGTCCATGACGGTATTTGTGGTGGACATTTTAGTGGCTTAGCTGTAGCCAAGCGCATCTTACGTTTGGGATATTATTGGCCTTCTCTTAATCAAGATTGTTGTGAATACACTAAGAAGTGCGTCAAGTGTCAGCAACATTCCAATCTCACGCACATCCCTAGTCAGGCTTTGCAACCTGCGGCGGATTTGTGGCCTTTTTCACAGTGGGGTCTTGATCTTATTGGTCTCATCAATCCCCGTTCTTCACAGCGTCATCATTCTATCATTACTGCCACTGAGTACTTTACTAAGTGGGTAGAAGCTATCCCTCTTTCTTCAACAAAGGCTAAACCCATAGTTGATTTCGTCTATCAACACATCATTTGTCGCTTTGGCGTTCCACACAAGCTAATCACAGATAATGGTAAGTCCTTCAAGAACGCCGATTTGCAAAATCTCTGCAACGCTTTCAATATCAAGCTCAGTTTTTCTTCTCCATACTATCCTCAAGCTAATGGTCAAGCCGAAGCTTCCAATAAAACTTTGCGTAATATCCTCGCAAAGGTAACTAGTCGAGCTGGTAGGGATTGGCATTTACATATCCCTTTTGCTCTCTGGGCTTATCGGACTAGCATTCGTACCCCTACTGGTGCTACTCCTTTCTCTCTCGTCTATGGGTCTGAGGCCGTCCTTCCTTTGGAGGTCCAAATCCCATCTCTCCGTGTTTCTCTCAGAGAATTTGTCTCCGATGAGGATTATCATCAAAATCGTCTAGCACAACTTGAATTATTAGATGAGCGGCGTCTCAACGCTCTTGAACATCATCAAGTCTATCTTGAGCATGTCAAACGTGCTTATAACAAGCACTTGCAACACCGTGACTTCAAAATTGGTGACCTTGTTCTTAAGGAAAATCAAAATGTCACTACGCTCGAAAGAAGTCAACGTGGTAAGTTTGCTCCCAACTGGATGGGCCCCTACATTATCACTCATAAATATGGAGTGCAGGGCTTATCGTCTATCTTCTATGGATGGCGTACCTGAAGCGGAACCTCTTAATGCTTTGCATTTACAGCCCTCCTATTGTTAAAATCTATCTTACGCAAATCTAGTCGCAACTCAGATCTTTCATCCGTCCTAATAACCAGTCATCTACTTTCGTGGTGATTTGAAATTGTGTGGTTCTCCGCCTATTGCCTCGTTTACCTTAAATATGAGTATCGCGGCTCTACTCATTGCACGTTTCTTTTGGATATGTTCCTCCTCATGGCAGGAATACCTTAATCACCACTTCATCTGTCCCAAGTACTTATCTTAATCGGATCTACTCGGGGCATGAGTGCATGTTCTTCTATGTTCTCTTCCCCTTCATCTGATCTATCTAGGTCTAAACTCAGCTTCTTCCAAAAAGTTCCAAAAAAAAAAAAAAAAAAAAAAGAAGAAAGAAAAGAAAAAGATGCTATCCAAAAAGATAGACTCGATCCTGAAGGACAACTATCCATACATTATCAAGTGAATCAAAAAGAAAAAATATAGACCATGCCCTTGAAGGATGGCTATTATCAAAATTCTAAAAATATAGACCATACCCTCGAAGGATGGCTATCATTAAAATTCAAAATACAGACCGCTCCCTTGAAGGACGGCTGTTCCTCAATGAAAAATTCAAGGCTTTTTATAATTCATCACCTTCCGGTCGGTCTATACACTTTTAGCATCCTTTGAAAGACTTCCCGCATCGATCGGTCTTTCTATATCAAGAAAACTTCCCCATTGATCGGTTTGCTTTTCTCACAAAATCATGAAGTGAGATTTAAGACCTTTTGTCGATCATATGGAGAATCCTATTTTCCCACTATGGACATGTATTCTGTTCCTTGTAAGTTCCGACAAGATACTTACTTACTTTTCTTTCCGTTTCTATCCTAGATCGGGTTTGCGACTAGTTAGTGTCAGATTTATTTTAATCTTATATAGGGCCTTATATGCTTGGTCTTTTGGTTTCCTTTCTGGATTTTATCTATGGTCGGTTGGAGGTCCAACTTATCATTTTTCTTCTTCTCCGAATATCTTCTCTTTTAAGTCACGATTGTTTCCATTTACATCTTTGGCTCTTGCATCCTGTTAAATTGACATTTCACATGTTAATTCAATCACAATTTATTTTCTATCAAAATTCCTCTTATCTATCAAAACATCTATCTTTATTCATTTCTCATTAAAATTACATTTATCTATATCTAAATCTATCCATCAAAATGTACATCCAAGGTACATTACATCTATCTATATCTAATCCATACATCAAACACATCTGTCTATCTATCCATCAAAATATTTAAACACATGTACATCCAAGTTACATCATATCCATCTATCAAAGTTCTATCCACATCACATCTATCATCTATCAGTCTATATCTATCCAATCACATCTATTTTATCCTCTATCTATATCCATCTACCCATGTATATCAAAACTAAAAGCATAAGTACAAGTATATGACAAATAACATGATAAATCTATATATACATGTGTGTCTGTACAAAAATGGGTGGCTTTCAATCAAGCCATCTATACAATGCCTTCCAATCGAGGCTACATCACTATACAAATACAAAATCTATCAAATCTCTATATAGTAAAATCTGAAGCGTGGAGGACACTATCTCCTCCACCCTCCTCTGCACCTGGCTGTCTCTCCTGGCCGCCGCCTATCGAGCTCGATGCACTGCTGCTGGAGGTCTCGGCCCACCTCGATCTCTCCCAGTACTCCCTCCACCTGAGGCTCCGCTCGCCGTAGCCGTCGCTGCTCTCCTCCTCGCCCCGTATCGAGGCACATCTGGGGCATGCTGCGCTAGGGCATCCTCGTAATATCTCACCTCAGCGAGGAGAGACTGGTACGTGCTCAGGCTCACAGTACCCGGTGCTCGTAACGATCTTTGTTGATCTTGTTGGCGCGCTTTGGTGGTGCCCCTCCTAGGGTCGTGCCCTGTGTACCAGACTCTGATGTGGCACCAGTCTCTCCGTACTTGGCCCTGAGGGCCTCCCTGTGCCGAAAGTAGCGGTCCCTCTGCTGGATCGCTGTATCTCGCTCCTGGCGAGCGGTGTCTCTCTCCACAATCAGGGCATCCCTCTCCTCCGTCAAAGCCCTGATCTCCTCCAGAGCTACCTGATGTGTCTGTGTGAGGGTGGCATGCTCTCCCTCTAATCTGTCCAGCGTAGCAGCTATGTCCTCCTCATCAGCATCTATAGAGGGCGGGAGATGTCGTGGAAGCTCTGTGTCGTACCATGCTGCGTAGCCCTCATCCACCCCCGCGTCATCATCACTGTCTGTGGAGGGTGGGGCCTCTCTCAATGGGTCTGCCGGGATCAAAATCGGCAAATCCGTCTCTCTGCTATCCCGCCTATATGGCGTGTAGGTGGCCGGTACTGTCTGTACTAGGCCAAACTGTCTCAGTATCCGCATGAATGGGACCCGCTCCCACATATCCGGCCTACGGCCCCTGACCACCCGACTCCGTCTCAATGCTACCAAGTGGGCATCCTGACCAACCCATGTCGGAAATGCCCGATATGGTCTCCAGATAACCTGATCTGGTGTAAGCATCCTGAAACGCTCAGAGTACCACTCGGCTGATCTACCTGTATCTCCTGCGGCCATGTCAGCCCGCCATCTCCGAAATCCATAATCAACACCCCCCACTGCTGCTGGCATCCAAGGAAGCCCGGATGGCCTGATCACTGCTATATGCTCGTATGCCCAGCAATGAAGCACAAAGCTGACATCGATCCCTGTCCTCCGACCAGTGGTGTACATCCATAGCTCATAATATACCTGAGCTATCAGGGCATCGGCAAAGGCAAAGACTGTCTATCTTGCGGGCAGATGTCGCAACTTGCATCTAAGCGATAGCAATGGGAATCTCCCACCTCCTGAGTCTGGCAGGGCAAAATAGGAGATAGCCATCTGAATCAAGGCTATCCGCCTGCTCCGAGGGCTATCCTGCCTGTACTGTGAGGCTATCCTCACTGCCCCAGATACTATCTCCGAGTCATCTGCTCTATCTCTGTATAATCGCACCAGGGCCCTCTGCTGCTGCTCCCGAGGTGTGATCTCGATCGGGTCCCCAGTAATCGGTAATCTGAGGATCCTGAATACATCCTCATGGGTGATCGTCATCTCACCCGTCCTGAACCAAAATGTGCACGTGTGGCTGTCCCACCGTCGCACTAATGCCCGCATGAGCTCCACATCTCGTGGCACTCGTCTATAATATCTGAAACCCCCGAGCCCGGCTAGCTCTAAATGCTGCCAGTCTGCATCTGTCACATCAGGAAGGATCGTCTCCAATAGCTCAGGGATGGCATCCCTCATATGAAGAGCCTCTCGTGCCTGCATCCACGACATCACAAACATAATTAGTCTCTTATTTCCCCAAATCTCATCTTCCAAAACCATTAAAAAAAAAAATGACTATCTTTCAATCGGCGCCGATTTGGTAAAATCGGCGTCGTTCATTTAAGTCGGCGCCGATTAATACCAATCGACGCCGATTCCAAAACAAATCGACGCCGATTAAACCAATCGGCGCCGACTGCCTGGCCGGATGTAAACCAGACCCTGGCCTCCCATGCACAAAAAATCAAACAAAAAAATAATAATAAGAAAAGTGGGTTCAAGAATGACCACTTACCCCAGGTCGTGTCCTCCTGCGCTTCTGTCCGCTCCCAGAGGCTTCCATTGTGTTCAAATCACAAATCTATCTCTCTCTGAATCAATCGTCACGTTGCAAATAAATCGTTTACGTTTTCCGTTCGCATATTTATATGTGCCTGGATTGATCGGCGCTGATTTTTTGGGTCGACGTCGTTTGTTCTAGTCGTCGCCGATTAGTTTGGTCGCCGCCGATTTTTCATGTCTGTTTGCCATAGTGTTGATGCTTGGCTTACTTATCTATCTGATCATTGTTGTGTGCTGAATTTTGCCTTTTGGCGCATCTTTTCGATATCATTGTCTATTTCGGGTTTGTTCCCTTTGCGTGGGACACTCGTACTTTTTGGCAGCTTAGAGTTAAACGGGTCTGTAGGCACTAACGTCGTCTGCGAGACCGTCTAGTTGTCCCTACCAATGTGTCTCTCTTTAGATGCTGACTATTTTGCAGTTCTCCTTACACTCATGGGTCTGTAGGCACTAACGTCGTCTCATGAGGAGACCGGCTAGTTTTCCCTACCAATGTGAGTTCCTTAGGTTCTTTGCCTTTTTATTTATTTTTGTGCATCGTCAATGATCGAGATCTACTCCCGACATCCAATTTGGGGCATCCTGCGTTTTCAATCTACTTTTTCAAACTCGGGATCATCTGTTCTATCATCCATCCCATCCCTAGTTTGAGGGGGATCACATCATCACAAATTCTTCCCTTCTTCCATCCCTTTGTTTTTGTCTCATAACCTTGCTTATCGCAAGTTACTTGACAAAAAGGGGCAAAATGTAGACACTTAAAATTGGTTACTCAATTTAGTGTCCCTCTCATCCATTTACTTGCTTAGGTAACCTGGGGCACGTTTACGTCACCAACTATCCCCTTGGGATATTATCCAATTTGTGTTTTAATCACTTATTCCAAATTTAATTCATCCCATCACATCTTACCCATGAGTGATTAAATATTAAATATTTAATTACGCTTCTTCCCATGCATCTTAATCACTTATCCACCCCAAATTTATTCTATCCATGTATCACATCTATTTTTAATCTTCCCTAAGCGGGATATTTTCCCGTAGTCGGGATAAGTCTTATCTTTATCGATCATTTTTGGCCACCTCGGGAGTCTTTTCCGCGATCGGCGCCGACCCATATGGTCGGCGCCGATTTTCTAGGAGCGGCGCCGATTATAAAAGCAAGTCCAGAACTCAGTTCTAGGGACCGAAGAGACCGAAAAGAGATCACGAACGAGCGAAAAAGTGAACAGGCGAAAAAAGAGAGCACTTACGCACGAACAGAGAGCGAGAGAGATACAGGGTGTGAGAAAGAGAGATCTTTTTAGCATCAATTGTCTCAGATTAGGACAGATCCTGTCCAAATCAATCCCTGAGAGGAGCACCGTTACTCTGTCCCTGTCACGACCATCTATCATCTGGTGACTCTGTTCCAGTATCTCGCCAACTTCGGCACATCCAGCAGACCACATTCACCTTCCAATTCCCGAATCTTGTCGCACAGTCCCTGATTGATTGATCTGTCTCCAGTCGACGCCGATCTTATCCAGTCGACGCCGATCCTCCTCAATCGACGCCGACCAGTCTCAATCGACGCCGATTCTACCCAGTCGACGCCGATTTCTCTGCAGATAGGTAAAAGGATACAGGTAACACAAATCCAGCATTTATTTCATAGTTCCCTGTTTTCTGTACTTTCTGTCTGCTGTTTAGATTCTTATTACTGCAATCAGAAAATCTAGTCTTTATTTACATCTTTTATCATGTATGCTTCTTTTCTTAATTGAAAACGTGGACTGACATCCGCCGAGGAAGCTTATCGCTTCTCGGACCCGCTTCTCGGGCAGTCCACTTAAATATCTTTTAACGTGGTCTTTTTCTGTCAAGCATCGGTGTTTTGCAGGTTATTCGGATCTATTGTGCGAATTGCTCGTGTGCGCCCGTCTTGTCTACATCGGCTTCCTCATCCGTCTACATCTTCATCAGGTATCGATTTCATTGGAGTTTTTCAGGGTTTTTGTGTTTAGTTTGGTGCATTAACTTGGACAGGTAACAAGCGCAAAATTCTTGATCTACATTAGGAATCAAAAGAAAGTGTGAGTTCTCTTTTACCTCATTTAGCAAACCAGAAAACTACTAACCAACTTGTTGTCTACAAGACCTAACGTTGGTCAAAGAAAGGTGTTAAGAACGAAGTGAAAACTTCTAATACACGTGTGTTTGCAGATTGCCAAATGGTGTGCCACTTTTGAAACCATATTAAGATTAAAAAAGATAAAAAAACACACCATATTCAACACATTGTATTGCAGGGGTTTCAAAAAGGGTAATTCCCTCTCGCTTAATCGAACGTAACCCCTTTGGCATAACGCCTTAAGATATAACAATGGGGGTGGTTCCAAGAACCCCAAAGTAGTCCACCGAGTAACCTCGTGGACGAAACGAGAAGCACCTCGCTTACCCACTTGAATAGTACACCTTGTGAGATAGTGTTACCGGTTGTCCGTGTGGCGACCCCAGTGATAGTACACGTAGACGCACTAGTTGCCTACTATTCTTGAAGGGGGTAAAGTAAAGCCGAGATACTCCCAAACTAGTCAGTGCGACTTTTTGGGTAAATCGCACTCGCTTAAGACAACCTTGTAACACCTAGTTGAGAGAACTTATTAAGGAAACCATTTTGTTTGGAGGCCAACTTTACTAGTCCATTCGTGTCGTTTTACCATCACGAAGTGATAACTTGTTTGGATTCAGCACCTTGTTTGTCGAACATGGTAACAAACCCATTCTAAGTTGGATCTAAGTGTTTTTCATCACGAATTTAGACAAACGTATTACTTAGCTTAGCTTCCTTCTCATTTTTCAAACGAGGTGAAGCTTGCCCAAAGTGAAACTAAGTCTATTTTCACATATTCTTGATCTACACCCATGCATTCATACTTTCCACATTGGAATTCAAACAGAGGCATACTTTACGTGTTGTGTCAGAGATAGTGCTAGCTACTTTTTTATACGTTTACACTCATCCATGTTTGCGGCTGGGGTGTTAAACGAATAAAGCGGCGTAGTACGTTTTCACGTCTTTGGCAGTCCTACAATCTTGACTTCAGGATCTTCGTCATTGTTACGGGTCGGTTGTGTCATTCTGTCTCTCCCTAGTTTGTCGACTTTTGCTTGCATTTTAGTCATTTAGTATTGGAATTTACATTGCGTCTCCCATTCTTTGGGCATGTAGTATGAATCCCTCTATTACGCGGTTACACTGCTCACATCATTGCATAGACTTCTTGTTATACCTTTTACTTGGTTTTAGTTCTGACATCATCTAGGTTTTTTTGATGAGTGTTGATAACGCATTATATATATCGTCATGATGTTGTCTTGATATTGATGCCTTTCTTGCTTGGTTGAGATAGCTTGATAGCGTTGTTACGTTATATCTAATTGCGACTTCCACTTTTCAATACACTTGGCTTGTTGTCGGTGATTTTGAGTCGATTCTAGGTATACCTTGTTAGAGTACTTTCTCAATATTGTGTTGATATTCAAGCCTTGTTAGATTTCTAACTTCGCCCACATATCTAGTACAACATTTTCATTCATATTGGTCTTTTGAATATAGATTTGACATAACGCAACTTAGGTAAGTGGTACATTTTCATCCGTCCGTATCGGTATCCTTTGAAAACTAGTAAACATAGTGTTGCATTTGAGTATCGGCTTGTAATGCCTAGACTTTTCAAAATGGGAACAAAATCCGATGAGCTTAATGTAGGAACTAATCCTTTCGATGGTTTCCCCTTTAGTAGGAATAATTTAGGACCACTCTTCTCTCAATTCAAATATATGGAGATGTTATTCGATCATAGTGGAGGAGATTCAAACTCTTCAGAAAACAACAAAGGTTAGACCTAAACAGATTTGACAAGCTCTTATATTATAACAAAGATCAAGTACTGCGAGATTCTTAGCTTTAGGAGCTAAACTTCCACACGAGCATGAAGAAGAAACAAAGTTCGTTGACCCTAGCTTAAGAGAGCGAAGATTCATCGTAGACACAGATAATCCTTTCGATGTGGAATATGCATCCACTTCTAGGAAACATAAGGCCACCGTTGAAGGTGAAACATCACGTAAACCTCGCTTTAAGGCTTCGCGTAAAGTAAAACTGAGCGGAAGACCTCCCCTCCTCTGAAATTTGATGAAGAAGAGGATCCCCTGGTTGAGGAGGAGACCCTCCAAAAACATATCTTGAAGTTGAGTCAGAAATTAGCGAACCTAGGTGCTTCAAAAAGAAACATAGGTAAAGACAAAGACAAAAATAAACTTAACGAGTTTCAATTTGATCCGCATACAGACTATACCTTTAAGGCAACTCAGGCTCAAAGGTCAATATCACCTACTAAGGAGCAACTCATTCAGGATGAATTGAAATCTATGAAAGATACGATCACAACATTACAATAGGGAAATATAGGCCAAAATAGAAAGTATCTCTACAAAGAACTATGTCCTTATCCCTTCGATAAAGACATGCTAATGCAGTCCTTTCCCAAAAATTTCACTATCCCAAAGCTCGACAAGTACAAAGGAAAAGGTGATCCCTGTGATCACATCAAATACTTTTACATGGCTTGTCAAGAGGTCACCTACAATGATAATTTTCTAATACGACTCTTTCCCCGCAGTTTGGGAGCTTTGGCGATTGAATGGTTTTGTAGCATACCTAAAGGATCTATAACAATGTGGCCAACACTAGCAGAAAAATTTTTGTGACACTATTCTTTCAATATTGAAAATGATATCATGATGAATGACCTTTGCAATGCAAAGCAAAAACCTAATGAGACCTTCGCGAGTTTCTTACAACGATGGAGAGAAACCTCGGCAGCTAGTTGCTTGCCTTGTGCTTTACCGAAAAACAATTAATGAGCATTTTTGTTCCTAATTTAAACTCAGAGATAGCCTTCCATCTTCAGATGCATTGTGGATCTAACTTCGAGGAATTTATAGAGAAAGGTAGCCAAATTGAAAAGGCTCTTATTACCAAAGGAACACTTAAACCCTTTGTCAAAGACAAACATGAGGCCAAATATGTAGACAAACCTAAGTTCTTTAATAAGAACAAGCATGTCATCGGTGATGGAATTACTGACTCCAAAAGAGTCCAAGCTGCATGACAGGTCCACTTTTGAAGCTTTCACAAGGACCTCATCCCAAGGCACCTACAAAACGTACATTCACAACGTTGAGTGAGCCCCTGACTGCTATATTAAAACAATTAGATGATGCTAAAATGGTAGAATATCCAAGTACCATAGTACCATTCCCAGAAAATGCTCCAAAACCTAGTTGGTATAAAGACCATGAATATTATGACTTCCATCGTGTCAAAGGACACAAAACAAATAGATTTCTATGGCTAAAACACTTCATACAAGACCTCATTGAAGAGGGCAAGATTGTTGTAGAATCACCTCCTGATTCGGGACAAGGTCCTAATGAAAAAATGGGCATATACAAATAACCTTTTCCCAATCACACGGATAAGAAAAAAAAGGAAACCGAGATCACAAGAAGACCTCTAATGACTATCACACTGCTGCGTATGTTTACCCTAGTGATGATAGTCCATTCGACTCCCTTATAGGTTGCATCTGTTTGCTTGATGAACAAGTAAACACAATCCAAATTCTTGAAAAGAGTTTTGCATTTGGAACACGACGCACTCGTTTAATCATACCGATCCAATACCAACTACCCAAAGCCAATATAATTTACTAGACCATTAGAGAAAACACCACTAAAATATCCATTTTAGAAGACCTTAAAATCTCTCTGCTCATAAGGATATATTGTACAAAACATTACGAATTTGAGTCTCTACCGAGGTAGATCCGCGTGCTTTGCAAGCTATAGTCGCCCACCTTGAACCCGCTGATCATATCACTTTTGATCGCAACGCTATCCCATGTAACAACCCTGAGCATAATTTGCCTCTCTATTTAGAATTGGTGCTTACCCGTCGTAAAATTAAAAGAGTGCTTGTGGACAGAGAGATTTGGTCTAAACATATGCACATTGAAGTTGGTCAGGTAGCTAGGCCTTTCAGAAATGGATCTAGGAGCTAAGACCATCACCATCACAGCGTATGATAATGAGGAGAGAGAATCCATAGGTACTATTATAGTGCCCATGAAAGTAGGTCCAACTGTCATGATATGACCTTCCATGTCCTAGATTTAGATCTCCCATATAACATGCTCTTGGGGCATCCATGGATTCATGCCATGCAGCTATCCCTTTGACATTTCATCGGTGTATCAATTTGTGCCATAAAGGGCATATCGTCACCATCTCGAGTGAACTGAGTCATTCACTCATTGTTGGGCATTGCATAGTTTCTCTCATGCAGCCTATGAGTGCCCTTCCATGGATGTTGTCATCCCTCTTAAAACATAATCTATAAAGAATCGGGTGGACTCGAATCGCTCACACCTTCTAATCAGGACTTCCTTCTTTAGTCAATCCTTGTACATCTTGGGAGGCTACATCAGCAAAATATGGCTCGGGAGAGCCATTTACTAATCTGAAAACCAAATTTAACTAGCAATTGTGTACACACATTCTCTTGCTTTGTATTGATTTTCGATGTAAAAATTGTGCATTATTTCTTTTTGTATTTTTAATAAAAGAATAAAAACTACAAGTACTATGCAAATATTGAAAGAAATGAAGAGGATTCACCAGCAACGTGACGCAAGAATTGATAACGGAGTTCGGCGCTTGAGGCCTACGTCTCCGGGTCCGGTTGAATGGGACCGATCTATTAAAATCTTGAAAATAATTCTTTACAAATAATTCTACAAAATTCTAACCTTCTCACAGTCTTCCTCTGTCGAAAATAATAGGGGTTGCTTTTTACATCTCCTTCAAACTCCACTCCTAGCTCAAGATATGAGCATTACAATATTAGTACACAGTCCCGAATGCATTACAAATAGAATATCACCCTTCTTATATTGTTTGTGCACCTCCTAGCATGCCGGCTGGGCACTTATCTTTTTACTCGGCCCACCCGAGTTCCATTCCCCCTCCTTTTCTTTTGGCTTATCCTTGGGATCATTATCCCACATTGGGCGCATGAAAACTAGGTCAACACTATATATGGTAGGTGGGTGTAGTTTTTAAATGGCTAGAAAGCCGCCTTAGCCTATGTTTTAGGCGCTTAAGTTCAGGCGCATTTCTTGGATGGTGCATGGTTTAATTTTAGGCGCTTATCCCATATTATGCATGCGGTGGACAGTTTAAACAATTGCGTGAAAAGTGGGATGGATAAGGCGTTGAATAGAATAGAAAATGCGTGGAAAGTGCAAATAAGTTATAAGGCGTGGGTAATTTAAATCATACATGCCCAATGTCCCACATGCATGGCACACAAGGAAATATAGAGGTTTATATATGCAAGTTGGTTGAATGGTTAAATGAGAAGGAGGCCAAGGCACCCCTCCATAATCGAGTGTGTCGAACCTGGCTGAGGGCCCCCAGCCAGTAAATAGCGGGGTCCATTTGTCTGAGAACAAGTGTCCAAGACCAGCGTTCCAAAACCTATTTTTTTAATACGTCACACAATTCTTCCACGTGTCGCAATATGATCACAACACTTGGTGAGCGTGCACACGTCCAACCTGCACAAAACTCCAAATTTCGCCTTGATTGACCAAAAATTTCAGCGGGCTATAACTTTTCTCCACGCTTTAAAAATGACTGCAACAATTTATGAGAAGATATTAGATCGGTGTTTCTCTGTGAGGATCCTCTGGATCATTCCTCCCCACTGAGAAACTTTTGGACCCCAAAAGTCAACCTAATTGGTGAATAGGTGAGGGTATTTCTCCCTCACCTTTCCGGTTTCCATCCATTTTGCCTTGTTCGGATGCATGCCTCTGAACCCAACATGAAGATATTCAATATCACCCCTTCGCGAAGTTCTTACTTTCCTGTCCAAAATGATGTCTTCCTGCAACTCATCAAGATACTCAGGAGCAAAATCATCAATGGAAGGCATAATGTTAGAATCATCATGATCAACAATCATAGGTAGTTCATACAATCTTAAATCGTCAACATTTACAACTGAGTAGATTTGCATATATGGAGGTAAATCTAATCGGAAAGCGTTGTTACCAATTTTTTCCAATATTTGGAATGGACCATACCGTATAGGTTTCAATTTTTTACCTTTACCTGTCAGTCTTTCCTTGCTGATGTGAAGCCAAACTGAATCACCAACTTTGAACTTGTGATCAGTTCTATGTTTATCATGCCTAGCTTTGTACTTAGCCTGGATTTTCTCCAATTGTTCATGGACATACTGATGAACCTGTTGTATTCTCTGCACAAATATTTTAGCCTTGTCAGAATCACTTGCACCATTAACAACAGTTTCATGTCCATAATATATATCTAATGGAGAATTAGGTAGATATCCATAACAAGTCTCAAATGGAGACTTCAAAGTAGAAGAATGTAAGGCACGATTATAAGCATGTTGCACATAAGTAATTGTACAACCTCTGTTTGTTACTATAGCCCCTAAGTAATTGTACCCACCGCATGCGGTTTACAACCTCTGTTTGACCATCATCGTGAATGAAAAGCAATGCTCTTTTCAGTTTTGTGTCCATTAACCCCACAATGTTGACCAAAATTCCCAAGAAATATAGAATCCCGATTAGATATGATTGAAGTAGGTAAACCAAAATGAACCCAAACAAATGAAAGAATAAATGTGCGCAGTTCCTCACCAATTATTTGTTTAGTACATGGAACCAACACACACATTTTGCTAAATCTGTCCACTACCACATATAAGTAATCATGTTTTCTCCGTGTCATGGGCAAGCCTCCTACAAAGTCCATGGAAACACTTTCCCAAGGCCATGTTGGAACAGGAAGAGGAGTGTAAAGTCCTAATTTCCTGTTACTTGGCTTGCTAAATGGCACAAAGAACACATCCCTTAATATATCGGTTTACATGTTCATGCATTCTAGGCCAATAGCAATATTTTTGTAAATGTGCAACTGTCTTACTTACACCAAAATGCCCTGAAATAAGAGAAGTATGTGCTTCCCTAATCATATGCACACGCTCATTTTTTGGAATACAAAGTTTTCCAAAATGATATAACAATCCTTCATGCAAATGATAATATATTTCTCCTACTTGTTTCCCACTTACTAAATCCTCATACACTTCTCTAAAATCAACATCATTTGCATATTGTTCCTTGTAACTAACATGAGCCAAAGAACTATGCTGTAAAAGGATAGATGCTACTACCACGGTGGTCCTGGACAACATGTCGAGAAACCTTGTTTTGAATACCTTTTTATACGATTACAAGATGAAATTGTTGCAAAAATCCCATCCACGAAATGTCTAGGCTATTGCTGCAATTCGGTTTGTGTTTGTAAATATTGAAGCGGTTGATGGTCAGTATGGATAATTGTTTCTTTTCCCATTAAATAATGCTTCCATTTTTTAACACTTTGAACCAAAGCATACAACTCTTTATCATAAGTTGGATAGTTTCTTACCGCACTTGTAAAGGTTTCTGAATGGTAACACACCTGGTCGTTTGTTTCGCATCAAATCGCCCTATTGCGTAGTCACTAGCATCCATCTCAATCTCAAATGAATGTTGTAAATCCGGAAGTGCCAAGATCGGAGCGGTACTTATCTTCTCTTTCAGTGTATCAAATGCTTTTTGTTGTTTTCCTCCCCACTGAAAGACCTGTTTAATACTTGTCAAAGCATGCAAAGGAGATGCAATATATGAGAAGTTAGCAATAAATTTCCTCCAGGATCGAATTGCACCTAGAAAACTTCTAACTTCCGTCACATTTGTGGGTCTAGGCCATTTCACAATAACCTCTATTTTTGCAGGATCAATTTTCAATTCTCCATTTCCTACAATATACCCCAAGTAAATTAAAGATTTTTTCCAAATTCACATTTTGATATCTTCAAATACAATTTCTCTCTCCTTAGTGCATCTAAGACTTTCTGGATGTGTTTAATATGTTCATCCCATGATTTACTGAAAATAAGAATATCATCTAAGTAGACAATAACGAAATTATCAATGAATGGCCTAAAAATTTCATTCATAACTCTCATGAATGTTGTCGTTTGCATTCGTGACAAACCAAAAGGCATCACTAACCATTCAAACAATCCTGCTTGCGTTTTAAAAGTAGTTTTCCAAACATCACCTTCTGCAATTCTTACTTGGTGATAACCACTTCTTAAGTCTAACTTAGTGAAATAAATTGCATTTCTTAATTGATCCAGTAAATCATCTATTCTAGGAAGAGGGTAACGATTCTTTATAGTAATCTTGTTTAAAGCACGGAAATCAACACACATTCGCCAAGTGCCATCCTTCTTAGGAACCAATATAATTGGTGAACCACATGGGGATGTACTTGGATGAATTATACCTTGAGCCAAAAGTTCCATTACCTGTCTCTTGATTTCCTCGTTCTCTACTACTGACAACCTGTACATTTCGATATTGGGAAGAGGTGCATCCTGAAGCAACTGTATCTCATGTTGAACCCCTCTTTTGGGAGGTAGACCTTGTGGATCCTGAAAAACATCATCAAAATGAGAAACAATTTTTACCAATTCATCCTTATGTTTTAGATCGCAAGTCTCAAAAGCCATCTCATTTTCTTTTTCCTTGGCTTTGACCACCATGAGCACAAAACTTTTGCTTGAGTTTACAAGCCTTTTCATTTGACCTGCAGTTACCAAGGATAGATTATTCTTTTCACGGTGAGCTCTAATAATAAACTCAATTCCATCCTTTACAAGCAAATATTTATTTTCTTCCCTATAGAAGATTTCTTTACGATCATATAAATAAGGAATTCCCAAAACCACCCCACAAATATCCAAAGGAACTACATCCAATTCAACCTCATCAATAAACTTGTCTGTAATGGCAAATCTGAAAGAACAAGTTTTAGTTACTGTGATTTTGCATCATCACAAACCCATTGCCCAAAGGATAAGGCTTAGGATGTGGTGTAGTTTTGAGTCCTAGTTTTTAACAACCTCCTCTCGAAATCAAATTAGCTTGAGATCCACTATCAAAAAGAGTATCTATTTTCGTATGCTTTAAAATTACTCTAATGTGGAAAAGCTCATTTCTTTTCTTATCGTCAGTGTAGTT
The DNA here is from genome assembly GCA_018340775.1 of Taxus wallichiana var. yunnanensis. NCBI lineage: Eukaryota > Viridiplantae > Streptophyta > Pinopsida > Cupressales > Taxaceae > Taxus > Taxus wallichiana. Next base: position 526,287,119 of record CM031234.1, read on the forward strand.
TGTTTACTAGAAGAAGATGCAACATCCGATCTGAAAACCAAATTTGACTAGCAATTGTGTACACACATTCTCTTGCTTTGTATTGATTTTCGATGTAAAAATTGTGCATTATTTCTTTTTTGTATTTTTAATAAAAGAATAAAAACTGTAAGTACTGTGCAAATATTGAAAGAAGTGAAGAGGATTCACTAGCAACGTGACACAAGAATTGATAACGGAGTTCGGCGCTTGAGGCCTGCGTCTCCGCGTCCGGTTGAATGGGACCGATCTATTAAAATATTGAAAATAATTCTTTACAAAGAATTCTACAAAATTCTGACCTTCTCACAGTCTTCCTCTGTCGAAAATAATAGGGGTTGCTTTTTACATCTCCTTCAAACTCCACTCCTAGCTCAAGATATGAGCATTACAATATTAGTACACAGTCCCGAATGAATTACAAATAGAATATCACCCTTCTTATATTGTTTGTGCGCCTCCTAGCATGCCGGCTGGGTGCTTATCTTTTTACTCGGCCCACCCGAGTTCCATTCCCCTCCTTTTCTTTTGGCTTATCCTTGGGATCATTATCCCACATTGGGCGCATGAAAACTAGGTCAACACTATATATGGTAGGTGGGCGCAGTTTTTTAAATGGCTAGAAAGCCGCCTTAGCCTATGTGGTAGGCGCTTAAGTTGGGGCGCATTTCTTGGATGGCGCATGGTTTAATTTTAGGTGCTTATCCCATAGTATACATGCGGTGGACAGTTTAAACAATTGCATGAAAAGTGGGATGGATAAGGCGTTGAATAGAATAGCAAATGCGTGGAAAGTGCAAATAAGTTATAAGGCGTGGGTAATTTAAATCATACATGCCCAATGTCCCACATGCATGGCGCACAAGGAAATATAGAGGTTTATATACACAAGTTGGTTGAATGGTTAAATGAGAAGGAGGCCAAGGCACCCCTCCATAATCGAGTGTGTTGAACCTGGCTGAGGGCCCCCAGCCAGTAAATAGCGGGGTCCATTTGTTCGAGAAATGGATTGAGTTATCAACTTCCCAATTCATGCAGTAGCTAGATGATAGAAATGGTGTAACCCCTACCAATAAATAATTAATTAGATAATTGAGTTAGATGAAGTCGAGGAGAGTCTTACTTAAGGTACGTCAAGTTCGAGAGAAAGACTTAAGAAGATATTTGATAAAAATGTCACTTCCTAACATTCCATGTTGATGATCTAGTTTTACTATGGGATAGTAGACATGAGGAGAAAGGAAAGCATAATAAATTTGATGTCCTTTGGATGGGCCCTTATTCTATAGATGTCGAAACAACGAACATACCTTCTTCCTATGGGATCGAATGGCAAAGTGCTGGAATTTTCATTAACGGTAGGCATTTGAAGCATTTTCTTTATTAGAGGTATGTCTCGTTATTGTTGTAAAGTGTGATTTCTTTTGTTTTTCTTTTTTCTTTTTTTTGTTCGTCTCTCGGCCCTTTTTCCAACTTTTTCAGTTTGGTTCTTTTGTTGTTGTTCTCGTGTAGCTCGGTCGTCAATATTTGACACTTTGTTTCCCAATGGATAGACATCTGGAATTTTCCCTCACATTTTTGTTCGGTGGTTCTTGAACACCCCTGGGAGTCCATCCTCGAGTCATGCCATTGTTGGTACCCGTATTTTTCATGTTAAAATCTAGGTACTTTTAGATTTCTTGTTCTTCATACCACGGTGGATTCTTGTTTGCATTTTGTTTCAAAATAAGTATAAGTAATCCTCATGCGAGGGGTTCATATCATTTCACAACTTTGTGATTTTGTGTAAGGGCACGATGTGTTCCCTAAGACATTAAAGAAATAATTAGTGTACTGTACAAATATAACAAATTATTCTAGTTTCAAAATGCATATCCTCTCTCGGCACCCAATGAAAATATGTTCGAAGGGATTAGAGGCCGCAAGTAGTTTGGCATGTTTATGGTGATATAAATAAAAAATTATTCCCGATCGTGAAGTCCCGGTAAAGGATTTTTTTGAGATAACAATGAGAGTCAGGTATGAGGATACATGTGTCTCTAATTTCTCCGAGAGGTGCCACATGTGAATATAGTTATGGGGACCGTTGATTTAATTTTGTATTATGCAAGTTGGGATCGAGAAAAGGAAATGCAATTTACATTTTATGAAGAGGTCTATAAGTCATTTTGTAATGTTTTCCCGATGCACGTCAATAAGCTAAGGAAGATTATAAATACACTAGGTGTACTTATCCTAAGTATGCGGAAGTGGGTCGGTCGGTGTGAATTATTACGCCGAAAGGCGTGTTCTATGTGGGAAAGCCTCCTGCCTTCTGACAGTGAAGGAGACTGCAACGCTCCAGATGAATTGGTCGATGAAGCACGGCGCAGAATCAACTCTACACGTGTCCTCCAAAAGCAGGAATGTCAGAGACAATGACACGCACAAGGTGAGCCATTCTGCGAGGGAGAAATGCAGTCGATGTTATTTATTGACAATTTTCAATCGGTGGTATGAATTGACGGGTTCAATGGAAGACGGCAGCACCTGCGTGGCCACGCTTGCCGAACGAGAGCTTGCGAGGAGAAGCTACATTTTGAACAGACTGCTTGAGAGAAACCGCGCGGGCAGGCAGGACCGGAGAGCCAAGTCAGAGAAGCCGGTTTTGTCGCTGGGCGGAGTCGAACCCGAGACCCCGTTGTTCTACAGAACTGCCCCGCGAGTCTGCGAATACGAAGAAGATCTGAAGCACCTGTAGAGCCTCCGCGCCGAAGTTGAGTAGCTCGGCCAAACCAAGCCATAGGAGGAGGAGCCTGTTTCGCTCAATAGAAATTCTGAAAAAAATGAGAAAAAATGCACACGTGTGGCTCAGAACCGGAGATATGGCGACGCCAAGGGCGACGTTATGTTGCTCGTCAAGTCGAGCTCTGCGAATGACGGCGCTCCGAGGCGTGAAAAGACGGTGACTACTTCGCTGGCCAAATTGGAGGTGAATTTGGCGGCGGTGGTGGCTGCGCTGAAAATAAGAGTGAAGGCGGCGGATATGCCGGCGGTTCTGCAAGAGCATGCGTTTAGATGTGCTCGACAGTGTTTGGATTCCATGGATAAACTCAACAGCAAGCGTGTCGCCTTCATTTTAAAGAAGGTATGTGTCTCTTTGCATTTATATTAAAATTTTGACGCATTTGGTGCCTTTTATGATACTTAACCACCATGCAGCATCGTCGTCTGTCGGTTGCCCTCATTTCCGAACATATTGGATGCAGTTCCGCTCGTTGGATGAGATTTTTTGGTTGTCTTTTCCTCCTCCCGTGTGAAACTTAAACCTCCAACACTAATTGCTGTACTTTTTCTGTTTTGGGTTTGGGAAGGATAATATCTTTCAGTAGGACTGTAGGAGCCTCTGTTATTTAAAGAGTTTTGTAGTTATGAGTTCAAATGAGGCGCTCGTGGGATTGAAATTTGAAAGTGTGTACACCTTTCTACAGAATATTCACAATACCCTGCACCGGAACCTGTTTTTCTTTCCAGAGAAAGTTGTTGTCTGTAGGCTTTTGCGTTTGGTCCTCTGGCTCAAAGTACACATTCTACAGTAGATAATATTAATGTAGTCTACATACCCATATGGTTACAAGGAAGCGCCACCATAGGGATAATGATCACGTTCCTTCCCCAGTACCAAAATTTTCATATAGTTGTGCCCTTATTCATTTATTCACAAATCCTGAGTAAAAGAGCGTCTCCATACATCTCCAGGGAACTATACTGATGCCCACAACTAACATTTGTAAAACCTAACTGCCAAACTTCTTTTGGGGAAACCCCTCTATACCCCCAGGCTAAGACCTTGATACCTTCATGCTTTCGACAACTCATGTTGCGATTGACCTGATAGGACCAGACTTTCTTCATGGCCTCAAATGTTCCAGTAATATGTACTTGACAAAACTAAGAGTTATTGACCACCATTCCCATATGATTTATTTCTAGCTTTCCTCTATCTTTTGCCCTCATGCAAGTTTTATTGTGCCTTCCTTATTCTATGTTGTGTTCAAGATGCACTTTGCAGTTGGCACATCCAATATTATGCTAAGGTCATGTGTTTGTTACCAGCCATTAGTGGACATTAATATCTGATTAAATTTTTATGGAATCTCGGCACACTATAAAAATTCAATCTCTTGCATGTTTCTATACTGGTTATCTAAGAGCAAAGTTGCAGTACATCAGTGACGCAGCCAACTCTAAACGCGTGAATGGATTGGCATGGCTTATGTGATGCACCTTGTCCCCTGAATGGTTTCCTCCTGTGTATTGGGAGTTTCAGTGCCTTGACCTTGGGTACACCAGGACTACGGCTATTAGGACTTTCTAGTTGAGGGCAGATATAGATTCGTTTTTACTTATGCTCTAGGATACTGAAGTCTGATATGGCAGGAAACAAGGCTGGATATGATCAGCACGGATACGGACCTGGATATGTCCTGGATGGTCCGGATATGGCCGGATATGTCTGCATATGTAATCGGACCATTCAGGTTGTATCCAGGGCAAAAAAAACGAGTTTTAATTTATTTATTTTTCATTTTTTTCAACATTAAAAGATAAAATGATCCCAGTTTTAAAAAAAAAACTCTATGAAATCCTTGAAAATCAGCAGAGCTTGAATCTTCATATGATTATCCTACGGATCTTGGGAACAAGCCTGACCAGGAGGGAACAAGCATAATTGACCCAAATACACTTTATCGGATCACTTACACAGATATTTAATTTTGGACAAGGAACGATTGTGACGACAAATCTAAATCCCACCACAAATCTGATTTTCAGTTTTGTGCTGCTATAAAACTAAAAATAAGATTAGTAGCTCTTGATGTACATGCTTGTTCTGATTTAATGATTACGTCAAGCTTCAAACCCTGCTACATTCTCCCATAAACAAACTAAATCCTAATTTTGATGTAATAATGAAATGTGATATTTATCATGACATTTGTGATGCTTCATTTGACATTATATAAATTGTCAGTAGTGTCTTGCTATTATTATTATTATTTATATGCATACTATGTGGTTAGTTTCTATTTGTCAGGTTAGAATTTATATATTTTTTGTACAGCCGTATCCAGATGGGAATTTTTTTTCACCGTGTCCACACATTGGATTTTTCATATCCGTACCCATATCCAAAATGTATCGGCTACTTAGCTTATGTTTGCAGATCTGGTTAGGGCTATTTTTGTAGGTTGTTTTGGGTTTTTATAGTATCTTTTGGGTTTACATTTAGTTAAGCTATCCAATCCTAAAATAGCACCACTTCTATTTGGTTATGTGAAATGATGCTAACTCTTCAACTTTATTTGGGTATCTGATTAATTTGTATGGTACATCCCGAACTACCATATCTATTGTAATCCTGAAACAAGTTTTTTTATCTTGTTGGGAAATGGGCTTCAGTGCTATGAATTCAGTACTCTTCTTGATAAATCTCTTTTCTATCAGTAATCCAAATCTTCCTAAAAGAATTCATGTTATTGGGGATTGACAATTGTATTGCTTACTCTATAAGGGGAGACTATTTGGGCAAAATTTATATAAAAACACGTGCAGATGTGAGAGGATGATAAATATTTTGTAGAAAGCAATATTCTTAGTGGATAGCTAAAACCCTTTCAAGAGGATGGAACTTGGAGTGAATGACTGTCTTCTAGCAGACAGCATTTTGGCCACTCACCGAAATGATTCTAAGTCAATTAAGAGGGTGCATTTTGACAATAGAAGTGAAGGAGAAAACTGGATGAGCCTACTATATGTCTTATGCTCTCATCTTAAATACACAAATGCAACCTTTCTACCGGGTTTTATGGCAAACTTAATGTCTTCCTATTGAAAGAATTTTAGTTGATATTTCAGTATCTCTTCATAGATCTATGTTTTGCTGAAAATTCCAGAGAACAATCACCATTTTGCTTTCTGTATTATTTGAGTGCGAGGCAAGTTCTTTTCTTGTTTAACTTGTATTATTTTGTCTCTAACTTACCATATCACCTTCCAATGCATTAAAGGGGAATAATCCAGTACGTGTGGTTCTGTGAACCTCCTCTGTAATTGCATCCTTATTCAATTTTGGTTGCAAGCCCAAAAATTCTTCAAAGTGAAACTTGAGAAATCTTAGAAAGATTCAAATGGAGCTGATATTGTGTTACAGGAAGTATTGAAGATGAAAGCAATGGGGATATTGCCATTGATCAATATCATTATTACCAAGTTGGTGATTTTTATTTTCTTATGTTAGTTGCCCAATTTTGTTTATACTGGTGTGAAGTTTATAGGGAATTGCCAAATTAGATTTGGATAAATTTATGAAATTCAGGGGGATGTAGAGATGATGGCAGAAATTGGAATGGACGTCTACCGTTTTTCAATCTCATGGTCACGTCTCATTCCAGGTACAAAATCCTCCCTGTTTAAACAGAATAACCGTCACTTATTTCATTGGAGGAGTTAACTGTTGTATCATGTTTGGGGATTGCAGAAGGAAGAGGGCCTGTCAATCATGGAGCAGTAGAATATTATAACAATTTGATCAATGCCCTTCTGAAACATGGTATTCAATAGCAGAGAAACACAGAATGTTCTTAGTACAATGTCAATGTCCTTCTTCTATAGATTTATTTCATTGTTGTCATTCATGGTCATTGACATGGAATGAACCATTTATGACACTCAATCACTTTGATCTTCCACAAGTACTTGAAGACGAATACGGCGGCTGGTTAGATTCCCAGATTGTGTAAGTATCTGAGAGATAAAGTGTGCCAATGCTAATATTAATCTTCAATTATAGATCTGGTTACAGAGCATAATGTGTGGACAGAAAAGTTTAGAAGATCGTATCAGATGAGATGGGAATTTGGATTTGATTTTAATAATTGGAACCGTCTCAGTTATCTGACAGTAGTTTGGTGAATATTGTTATTAATTTATGTCACTGTTGTTTGGTACATTTATTCGTCAATTTATGTTGTTGTTTGGTAAATTTCCTTACAGGGCGCTCCCGAATGCCGATGTTTATTGTTTTGAGTAGAAATTTTAACTTGATTATTAGTAGAAAACATTATGTTGTGAATTATTTAGATTTGAAAGATATTGTTTTACGATGTATAAGTTCAAGTTTTTTAATGATATGAATTACAATGTATAAAATTATAAATTGGTGGTAGTGCTGGGTTGGTTAGTGATTGGTGATTCAGCATTGTGAATATACACATCGCACCAACATTATCATCCACATCGATTAGTGTTGGATTTTTACGATCAAGGTTACATGTCACAATCATTCTATTTGACGATCTTGAAGATTTTTATGGATTTCTTTTGGCGTTCAAAACTTCATATGCGCGTCAAATTTGTGATTGTAATAACTATTACAAAATATATAAATTGTGTTAAATTTAATAGGGATGTTCTTTGTAATATGATATGGACTAATCAATTTCATAGTTTTTCACATATTCTATTTTCCCCCTAAAAATTAATGTTGCATCAATTAATTTGAATATTTATAAACATAATTAAAATTTATGAGAATATTAAAAGATTATTTCAAATTACAATTTTATATTTTTTTATTGAAAAAAGTGGTAGAAATGACTCTCAAAATCACATGTGCAAACTTGCAATTATGTAGAAAACGAGTTCTAGCTTCCATTAGTTTAACGTTTTTTAACAAATATCATTTCTAAACTTGTTAGTTTAAGTTATTTTATAGTTTTTCCATTTTTTTGGTCCGATATATTTGCGTTTCTGGGTATGTAGTTTTACTGTTGTTCGGTATATAGCACTATAAATTCTTCGGTGTTGTTCAGAGATGCATTATAATGCATGTACAGAGAGTGTAAAAGCATGAACATACATGTCCTGGTTTTAGGGTAACTTCCACCATTGGGTCTTGTTGAGATGCAGATTAACTGAACTTTAGCTATTTTGCAAGTAAATTCTTTGGTGGAGAGTTAACTAAAAATTCTTTCCGGTGGAGCTTAGACCGGGCCGGTGGCATTTCCTTTCCACTTTCGTTAATCATTACATATAAAGGCATTTGCAGTGGGGAAGGCTGTCTCCGGTTCGAGAGATGACTCGATGGAGGAGAGGGACGAGGATGTCGATGCACGATTAAATCTAAGGCATCGATGTGACAGTTCGTCGTCCCTATTCACGTGAAGGCAAGGTGTTTGGGTGTTTGTTGCAGGGCTATATATCGGGCGTGGACATTAGAAGTATTGTTTTTATTTGGATTTCGTGCATGGGCGTAAGGCTCCAAAATGTTGAAACTCGCAGAGTATGGTCGCCATGTTTCTATCTACGGATATGAACCCAAAACAATTATTTTTGCAGGGTTTTGTGGAAATCCTTAGTTTATAATACATTCTTTTGAAACAAACTTTGGTTTCGGTATCTGGTAGTAGATTTAATGCTTATCCTTTGAATGCATCTTTTTTTGTGCTAGTTGGTTGCGAGAAGCATAAGGGGAGCGCTGTGTTTTGGAGTTAATTGGTGATATACGTTCTTGTTTTGGAAGCAAAAAACATACTTTTTTGGTGTATATTAGGTGCATCATTTTAACAATCGAAACCTTGAATGTCCAAAACTATCAAAGTTCCACCTCATCAAAGTAGAATTGATTGACTAATATCTCAGTTAGGTTTCATAAATCTTGTATAAGCCCTAGATATGGCATTGTTAAAAGTTTGCAATAGATACAATTTAGGCGAACAATCAATTTGAATAGCTATTCAGACAAAAAAATAGGAAAACAAAGCATAATCCAAAAGAATACCTAAAAGAAAAGAACTCAAAAACCCAATACGATTAATAACATTACAATAACTTGAGATAGTACATTAAATGAATTGACTGAATTACATTCATAATAAGAGATTATAATTGACTGCGTCACATTAATAAAAGATTATGCATACGCAAATGTTTAAACTCACACTTGCTAACAGTCAGCTACACAGATTTTACCCTACCCTCCTACTTTATCGATACACATTTTCGCTTTTTCCTTGCCTAATCAAAATCAATATATAATTACAATTATCGAAGTGGACGTAGCTTTAATTGGCATTTTCACAATAAACTCTAGAGTTTCCTCAAGTTAGTTGTTGGCATTGTCATTTTTTCAAACACTTTCCCAACGTCCACCTAACAATAAGAGTACAATATATGGTTTAACAATATAGTAACTCATTAATTTGTTATGAGTTATTTGATTATCAATAATATATGTATATACATAAATGCTTAACACATTGTGTATATAACATTTTCTTCCTTTTTATTGTTTACGGTCATTAATTAGAATATGTTTACATTACATTTGTTAATAATTATGCCAAGAGGCATATACATTTACATATATTGAGTGAAACATTTATAACTTCTTCCCCATTCACCATTTCACCGTGCCTGGGCTTAAACAACACACAGAAACATGATGGGGCCCATGGTCTGGGCCAATCACAAATTCAAAATAAATTAATGTTTTTTTTATTAATTCTGTGATTGCCCCTGACTGTGGGCCCCACCAAGTTTGTGTGTGCGTTGGATAAGAATCGCCATTCACCGTAGCCAAGAATGGCAAGCATATTTATAATGGGAGGAAAGTGCAATGGCAGGCATCTTTATAATGGGAGGTAAGTGGGAAACACATGGCAATAATAAAGAAACTGTTATTGTGTAGGTGTTCCCGACTGCCTCCGAATGTAGAAACAATTGTCTTTGTAGCATGGAGGGGCTTTTGTAATTTATTTGTGGTGCAGGATGCGATCTGCCCTATCTCAGAATGTAGAAATAGTTTGTCTTTGCAGCTACGATTTTCCTTGGATTGTTATTTTGGTATTGTGAGAATCTTACAAAAATCCAAACATCTGTAATATTATCTCTGTGCAGTGGGAAACTAGTGATATATCACACAAGTTTCATTGACTTTCAATGTGATGGATATTACTTACAGATACGAGTCATGGCTACAAATGGAGGTTTCGTCTCAACTATTCTCGCTCATCCAGAGATTTGGAGTTAATATCGTAAGTGTTTTTAGTTCATTACCCTAATTGCCAATATTATTATGTATTCTTGATTTTTACAGGTATTAAAAAGTACCTACCCTAGCAAATTTTTTTTTCAACCCATGATGATGACAACATAACCGATGTTGTTGTTCATACAAGGTATGAAGATGAAGAGCCCCGAACAATTGTTCACAAGGATTTTGCTATTTTGAATTTAGTTTATTATTCACAAGGCATCAATTACACCATGCACAACACATTTGTAGCATTCATCCAAGTCTATAGCAGTCGTGCTCTATTCTTCTCTTGATAATCATGAATGTCGAAATACAAATGCATGGTTTGCACAGGAAATGTACTGAGGAAGGTCATTTATAGGGTGTGTTATCCCTGCAGCTTAGTTGTTTCTTTCCCTGCACCAAGTTGTTCAAATAAATTTTTTTGATGCAAATGATAAATATAAAACAATATATAAAGGTGCATGGGAATCGTTGAAGGACGAAACTAAAGATTTATAAAAAAATTGTTCAAAATTTGTATTTGTATCTTTCTTGGCACACTCCACATAAAATATTTACATTAATGTTCTTATCTAAAATTATATTGATGTTTTTATGTTTATGTTCATCTTGAAAAAAATGCATGGGATTACATGACCTTCAACATTCTCAGTCAGGCAACGACAAGCATACGACTGCTCTTCATGATTACAGACCACCATATGGCTCACGAATAAGAACTGCATCCAAAGCAGCAAAATGTCATTAACGGAAATGCCTGTCTACAACATTCTCAGTCAAGCAACAACGAATAGACGTCCGCTCTTCATGATTGGTAGCTTTTCATTCAGGTTAACGAAAGAAAGTTGTAGTGATATTTTTGGTACGATGTTTCGGGGGTTGTACGAACTCTACCCTTACTCAAGGTTTGCTCTTTTTACGGAAAATCAGAAAATTGTTGAGTTTTTTTTCTAAAAAAACATACAAAGGTGCATATCATTGATTTTGATGTGGTGGAGGGCTTGTAGTGGCCACCATTAACGGAAGCTCTAGCGTCTCAGAAGATGGGATTCGAATTGCTTCGAATTAGTGTAGTCAAATGGGAGGATAATGAGGCCGATGGAGTTTCTCTCCATAGTATGCTCCCTCTAACCTACAGTTGTAACGTCAGCATCAAGCCACGTCGGCACCACGATGGATTATTTTTGCAGCATGTTAAAATCTCTGGAGGCGGGGCTGTCGGAGGAGGGTTTGGCGAGAAGTGCGATGGAACCTATATTCATCACTCCAAATGTTTAGAGACGGATTCGAGCAATGTCAAGGGATCAGTTTATGGTGAGAAATTGGGCGAGATTCCAGAGAAAAATAGGGGATTCAATGGTGCAAATTCGAAGACGAATGAAGAGAGCATTCAACAAGCTTGGCAAGTGGTGGCGTTGAACAGAGGATCCATGGTTTATAGAGTTGAAAATAATTACAAAAATTACAATGATGATGTCGATGAAAATGATGATTATGATGATAACGAAAATATTAATATAATATTAAGAAGTATAATAATAATATTTTTTTGGCCATATTAATATTAATACTAATAGTAATATATATTTTTAACTATATTATTTTTAATAATTTATGTTTATATTATAAATTAAAAAAAATTACCTTGTGGACTTACACAACCTTATTATGTTGAAATCCCTTAACTCTCCTATTGCCAGATCAATTGCCGAAAAGACCAGACATTCTACATCAGGTGACACCAAGATGATCAATTGAAGCCCAAGGTTCTTCTCTTGCATCAACCAAAAAGTAATGCTTTCCGCAAACTTGTGGGTTGACAAAGGTCTTGTCAACGGCACTACTGGTTCTATCATCGACATAGTCTATGAGGAATCCTCCGAACCTCCAGGTCTGCCTCTTTTTGTCGTCATCAAGTTTGATCATTACACAGGACCTCCCTGGGATTCAAACAACCCCTTCCATGTTCCTATTCCTCCCATTTCTAGAGGGGGTCGCAGACAACTACCGCTCAAAATGGCTTGGGCTTTTTCTATCCACAAATCTCAAGGACTTACACTAAAACGTGCTACATTTGACATTGGTGGAACTAAAAGACAAGGCCTGACATTCACTGTTATATCAAGAGTTTTGTCTCTTTCTTCCCTTCGTATTTCTCCAGCTTTCTCTTTCTCCCGCTACTCTCGCATGTCCTCCACTCCCCTTCTACATTCCAAGATACAAGAGGAATCTCGTCTTCACTCCCTTCCCTCTTCTCTCCCACGCCTCGACCATCACTCATCTTAACTCCTTCGCCTCTTCCTCCTTTCTCTATCTTCAACTTCCATTGGTGCCAAACCTTCTTTATATTCTTCATTTCTTTTTTCCTTTCTCTCAACTATTTTCTTCTTTTCTACTTCCTTCTCCTTCTTCCCCTACCACTATTTCAGCATTATCATCGCACACCTCATGTGCGATTGCTAGTTCATATAATGGAAATACGTGGGTGATAGGACATAAAAATATTACAATGGTTAAAAGGAGAAAATACTAGGAATTACGAGGGGTTTCCACGAATGTAATCCCTAACATTAATGTAAGGATCTAAGAGTAGTTAATGTGAGAGCTTGCTATAATTAGGAACTCCACATTTAAAATATCGAAACCATCGAGAAAATACTAGAGAGGTTTTTAAAAATATTTTAAAATAGAAGTGTGTTTAGAAAAGAAAGAAAGAAGTTACAATGTTCTTCATTTGAAATATGAATGCGAAACTAAAGCCTTGATTGAACGAGTGAGTACATTTCTCCTCTTCAAGTCTATATTCTTATTTTTTTAAATCTTTGAGGGAAATTTTGAATTTTATTTTTGAGTAAGAAGGTGGGAATATTGAAGGGGTTTCGTAACCATGAAAACTCATGTGAAAAATTTAAAGACAACTTCCAATCTTAGTTCCCCCTTAAGTAGAATTACAAATTATGACCTTATGGGTGTTGACTTAAATGATTTTAAGAAAAGGTTGTATTTCCCGAAATAATTGATACTATGGCAAATTTAGCTAGTAGTAATATTTACCTCACCACTCCTTTCCCTCTTTCTACACCATGCCCATAACTTGTATGGGTATGCACCCAACATTATAACCCTATAACGAGAGAAGTCCTGGGATAGGAAAGGACACCTAGTTTTATCTTTTCAAGAGTAAGTGTTTGATCGGATGTTAGAATTTCTGCCTACATGGGAGGAAGGTACTATCACCATGCAATAAACATAGTCATACTTTGGAACGCATGCTAGGAGATGGACTAAATTTAGGATTAACCATTGGTTAATTACTCCTCGGAACTCTGTTTCTAGAATGTATAAGAAGCTAAGAAGATAAAAATTTATTGAAGAGGTTGGGGATATAATAAAATTGATGAATAGATTGATGGGTATTGAATCTACCTACGTGTTCAAAGAATGGATGTTTCGAGTTCTTGGAGGTAGTAATCACGAATAAATAACATCTCCCTTGGGCTGAAATAATAAGTAGCCGAATTCATGAACAGTGATGGGAGTTGCCCAAATCGTAAAAGGAGTAAATAATAGTATGGAATAATTCTTCATGACTTCTTACTTGGTCTATAATATTACTTTCCATAGGGTTTTCTAAGGCTTATCAAAATAAAGTGAGCCTAGTAGTGACAAGGTGTATGATTTGTTTCTAGCTGAAATTGACAAATTATTTTTAACAGAGTATAGGAATGTTATTAATCTCTTCTTTACACTGTTAAAACCGAGTCATTACTCAATATGGATGTTATTTAATCCATTTCAGAATTTTTGTTATATCGGGGTTAATGGTTTTAATAGAAATCCTTTTTTATTTCCTAGGTATGTGGATGATAAGTGGGCATTAATGGAGTTGGTAAGGAAACTATTACTTGGTGAATTAGAACATGCTTTTTTGATGGAAACCCCATCTTTGTTATGTGCTACTATATTTTAAGTCGTAATGAAGCCCATGTATCTAATCGCACCAAATGATGCATAACTTCTCCTCTATATCACACTCATATCTCTGCAATCCCAAATATGCATGTGCAACCAAAATAATACAAGCACTACAGCATACAAGGTAAAAAAACCATGCCTCTATAAACCGAATCTACAATATGACAATCATGTCTATGCCTCCAAGAACCGGGAAACCTTAGTAAACAAGATACATTCACTAAATCTTCTCAATTCTTTAGATATGTGATTTTATGTTTAAAAATAGGTTTCTCAATAACCGACCACGGTCACCTCAGTAACCAACCACGGTTACATCTCTGAATCGACCATGGTTACCCTATAACCGACCACGGTCACCCTACCAATGTTGGTTACCACCTAACCAACACTCGGTCACTATATTCTCTAGAAACTTCACATTTCTAGCTCCCACTTGAGATTTATCCACTTCAGATTAAATCTCTCCCTGCGATTTACACATTAGGAAAAACAAAATCTTGCTCTCATACATCTGTCAGTAATACTATTAATAAAATGAAGAGAATATTTTCTCGATAATCTAACCAAGCTAACCAAGCTCGATACCAGTTGTTGGTATCAGATAAGATAACAAACCAGGCTATGATACCATTTTTTGGGAATTCGGGACAGCGGAATAGTGCTATGATTCAATAACAAACTCAATCATGCAGACAAGATCTAAAAAATTCCCCAAAATCTAAATCATTGGAAGTATAAACTAGAATAATCAAAATCAAAACAAATTACACACACATAACACAACATGTACCATGGTTCACCCAATGTGGGCTACATCCACCAAAGATAGAGATCTCATATATATAATATAACAAGAGTACAAACCAACTCTTCCATACAAGAGTACAATTTATCTCTCTAAGAGTATCTTCTCTCCTCCAAATATCTAAATGGATCTACATGAGTACACTACAATCATGCCTCCAAAAACCACCAACAGATCTCACATAACCAGGAACTACCGAATCTCCGAAGCGCTACCAAGTTCTTTGTGGATCTACAAAAAGACCTCTCACATGGGTCTACCTTATGTGCAACTATAACTGTGCACCAAGAAGTAAGTATTTCTCTCCATCACTGCATAAACATATGCAAACATGAATACAACCTCCTCTACAATATCTATATCTACATGGATCAACAATACAATATGATCTCATGGATATATGAATACAAGATCTCACAACAACCTATGGATCTAAAAATATAAGACTAGATCTACATGGATCAACAATACATCATTATCTCATGGATCTACAATACAAGATCTCACCAACATGTGGATCTACAAGAATAAACTCTATGTTCTTTGCATACTATGCAAGCCATTACAATGAGACAATAACTATACAAAGGAAATACAGTATAAGATGTTACCCTCTTCTCACCATTGAGATATACCTGTTATAATTGTACATGTTATTTCCTTCTGTCCAGCTTCTCTCCATGGAAGCTTTGTCTTCATGTAACATGTTCTTTCTTTCTCTCTTCTTCTTCATCCTCACAATCTAGGAGAATCAAGGATCTAACTCAATCCTTTTCTCAAATCATCTTCTAACCCTAGCTTTCATGCTTATATAGGCATATACAAACTTAGGGCACTTAGTCATACAATTACAATTAATAGATATGCTTTAATACTAAATTTAGATCTAATTCCTATGAGTTAAATAAAACACTCACGCACAGGTAACCGATGTCGGTTAGCCCTAACCAACGCAGTTCCTACTTTCCCGACCGATGTTGGTTCTTATCTGTCTGATCGATGTCGGTCACTGTGTAACCCATTCACTTTGTAATGCATGCTCCAGTGAAGCTATTTAGCTCCACAACCTAAGAATAGCTACAAGTGTTCCGTAATCCCAATTTACGGTGACCAATGTTTTTAGCAGGAGACTTGTGCAAATATCCCCGCTTTTAGCGAGAAACTAGATGAAAGTTTGACACATAAAAAGAGAAGTTGATGATCAACTATCTTTAAGGAATGAAGAAATAAAAGATCGGCCTGAGCTGGTGGAGGAAATAGATAGTCATGGAGGACTATTGAAAGAGGTAGCCGAGGAAGAAACAATATGTGTGGTAACAACAAAAAATTCTATAACTCCTTCGTATTCTAGGGCCCTTGCAATTTTTCCTATAGCTACAAGAGTACCATAGTCACCTAACAAATGTGAGGCCCCATTTGGAGATTACATAGAGGGTGCTATCCCGAAGAAGAAACAAGTGAAAATACACCTTGATGATGACGACCTACAACTCCTTTCTGCCATTAATTTATCTAGTCCACCAAAGAAGGAAATAACTATGTCAAGGGTAGTCCTAGGTAAGAAGGAGAAAATTCATGGATATTGTGACTTCCAAGACTAGTATGCTCCAGAGTGAAGCATCTCCATCTAATTTTCAATTTACGTAATCCCATTGGGTAAGCCTTTAACCAAATAAATAAAACATGATTTCACTATGGAAGTTGAGGGATTTTCCTAGAAAATTGAGGAGTTTAAGGAAACTAAGAAAGATCTAAAGGCTAGGAATGATGTTTGTTAAAAGAAAATTGGTGAGAAAATGTTAGGATTAAAACTTATCTTAATTCATCATTAGTTGATATTTGAATAAATGTAATAAGTTAAAAGTATTTAATTTAAATACTTGAAACTTATGACAATAGGTATTAGTTATCCTTAGTTGTTAGTTAACTAAGTGATAGTGTTCTCATCCCTATGTTTGTGGGATCATGTTATATCTTGCATATTTTGTTCTGGATGATTTCCATGAAGGCAATAGGGGCGATTAGGGCAATATGCTATTTCTATATTTTTCTCGATTAGATGATTTGTTTCCATATACCGTGGATGAGATAGAAGTTGTCCAATATCTATAAATATTGTAGCTCTCTCATTTGTTTTGTAATGCTTGATTTTGATATTAATAAAATACACAAGCACCGTCTTGTTTCTATGTAAATATTCTGTGTCAAATATTATTTTCAAGTATTCATTATCAAGATTTGGTATCAGAGCAATATTCTGATCTAGAGAGAGTGTAGGAAGTTTTAGGGAAGTTTAGGGAGATCTAGAGAAATTACAGAGCTAGGAGGAGCCATAGATGCCCCCAACCATTTCTCAAAGACGTACGAATCCACACCTCGGTTCATGGTTGATTTGCATTGAATAACACCTAAAGTGCAATCACAGGCCCTTCGCAGCACTGGATACAAATTTGTTGCAAAAGGTGGCATTGTTTCATTCTCTGCTTTTTTGTTAAATTACTTGACTGCAAGCATTTTAAAAAAATATATACACTATTTTTGTATTGTGGGGACCTAAGATTTTCAAGCTCCCACATAAATTCCCCTTCATGTTATCTATGCTTTTTCTTTTCATATAGCCGGCAAGAGAATTGTATGTGTTTGTAAGAAGATATCTCGTCCAAACGTCTAACACTGCACACCGGGAGTAGAGGATAAAGCGGCCAAAACAATAGAAACCATGACCGAAGGAAGAAAACAAGCGATCTTGTTTGGAAACCAACCTCCATTTGTAGACCCATCCATGCACAGATCCTACAAATCATAGAGACAACACAAGAAAAGAAAACACTATTGAAGAAAAGTGAAGCTTGCGAAAAACAAAGTGAAAGAAAAGATGTATAAAAGTTGATAAATTGAGGAGACGGTGGAGGAAACAAGGTTGGCAGCGGACGAAACAAGGTTGTACGCATGCATGTAAGGATTACCTGCATTTTTTTATAAAGTACATTTTTAAAAAACATTACATTTTTGGATTTTGTAAAAAAAATTGAAGTACATTTTTTTCCATTTTTGGAAAGGGGCCCAGAAAGATATTGAAATTGTAATTTAAAAAAGGCATAACTTTCAATTGGTACCTTAGATTGAGGTGTCATTTTTTTAAAGTGTGTGTTTTTACGAGCTCTACGTCTTGGTCTAGTTTTTAATAAGATTTATTTTGTAAAAATTTAAAAAATTATATTTTTGTATTTAAAAAGAGGCTAAAGAGTCCAAAAATTTTATTTTATTTTTGCAAATTGGCCACAGAGCCAAATTTGTAACAGGGCCAATAGTGCCAAAAATTCATTGTAAATGGCCAAAAAGTGTGCCCAAAATAAATAAAATATTATTTTTGGGGTGTATGCTTTAAGGGGGAAATTGTTCAATTCTTCTTCTTTCATTATTCAGTTTTCACAATGGCCACAATTACGGCACCAAAATTCTTTTTGCCAGATTCTCAAATTTTGTGTTCTGATAATTATCCAGAATGGAAAACAAAAATTCATGCACAACTTGATTTTGAAAATCTATGGTCCGTTGTTTCTAGTACATTAACAAGATCTCAGCAATGATGTTACACAACAAGCTACATTTGATCGTGCAAATCAAAAAGCAAAGTTAATAATCTTGTTTAGTGTTTTAGATGAGGTACAACTTCATATTCATGAGACCGCAACAAAGAAAAGAATCTTGGGACAAGTTGAAAACATTATATGAGTCAAAAATAAGAACACAATACTTCATCTCCAGAGTCAACTATTAAACTTAAAAATGTAACCAATTGAGAAATTTGAAATGTTTTTAGAAGAGTGGAAACTTTGCATGCATCACTTCAAGATTTGGAAGAAGAAGTAACTGACACATCACTCATGCCTATAGTATTGAGAGCTCTTCCTCCTTCTTATAGGATTTTTGTGACCACATTAAACATAACTAGTCAAACAACAACTTTTGAAGAGTTAGTGAATATGCTACAACAAGAGGAAGTTATTCACTCAACTACTGAAATTGAAGAGCAGAACTTGCTTCTAATAAAAAAGGAAAAAAATAGGCAAGTCTCGGTAAAAAAACTCGAGAATCAAGGTAATATTCAACAAGGCCAAAAGGACCAACAAAAATGTCTTATCTATGGTTGAAAAGGACATGAGTTAAAAAACATTTGGTACAACACATTCCAACAAGGATCATCAAGTGGTAAAAATATTAATTACCAAAAAACAAAATCAAGCCAACAATAGAGTAAACAGGGACAAAATAAGAAAAAGTGGAAGAAGAAACCAACTCAACAAGGAAATGTAGCCGAATAGGAAGATCAATTTGATGATGATGAATTCCTATATTCTACACATTGAAATAAAGTATCCAATTATACAAATCAAATTTGGTATTTCAACTCGAGTGCAACTCGACACATGACATGAAGGAAATATTGGTTCTTCACAATGAGTAAAACACCCACCAAAAATCATGTCTCTTTGAGTGATGATACATCTTACAGTGTTGAAGGCATTAGTTCTATTTCACTACCACTTGGGTAACATAATTGTAAAATTACAAATGTTCTTTATGTCCTTGGTTTAACAAAAAATATGTAATCCATGAGTCAATTATTAGATCACAATTTCAAAGTTGACTTTGATTGTAAAGGCGGTAAAAAGATGTGCCTAATTCGAGATAAGTCACAAAGCTCAAAAATTGTTGCAAAAGATTCGAATGTGGGAAGAATGTTTTAGTTGGATTTTTTCAACAAAATGATCAAGAACTTGTAGCCAAGGATACATCATCAGCTCAACTATGGAATCAAAGACTTGGACATGTCATTTTTGGCTATCTTGACACACTTCATCGATACAACATGGTTAGGGGTTTGCCACTTATAAAAAGGGTATAGATAAATGTCAACATTGTTTGGCAGGAAAACAACATAGAGCACCATTCAAACATAGTACATATCGGGCTAAGGAAAAACTTGAGTTGGTGCATTCCGATCTGTCAAGTGCGGACCAATGAGACCTAAATTTGTGGGTTTCAATATTTCATGATCTTTGTTGATTATTTTTCAAGAAAAATGTGGATATACTCTCTTTCTACAAAAGACAAAGCTTTTGAAACTTTTAAGAAGTTCAAAGTGCTTGTTGAAACAGATTTTGGCAGGAAAATAAAAACACTTTGCTCAGATCGAGGGGGAAAATACACCAGAAATGAGTTCAACAATTTTTTGGAAACACATGGTATTCATCATCAAATGGATCCTCCTCACACACCTGCAAAAAAATGGTGTTGTTGAAAGGTGAAATCATACTATCATGGATATGGTGTGATGTATGATTGATGATGTAGGTTTATCAAAAACATTTTGGGTCAAGCAACTAAAACAATAGTCTATTTACTAAATAGAGTTCCCACTACAGCTCTTGATGGAGTAACACCTCAGGAAGCATGGTCAGGGCATAAGCCATCTATTTCACACCTTAGAGTTTTTGGATGTAAAGCAAGTATGCACATTCCTAAGAAACAAAGAACTAATCTTGATATGAAATCAGAAAAACTTATCTTCTTGGGATATAATGATGAAGCACTTGGCTATAGACTTATGGATCCAAGAACAAGAAGGGTATACACTAGTCGAGATGTTGAGTTCTTTGAGAAGAAAGAAGCAGATGTTCCTTCCATACACTCACATGATGAAAAAATCATCCCTATAATGAAAACAGAGGATGGTAATCACTTTGATGATGACAGTGATGATGGGGAAGATGGTGAAATTCAACCTCCCACAGGAACCACAAAAAGTATGCCTAAATGGTATACAAGTATGATTAGAGATGAAAAATTAGATAGTGTCCCGACACATCTACCACTAGAATGAGGAATCACAGTATGGCTCGAAATGAGGTCAATTTGGCCTTAATGGGTAAAGTTGTTGAAACTATTGAGCCATCCATAGTTTTAGAATCCCTACAGTCTAAACCTTGGAAAGATGCTATGGATGTAGAATATAAGTCACTTATGAAAAATAATACATGGCAACTTACAGATCTTCCACCAGGAAAAAGTCGATTGGATGCAGATGGATCTTCAAAATGAAGTACAAAGTAGATGGAAAAATTGATAAACACAAGGCTAGACTAGTTGCTAAGGGATATGCTCAAAAAGAAGGCATTGATTATGAGAGAAGAATTTTTATCCCAGAACTAAGATAAAAAATTTCAGGTTAATATTTTCTCTAGCTACACAATTTGGTTGGAAAATACACCAAATGGATGTGAAAAGTGCCTTTCTTAATGGTGATTTACAAGAATAATTTTACATGACTCAACCAGAAGGTTTTTTCATACTAGGTAAAGAGGAAAAGGTATGTAAACTCATAAAATCACTATATGGTCTAAAGAAGTCTCCCAGGGCATGGTACATAAAAATTGACGAGCATCTCATTCAACATGGATTCAACAAGATTCCATACGATCCTAATCTCTATCTCAAAAATAAAGGGGAAGATAGTGATCGTTGTAGTATATGTCGATGATCTAGTCATCATTAGAGGATTAGTGAGGATGATAGATTCAAAAAAGAAAGATCTAACACGATCATTCGACATGACCGATCTCGGGCTTCTACATTATTGTCTTGGACTTGAAGTTTGGAAAAGAGAAAATCATATCTTTGTGTCACAATTGAAATATGCCAGACAACACTCAAGAAATTCAATATGATGGATTGTAAGAAATTTTCCACACATATGGATATAATACTTTAACTATCTCAAACAGATCCATCACCACAAGTAAATGCAACTCTCTATCGGTAGTTGATCGGGAGTCTCATCTACTTGACTTACACTAGACCGGATATCAGCTATGTAGTCAACTATCTTTCACAGTTCATGCAAGAACCAATGGTTTCTCACTAGAAAGTAGCAAAGTGGATACTGAGGTACATCAAAGGAACTATGGACTATGGCCTAGAATACAAGAAGAATAATAACTTCTTCTTGACTGGGATATTGATTCAGATCATGCAGAAACATAGATGATAGGAAATTCACTTCAGGATTTGTATTCTTTTTGGGATCTGGACCGATATCATGGGGGAGTAAGAAGCAGACTTATGTTTCAATATCCTCCACAGAATCAGAATATCGTGTAGTAGGTGGATCTTTCTGTGAAGCAATATGGCTCCGACGTATACTTGAAGGATTGGGAATACCACGTAAAGATCCAACTATACTACTTGTTGATAATGAAGGAGTAGTAAAAAATTGTTCGAATCCAATTTTTCATGAGCACACCAAAAACATTGAGGTGAAGGCACATTTAATTCATGAACATGTTTAGAACAACAATATCTAGCTCCATTATTTCCCAACAGATATGCAAAGATGCAGATGTCTTCACTGATCACTGCTTAAGGTAAATTTGAGGGTTTTAGATAATTTCTCTCCTGTTCACTTAAGACCATGCTGAATTAAGGGGGAATGTTAGGAATAAAACTTTTCTTAATTCATCATTATTTGATATTTGAATAAATGTAATAAGTTAAAGTATTTATACTTTGAACTTATGTCAATAGGTATTAGTTATCCTTAGTTAGTTAACTAAGTGATAGTGTTCTCATCCCTATGTTTGTGGGATCATGTTCTATCTTGCATATTTTGTTCTCGGATGATTTCCATGAGGGGAAATAGGGGCGGTTAGGGGCAATATGCTATTTCTGCATATTTTCTCAGATTAGATGATTTGTTTCCATATATTGTGGATGAGATAGAAGTTGTCCAATATCTATAAATATTGCATCTCTCTCATTTGTTTTTAATGATTGATTTTGATATTAATAAAATACACAAGCATCATCTTGTTTCTATGAAAAACTTCTATGTCAAATATTATTTTCAAGTATTCATTGTCAAGAGAAGATTGATTAAGACCCCAAGGTAGGACAGGTTGAAATCCCTAAAATTACCAATGATAATATCAAAAGAGTGAGTGCTATAGGAGAAAGAGGAGGGGCCATCGTGTAGTGAGAAAATGATTTAGTCACTAGAGGATAATAATTGATTAGGAGTGTGTGAATTTCTCATATTTTTGCAAAAATAAAAGCAATCAAAGTATTTGGACAAGTGTGAGGTGAATGAAGAATGTGGAATGATATGTTTCCAAAGTTGTAGGCCCTTACAAACTTGGAAGAGGATTTTATTATCAAGAAAGGAATTATTTCTCCTAAGTTTTGAGGAAATCAACATGATTATCATGAAGCTTCAAAGCTAAGGGCTAAGGTTTTAATGAATTGTGTCATTATTCTCAATAAGGCAAAAGGTGAAGCAACCGAGTGTATTGGTAAGTTGCATTCTATGATTAATAGGTTAATTTGAGTGGATAGTGGGGAAATACTTAGAGTGGAAAATACACATAATTTGATCGGGATCTCCAAGGAGCATGCTCTTGGTAAGTTAGGAGAATTGATAATTATCAATCTATCTATACCGCAAAGGTTGGTACAAATTGAGATTAAACTGCAAAGTACCAAAGAAAATAGAAAAATGAAGAATTTTTTTCTCGTGGAGCTTAAAAGTATAGGTGTTAGACAGAAACATTTTCCCATTATCATTAATGTCCGAAAAAGAATATTTCCCATAGATACTAAAGAAATTTGATGCTTACAAGGACATGGTAAAGGATAATTTGGTGAATCAACCCATTAATGTAAACTAGGAAAATTGATGAAGTAGGGATAAAGGGAATCAAAATAGACTTATCATTATGATTAAAGGTATTTTGAAATCATCCAAGTACAAGGGATTTTCTACAAACAAAATGCATTTTTTCTAGAAGACAAGAAGTTTGTTAGAATATGAAGAAATATCTTCCTCAAGTGCCAACATATCACATCTCCTTGCTCAAATCCGTAAAAGGGGTAAGAATATTTTCGATTAGAAGGATTTTCCCCCTCAATTTGAAAATATCTTCTAGTTTTCATAGGAGGATTCTCAATTCTCTCTTAAGTAGTTCTGGGGGAAATTGGGAAATATCTTAGGAAAATTTTGTATAAGAATGTTTTTTTCCTCATTCGAGGGGGTTAATTGGTGAAATTTTTGATCAGTTGTTTTTGTGGTTTTAGTTCTAGTTTCTTGTTTATGTATAATTTTGGTAAATTGTCTATCTCTATGAAGAAGTGACGAGGTGATTGTATTATACATCATTAACAAGATTTGAAGACATTGAATATGCCACCTTGTCAAAAATCATATGAATATATTTCCTTTTCTTTGATATAATTACATGTCCTTATTTTGTGTTCGAAAGTATCACTAAGGAGATATAATTTCGATGCAATTTTATGTTAGTTTATTTTATGGAAAATGCAAAGACAACTCGTGATGTGTTGTATTTCTATAGTTTCTCGTATGAATATTGTAGGAAAATATATATTCTACAATATTTCGATTCGATTGTAAAATCCTAAGTAGCAACATTGTTATTCGAGCTCTTTGTCCTCCTTTAAGGGCATTTTAATGGGAATCAAATATTTTATGCAACAAGAATGATATTCAATATTACATTGTTGTGTCTAATATTACAACAATGGAGGGCTATTATAAAGCCAAGAATGCAGTTCAACAAATTCTTATAAAATAGGAAGTATAAATAATAGAAAACAATAAAAAACATGTATTGATAGATTGTTATACATTTATTATAACAATATACCAAGCTAACTTACTATTAGATTAACTGATTACTCATTTACCATGAGTAATTACACAATTACATCACACATATAATTATATTATCATTGATAATATAACTTCACACACTATCAATAATGTGAACACTATTAATTCCTAACATTCACCCCCTTAGTGTGAACATTATTAATCTCCAAATTCACCCCCTTAATGTGAACACACAAAAGAATCATATTTTGAAGAAGTTGAACCACCTCTTAAAAGCACTACTTAGACTAGGTACAAACTCCATAGATTATCTCTTTACCCTCGTAAAGGCGTAGTGTCGAGCTGAATTGTACAAGAATGCTACCTTCCTCTTTGGGTTCATGTGGGACTTTCCCTTTCTCTTTAGGAGCCCGACTCGAATCTTCAAGATCCACAAGCTTAGCACTAACTGGATAACCATCCCTTGAGTCTACCTCAAAATCTTCTCCTGCTCCCCAAAATTGAGTTTTCTGAAAAATATGAATCTTCCCCAAAATTCTGGAAAGGGGTTTATTCAGACACTGACACACTGAAAAAACAGGAACTTTGAAAAACACACATTGAAAAAATGTCACCAAAGCATTTCACGGCCTCATTGTTAGCGAATGATGAGAGGTCGTTGAATGACCTCTAACCTCCATTGTCATCTGTCCTCTAGTGTCATGTTCTAGCTCGAGACAAATTTGATCATGAAGCATAATAACAACTTGAACGTCGGGTTACACCGAAAATGCATTCGTAAGGCGCTTTTTTATATTTTTGACTTTTGACAATGACACTTTTTACAATGGAATTGATTGATAAAGCATACTTTATTTCAAAATTGACACTATGACCCACTCGACTTAACCTCCGACACTATTGTACTTAACTTGAGACTTTGTTAACAATTCTAATAGATAATATAATAATATTTTTGACACTTGATAAATGTATTACAAATGACTTGTGTTGGTGCTTGTTTTGATCTTGACCAATTTTCCCTAATTTTTCTTCGATTTGCATGGTTCATGGTTTTTTCTATATCCCAAATGGATGCATGAAAACTTTCTCCTTAATTTGTATGCCATTATAGATCCTTCTCTATGGTCGTGGATTGTTGTCGAGCCATGAATTATTTGCAGTTTCTTTGTCCTTGGTAAAAAAATTGAATTCGGGCGCAAATGGTGGTTCCCATTCATTTCACTGTTTGACGGGTGTCTTTTCCCCATCAAATTATATCTCAAAGAGAGAAAATACGTGCCCTCCTTTGATTGGTTTAGGGACGGCAGAAAATTGTTGTAAACTTGTCACTTTTGGCTATTTTGGCAAAAATTTGATTTGGTCTCGTGGCCCCATTGAGCTCTGATTGGCTAAGTAAAATTTAATTGGCAGAGAAAATTTCCTATTTTTTCCCGAAGGTGTACACGTGTTAGAAGTTAGCGATTGCGCAGAAAGCGGTCTTTTTGTGCTTTAAGGCACTATGGTGAAAAAGGTAAAAATGTGAAAAAATTACCTAAGGCCCGCAAGAGGACACGTGGCAACTTCTAAGTCAAAGATGGAGTGGTGGATTGTCAGGTTCCTTTGAAGTTTTTTGACTTTATTTTGTAAAAGGGATAAATTTGCAAAGTGAACCGAAACTTCGCAGAAATCGAAGTGAACGCGTGGCAGTTTGAAAAGTCAAAGGCAAGGGGATGCAAATTGGCAGAGAACTTTGAAGTTTTTGGCCTTGTTTTGGAAAAAGGAAATAAAGTATAAAAATGGGCCAAAACTCCGCCTTGAATCAGAGAAAGACACATGACATTGAAAATTCAAAGTGGGAGGTAAAATTTTGGGTTACTTTGATGTTTTTAACTTCAAAAAGATTAAAGTTATAATGTGAACCGCAGCTCTGCTCCAATTAGAGAAGGACATGTGGCATTGAAAAGTCGAGGGGATGCGGGTTGCCGGAGCACTTTGAATTTTTAAGCCTTTTTTGTGAAAAAGGGAATAAATTTGTAAAGAGAATTACAACTCGTTGCGAATCGAGAGGAACACGTGGTAGCTTTGACAAGTCAAAGCGGGAAGGTAGATCATCGGGAGTTTGAGAATTTAAGCCCTTTTTGGTGAAAAAGGGAATAAAGTATAAAGTGAAGCGCGGCCCCAAAGAGAGATCAATTAAATCTTTCGTTGAAAATTCAAAGGTGGAGGTGCGGGCCTTCGAAGGAAATTTGGAAATTTTAGTTTTTGTGAAATGGAGTAAAGGCATAAAAATGAAGTGCGGTCCCGTTGGGACCCAAATCAAAAGCTAAAGGTGGAGGTGCGGAGCGCGGGGAAATTTGGAAAATAATTCTTTTTGTAAAAATGAAGTAAGTTGCATTTTCGGGCCCACATATCCGTTTTGCGAAAAAATGGCATTTTTTCATACGGATTTGGTTCAAAAATTCAAATGGCCATATCTTTCGAACCAGAGCTCTAAATGCAACAAAATTGGTACCATTGGAAATATCTCGACCTCCTCTATGCCTTGGGAGCATAAAATATTGTTATTTGTAGGAACTGATGGGTGAAAAGTTGAAAAGTGTCTTCTTCACCATTAATGTGTGATCTGATTGCTCAAAATGATCAAATTTTGATCAATCCCGCCATTTTATCTTCTCCAACATGAAAACATCATGAAAATCAATGGGATATCTGATTTGGTGGGGAAAATTAGGAAACGTATTTCACGCCATTAATATGTGATTGGACTGCTTCAACTAGATCAAATTTGATCGATTTTCATCCTTGCTTCTTCAGCACGCCAAAGACATGCAGAACTAGACTTGACATATTGTAGGTGGATTTACAGAGCATTAACGATGGGTGGTTGAACTTCCAAATCAGATATCGGTCCTTCTCTTCTCTTTTCATCTATAAATGTAAGAGCTTGGCTCATTTGCAAAGGTTAGGGGGTTCATTTTCATGAGAAAATATGAGAAAGCCCATCTTCTTGAGAAGCCATCCGAGAGACCTGTTAATCTTTTTGTTTTAGATTTGCATCATGTCAAGTTGGTTGCGAGTGTACAACCATTGACGAGCTCTGAGATTGTTTTAATAACTTTCCCCTGCTAATGAATCTAAGAGATTTTGAGTTAATCTATGTTAATCTTGGGAAAAATTTGTGTCTGCTTCATTTCAGAATGTCTGCAAATAGTTTTTCTTGTTCCTATTGCAATCTTACATTGAAACCTTTGTGAATCACACAAAATCTTATCCATGTGATATTTTAGTGGAATTTACAATCTTATTATCAGAAGAGCTTTCATCTGTTAATGAGATAAATAATTTAAAATCACTTTACCTTCCTTGATTGAAGATATTGTTTGTAAGCCTTTGAGGGTATCTTAGGCGTGATAAAACAGAGGTTGATAATGTTTAATTTGGTCTTTTAGCTTGAGCCTTCATGTTAAACTCCTAAATATTGTGTGAAAACGTGCAAATCTAGGCCTCCATTGATGCACACCTTCTAGTTGAAGGAACATTTGGACTATTCTGAAGTTTTCTGTTGTTAATTTTTCCAATTATTGTTAAGGCCCTCAAAGATCTGGACAAATCAAGTTTGTCCTGCTTGAATCTCCCACCAAAAATTATTCAAAAAACAATGAATCCCACCTGAAGTACCCCTATTTTTCCTTGTATATCCACAAAAGAACAAAATCCACTTGCTAAAATATGTAGAACAATCAGGATTCCATAATGTCTTTAGTAACCTTAACCTTGTTTTGAAAATATCCCCATTATTTAGAAGTGACAACTCATGAGAGTTAAATTGTGGAGCATTGATCATATTTTCCCAAGGTTTTCTTTATAAAATTTGTGCAAATAATGATCTCTTCATATCCTTCATCAAAAGAGGTTAAAAATGGGTTCTCTTACACTTTGGTTGAAAAGGCACAACCTAAAATAGTGAGGATAGATCAAATCCTTTTAAGGTGCTATCCAATTCTTCAACACTGAGTGACAAGGAGCAAGATGAATCACCTCCCCAACTACAAAATGACATATATTTTGATTTGTCTATCTCTGAGTGTCTTTTGAAATATTTGATGTTGCTCGAATTCCATTAGAGAATCAATTTGGGTACCAACACGCCCGCGCTGTTGCTGTTGCAGGAGTTCCTAGAGTTCTTAGAGTTCTTGGAGTTCTTGAAGTGTTTGAAGAGTTTGAGCATTTGTGCATCCACCATCAACACGCTTTTGGTTTCATTTCTAGGAGTATTTGAAGTTCCTGAATATTATTTGACCCTGGTAATACTCCTTGTGCGAAGTTACATGTTCTGTGTACAATATTTCTAGTTTCTAGTAGTTATTCCACTAATTTTGTGTTGTATATGATAAATTCAGGTAAAGGAATGTCAGATCTGTAAATCTTTGCATGATTTCAGTATTGATAGACATTTGACAAAGTCATTTATAGTGCACTTGCACAGCTAAGGTGAAAATCCTTAGTGATGACTCCATGTTGTTTTAATTTTTGATGAATACCAAAGTGTCTTAACCTTAGTTAAGTGAGATTTTTCATTCATCTTTGCAAAGATGGAAGGAAGAAGAATTTTGTTCATTAAGGATCCTACTAGACAGCTATTTCCAGAGCTAGGAAAGACAAGTTCATAAGGAAGATGAATCGGAAAGTAGTTGGAGATCACGAGTCAAGAAAAGAGATACAAACTGAGGAGAGTGATCAACCTGTCATTGAGGATTACCATACATCTTCAAGTGTTTCTGAATTAGGTAGTATTTTTGTAAACTTGAATTCTCCATCTGGTGAGGGGTCATCATTTGTGTTTGAAAAGAGAGTTTCTCAATCTACCCCTATGTTTTCTAGAGTTGATAGGGTTTTCCATGAAACTGAGTCATTAGGGGATACTCATTTTTAAATTCATACTCCTGTGCCCCGCAAACCCTTTGTCCCTCATCAATTTGTTTCACCTGCAAGATCACCACCTCAAGGAAATATGGCCCAACCCCCACCCAGACCTACATTTGTTGTCAATACCTTTGGTCTGTTTCACTCGGAATGTTTCGGCTTTTGGGAATAGAGTTGTTTCTATCCTTTCATTCCTTTTAGAAACAGATGAGATTAGGGTAAGGAGGAATACCTGTTGAATGTCGAGATGGTGTGCGCGTACCGTAGAGAAAGATCAGGCTAACTGTGGAGAACTCCTTTTTGTCTTGGAAGGACTACTCGAAATAAGAACACAAGACCACAAGATTTTGATTAAACAATAAATGAGGAAACTGCCTTGGGCCCAGGAAATATAAAACTTCCCTTCGAAGGTGGTCAGTTTCCCTGCTAACGTGAATTAACACAAAAGACTGTAAAATATCAATTAAATTGCTTGGCTGAACTGGGTAGGGGAAAGGCTGTTTTTCCTGGTTTTGATCAAGGGAACCGATGGCGGTTACCTATAACCGATGCCGGTTATTGATAACCGATACCGGTGGGTTCTAGGATCTTCTGGACTGGTTGTGGTGTTTGTAATGGCTGGTTTTTGGATAGTTTTTTAGGAAATGGGATGGTTAGAAACAAAAGAATGACACTAGAGGCAATGGTATGTTGGATAATGGATTCGAAAGCATTTAGAGCACTTGAGATTCAAGAAACATAAGAAATGTTATAACAAAAGGACATGTAAGATCGACTTACGGGTTTTGACCGAGATGCAAGTTGATCTCCTTGGTTGCAAACACTTTTGGTTTCTTTACTCGTCTCGCTCTGTCAAGTGAAGATCTCGGACTCTGTTCCTCGCCGCAATGCTCTCTGTTGATCCAAATCCTTTGACCTGATCTCTCCAAATGAAATTCCCCATCGTTGTTTTGGTTTGGGAGCCCATTTACTGTGGAACCGATGGCGGTTGCGTAACCGACGGCGGTTGAGTAGAACCGGCATCGGTAAGGAAAAAGTAGGCTATTTTTAGTAAAATAGCCCACCTTCCCCTTTTCTCCCGAGAGATCGGGCCGCGGGCTTGGTCAAGTGGCTAGAATGTCGGCTTTAAAAGTGCGAGTAAGGAGGCATTAGTTATGGATGTGAGTCTAGACTAAGTCATGGGTCTTAATTAGGTTAGTTTAGGGTTAGGGCTAGGTCATGATGAGGTGGCAAAGTGAGGTGGCGGGTAAGGTGATGTGGATTTATCAATTACAAGGTAATTAATAAATAATTGTGTAAAGTTTAGGTAATGAGGTTAGGTTGCGAAATGGGATGCGGGTCACAAGGGGTCGTAAGACACGAATTTGGTGTCTACATTAGCCCCTTATTGTCGTGTAGCTTGTTCGTAAAAGTCGCATGACAATAATATGAAGTGGTTTCTCATGTTAAGGATATAGGTAATCCCCCTCAAATCTATCACAGATTGAGTGAACGGGAAATCAGGGATAGGGTTGATAAAGGGTATATGTGGTAGAGAGGATGGTAAGGTGGTGGGGTAGGTCCAAGGAAGCAGACGCATGTTGAAATGCAATATTACGACTAGGGTACTGATTTGATTTGATTAACCAAAGAAAGCCAAAGAATGCAGGCAAAGGTCGATAGTTTATCCAAACAAGGGTGATATAATCCTCGGTATCCAAGGCATAGGAAGTAGCTCCGGGTATATAATGGTAAAAGGTACCGGAACGTTTAGGCATGTTCAAAGCAGTACCAAAAGGTTGGTTTGGTTGAGATAAACATCACGGTCTTGGTCCTGGGCAAAGTGGTTGATGATCAAGTCAAGGACCCTAATCATGCTAAAACACGAACAGGTGAGCTCGATTGAACACAAGGTACATGATGGATGTATAAAATAAAACGTTGATTGTGGGTATGGTATGGAAGTGATACGGCCTTGGGTCAGGCCAAGTGGTTGGGCGGTGGCCCTGGGTCAGGTTAGATGGGTAGGTTGAGGCCTTGGGTCAGGTCAAATTGTTAGGGCGAGGCCTTGGGTCGGGCCGGATGGGTAGGTTGAGGCCTTGGGTCGGGCCAAATAGGTTAGGGCGAGGCCTTGGGTCGGGCCAATTGGTAGGTTGAGGCCTTAGGTCGGGCCGAATGGTAGGTTGAGGCCTTGGGTCGGGCCAAATAGGTAGGTTAAGGCCTTGGGTCGGGCCGAATGGTAGGTTGAGGCCGTAGGTCGGGCCAAATAGGTAGGTTAAGGCCTTGGGTCGGGCCAAATAGGTAGGGCGAGGCCGTGGGCCGGGTGAATGGTAGGTCGAGGCCTTGGGTCGGGCCAAATAGGTGAGGCCGTAGGTCGGGCCAAATAGGTAGGTTAAGGCCTTGGGTCGGGCCAAATAGGTAGGGCGAGGCCGTAGGTCAGGCTGGACAAGTGAACAAATGTTGTGCAGCAAAGGTGGACAGAGGCGATATTGGTGAAAAAGAGGCAAGGAGTAAAGAAGGGCAAAGAATGGGGTGAAAGTTGGGTATCAAACCGATGTCGATTCTTCATGACCGATATCGGTTAAGGGACCGATACCATTTCTTAGGGCAAAAAAGAAACCGACATCGGTTAAGGTCGAAAAACCTATAAAAAGAAAAAATACGGCCTGTCATTGTCACTTTTGTTATTTGCAATCCAAATTGACTTGTCTGACGTGGAGAGTTGATTTGGAGGGTTATTGAGTGAGGTGGAGCTATTTGATTGGCGGAGAGAGTTGATAGTGGGCCCGATTGAGGAGGAGGCAGCAGGTGATTGGCCGGGGACCCAGCAGATCAGGATTGGAGCCATGGCACAGGCAGGAGGAGCTGGAGGGGCTGGACCAGCTGGACCGCCACCACCCATCCCACCACGACGACGTGTCGTCGTGTAATGCCCAGAGGTTCTAAACTCTTTATTTTATGCATTTGGTTGTATTAAGTGAGATTGGGGGTTTGGGTAGGAATTTAGTTGTTTTAGGAAATGAGGAGTAAATAGACGTAATTTGAAAAAGAGAGAGGGTAGATAGGTAAGATAGGGTAAGGCGGCTAGGTGTGTAAAATTTGGGGGTGTTTGGGTGGGTAGATGGGTAAAAAGGTGAAAAATAGTTTTGGGGGCCGCGCGGGGTTCGGCTCAGTAGAGACAAAGTGACCGATGTCGGTCACCAGCGACTGCAGCATCGGTCTCAAAAGCATAGGGTGAGGTTGAAATGGGGGACCGGCATCGGTCGCGATCGGCGGTATCGGTGGGGAAGGTTGAGGGTGGAGTTGGGATGGGATTTAGGGTTTATGGTTTAGGTTTGAAGGTGGGTTGGGTGGCTTGTTGGGGTGGGGTTGGGATGGGAGTTAGGGTTTATGGTTTAGATTTGAAGGTGGGTTGGGTGGCTTGTTGGGGTGTGGTGGGGGTTTAGGGTTTAGGGTTTATGGTTTAGGTTTGAAGGTGGGTTGGGTGGCTTGTTGGGTTTTGTGGTGGGGGTATTTTGAATTTCATTTGGAGAGATCACCAAAGGATTTCGGATCAACAGAGAGCATTGCGAGCGAGGAACAGAGTCCAGATCTTCACTGACAGAGCGAGAGACGAGTAAAGAAACCGAGAAGTGTTTTTGCAACCAAGGAGATCAACTTGCATCTCGGCCAAAACCAAGAAAGTCAGATCTTACATGTCCTTTTGTTATAACATTTCTTATGTTTCTTGAATCTCAAGTGCTCCTAAATCCATTTCGAATCCATTATCCAACATACCATTACCTCTAGTCATTGTCATTCTTTTGTTTCTAACCATCCCATTTCCTAAAAACTATCCAAAAACCAGCCATTACAAACACCACAACCAGATCGAGAAGATCCTAGAACCCACCGGTATCGGTTATCAATAACCGGCATCGGTTATAGGTAACCGCCATCGGTTCCCTTGATCAAAACCAGAAAACAACCTTTCCCCTACCCGGTTCGGCCAAGCAATTTAATTGATATTTTGCGTCTTTTGTGTTAATTCACGCAAGCAGGAAACCGACCACCTTCGAAGGGAAGTTTTATATTTCCGGCCCCAAGGCGTTTCCTCATTTATTGTTTAATCAAAATCTTGTGGTCTTGTGTTCTTATTTGCAGTAGTCCTTCCAAGACAAAAAGGAGTTCTCCATGATTAGCCCGATCTTTCTCTGACGCGCACACCATCTCGACATTCAACAGGTATTCCTCCTTACCCTAATCTCATCTGTTTCTAAAAGGAATGAAAGGATAGAAACAACTCTATTGCAAACACTTCTGGTTTCTTTACTCGTCTCGCTCTGTCAAGTGAAGATCTGGACTCATTCTCGCTCGCAATGCTCTCTCTGATCCAGAAATCCTTCGACCGATCTCTCCAAATGAAATCGTTTGGCCACGGCAAGGCCACTAAAATGTCCACCACAAATACCGTCATGGACCTGTTGGATGGTATGAGTGGCCTCCACGCCAGTTAGACAGCGAAGGAGGATACCATCAAAGCCACGTTTATAGAGGAGTCCCCCCATGACAACATAACGCGAAACACTTTTAAGAAAAGCACGTTTGCCATTACTAGTAAGGTCAGGTGGGAGGACAGAGATTGTAAGGTAGTCGTGGAATTGGTGGTACCAGGTATCCTGTGAATTAGTGGACACAGTATTTATCATACAAACTACCGGGGTTGAATAGGATGGGGCAAAAAGTTGTTGGACCACGACGAATAATTCAGAGTCAGTTGGCGCGGCGGGAATTTGCGAGGCTAAGCAAGCCATAGTATCCGCAAATTTATTAGTGGAGCGGGGAATGGTTTGTATAGAATAGTGGGTAAATAAAGCTAGAAGTGAATCCACGTAGTGTTTGTATTTTTGAAGTTCCTCGTTTTTGCATTGGTAGACGCCCATAACTTGATTGACTACCAATTGAGAGTCGCCAAAAATGTTGATAGATTTGATACCTAAGTGTAACGCAACTTGGAGACCTAGAACAAGGGCCTCGTATTCCACTGTATTATTAGTGCAAGGGAAATCAAGTCGGAATGAAAGAGGCATAGGTTCAGCGTTGAGAGGAATGAGAACAACGCCGGCTCCTCCGCCGCACTGGCATTTAGATCCATCGAAGAAGAGGGTCATTGGGTACGACTCCTCCTGTGAGGGAAAGAGTAGCGATGAGTTCGTCGGGAAATGTGAAATTGGTAAATTGTTCCCCCGGTACAGGAGCGTCCGCAAGTTGGTCTGCGATGGTTTGTCCTTTGATTGATTTCTGGTGGATAAACTCAAGGTCGAGGTCGGTGAGAAGCATGAGCCATCTAGCAATGCGTTGGTTCAGATGAGGTTTGGCGTACATGTAATGGATGGGGTCTGTATTGGTGATGACGAAAGTCTTGTGATTTAGAAGGTAGTGTCGGAGTTTGGTGGCAACGAATGATAGGGCAAGGCACAATTTTTCTACATGTGTGTACCTAGTCTCATAGTCCACCAAAGTACGACTTATATAATAAACGGCTTGTTCGTGATTCTCAGAGTCACGATGTGCAAGCATGGCTCCTACAGCGTGGTCGGTGGCGGAAAGGTAAAGGTAGAAAGGGCGGTTGTCTTGGGGTGGGATAAGCACGGGTGGCTGCAAGAGATAGGATTTGAGAGCTTCGAAGGCTTGGTGACATTCTTCGCTCCATTGGAATGCAATATCCTTTTTAAGGAGGTGATGGAAAGGTTGACACCGATCCGAGAGTTGGGAGATGAAACGTCGGATAGATTGGAGCTTACCTTGTAATCTACGTAATTGTTTGAGATTTTTAGGTGGGGGCATTTCTAGGATAGCTTTGACTTTCGATGGATCGACCTCAATGCCACGCAAAGAGACGATAAAGCCAAGAAGTTTTCCCGAAAGAACACCAAAGACACATTTCTTCTGGTTGAAGGCGACAGAATATTGTCAATAAAGCGATCAAAAATAATGTTTAAAACATCGAGATGTTCACTACGATGTTTAGACTTTCCGAGAAGATCGTCGACATAGTCTTCAAGGATAGTGTGCATAATGTCATGAAAAATGTAGGTCATAGCCCGCGATAGGTAAAGACAAAGATTCTTAAGGCCAAATGGCATGACACGATAATGAAGGTTCCCAAGGAGTTATGAAGGCGTTTTGTGTTGATCGGCGGGGCAACCAAAATTTGGTCAGTCTGAAAAACCATCCATGAGAGAAAGCATTTCATGGCTCGGCAGTGAGATCAACAAGTTGATCAATACTTGAGGGGGAAGTCATCCTTGGGGCAAGCGAGGTTAAGATCCGGAAATCTGTGCATATTCAAGTCCCCCTGCCGCTTTGAAGTGATGTACGATGTTAGAAATCCATTGAGGATAGTCAATAGGCAAGATGAAGGAAACAGAAAGGAGTCGTTGGAGCTCCTCTTTGACCAAGAGAGCAATGCGTGGATGCATTTTTCTCAATTTCTGTTTGACTGGTTTGGAATCGGGGTTTAGGGTGATGTTATGGACGGCGATAGTAGGATCAATTCCTGGCATGTCAGCGTAAGACCATGCGAAAGCTTGGTTACGAGCACGGAGAAAGGTAGTAAAGGCGGCTTGTTCTGATGTGTTAAGGGATTGTCCAATCTTCACAATGTGAGGATCCTCCTCCGTGTGGATATTGATTTCTATGGTAGATCTGCTCAAAGATAGTTTGGGTTTGGATGGCAAGGCTCGTTGAATATAAGAATCATCCGCACAAGGTAAGTGAGGATGGAGTCGTCATCCGGCATTCAACAACATTAATCAAAGGCGAATCCTCTTCGATCATGTCCGGATACGTAAGGAAGAGAAGATGGGTCCTCATTATCGCGTTGATAAGTGAGAGGACCTATGAAGATAGCATTTATGAAAAAAAAAAAAAAAAAAGTTAGGGGGATGGATTCGTGGTCTATAGATTCGTGGGTGATGATGGCAAAGTGGGTGATGATAGTTTGGTAGGGGCGACGTCTTCTTCTTCTTGATATACCGGTGACAGAGGTGTCTCCTGTGTAGGTGTTTCGGGAAAACCGAGACCACCGTGGTCATTATGTTTACGGGTAGTCACGGGAATGAGTGTATGTCGGCCTTGTTCGTAAAGGCCAAAACCAAAGCCTTTCCATGCACAACGAGTCAAGAAGGTGAGGGCGAAACGACGATTTGTCAAGTATTGAAAATCGGATTGGAAAGGAACCACACCAAGAGGAGGTTCAGGGGTAATGGAGGATGCGTCAACACCCCCATACATTAGGTTAGTGCGGCAATGGGGTGGTCCGTAAGAGATTATCTCCCCCACGCGACGGTCGTAGGTGGGATGTGCATGTAATTGTCCGTACTCCTGTGGGGTAGGGAAAGAACTAACGTTATATAGGCGGTACTCCCCCAGCATAAGGCGCTGAAAAACATCTACTAAGGGGTCGGAGGTTGGAATGTTAGCTGCGGGAAGGGAAGTGGCTTTTGCAATGGTGGTTTCATCAATCAAGGCGAAGGTGCGGTTGAGGTGGATGGTTGAGGTATATTTGAGGAGGATGGTTGGGTTGAATGTATGGGTGTCTTGATTGGTATAAGCACATTGTTATGGCGGTATAACATATCGCAGGTTTTAAAGGGGGAGGGTCAGCTTTTACGGTGTAAGACTTCCCCTCGTACTCAAATTTTATGCATCTATGTAAGGTTGAGGGAACGCATCCCATGGCCCGGATCCAAGGACGACCCAACAATATATTATATTGGAACTCTCCCTCAAGGACATAGAAGAGTTCGGGTAAAGTACGTGGTCCTACGCGAATGTTGAGGATCACGGTGCCTAAGGTAGAAGTAATAGCGTCATTGAATGACCGCAACATGATGGGGTTGGCACACATGCAACTAGAAGGGATGTTCATCTGTTGGAAGGCTTTTGAAGAGATGATGTTTAGGCTAGCGCCCCCGTCAATCATAACCCGACGTACTCGAATGTCCCGGACGTAAGCGGAGATGAAAAGGGCAGGGTCGGGATCTTCTGTACCAAAGTCGACAATTTCATCTTCAGAGAAACTGACTGCAGCAGCTTGTTGTACAGAGACAGAAGTGGTTGGGGCAGTGGGTTGTTTGGTGAGAGAAGCAACGTGATTGGGTGTTAGAATGGAGGTGACAGGCAGGGTTTCATTAGGTAAAACCTCTATCCTCAAGGATCTCAACGAGAGCTTGTCGATGAGATTCAAGTCCGAATGAGATCATACAAAGGTGTCATTTTTACTGCGATTGGTGAAGCTGTTTAATCATATTTCGGTGGGCAATGCCATTAGAGACGGGATAGGCGGGTCCGCGAATGACCACTTTAGGTGGTGGTGCAATCGGGATGTTTGACGGAGAAAGAGATGCCGCAGGTGTGTTTTCTTTTGCTTTCCCATTGTTTTTCTGCCCTCGAGTAGCGACACTAATCATATTAATCTCGTAGACCTGAGATGAGGAAGATGGTGGGGATAACTCATGGTCTTCAAGAGGTGGGGTTGTAATAATGATAGATCTTGGTGAGGCGGGGACAGATGGTATAGGAGAGGGAATGGAAACTAAAGGTCTCTCCCTTCGTAAGTTGTCTTTCTTAATCTTTCTATCCGGGAGAGGTGACTGGCGAAGGATGGTTTTTAGAGCTTTGCATCCCTCCACATCATGTCCTGGTGTGCGGTGATAAGCGCAGATTTTAGACTCATCGTAATCCATAGGTCGGGGCTTAGACGGGTCATAAGGTCTAAGTGGAGGTAGGGAAATGGTCGCATTCTCCACCAACATAGCAAGGATTTTGGCGTAAGATCCTTTGAGTGGGTCAAAATCGGAAGAGGATGAGGGTATTGATTGTGTGGGTTTTGGTAATGTTTGGGCGTGGTTAGTTCGTATGGGTGGCGGTTTAGCCGAGGGGTGTTGATACATGGTTTTTACTAAACGTGATTTCTTTGGCGCAGAAGCTATGTTGGATGATGAGGCCGCAGATGACGTGGTATCGTAAAAACAACCACGAGGAAATAGGAGTAAGCGAAAACAAATCTTTTGATGATGGTATTTGTTTAGGGTTGATAGGTGGACGGGATACGCGGAGTGACGGTGTTGCTATACGGAATTTCTGTATAGGTGCGGAAGGCGAGGTTGTTCTAAAGAAAACACAGGAGGTATGATATATTGGTGTAAGGTAGAGGGGTGGGGTCCCAATATGGAAGGTAGGTATGACGATGATGGTTTTGATTGTGATAGGGGACGGATTGAGTTTGTCTCCTAGGTGGCGGAACGGATTTATTTTTGGATAGATCGAGTCGCTTAGGCGGGTGTGTTAGACTGGGCATTGGTGAGGTCCCAAGCGTAGGGGAAGATCTGGTTAAGTTGATGGAAGTGGACGGGGCATTTGGTAGAGGTGAGGGGGGTGAAGGTGAGAACAGGGGCGTTTTAAGCTTCTGTAAGCACTTCGGGTATATGGTGGAGACATCAAGATCAGTCATTTGCATTTGAGTAGAAAAAGGGGTACTCAAACGTTCCCATAGGGCCTGTCTATCTTCTGTGGAATGACAGTCTCCAGGTGTGATTTGTAATTTTGGTATGGAAGAAAGGTGGGTTGTAATTCCAGTCCATCGCGGGTGTGACACAGGAGGTAGATGAGGCACTGTATCAATAGATGTTAAGAGGTCAACCGGTCGTTGAAAAGATTTAGGCGATGAGGGACTAATAGGTAGGAGGGCGTGTTCGAGGGGCTCACACGTTTAAAGAATGTGGTGATGTTAGTGTAAGAGATTTCGTCTAAGGATGTCAAAAGGAGTGGCGAGCCTTCCTCTTGTGTAGCAAGAGTGCTAGAAGGGACGTTTGGGAAATAGATAAATTAGATAGCATCCGCTCACACCAGTAGGGATGTGGTGTAAGAAGACTTGTTGATGAGAAGAGAAGTCCGGGCGCTTAACTCTTCTATGGGTAAAGGAATGATTTTACTTTGGCTTGATGGTGGTGAAGGAGGTTCAAACTCCTGTGTTGGTGGAGAGGCTTGATTTAAAAAATTTTCAATAGAGGCTTTTGGCTGAGAATCGAAGACTGCATGGATCTCATGAACACTCTCCTCGGCTAAGATATCTTGGTTCACGTTACTGCTGGACGAGTGGTTCGGGAATGGCTTGTTGAAAATTTTCAAATTTCGGTTAGAAGGGGTGTTAGGATTATCGAGGGTTATATCCCCTGGCACAACCATTTCTCGCACTATGTTTTTCAAGATCTTGCAATTTTCATGACTATGTCCTTTTACGCGGTGAAAGTTACAAAAGTCATTTTCTTTGTACTCAGAAGGTATTACATGGGTGGAGTCAAACCCAGAGTGAGGTTTAACAGGGGCAAGGTGATAACCCCAGCCTTTGAGCAATTTCTCTAGGATGACGCCATAAGTTTCTCCCAAGGGAGTGTAATTGGTGGCTCTCACTTTGTACTTATAAGTGGTTTTCAATGAGTATTGGACGGTGTTTGAGATTTGACCATTACCGCGTGGGACAGCTCCTTTTGATTTAGAAGAAGTGGACGCGTGAGGAGTGGTGGTGTTGGGCTTGTTGGTAGAATCAGGAGTTCGGAAATTGGGGTTTTTGTTACGCAACCGCAATTTCTCTTCTTCTAAGGCTCGAATTTCTAGCTTCCGAGCCATGGTAAAGGCCTCGTCGAATGTGCGGAAAGTTTGAATTTGGAGGGTAGGGGAGATGTGCTTAGCGCAGGCCCGCGTAAACAGTTCGATAAGTTCGGTTTGAGGCAAGGCATACGTAAGTTGGTTGATAAGGCCCCGCCATCGTCCAACGAAATCTGCGATAGATTCGTCTTCGAATTGTCGGATGGCATAGAGGTCAGTGATAGATACTTTCTTGGCAATGTTAATGGAGAAATGATCCAAGAAAGATTGGGCTAGTTGGTTAAAAGAGAAGATTGAGGCTTTGGGTTAAAGCACTGCACCACCTCCAAGGCAAAGCCCCGATAAGGACATGGGAAAGGTGCGAGTAACAAGGCATCATCATGGGCAATCAAATAACAAGCATGTCTAAATGATCGCAAGTGTTGTTGAGGATCCTCTTTATGTTAAAACGAGTAAACTTTGGCAACTCCCATTGAGGAGGATATGAATGAAGGGGAACAGAAGGGTGAATGGCCTCCCGACAAACTTGCTCGTATGTCAAGCGCGCTACGACTTCCGAAATGGAAGCCTGTGTTTTGCATTTTGTCCATCATTTGTTTGATGAAATCTGTGGTTGGATGAGATGATGGTGCCACAGAATAGGGATGTCCCATATAAGGTGTTGAGGTTACTGGATACGTGTATGGGAATGAAAAGGTAGGCGGAGCTTGAGAAGGAAAGCTCGTGTGAATAGGTGGCAGAGAGTAAGTCATGAATGGAGTGGTCTGAAAGAGAGATGAGATAGGGGCAGTTGGTGGTAACGATACGTGGGGTCCAAGGTTAACCAAAGGAAAGCTAATCGGGGTCGTATGAACCTCTCGAAGGTCGGATTGGGAGACGGGGCTAGTGATGCAGAAGTAAGGTATTGTTATCGGGAGGAGTGAGAGCTAAATGAGCAGCTATACTAATAGGCATGCCCATAAGGAGCTGACCATCGGGTGTACGGTCGGGAGTATGAGACAAATAGTATTATATCATGGCCGGGATTAGCATCCAGAAATTTGGCAAAGTCCTTGTCTCCTACAGAATTTGGGGATCTCACTGGTGTCCGTAGGGTTCCCTATAGAATGTGAAGGGGGTGATTCAGGCAAAGACACAGAGCAGGCATGTGAAACCATGGCGGCTTGCTTCTTCCGAGTGATGACAACCATGACCGTAACACACAGGAAAGTTTCAATCTATCAAGAACAAAAACAACCTCTGAATGGTGAATTTGGCAAGCTGCTGGTTTGTCAGGGGCTGATGAAGACAGTAACCGATATCGGTTTAGTAACCGGTGTCGGTCACAGATCAAACGACGTCGGTCCCTTAACCGATGCCGGTGTCAAAAGTCTAGGATAAGAAGATATAAAAGGCTGCTGATTTGATTTTAGCAATGTTGAGTATGTTTAGCAACTTATTGATCACAGAAGACAAAGTATGACAGAGAAAACAGGATTTGAAAACAAGCAAGAGGCACACGCAAATCTAGAGACTAACCCTAGGGTTAATTTTAGTTATCGTGGGCTTATGCCTTTAGACGTAAGATGATGTCAGAATCCTAAACAACAAGACCTAGGGGAAATGTCAAGTTTGTTTTGGCTTATAAGGTTACCTCAATCGGGTGGAGGAATACCGCGGAAAAGGGGGGATGTTTGAGCTGTTGTGTTAATTGTGAAGTGATTCGGTATGTGTTGTGCAGTGAAACTAAGGTTAATTTCCTGTCAATACCGTGGATATCACCCCCACGTGTACGACCTGTTACTTAATCTATGTTCACTAGAATTGGAGAACAACAAGCAGGAATGCAATGCACGTGTTTTAAACCCAAATCGAAAATTATATTCGATGAAGCAAGAGAGATGACTTCCACTAATGCGAAACCAGGAAAGCAAGACAAATTCTTTACTAAATATATAACAAAAATAGCAATAAAGAAATATGCTTCCTAAAATGAAAATAAGCAAGAGAAAGAAACCCAAAATGGGTCCCACCGGGCGTGCCAAAATGTTTCACTCGGAATGTTTCGGCTTCTGGGAATAGAGTTGTTTCTATCCTTTCATTCCTTTTAGAAACAGATGAGATTAGGGTAAGGAGGAATACTGTTGAATGTCGAGATGGTGTGCGCGTATCGTAGAGAAAGATCAGCTAACCGTGGAGAACTCCTTTTTGTCTTGGAAGGACTACTCGCAAATAAGAACACAAGACCACAAGATTTTGATTAAACAATAAATGAGGAAAGCGCCTTGGGCCAGAAATATAAAACTTCCCTTCGAAGGTGGTGGTTTCCTCGCTAACGTGAATTAACACAAAAGACTGTAGAAATATCAATTAAATTGCTTGGCCGAATGGGTAGGGAAAGGCTGTTTTTCTGGTTTTGATCAAGGGAACCGATGGCGGTTACCTATAACCGATGCCGGTTATTGATAACCGATACCGGTGGGTTCTAGGATCTTCTACGGATTTGGTTGTGGTGTTTGTAATGGCTGGTTTTTGGATAGTTTTTAGGAAATGGGATGGTTAGAAACAAAAGAATGACAGTTAGAGGCAATGGTACGTTGGATAATGGATTCAGAAATGGATTTAGGAGCACTGAGATTCAAGAAACATAAGAAATGTTATAACAAAAGGACATGTAAGATCTGACTTATCTTGGTTTTGACCGAGATGCAAGTTGATCTCCTTGGTTCGAAACACTTGGTTTCTTTACTCGTCTCTGCTCTGTCAAGTGAAGATCTCGGACTGTTCCTTGCTCGCAATGCTCTGTTGATCCAAATCCTTTGACTGATCTCTCCAAATGAAATTCCCCATCGTTGTTTTGGTTTGGGAGCCCATTTACGAGGAACCGAT
This sequence comes from Taxus wallichiana var. yunnanensis, assembly GCA_018340775.1. NCBI lineage: Eukaryota > Viridiplantae > Streptophyta > Pinopsida > Cupressales > Taxaceae > Taxus > Taxus wallichiana. The sequence continues at coordinate 526,330,091 of CM031234.1, forward strand.
GGCGGTTGCATGTAACCGAGCGGCGGTCGAGTAGAACCGGCATCAGTAAGGAAAAAGTAGGCTATTTTTAGTAAAATAGCCCACCTTCCCCGCTTTTCTCCCGAGAGATCGTCGCGGGCTTGGTCAAGTGGCTAGAAGGTCGGCTTTTGGTAAAAGAGTAAGGAGGCATTAGTTATGGATGTGAGTCTAGACTAAGTCATGGGTCTTAATTAGGTTAGTTTAGGGTTAGGGCTAGGTCATGATGAGGTGGCAAAGTGAGGTGGCGGGTAAGGTGATGTGGATTTATCAATTAGAGGGCAATTAATAAATAATTGTGTAAGGTTTAGGTGGTGAGGTTAGGTTGCGAAATGAGATGCGGGTCATAAGGGGTCATAAGACACAAATTTGGTGTCTACAGTCCTATAAATTTTAGAGGTATGGCTGGATATCCAAATGTTGTGCCACAAGATGTAAGAAATAGATTGCCTAAATTCCAAGGAAATAATGCAATTACTGGTGATCAACATTTAAAACTTTTTTTCAATATGATGGAAGACTTTGAAATCAAATTTGAAGATATGTATATAAAATTGTTTATTCACACTCTTAAGGAGGATGCATGTGACTGGTACAAGGATTTACCAGATAATTCGATAGATTCATGGACTGAGATGAAAAATGCCTTTAGATTGCAATATGGGGATAAAACAAATCCCAAGTTTCTTTTATCTGAGTTTGAAAATATAAAGAAATATCCTAATGAATCTGTACATGATTTCAATACTAGATTCAACAAAACTTTGAAAAGATTGCCTATAATCTTAAGGCCTTGTGATGAATCTTGTTTGATAAAGTATTCTGATGCATTTAACAAGAAGGATTCTTATTATTTGAGGGAAAAACACTCCAGAAAATTTGAGGCAAGCCTTTACCATGGCTCTGCAGATTGAAAATAATATCAAAGAAATTGGTAAGCCTCCAAAAAGAGAAGGTATGAAGTTGATCAATCCAAAAACTCCTCAATCAGGAAAGAGTGTGGATTTGGAGGAGGTTGCAAAAAAATTTGGCAGGGGCTGTTCAAGAGATCTCTTACAAGTTGGCTACAATAGAGAAGGGAATTGGACAAAGTTCCCAAGGTCAGCACAAAAAACAAGGCCAAGACAAATTTGCAAATCATCCTAGGGGTGATTAGAGATCTGATGACAGAGGTAAAGGGCCCATGGGATCTAGTAAATAGATAGCCCCATCCTAGGGAAAATAGAATGGTGCCTGATCCTCTAACTGTCAGGGTTGCTACTGTAGAAGAAGCCAATGAAATTGAATGGTGTGATAGATGTTTCTTGCCCCATTCTCCATGTGTTGAAGATAAATAAGTTGAGGAGGCTACTGAAGATGACACTGATGATGATGTTTGCATGATGGGTTGCTCTACAAGCTCATAGCAAGGAGCAACTTCAAATGAATTAATCAGTGTCAGAACTGCTGCAACTTTTTAGGATTGCATTCACCGGGTACTACCTCTTCCTCCCTCTCATACTTTAGAAATATATATGGTGCAAGCTTTTGAATTACCTAATAATGATTTTGAGTACTTATGGGATTTAATGATTAAGAAGTATGATGGAGGAATTCCTTCAGAAGAGGATAGGCAGTTGTTGATGAATGTTGTTGTTTCCCAAGAAAAGGAATACAACACAAGAAGTAAATTTTTCAAAGGGGCAGGGCCTCAAGCCAAACCAAAAACCCCAGTTCTTACCAATATCCCTAAGGAAACAACTAAGAAAGATGCATCTGGCAAAGGCCTTGTTGTCCCAAACAGAACTGGTATCCCTGCCCATGCTCAGAATGTGAAAACTCCTTTGTTGTCAGATGAGTTTGTCAATTTACATCCTCATGTTGCCTTGCCCAAGTATGTTCCATATGACATTGCCCAAGTCTTGAGTCAGATCAAGATTTTTGTTCCAATTTTTGAGTTGCTTAGGATTCCTGAGCATAAGAAGAGGGCCTTTGAGTATTTGGGATTGAAAGAAGAAAAGACTTCCCAAGGCAGAAATGTAAACAATGTTGAGACTCCTCCTACCATTGCAGAAGTAGAAAAACCCCAAGTACTGGAAGAAATAGGTGAACCACCTGAGGTTTACTTGGGAACATCTTTGGTTGAGTCTCAATTAAATGTTGATCCATTTTTCACTACTCTGATTATTAAGGATAGACTGTTACACAATTGCATGTTTGATTCTAGAGCTTCATGCAATGTTATGCCTCTTGAGGTCATGAATGAATTGAACATTAAAGTAACAACAGCTTATGGAAAGTGTACTACATGGATTCCATAGAGGTGCCAGTTGTTGGATGTGTGAAAGGTTTGGTGGTACAACTTGCAGCTTACCCAGGAAAGAACTTAAAACTTGATGTTGTTATTGTTGATTTCCCTGCCAAATGGGGCATGTTGTTATCAAGAAAATGGGCTGCAAGTGTTGGTGGAAGTGTTCAAATGGATATGTCTTATGCCACCATTCCAATTGAGGGCAGTCTTGTGAAGTTGTATGGAGAAAATAAGATGTTGCATCTCATTGAAGATCCCAACAATGCCTCCTATGAAGTGTTATACACAAGTGTTTATGCTGATAACTTGTTGGATTTGCTGATGGTAAAGAGCACAAAATTGATCAATGCAAGTGTCTTGAACAAGTAGGTTCTCCTTGGAATTTTTATTTGATGGAGCTTTCTCTAAATTTGGAAATGGTGTTGGTATTGTTCTGATTTCTCCAGGCCAGGAAGAGTTTGTTTTTTCTTTCAAACTTAACTTTGAGTGTACTAACAACATTGTTGAGTATGAAGCACTGTTATTAGGTTTGATAATTTCTTGGAAATATGGTGTTAGGGACATCATTGTCAAAGGAGATTCAGAACTGATTGTCAAGCAAGTTAGAAAACTGTATGCAACTAAAAATCAGAGAATGAAACAATACAAGCATGTAGTCTGGGATTTGATTGAGATGTTTGACTCATTTAATATTATGCATCATGATAGGAATTTCAATGTTGTTGTAGACAAGTTAGCAGTGTTGGGGTCCAGATTTGAAAATTGCACTGTATCCCCATATTGTGAGTATGATGTTGAGATACTAACTAGACCATCTATCCCTGACAACATTAAACATTGGAAAGTATTTGATGATGATGCCCAGGTGCAAAGGTTTTTGTGGAACAAAGGAGAATTTCTGATCAATGTATAGATTGGGAACCAATGGTGTGTGTTGCTAAAGGAAAGGAAACTTTATTTGGCAAAGACATCATTCAACTGAAAACTAATACCATTCCTCGAGGGTTGGTTGCTCTTGAATCAAACTTTGATAATGTAGATTGCATTGTCAACAGACATATAACAGCCTCAAGGGATGTTGAAGAACATGACCTTGGCATGAGGGAGAAACCAAGGAAGATCTGGTTAGGATGCAATCTAAACAAGGAAGAAAAGTAGTCCTATGCCCAATTGTTGAAGAAATATCAAGATTGCTTAGCTTGGTCTTATTCTGAACTGAAAGCATACAGGGAAGATTTGTTTCAACATGAAATTCCTCTTGAATCTAATGCCAAGCCATTCAGGCAAAAATAGAGGCCAATCAATCCACTCCTTTCCTTGAAGATGTAAGAAGAATTGAAGAAGTTGAGGGATGGAGGGATCATTCAGCCCACAAGGTACTCATCTTGGGTTGCAAACCTAGTACCTGTCAGAAAAAAGAATGGTGACATAAGGTTGTGTGTGGATTTTAGAAACTTGAATAGAGCATCAATGAAAGATAATTACCCTCTACCTAATATGGAGAATATGTTACAATTAGTGACTGGTTCTGAGTTGTTATCCACCTTGGATGGTTTTTCTGGATATAATCAAGTTGTTGTGAAGGATTCAGAGCGAATTAAGACTGCCTTTACCACTCCTTGGGGAACTTATGTCTATGTCAGAATTCCTTTTGGTCTAATGAATGTTGGAGCCACTTTCCAAAGAGCAATGGATGTTGCTTTCTCTGGTTACATTAATGATTTCATTGTTGTATATCAAGATGATGTTACTTTCTTTTTCAGAAAAGGAAATAAACACTTGCAACACTTGAAAAAAATACTGATGAGGTGTAGAGAGTATGGTATTTCACTGAATCCCAAGAAGTGCCATTTTGAAGTGCAAAAAGCAAAGTTTCTTGGTCACATTGTGTCAAAGGAGGGGGTTATGATTGATCCTGAAATGGTAGAATCCACCAGCAAAGTCTAAATTCCAAGAACCAAGAAAGGGATTCAATCCTTCTTTGGGAAAATAAACTTTATTAGAAGATTTGTATCTAACTTTTTGAGTTGACTATCCCAATTACAATCATGCTGAAGAAAGATCAAGCTATCAAATGAGAAGAGGCAGCCATTCAAGATTTTTCTGGGATCAAAGAGGCCTTGAAGAAGGTGCCTTTTGGTAGCTCCAGATTATAAGAAAGATTTTCAAATGTTTTCTTTTGCTTCAGAAAATACTATTGCATCTATCTTGTTGCAGAAGGATGATGAAGGAGCTGAAAGACCAATTGCCTTTTTTAGTAAGGCATTACAAGGAGCTGAACTAAAGTACACCATCATGGAGAAGTGGGCATTCGCCTTGGTGAAAGCAATAAAGGTTTTCAGGCCATACATTTTGAGCTCTAAATTTTTTTCTTTTGTTCCCCACACCATGGTGAAAGATATCCTATCAGAGATGGAGGTCTCAAGAAAAAGATGCAGATGGGTAAACAAATTACAGTAATATGACATGGATATCCAAACAACAAATTTGGTAAGAGGTTTGGGCCTAGCTAAGCTTATGGCAGAGAGAAACTTGCAAACTATTGAGGTGAATGAAGTAGAAGAAGAAAGGGTGAGTATCTTTGAGAAGTTAATGAGTTCTGAATGGTATAAGGATATAATTTTTTATCTTAGACATCTATGCTGCCCTGAACATTTGAGTAAAAATCAGAAAAGAGCTCTTAAGTTAGCCTCCCAAAAATATGTCATTACTGATTTTGGGTTAGCTTGGAAGAACCTCGAGGGAGTTCTCTTAAGATGAATTACTGAAGATGAAGCCCCAAAAATAATTTTTGATCTCCATGGAGGATTTTGTGGGGGAATTTTCGTTGGAAGGGTCACAACTCATAAAATTTTGAGAGTTGGTTATTGGTGGCCCACTCTTTTCAAAGATACAACTCTGTTGGTTAGGAAATGTGAAAGTTGCCAGCATTTTTTGGAAGAATGAAAGCTTTAGGCTCCCTCCCTTTGTAGCCTGTATCAATTGAAGCTCCATTCAAGTAATGGAGAATAGACTTCATTGGTGAGATTTATGATTCCTCAAGTGCTGGCCACAAGTGGATTTAGTAGCCACAACTTACTTCACTAAGTGGGTAGAGGAAATCCCCACCAAGAAATCAACTCACCAAATTTTCATGGACTTCATTTTAAATCATATAATTTGCAGATTTGGAGTGCCAGCTAAGATTATTGCTGATAATGCCATGAGCTTTCAAGCTAAACCTTTGGTGGCAATGTGTAAAGAGTATGGGATCAATTTGACATATGCTTCTAACTACAATCCCCAAGGAAATGGACAAGATGAGTCCAACAATAAAAACTTGTTGAAGATCATTAGAAGAACCTTGGAGCTGAACAAAAGGAAGTGGGGTGAGCAATTGAAGTTTGCTATTTGGGCTGATAGAATCACTGTCAAGAGAGCTACTGGTAAAAGCCCATTTGAGTTGGTGTATGGAACTCAAGCTTTGTTGCCCCTGCATATGCAATTGTCTTCATATCAGTTTATTCAATAATTGGAGGATCAAGAAGTTAGTCCATATGATGCTCGCATAAATCAAATTGTTGAATTGGATGAAGAAAGAAGGGCATCCCATCAGAGGCATGTAAAGTTCAGAGAGAAATTGAAGAATTTGTTTGACAAGAAGGTGACTCCAAGAGATTTTAGCATGGGAGATCTTGTGCTATTGTGGGATAGTAGACACGAGGATAAGGGAAAGCATGGTAAATTTGATGCATTATGGATGGGCCCTTATTCGATTGACATTCAAATTGGTGAACACACCTTCTTCCTAAAATACCTAGATGGGGAATTGCTTGAGTTACTGTTAATGGAAGAAACTTGAAGCATTTCCTTGATTGATTTCTCATAATCAAGATTCACATCTTTGTACATAGTGTATAGTCTTTTGCTTTGGTTTCGTTCTACTTTTTTTTGGGTTTGTCCGGGCCTTGGTGGCTGTTTTTGTTAGGTGCTCGGTTGCTCGAAGGAAGTTGGTTTTTTGTCCTCCACTCTACAAAATTGGCTCATGACTCCATTTCTTGATGGATTGTTTGGCACTTGGTCTATTATTTGTTCTTTTGGCACTCACTGGGAGTTTCCATCCCGAATGGAGCCGATGTTGGTGCTCGTTTTGATCTCAACCAAATTTCCCTAATTTTTCTTGATCTGCGTGGTTCGTGGTTTTTCTATCTCTTGAATGAATGCATGAAAATTTTTTCCTTCATTTGTATGCTATTATAGATCCTTCTCTATGGTCGTGAATTTTTGTCGAGCCATGAATTATTTGCAGTTTCTCTGTCCTTGGTAAAAAATTTGAATTCAGGCGCAAATGGTGGTTCCCCTACATTTTACTGTTTGACGGTGTCTTTTCCCCATCAAATTCTATCTCAGCATCGGAAAATACATGGCCTCCTTTGATTGGTTGAGGGACGACGAGAAAAATGTTATAAACTTGTCACTTTTTGGCTATTTTGGAAAAAGGATTGATTTGGTCCCGTGGCCCTGTCGAGCTCTGATTGGCTAAGAAAAATTTAAGTGGCAGAGAAAATTTCCTATTTTTTTCCCGAAGGTGTACACATGTCAGAAGTTAAGCAGTTGTGGGAAAGCGGGTCTTTTTGTGCTTTAAGGCACTATGGTGAAAAGGTAAAAATGTGAAAAAATTTCCTAAGGCCCGCAAGAGGACACATGGCAGCTTCTAAGTCAAAGATGGAGTGGCGGATTGTCGGGTTCCTTTGAAGTTTTTGACTTTATTTTGTAAAAGGGATAAAGTTGCAAAGTGAACCGAAACTCCGTTGCGAATCAGAAGTGGACGCGTGGTAGTTTGAAAAGTCAAAGGCAGAGGGAATGCGAGATCGGTGGAGAACTTTGAAGTTTTTTTCCTTGTTTTGGCAAAAAGGAGATACAGTATAAAAATGGGCCGAAATTCCGCCTCAAATCAAAGAAAGACACATGGCATTGAAAATTCAAAGTGGGAGGTGGAATGTTGGGTTACTTTGAAGTTTTTTAACTTCAAAAAGATTAAAGTTATAATGTGAACCGCAGCTCCACTCCAATCAGAAAAGGGCACGTGGCATTGAAAAGTCATAGGGGATGCAGTTGCTAGAGCACTTTGAAGTTTTTAACCCTTTTTGTGAAAAAAGGAATAAATTTATAAAGAGAACCACAACTCCGTTGCGAATCAGAGAGGAACACGTGGCAACTTTGACAAGTCAAAGCGGGAAGGCGAGATCATCGGGGAATTTGAGAATTTAAGCCCTTTTTGGTGAAAAAGGGAATAAAGTATAAAAGTGAAGCGCAACCCCTGCTAGAGATCAATTAAATCTTGCGTTGAAAATTCAAAGGCGGAAGTGCGGGCCATTGGAGTAAAGTTGGAAATTTTGGGTTTTTGTGAAATGGAGTAAAGGCATAAAAATGAAGCACGGTCCCGTTGGGACCCACATCAAAAGCTAAAGGTGGAGGTGCGGAGCACCGGGAGAAATTTGGAAAAAAATTCTTTTTGCAAAAAGGAGTAAGTTGCATTTTTGGGCTCGTGGATCCATTTTTCGAAAAAATGGCATTTTTTCATACGGATTTGGTTCAAAAATTCAAATGGCCATATCTTTCGAACCAAATCTTCAAATGCAACAAAATTGGTACCATTGGAAATATCTCTACCTCCTATATGCCATGGGAGCATAAAATATTGTTTTTGGAGGAACTGGTGGGTGAAAAGCTTAAAAGTGTATTCTTTGCCATTAATGTACGATATGATTGCTCAAAATGATCAGATTTTAATCAATCCTACCATTTTCTCTTCTCCAGCATGCAAACATCATGAAAATCAACGGGATATCTGATTTGGTGGGGGATAATCGGGAAACGTCTTTCACACCATTAATATGTGATCGGATTGCTTCAACTGGATCAAATTTGATCTTATTTTCATCTTTGCTTCTTCAACACGCCAAAGACATGCAGAACCAGAATTGACAGATTGTAGGTGGATTTGCAGAGCATTAACGGTGGGTGGTTGAACTTCCAAATCAGATTTTGATCCTTCTCTTCTCATTTCATCTATAAATGTAAGAGCTTAGCTCATTTGCAAAGGTCGGGGGTTCATTTTCATGATAATATCTGAGAAATCCCATCTTCTTGAGAAGTCATCCGAGAGACTCGTTAATATTTTTGTTTTATATTTACATCATTTCAAGTTGGTCATGAGTGTATAGCCATTGGTGAGCTCTCGATATTGTTCTAATAAATTTCCCCGCCGATGAATCTAAGAGATTTTGAGTATATCTGTGTTAATCTCGAGAAAAATTTGTGTCTACTTCATTTCAGAATGTCTGCAAATAGTTTTTCTTGTTCCTATTGCAATCTTACATTGAAACCTTTGTGAATCACACAAAATCTCATCCCTATGATAGTTTAGTGGCATTTGCAATCTTATTATCAGAAGATCTTTCATCTGTTAATGAGATAAACAATTTAAAATCACTTTACCTTCCTTGATTGATAGAGATTGTTTGTTAGCCTTTGAGGGTATCTTAGGCATGATAAAATAGAGGTTGATAATGTTTAATTTGGTCTTTTAGCTCGAGCCTTCGTGTTAAATTCCTAAAGATTATGTGAAAACGTGCAAATATGGGCCTCCATTGATGCACACCTTCTAGTTGAAGGAACATTTGGACTATTCTGAAGTTTTCTGTTGTTAAGTTTTCCAATTATTGTTAAGGCCCTCAAAGATCTGGCAAATCAAGTTTGTCCTGCTTGAATCTCCCACCAAAAAGTATTCAAAAACAATGAATCCCACCTAAAGTACCCCTATTTTTCCCTGTATATCCACAAAAGAACAAAATCCACTTGCTAAAATATGCAAAACAATTAGGATTCCATAATGTCTTTAGTAACCTTAACATTTTTCTAAAAATATCCCCATGATTTAGAAGTGACAACTCATGAGAGTTACATTGTGGAGCATTGATCATATTTTCCCAAGTTTTTCTTTATAAAATTTGTGCAAATAAGGATATCTTCATATCCTTCATCAACAGAGGTTACAAAACGGGTTCTCTTACCCTGGTTGAAAGGCACAACCTAAAATAGTGAGGATAGATCAAATCCTTTTAAGGTGCTATCCAATTCTTCAACACCAAGTGACAAGGAGCCAGATGAATCACCTCCCCGGCTACAAAATGACATATATTTTGATATGTCTGTCTCTGAGTGTCTTGTGAAATCTTTGATGCTGCTCAACTTCCATTAGAGAATAAATTTTGGTACCAACAACTTATAATGAAACTGGACAATTATTTAAAAAGGACATCAAGAATCTTGATGACACAACACACCAACAAGATAAATTTTTTACTAAACTAACTTTTGGTATGTATTACTTTAACACTATGACTCTTAACATCATATCCTCCCATAAAAAACTATAGTCATTGCGTATAATGATTTCCCAAAACATTTATTTCCAAATACCACTTATTCACGATGAAGGTTTTAATGAACAAGATACCTTTCTCTTGGAATGCGGTAAGTTTCAATGTTTAGGTGGATTCAACAAAAAATACTATCGGTGAAGATACATCCTATCCAGATCTAGATGATGGAAGGATCAAATTCATCCAAATTGAGCCTATTTTACAATCCAACAAGACATTCGTAGATCCGAGATTCACCACTGATGAAATAATTAATGCATATAATGTTGGCATCAGTCAGAGATCTATAAAGGAACTATTTTTCATAGTCATGTATTGGCCAAGGCTTCAATCATATGGTGCAAATTCCACGTGAGATTTGTATAACATATCTTCAGAAAATAGGTGCAAATGGAAAGCAATTCAAAATCATTGATTCCATTGAGCCTATAGATGCTAAATACTTGATCATCGTGCACTTTTATCTACGCTTCACTCCAAGAAAAACACACAAAATTTAAATGAGGACTTTTGACAGAGACCATTTGAAAAAAATTCACTCTATCCTAGTTTCAATTGTGCACATACGAATACAAACTAGAATGCACATGATGAGAGGAAATCCTAGTGTAGGATTGCGATCTTGCTTGACTCTATATCCAAATAGAATGAGAAGGGACCGATTTGATCAAATGCACCAAATTTCCTTTCTCAATGTCACTTAAAAATGTGAACAAGGAGATCGATGCTAGAAACAAATGTTGATGCCAAAAAAATGCGAAACTTGATGCAAAGTGAATAATGAAAATGGATATCTTGAATTGGAAGGTACACACAAATATCTACAGAGTCACATAAACCATGATCTTGACACCCAAGTCAACTTTATCTTGCATAATAGAGAATACCTTAATCTGCTCCTTAAATTCATTTAAAGAGAATATTAAAAACTACCAAGACACTCATATGAACTAATCATGCTCTGATACCAAATAATGGGAATCGAGATTGTACATAGTAAGAATGATAGTCATTATTACACTATTGTGTCTAATATTACAATAATGGAGGGCTATTATATAGCCAAGAATTCAATTCAACAACTTCCTATAAAATAGGAAGTATAAATAATATAAAAATAACAAACCCGTATTGATATATTGTTATACATTTGTTATAACAATATATCAACTAACTTACTAACTTACTATTACATTAACTAATTACTCATTTACCATGAGTAATTACATAATTACATCACACCTATAATGTGAACACCATTAATTCCTAACATATTTTGGGTGTATAAAACAAAATTAACAAATAATTTATCTAGGTTTTGATTTAAAGATTTGTGATTAGAATTTTGAAGATTGTCAGGCAATATTTGAATGAATTGAGTGTCAATAAATGCACATATTATCAAGAAAGTTATGTTGAATTGACTGTAATCTCATATATTGAGACACGTATGAATCATTCCTTGTGGAAAATATTAATGTGCACTGGCTCACTAAAGTATTACCCGCAAAGCCAAACCACAATTACGTATTATTAAGGAATTTTGTGAAGTTTCCTTTAAACAAATGTCCAAACATTGCTGAAATTTTACTTGAATAAATTTATTATACAAAGAAGATTTCGGAACCATTTCATATCTGTCTATTTGGATATTTTTTGATGTGTTGAGTGTGTGCAATAATCAGGTGACAACTCTTGTGGGTGATTATTGTATCCATGGATGTACTTGATTCTAATTGATTTATACTTTCCATAATGGAAATCAAGTTGTATCGATCATACCCTTGTTCGAGATCCTTTCTAGGTTCTCTCACCTTGGTCTAGGTAGAGTCAAAAGTAGAAGGGTGAAGCCATCCCCTTTGTTAAGGTACCTCCCGAGAATTTTCTCGAATTTTGTTTTGTGTCTAGATGTTGGGTAGATCCCCAGCTTATCAATGACAACATTTTCATGTTCATCATTCTTCGAAGGTAATTATAAATTTCAAACCACTCAATTCCAAAGGTGTAAATCGAGAGCCAATAATTTCTTTGTTCAAGTATCATAATTGATGACTAAAATGTTGATTCCTAAGAGATAAGGATGCCCAACAACTAAAGGACCCAAAAAGGACGAGTAAAATAGAAAGAGGTCTAGGCACCTAGAGGGTACAAGGGAGGTTCGGCACTAGCATCTTGGTCTGGGTGATGGTGTCCAGAGACAGAAAAGATGAAATGTGAAGGGTCGATTGGGCATAGAGGTCTGTAAGACTAAGAGGGAGAGTAAAAGGGAACATAAGAGGCCAAGTATAGTGATCAATCAATACTTTTCTCCATTAGAAACCATATAAGTGAAATGTGATGAGCACATTATTTAACTTGTTTATATCATATATGTGATTATTGATTTGTCATTAAACATGATTAATTAGTGCATGAGGATGCTTTATATAGTTATATCCTAGTAAGTTCAATGCATTTCTCTTGTTTTTGTTTCATGTAACTTGTTAACCATAGAACTTCCCACTAATCACCTCGTGAGTGAAATGTGGTGACATGTGTAGGATAATAGTGGACATTTACTACCAATGATAGGAATTTTAATCAAGGATTCCGAGTCTATAGCCACAGCCATGGAGGAATTTTTCCATAGACAACCTATAAACATGGATCTTGTTTTTAGCGTTTCGTAGGATTTAATGAACTTTAATAGGGTTTTAGTGGAATAACTCATTGCCTACAATTTTGGCATGATGTGTAACCAACTATGTCTATATAGAAATCTCCTTGAAGAAAAATTTAGTAGTTAGTTGATGTTGGTAATCTGCAATACAATTTATAACAATTAGTATCTATTTTCCAGTTATGTACTGAGTATGTTATGGAACTTTTCTGAATCAATATATTAGATGTTGTTTTGAATATCCTGTGGTGTTGAGATTACTCTGTCCTGAGGAAGAGTAAGGTCCCACTCAACCAAGGTGACTGGAGGCTTTTACATTTATGTATGCTCGTGGTTTCGATAAGTTACAGTTTGAATGCAATTACTTATTTCCTTTACTATAATTTCCATTCAGTGTGTGTTATTTCCTTTATTGCAATTTCAATTCAGAGTGTGTCATTTCAATTATATTAACTTAATTTAGTGTTTGCATTTCCATTTTAGTTATAAGTATTTCCTTCAAACGTATTTTCATTATAGAAGTATCATTTCGGTAGTTTAGAATTACATTTCCATAGATTGGTAGTAAAGAGAATCAAAACCCCCAAAAAGGAACCACTTAACAAATGAGTTGCATAAGGCTTCATTGCATATAACCTAGGACACACAAACCTTGGTTTTATAATGACACTGGCAGAAGAATCTGTTAGTTAAATTATTGGAGAATACAATGACCCATCATTTTTGGCGCCATTTTCGGGGACACCATAAAAATGACATGTCATTTTATCCATATTACATGTTATGGGTGTTAATGAAGCTAATATATGTAACCAATAGGATTCCCAAGCCTTGTTTACATGATCAATATTGATGCATAGACCATAGGATGCTCAAGGGAGATTTATACCTCATAATATTCAAAGAATATCTCCAAATAGAGCACTAGTAGGGAACACTGAAAGTGACACTGAATCTAATACAATGCTTGGGAGTATTTTTGAACATTCTGCATCATCCTATTTAGAACTAGAACAACCTTCAGAAATGGGAGACAACGGGAATAATGAAAGACCCTTGGGTAGAAATTTTACCTATCCCATTGTCCTAGATGAAGATGAGGATGCACCCATGAAAAATATCTCTCCATCCATCCTCCCTATCTTTCAAGGAATGACTACAGAAGACCCATACCAGTTCTTATTTGAATTCAAAGTTCTTTGCTAGACATATGACTATAGAACAGATAATCAAAAACTCAAAATTTTTCCTTCCACCCTCAAAGACTCTGCTATGAGGTGGTTCATGGGATTATCCCCTAACTCCATTCATACATGGGATAACATGGAAACAACATTTTGGAAAAATATCAAGACTACTACAGGGGAAGAGATAGGAAAGAAGAGTTCTTCCAGATAAAGAAAAAGGAAGATGAAAATATAGAAGATTATCTAGATAGATTTATCTTTCTCCATCGGAGGAGTGGTTATGAGTTACATGCAGAAATCACTAAGATAATTTTCCTTAAAGGAATTGATGAGGAAACCAAGGATTCCCTCCATCTTATGGGAGGAGGTGATGTGCACAAACTTAGCATGGCAGAGATCACTGAGTTATGTAGAAGTTACTCTAGAACAAGAGGAGGTATAAGGAAGATAAAAACATCCAAGACTGCCCTAGGTACCTCATAACTTCTCGAGGAAATGGATAACATGAATCTTTTCACAATTGACATCAACCATAGATGGGCTGAAAGCCAAGACCAATGTTGCGATATAACCTATATACATATATTGTACTAAATGTAGGAAGAGACATCCTTTGAGAGAGTGCCCTTTGGATCAAAGGCCAAATAATCAGACTGTGTATGCCCCTAGACCTGCTCAAAACCCCTGGATGATGTCATGGCCCAACCAGGATCCTCAACCTACTTGGGGACAACTTGAGTGGACACCACCAAACTGGATGGTTTATCCACATCCACCACCATGGATGAATCCATACAATCAACAGGGTTGGACACCACCACCAATGCACATCCATGGAAAAACCAACAATGGGCACCTCAATAGAATTCTAATCAACAGAGGAGGTTTCAATAACCACAACAAGCTTTAATGGCCCCACCAAAAAATTACCAACAAAAAGGGAAGGAAACACAAACTCAACTTCTAGCCCATCCTATAGCGAACCCTAAAAATCAATAAACAACTTCAATTAATGAAGCAAGACAAAGTGATACAATGAAGTTAGTGCTATCAATAATATGCGACTGAGGTATGGGAGAACAGTCAACAATCCTCTTATTATTATCATAGAAATACCTAAGGAAAATGTGAGAGAAGATACACTTGAGGAAAATGAATAAACTGAACATGTTCCATAAACACAAGCCACTAGGAATGGTCAAGAAAAAGATAAGAATGCACATGCAACTCCTTTTCTCGAACGATTAAAAGAAACTCGATCATGAAAGAAACAACACTAGTTCAAGAGTTGAAAAAGATGAACATTGAGGTCCCACTTCTAAGAGAAATAAGGGAAATTCTGAGTTAAACTAGACCATTAGAGACCAATGCATAAAGACACTAGGAAGAAAGAAGAAATACCCAAAAATAGTCAAAGTGGAAGGGAATCTAGCTGATCTTGTTGTTGGAAATATTATTTCACCAAAATATGGGGATCTTGGGAGTCCATTCATCACTATTTTTGTAAATGGTCAGTCAATATCTAACGTTTTGGTGGATCTTGGTGCTTCCATCAATGTTATAACTACAAATATGTTCAATCTATTGTCTTTAATAGGATTACAACCAACCAATACCATTCTCCAATTGGTAGATCAATCTATTGTTATACCAGATGGAGTAATTGAGGATGTAATGGTCACAAGGTTGAATCTTGGGAGTATCATGTGGATTTTATGGTCTTACAACCTAAATCTCGGAAGTTAGGATACCCAATCATCTTAGGAAGGCCCTGGTTAGCTACTATTGTGGCATACATTGATTACGATCAAGAAAATGACTATTTTAAATGGGAAAAAATCAAATAATATTTCATTATATCCTCTTGCCTAGCCATATGTGGATGTTTGTGAACATGTATGGGTATATTTTTCAGATACTAATAATCAGTTCTTCTTATCTAGCCACCATTGTAGTGAAAAATCACATGGAAGAAATTGTTGAGTCATACACAATGTCTGATGAAGTTTATTTCGTGGCTATGGAAATCGAATCGTGGCTACTTAAAATTGGAATCAAGCTACAAAAACATCTATTTTGAAATCAATGATAATATTACCTTGGTAAGTGACATTTCTAATGAAAATTATATAGAAACCTATGCTTATCATGAGGAATGTACAATCACTGATTTCCATTGTCCTTTAGCCAAGGTTATTAATATTTTTCACATACTTCACCTCATGTTTTTCCCTTGAATTCTTTAATTTCGATGCAGAGCTCACTATTTTGAAAGATACCAAACAAGTGACTATTGACATAGGGAAAGAGTTAACCATTGGTAATAATTTAGAGGCCAACCAAGAGACTAGGGTTGTAGAAATCTTGAGGAAGCATTCCCAAGCTTTTTCTTGGGATTATACTGACATGAAAGGGATCCATCCAAGCATCTGCACTCACCATATTTACACTGAGGATGTTAAACCTGTGAGACAACCACAATGAATAATTAATCCAACACTTAGAGACATAGTAAAAAATGAGATAGAAATTTTCTAAAGGTAGGATTCATCTATCCTATATCTGATAGTCAGTGGGTATCACCACTAGTTATAGTTCCCAAGAAAAATGGTAAATGGATAATTTGTGTAGACTATAGGGAACTTAATAAATCCACCAAGAAATAATACTTTCCTTTGCCTTTTGATCAAAGTGTCCTGGATAATGCGGTAGGAAGTAAATATTTCTCCTTCTTGGATGGGTTTAGTGGGTATAACCAAATTAGTATTGCACCTACTGATCAGGATAAAACCACCTTTACTTGTCCCTGGGGCACATTTGCATATAGAGTTATACCATTTGGACTTTGTAACGCACCGCTACCTTCCAGAGAGAAGTTTTGGACATTTTTTTAGATCTTACAAATGATTGTGTCGAAGTTTACATGGATGATTTTACCATCCACGGTTCAAATTTTGATGAATCTTTGAATAATCTTGAAAAAGTGTTAACTAGATGTGAACAAAGACCAACTTTCCTTGAGTCATGAAAATGTTTGATAATGGTTGATCAAGGAATTGTCTTAGGTCATCATATTTCTGTCAAAGGAATACAGGTCGACCCCAAAAAGATTGAGGTAATTACTAAGTTGCCTACGCCAAAAATCAGACTAACATCAAGAGTTTCCTTGGACATGTAGGGTATTATAGGTAGTTCATCAAAGACTTTAGTAAAATTTATGCACCTATGTTTTCTTTGCTAACAAAAGATTATGTTTTTGAATGGTCTCCTCAATGTCAAAGAGGATTTTGAGATTATCAAAGAGAATTTAACCACTACTCCAGTTTTGAGAGGACCCAACTGGGGGCAACCTTTCCATATTCACACTGATGCTTCTAACACAACAATGGGAGATGTTCTTGGACAAAAGGATGAGGAAGATCATATGTATGCCATCTATTTTATCAAATAAGAATCGACCCCTACGGAGAGAAACTACACCACTACAGAAAAAATAATTTTTAGCTGTTGTTTACTCTCTGAATAAATTTAGACATTATATTACTAGATACAAAATATTTTTTATACTGACCATTTGGCCATAAGATATTTGATGAATAAACCAGTAGTAGGGGGAAAAATTATTATATGGTTACTCTTGTTGCAAGAATTTAACTTAACTATTATTGATAAGCCAGGAAGGCTAATGTTGTTGCTGATTTTATTTCAAGATTGAATGTTTTAGGAGAAGAAGAAGCAGTCCAGATCATTTTCCAAATGAACACTTGTTTGTAATATCAACTCAACCTCCATGGTTTGTTAATCTTGCAAACTACCTAACTACTGAGGAAGTTTCTAGCCTACTTTACTAATAAGGAACGAAAGAGATTAGTTAAAAATAGCTCAACATATAAATGGTGTAATGGAATTTTATTTAAATGTTGTCCTAATATGGTTCTTTGCATGTGTGTTCGTGAGGATGAAGTATATGACATACTGAGAGCTTTTCATGATGAGCCTGGAGGAGGAAATTACTCAAGTGAAGAGGACAATTCACAAGGTCCTTGGAGCTAGATATTACTAGCCTTCTCTTCACAAGTTTGTTAAGAAGTACGTGTGGCAGTTTGATGCATGTCAAAGAATGGAGAAGCCTAAATTTTCCATGGAAATGTCTCTCAACCCTCAGTTGGTCTTAAGACCATTTGAGAAGTGGGGAATTGATTTCGTTGGAAATTTTGATCCCCATCCTTTGGGAAAGAGTACCTATTGGTGTGCACTAATTATGTCATGAAATGGGCCGAGGTTCAAGCATTGACATCTTCCAATGAAGATGTTGTAGCTGAATTTTTATACAATAGGATTATGTTGAGATTTGGTGCCCTAGAGCCATTGTATCTGATTAGGGACCTCAATTTGTATCTAACATGATTGAGTCTTTCCTAGAGATCTACCAAATCAAGCATTGGAATTCATCACCATATCACCCCAATCCAATGGGCAGGTAGAAGTTATAAACAAAGAGATGGATAATATCTTAACCAAATTTGTTAATGCAGATAGAAAGAAATGGGTACCAAAACTCCTATAAGTAGTTTGGTCCTACAATACAACCTGGATGACCACTATTCATTTTCGCCCATATGAATTGGTGTATGGGAAGAATCCACTATTACCAATTGAGTTTGAATTGCAAACTTGGAGGACAATAATGGAAGTTGGCATCGATTTGGACGAAGCACAATGTGAGAGAGTAATGCAATTGAACGAGCTGGATGAAATGAGGATGGAGGAACAACAACAAACTGAAATTATTCAATATCAAAGGAAATCTTGGCATGATGCTTGTATCAAACTCATGAAGTTTAATTAGGGAGATTGGTCCTACTTTTGACTCAAAATATCAATAGTTCAAAGGCAGGTGAGAAAAATATGGTTGGGACCATACCAGATTGAAAAGGTGTTTGATAACAGATCTGTGAGATTACTGCCAATTGATGGAGATAAAATAACTCTTCTAGTGAATGGACACAAATTAAGGATGTATCAGCGTCCTCTGGATAAAGAAACCTTCAACAAATATATGTTGTTATGCGAGGAAATGGATTTAGTGGAGGAGCCTGGCTCTTCCCATCATGAGTAGTTGTTTTTGAATTTGAATAAAGGAAGATGATCATGCTTTCAATCTTCTTCCTTAGTTATATATGTTTTGTTTGTTTTATGCTTTCAATAAAGGTAGGAATATTCATTGTTAGAATGTACACTAATCACATTTTCTCTATGAGCGCAGGATGTGGAAATCTACGGATATTGGGAAGCTGAGCTGGCAAGGGTAAGTGCATTTTACTTCGCTACATGATATTAAATTTTGAAACACTCCCATTGCATTTATTTAGACATGATTAAATCAATACACAATTTTCAATGCATTTATTGGGAATATCATTCAAAATATGTGACATGGAGTGGGGTGTAATGAATCATAATGAGCGAGGATATCGCATGTGTCAAATTTCTATGAGAAGGAAAAATGGAATCATTATTCAATATGATGGGGTGTGTGCTATACCATGCATTAAAACTTCCCATGCATACTTGGTCCTGTCAAATTTTCACGCCGCCAATTTTTCACCGACCTAAGGCAATTAAAATATTGTGGTATATTTCAAATTGTCACTCGCCAAACACTTCATGCTATTACTCTGTGAGTTTGAACACAAGAACTCCCTCGGTTTTCTGCACAACTATCTAAATTCATCTATATTATGGGGCAGAAGAAGAAATCTAAACCGAGCTCTCTAGACCCAGTAATTCAAAATGATGTAATTTCCTAGGTATTTTATGATGTTGGCTGGTTAGAATTTATTAGGAAATTTGAGGGTTTTGATGAAAATTTAGTTGATGAGTTTCTGATAAATTTTGAAGCCACCTGCTTACAAATTGGGGGAAAAGAGTAGAAATAAGTAGTCAAGTTGTTTTTGACCTATCTGGTTTACCAGACTTTGGTCTCAAGGTTATGAAAAATGCTCCTCTTAAAGACCTAATTCCCCTATTTCATGAGGATGGCGAAGCTCTTCTAGAAGTAATCCTCACTTCATATGGTACTCAGAAGGGGATTAAGTGGGAAATTTTTCTTGGTATTTGGAAGAAATTTGTTAAATGGGTCAACAGGAACTTCATATGTGATGGAAAACCATTTATGCTCGAGAGTGGATTCAATGAAGATTTTAACTCATTTGAAGAAAGGTCACATAAACCCTGCACTTAGGGTGAATTTACCTGAATATTTAGCTGATGTAGTCATTAAAGTGGGACAGAAATATAAAAATGGAGGTGGTAGGGATGCATTGAAACACCCAAGGCTTATCCAACTTATCTGTTCACATCATGTTTTTTACAAACCCAAGAGGAAGGTTGAGAAAGTAAGTGTAGGGGAGAGTTCGAAGAAAAAGAAAATTAGGAGTGAACCAAGCCCCAGTGTTTGTCCCAAGCATGGTTCGACTCACATGGTCCTCAAGGGAAACTGCAGAGTAACCTACTAGTCAGGATAATCCATCTTCTATGCCGCAAGATTCTAAGGGTAAAAGCACCTTACCAATTCATTCTTCTATTTCGATGAGGCCAAGAAGGTATTGTACTTTGTAGAGACCTGAAGTTTCCTAGCCAAAATTTTTCATGAAGATTCTACTCCCATTATGGAGGAGAAGGAAGAGGCTGGTACCTCAACTATCCTTGATGAATAATCTAAGGATGATACATTCACAACAACCATCCCTACAACATGGAGTCCATATATTCCTATAGCTCCGTAAACCGAGTCAAAAGATCTCGAAAATGCCTTCATCACCAAAAACACGGACTCAAACCTCCGAATTTGTTGCAATAGAGATTGGTGGACAGGAATCACATGGAGATGATGTATTGAGGTGTTATTTAGATGAAATTTCCTCCCTGAAGGAAAATTTAAAAGGTATGCAAGAAACCAACTTATCTTTGCAAACTGCATTTACATAGAGAACTGTAGAAAAAGTGAGGGAAATTATTGCTTTGAAGGTAGAGGTTAGCAGTCTCAAGAGACAAAGAGATATAGGCCTTAAAGTATGGGATGATTTAAATCTGTTATCTCTTCGGAATAAAGAATTAAAAAAGGAAAATAAAAAGTTAAAAGAAGAGATTGAGGCTAGTGCAAATGAGAAGAAGAAGTTAGAATCTATTTTAGACTATTTTTTCGTTGGCCTGTAAGCTTCTAGCCTGTAGAAAACCTTCTTCTATCTATAACATGTTTGTTCAAGAGAAATTCTATGCTTGGAAATTAATGAGAATGTGTAGTCAAGAACCTCATGAATCCTCGATGGAAAAACCTTTTTGTCAATTTATCAAAATAGTACCCCTGAGATACAAAATCAACTGTGTGAATTTTACCTCCACAACATGCTGGTCACCAATGTGCCTGATTTCTTTATTAATCTATTTGTGGGATATTTTTAGTTGAAGGCCTTTCAGTCATTTCTTAGGAACCAAATTACATGGGGTGAAAAAACAAAAATTTTCAATCAAACAACTCGCACCATAGGTTTCTACATTAGGCCTACCCATCACAATGATGTGGCCATGAAGAAAAATTTCTAATCTCTTTATTATCAGTGAGTTGGGAAAATACTTCAAAGATTCTACTGAAATGTGTGCAGGATTTTGAGGCCTATAGTCAGCAAAATTTTGGTGAAGCAAGGCATGCTTGTGATAGAAGGTGGGATACCTTAAAATTTCCATTAAAAAGGAGGGAATTTATCTCCCCTCAGAATCTTAGTTGGTGTATGCAGAGGGGTGATGCATTGGTTACAATAATTTGGCAGTTATCTAAAAAAATGAAAAGGAATACAATGATGAGTGGGTAGGAACACATGTGAGGCCACCTCTTCTCCTAAGTCCGACTACTACCTGGAAGAATAATGTTTCCCAATCACATGATAGTTTCACATCTTGGGTGGAAGTTATTTCAAACACTCAAGGATGTAAAGGAACCAAGAAATAATATGCAGATCAGTTTGAGGAATATGACATGGCACATTAGTTTGTCCAAAGGGAAGGGCAGAGATGAGTTGTATAACATGCAATAGGTAAAGTGCAAGGGGAGATGATGAGTGCATTATTTGACTTGTTTATATCATCTATGTGATTATTTATTTGTCATTAAACATGATTAATTAGTGCATGGGGATGCTTTATATAGTTATATCCTAGTAAGTTTAATGCATTTCTCTTGTTTTTGTTTCATGCAACTTGTTGACCATATAACTTCCCACTAATCACCTCTGTGAGTGAAATGTGGTGACATGTGTAGGATAATAGTGGAAATTTTGTTTCCAATGCTGGGAATTGTAATCAAGGAGTCTGAGTCTGTAGCCATCATGCAGTCATGGAGGAATTTTTCCACTAGATAACCTATAAACATGGATCTTGTTTTTTAGCTTAGTAGGATTTAAATTTTTTAATAGGGTTGTTAGTGGAAGAACTTAGTGCCTACAATTTTGGCATGATATGTAACCGACTATGTCTATATAGACATATTCTTGAAGAACAATTTAGTAGTTAGTTGATGTTGATAATCTGTAGTATAATTTATAACAGTTAGTATTTACTTTCCAATTATATATTGAGTATGTTTTGGAACTTTTCTGAATCAATATATTAGATGTTGTTTTGAATATCCTGTGGTGTTGAGATTACCTTTGTCCCGAGGAAGAGAAAGGGCCCACTTGACCAAGGTGACTGGAGGATTTTACGTTTATGCATGCTCGTGGTTTCTGATAAGTTACAATTTGAATGCAATTACTTATTTCCTTTACTACAATTTCCATTCAGTGTGTGTTATTTCCTTTATTGTAATTTCAATTCAAAGTGTGCAATTTCAATTCAGAGTGTGTTATTTCAATTCTATTATCTTAATTCAGTGTGTGCATTTCCATTTTAGTTAAAATTATTTCCTTTAAATGAATTTTCACAACAACAAAAGATTCGTTTGTAGTTTAGCATTACATTTCCATAGATTAGCAAAAGAAGAATCAAAACCCCATGAAAAAGGAACCACTTAACAACTGAGTTGCATAAGGATTCATTACATACATCCTAGGACACACAAACCTGGTTTTATAATGACACTAGAAGAAGAATTTGTTAGTTAAATGATTAGAGAATACAATGACCCATCATAATGCATGTGATTATGACCTAGAAATATACCCAAATGCATGATTTAGTGTCTACATTTTCCCCCACTTTATGTTGGTGAGAAAAATATCAGTGACATAAATTAGATAGATATTTATACCTGATAACTATGTAAATCAATGTAAAAGAGCATGTCAAGACAAGAAAAGCATGGAGTGATAAAAACTATGAGGTGTGGATGCTAAAGAAGAGGAAGTAAAAAGAAAAGTGATGATAATGATCCTATGGTTGAAATACATGTGTAGATGCGTGTTGTACCTATTTTCTATGATGATGCTTGAAGTGTTATTATTGTGTGTTGATGCTAACTACCACTTCCCATAAGGACGAACTTGCAAAAGAGAAGAACGAACAAGTAGTCAAATACGCGTGTATATAGAAAAATGTATGAAATGCATGTAAAAAAGTGTGTAAAAATGTTAAAAATTAGAAAAAGGATCATGTGCACCTAATCCTTGATGAGTAAAAGAGGTAGAAAGGATCTTTAACATGTTGATGAAGAGTGAGTTTTTCGGAAAAACTCACGCCACTGCAAAACTAGTGTAGGGAGAAAGGTCTAGTGTCATTATCCAACCTTTGATTGTTTCCCAAAGTTGTTAAGCATGCTAAATGTTATTTTTTTGGTTGATATTATGCCACAAGAAAATTAGTCTAGAGAGAAAGGTGTAGTTTTATTCTCCAACCTTTAACTACTTCGAAGTAAAAACCATTATAGATTGTGTCTACAAATCTGATCCAATGTGAATAAGTGTGATCAAATGTGATTTCCAAGTGCTAAAGGACTTCCTACCCTGTGAAAAGCCTCTATGACAATGTTGAAAATTGTACTAAAATGAAAATTGTTGTGTATCTTCCCCTGGTCTCGGGAACCATTGAAGGGATAGAAGCACCTAGGCATCTAAATATGATTCGGGTGCTAGTGTGTGTCCAAGTAAGGACCCAAGTTTAGTTCTAATCCCTATTTAAGTCTATAGAATGTGTTGACTCGTGTTGTATTGTATCTTGAACTATGACTGTAGACTGTTAAACTATGATCAGAATTACTAAATAGGGTGACTGATTCACCCAATAGGTGCTCCCCTCATTGGGGGTGCATGCGACGTCACTAGAAGGATGTGGCCCAAAAGAGGACACCATTCTGAACTGAATACCGCTCGACATCCTCTACACCAAAAAAATTGGATTTATTATTTTTAATGAGGGCAGGTAGGTGAAAAGAAAAGAAACATCTCCATCTCCAAAATATTAAATGCTTAGTCCTGTAAAATGCAAGAAATCCCTGGCAAACTCAAAATGGCTGCAATCACTCAGAAGGTCATAACTTGAGCAATTTTCAACAAATTTTCACAAAATTGGTCTCATTGGAATTGTGGCTCTAATACCAACTCAAAAAATCAATAAATATAGAAAATGATGAATTTTTGATGGTGTTTTTTAAGGAAAACGAGCCCAGTTCTATTTGGTTGTTGAAAAGTGGTTGGAAAAACATTTAATGAGCATGGGCAATCATTCTTTCACTGCTACAAGTTATGGGACACCTTGAGATTGCTTTTTCAGGTCCAAAATCACCAACCACCCTCATTTATCATGACTTGTAATTAGTTGGAAAGGGAATTTCAGGAATTGCATGTTAGGTTGTGGAGCCTGTTTTCATGTGTGAAAGTGTTGAAGACTCAGTACACTAAGAGAGTCAAAAAAAAATTGGCCTTGAAAAACATGCCCGATATACCAGAAATGTGCTTTTCTCATATGGGTGGGATTTTTAACCCATAGGTTTATGGGACGGTTTTGGCCCATGGTTTTTATACCAGCAGTTTGTAAAATCAAGTAAAGCAGGATTGTCTACTTATGTGGTTTTGTGCATATGGTAGGGTTGATGTATCATTGCAGATCTGTCAATTCGGGTGTGAATTCTATAGAGTTTGTTTATCATAGCTCCAAATAGATCTCGATATTGCATTAAGAGAGTGGTAGCTTGTAATAAAATATGAGCAAGTGATTCTTGGTGGACATATCCCAAATTGGGTGAACCACGTTAAATACCTTGTCTGTTTGTGTTGTGTTATTTTATTCTCGCACTTTTATTTTAGATCTGTACTATTTTCTACATATTAGTTTCTCTTGTTGCAATTATGTGAGGATTATTCCACATATTTTATCCCTTATTTCCTAACATTGCATCTCTCTCTCTCTCTCTCTCTCTCTCTCTCTCTCTCTCTCTCTCTCTCTCTCTCTCTCCTCTCAAAATTCTATAAATTGGAGTGTTGGGATCATTGTAAGGGAGGATAATTTTAGTAACAAAAATCTGCCATTTTGGTTTTGTGAAGCCAATTTGTTGCAGGCCCTTGTAGTGGACTCCTTATATGGTGATCCAGGCCTTTATTCGGTAATAACTTGAACTGTGTATATCAATGAAGAAATAGATGCAATTTTGTGGATGTATATTCCCTTGTTGTGTTTGTTTGCATTCTTATTGCCTCTTCAATATCATTACAAATATATTATGTCTACCTTATACTCTTGCAGGGATTCATTTTTATTGTCTTTACATGGAAAGGTGTTCGAGTGTTGTTATTAGACTATGGAGAATTGTTATCACCCTCTCTAATTTGCATTTTGCTTCCATTTTCACACATTGGGGATCATTCTCATACCCTTCTTTTGGTGCATCACCTCTATAGTGTAGTTTTCCTTCATTTGCATGTTATTTCTCTCTTTTCCTGGTCCCTTGGAAATTGTAGGATAGAGATAGTAGCTTCATTTCTATAGATTTAGTTTGCACTAGGAGTAGGAAGAAGAGCCAACTTTCTCTGGAGGTTTATCTCAAGTAGAAAGTCCCAAAACTTAGAGATAGTACCCATGTTACTCATTTACACCATGAGGTCAAACACATACACACTTGTGAAAATTGAATGGTCTTTTGACTCGGTGATAACACTACCCTATGACTCACTTTAGTTACTCATACCATACTCGACTATCGAGGGTTTACAAATCAAATGGACCTTATCATACTTACGCGTTCATCATTCAACCTCCCATCATGTGATATTCCTAGGTTATGGGCATACGCTTTAGGCTAAATGGTCACCTATTACTTCATCTTGTCTTTGGTATATAATTTAGGCTACATAAACACTCCTTACTATTCATCTTGTAGCGACACACGCTATAGGATACATCGTCACTTCCTTTATCATCTTGTAGTGATAAACATATAAGGGATAAATCATAACTCATACATTAATTTTTTCATGATATACACTTTGGCTATAACGTTCATGCACATATATTCTATATGTCACATATCATCATCATTACACATACATACTCGTCATAACACGCTAGACACAACACATAATATTTGACCATTTCTCGATGACACACTCTCGTTTAGGGTTCATTCTTGACTACTAAGGGGAAAACTAAATGAACCTCACTACATACATCTCCATTCACTCGGGGGCATGTAGATTCTACCATCCATCTTGCATTCCATTCCATTCATCCACATCATACTGCATATTATGGTTGATTTTACTCTTGTTTACTTTTTTCTGTTCATGGTCACTTTATTACACATGATAGTTTGATTACTTGTACGTCATTTATCTATACCATCCAAACAAGCACGTTCAAATCTTTTTCTATTTGTGATCCCTAATATATGTCTCGTACATGTGCACGAGATGCTCACCTTCTACCCTTCCTACACTAGTCATTGGGGGCATCCACATTCATCTCTCATAGGTGTTATTGTTTCATTTTATACTTAGTACTTTACATTACTTTGTTATACATGCTTTTGGCATACTATTTATCTTTATAACATGTTAACGGGTGCTTCATGTGTAGTATTTGTTATGCAGGGATATTTGCTTCCATACTTGTTTGTTACATTTTTTCCTATTGTTTACTATTGTATGTGAGCCTTGCCCTATGTTTGGTGTGCACACTTAGTTTTTTTTTTATGTCCATGATGGCCTTGCATGTCTTACGACATCATGAGTTATGTCCCATGTTTAAAGTTCACTTTGTGTGGCTTAATTTCCTTCTTACATGTTTTCATTACTACTTTTCTTGGTAGCCTATACACTTTTTGTGTAGCTTATACATTGTTTTCTATATGTATTCTTGTTCATACTAACACTTGTTTTTCGATAGCCTCTTTTATGTGTGCACCTTCATTAATACCAATCGCATTCCTTTCCCCCTATAGGGAAGAGTTTTAGAGTTAATGCAGTTGGTATTATTTTTGGGGCTGCATTCTCCTATCATCGATGTTGGATGTGACCCAAAAGAGGGGGGAATAATTTGGGGTTTTTACAAACTACACAATGCATTTATACTGGTTTAGTTCAGTGAAATTTCCACCCTTGGAATTTTGGGTTACATATAGTGAGTGGGTTCGAGACCATTCTAAGAACCTCGTACACAATGGATTTTTCAAGACATGGTTGTTCTTAGCATTCTAGGAAGTAGTTAAAGGTTGGAGGATAGAAAATAATTCCTTCCTATATTTATTAATCCAATGGTGTTAGATCATCAAAAAAACTAGGATGTACTCGAGATATCTGCTATCCAAAATAAGCCCATGCTTATTTTGGTTAACTTACCTCCATTTTTTCCTTCCTTGTGCTTCAATCTCAAATTTCACACATTTCAAGCACTCAAAGTTTTCTAGAAATGGCTTCATCAGATGGGAAATTTCTTCCCCTTTCCAAAAAGGTAAAGAAGTCCTCCTAACTCCTTGTATTTTTCAAGTTATGGGCCGATGGGCCTTAGGAGGAATATTTTCCCAAAAATCCAGTTGAGGGGCTACAAAGGAAAATTTTCCCAAGTTTCCACAAGAAAACTAATGGGGCTACAGAGAGAACTTTGGCATTTAGCCTCTTTTGGCTAAAAAAGTTAAAATCAATTGCGGCTTTCAGGATCGTGAAGGAAGATGAAAAATAAATGGTTAAGGCTCCGCAACTAATCAAAGCATGACACGTGGCCATCGGGCGCAAAGGCGGCCATGGAGGCAATTTAGGAATTTTGGCTCTTTCATCAAAAAGTTAAAATGAGAAAATTTGAGGTTGCCTCCACATCTAATCGAAAAGGTGTCACATGTTACAACGAGTTGTGGGCACGTGGAGATTTCGATATTTTTGCAAATTTTGTGGAAAAAGGGGAAAAGGAGAATTTCAGGCCCATGAACCCAATTTTGGCCCTAATTTTGCCCTAAATCTTCAGAGGAGCATATCTTTTGAACCAGAGCTTGGTTTTCATCGATTTTGGTATCATTGGAAAGTGTTGACATCCTCTACACCATGAAAACTTAAATTTCAAATTTTGGTGGGGTCTAGTTGGAGAAAAATGGAAACATGGCTCTGGTATGGGAAAATATGTAGAACCAACATCCAACAACCAAATTTTAATGTGGTATGGCACCCAGTATTCTCCAAGCATGGTCGAAAAACATTGGAAAATGGATTTTTGAGGGTGACCTTGCCATTTTAATGAATATTTTCAAGTTAATGGACTTTCAAATTGAATTTCCCATATTTCTCTCTCCTCGGTTCATCACTTCATTGATATATGCCGTTTTTGGCTCATTTGAAAGGGTTGGACATTCTTGTTTTTGTAGGCTCCCCTCTTCCCCTTGGAAAGTGAATTCATGGATTTTTAGACCTCCCATATTGATTTGTAAACGCAAATCCTCTTTGTTACCATTGTAATGCATCGTATCAAGTTGTGAGAGCAATAATACATGTTTTATGGATGATCTTCATCCCTTTTTGTGTTAATTGTTGTCTTATGATCCTTCATTACAACTCCAGTTATTTGTGCATGTTATTGTGTTGCATTTTTATGGTTTGTGTCTATCAAAGCAAAACAATTTTCCATCACTCCTTTGGTGTATCACCTTCTTAGCTTAGTTTTATTCTCTTCATATTCCTCCTATCCCTGTCTCCTTGGAAAATTAGAGTAGGATTTAGAATAGAACCTTTGCAATTTCATGTATACACCTAAACAGAGGAGTAGGAACCAGCCTCAATCTAGAGAGTCTTTCCAATTGCAAGGTCCCACACTTTGAGGAAGAATCCATGTTGTGCAATCACACCAAATGACCCATTTTAAAGTGTAGATCTGAGAGGTCAATTTGGGGGTGTTGTGATTTTGCACTAATATTTTTGGCATGCCTGGTGGGACCTAAGAGGTCTTCACTTTATTCTATCAAGATTGATGTGTTCTTGGTAAGATTCAGCCTTTGGAGGCACATTCAAAAACACATCTGGCGACTCCATCTGGTTTACAACCTATCTCTAAAGTTGCAGACCTTTCTCTCATTCACTTTCATCCATTCTTCTTTCCATCTCTTTCATTCTTTTCCACTCCATGAAGTTGTGCAATCATGACTTCATTTCCATCATGGAATTCACATTTGCAACAACAGAACAATCCACCTCCAATATGTTTTACAACTCCTTCAAATCAGCATTTTGAGCAAATTCAAAATCAGCATGTCTACCCCTATGAGCAGCAGTGCCAAAATTAGTTTGGCTATGGAGTTTTCTAAAGGCGAAGGGGTATGCAAACAATGAAGACAATCAAATGCAAGATGCTGGTCTACTAGAGAAGATCCAAAAAATGGAGACTGGTATGGTTCAATCGAGAGCTACATCTCAAATGAAGGCATTCAGAATTGGTTACAGGGCACCTTGTCCATGGGAAGGCCCTTTTCCAAGATACTACAGCCCTCAGGAGAAGATGAACTTCATGATTGGAATGCTGCCCCAACTTGCACAATGGACTGAGGGGATAGAAGCATATGAGCAAAGTCTGAATCAACCTTGTCAATGGGTAAGTCATTCAACAACTCCTTGTCTTTCTTTTTCTCCCTCTCAAGCTTTATCATTGCAGTAGTGCCAAGTTTTAATCCTAGTATACGCTACCCCAAGTGTGAAATCCATCCCTCCACACCCTCATCTTCCATCCCATCTCATTTTTTCTACCCTCTTCTCTTCCAAATCCAAATCCCCTCCACAAGATCCAAATGAAATACCTTCCCCTCCAAAGAAACAAGAAGTTTCACCTCCTCCACCACCACAAACAAATGCACAACTAGTTGAATCCCAACCCACTCCTCCTCTTGCCTTCCCAATTCCATGTGGTGAAGAAGAAATTGTAAAAATCAGTCAAGAAGGACAACAAGAAGAAGAAGTGAAAAAGAAGAAATGATCAAGAGCTTAGTAAGCATGGCTCTCAAATTTGGGATAACAAAGATCCCCTTGCTGGTTAAGCCTATAGAGGAGGTAAGTGTTGAAGAGCCAGTGGTGGATATGGCTGAGTTTGTAGCAGTAGAAGTGGAACAAGAAGATCAGCAATCAGTTTTCTTAGAATATAGTGTCCATGTTGGCACTTTGTTTGAAAGGAACACTGATCCAATTCAAACCACACAATCAACCTAGGCAGAGGAAGAACAATCAGCTCCAAGTCCCATTGAAGAGGAGCAAATGGAAGAAATCAAATCAGAGTTTGTATCAAGCAGAAGAAGAAGGCATCATTAGAAATTTCTTTGTTTCATTCAAAGGGCCTAATTTGGTTAATGAACCCATGATGGAGGAAAGCTCTAAAAGAGATCTTACAGTCCCAACTAGTCCTCTAGAGAAGCAGATTGAAGAGTTTGATTTGTCAAAATTCATGCTAGAGGAAGAGGTCACTCAAGAGAAAGCTTTTCTTCAAACAGCAGAGGAAGGAGAGGCTACTCTAAACCCTAAATAATAGGAGTGCATTCCATCTGTGAAGGAGAAAAATATAGATCAAGAAGCTTTGAGCACAAAAAGGCCATAGAATAACCTCCAGTTCTTCCTCTCACCTCATCTCTCTTGAACTCTAATGTTTAAAGAAGAGTTTGATATTTCAAACTTAATGATTGAGAATGAGGGAAAACATGGTGAACAAGTTGTAGACCAAGAAGACACCATGGAAGAGGGTGAACATTTGCAGTAGGAAAACAAAGAGGTATATTATTTGTCTGATTTGGAGGACTATTTTGATGGAGAAGAACCAGTTGAAATTGCATTGTTTTCTCCTTCATTATCTACCTTCCAAGCACATGAGCCTGTTGTCATGGAGGAGAAATTTCAATTGCAATAGCCTGCATTTTATAGTAGCTCTTTAGAATCAAGTTTGGGAGATTTAAACCTTTCATGCTATTCACAGGAGGAAGAAGAGAAAGCGAAGAAAATTTCCACCATTCCTTCCACATCATTCATCCTAGAAGGTCTACAAAAAGACTCCATTGTTGGAGTTGGATTTCAAAGAAATGGGCACATTCAAGGACCAGACCATGCCCTATCATATACTTGGATTCATTATAGCCCAAAGAGGATTTTCCACCAGTCATGCTTGCTTCTAGGCATGAGGATGATATGTAAGGTACCAAGGATCAACTGCAATGCCCCTTTGGTCCAAAGTGAGCAACTAAAAGAGGTATTTAATTTGTTTATAATATATAACTTGATGATTTGGGTGGAGAACTAAATTCTTATCATTTTTCCAATCATGCTAGTAGCCATGTTCAATGCGAAATCATTTGCATGGAAGCCTATTTTGAGGAAGGGCAATTATTTCTCATCACCGATTCTACGGGTTTTGTTTAAGATTTCCCATATCTTTAGTTAGAGTAGAGTAGGTAGGTTTGCTTTCAGCAAAAGAAGTTCTTTTGCACACTTTTCATATCCCACTTGGGGTATGTATGATTTCCATATTTTTTACAGTGGTGTTGTGGAGTTTTTTTGCTCTTATGCAGTGCTTTTGGACTTGGCATTTTGTGAAATTAGTTTTAGTTCTAATTGGTTTCCAAGTGGCCCAGGGGTCATTTTTCAAATATCAGATCGTATGAGGTTATCACTCATGAATCCATACCCAATGGATTCTTCAAGGCAGCTGGTCACTTCATCTAGCAGGTAGATGACCCTTCTGAGTCGCCAAAATTGTTATCCAAAATAAGCCCATGCTTATTTTGGTTAACTTACCTCCATTTTTTCCTTCCTTGTGCTTCAAGATCAAATTTCACACATTTCAAGCACTCAAAATTTTTGAAAATATTCATCAGATGGAAAATTTCTTCCCCTTTCCAGAAAGGTAAAGAAGTCCTTCTAACTCTTTGTATTTTTCAAGTTATGGGTCGACAGGCCTTATGAGGAATATTTTCCCAAAAATCCCGGTTGAGGGGCTACTGAGGAAAAAAATTTCCCAAGTTTCCACAAAGCGGATGGCGGGGCTGCAGAGAGAACTTCAACATTTAGCCTCTTTTTTCTAAAAATGTTAAAATCAATTACCACTTTTTGTAGGCCCGCGAAGGAAGATGAAAAATAAATGGTTAAGGCTCAACTAATCGAGCATGACATGTGGCCATCGGTGCAAAGGCGGGTCACGGAGGTAATCTAGGAATTTTGGCTCTTTCGTTAAAAAAGTTAAAGGAGAAAATTTGAGTAGCACCTCCACATCCAATCAAAAGGTACTACGTGTTACAATGGTGCTGCAAGCCCACGGAGATTTTGTAAATTTTGTGGAAAAAGGGGAAAAGGAGAATTTCGGCCCACAAACCTGATTTTGGCCCTAATTTTTCCCTAAATATTCAAAGGAGCATATCTTTTGAACCAAATATTGGTTTTCATCGATTTTGGTATCATTGGAAAGCTGTTAACATCCTCTACACCATGAAAACTTAAATTTTGAAGTTTTGTGGGGTCTGGTTGGAGAAAAATGGAAAAATGTCTCTGGTATGGGAAAATATGTAGAACCAACATCCAACAACCAAATTTTAATGCGGTATGACACCCAGTATTCTCTAGCATGGTCAAAAAACATTGGAAAATGGATTTGTGAGGGTGACCTTGCCATTTTAATGAATATTTTCAGGTTGTTGGACTTCCAAATTGAATTTCCCATGTTTCTCTCTCCTCGGTTCATCGCTTCATTGATATATGCCAGTTTTTGGCTCATTTGAAAGGGTTGGACATTCTTGTTTTTGCAGGCTCCCCTCTTCCCCTTGGAAAGTGAATTCATGGATTTTTAGACCTCCCATATCGACTGTAAATGCAAATTTTCCTTGTTACCATTGTAATGCATCGTATCAAGCCGTGAGAGCAATAATACATGTTCTGTGGATGATCTTCATCCCTTTCTGTGTTAATTGTTGTCTTCTGATCCTTCATTACAACTTTGGTTATTCATGCATGTTATTGTGTTGCATTTTTATGGTTTGTGTCTATCAGCAAAACAATTGTCCATCACTCCTTTGGTGTATCACCTTCTTATCTTAGTTTTATTTTCTTCGTATTCCTCCTATCCCTGTCTCCTTGGCAAATTAGAGTAGGATTTATAACAAAACCTCTATAATTTCATGTATACACCTAAACAGAGGAGTAGGAACTAGCCTCAATCTGGAGATTCTTTCTAATTGCAAGGTCCCACACTTTGAGGAAGACTCCATGTTGTGCAATCACACCAAATGACCCATTCTAAAGTGCAGATCTGAGAGGTCAACTTGGGGGTGCTGTGATTTTGCACTAAAAATATCTTCAAACACATTTAGGGAAGCAGTTAAAGGTTGGAGGATACAATGGAATTCCTCCCTATACTTCTTCGGCCTATGGCATCGGATCACCCAAAAAAACCTTGATAGTAAAGGATATCCTTCTACACTCTCTTTCTCGAGATGGATCAGGTGCACATGTTCCATTTACATTTTTTTCATTTACGTATTTTAGATTTGAATACATATACATGCATCTTTTACATTTCATTTTTACACGTACATACATAAATATTTGGCTCCTTGATCATTTTCTCTTGCAAGTCCGTCCATATGAGAAATAAGCGGTCAAATGGGGGAAACAACAACAACAACGACATTAAAAACAATATTTTGTGGAAGTAAACATCATACTTACCATGAAGGTACATCACACACATCGGAAATTACACATGCATTTTCACCCTAGGTTCACTCTCATCACTTTTTTGTGCTTTATCATCTTTAGTTTCCACGCTCCATCATTTTTTGTCATTCCACGCTTTATCTAGTCCTTCGGCATATATTTTACTACAATCTTCATGGACATCGGTGCACATATCTATCTACTTTATGTTACCAATCTTTCCACTCACCAAAGATAAAGTTGGGGCAAATGTAGTCATAAAATTATGCACTTTAGACAATTTTTAGTTTTGGTGTCATGCTACTATTTATAAGGTTTTGAGTGAAGAAAGTACTAATTAACCCCCATCTTTTGGCCATCTTTCTTTATTTTCTTTCTTCATTCCCGACCTCTTGCACCCACATTCCCAATCATTTTCTATCATTTCATGTTATTTTAGACTTATTTGGGGCTTCTGGGCTAGTATTGGGAGCCCATGGGCTCCTGGTCCTACTAGGGGAACCTCGATCCTTTTTGAAATTTCTTGCCACTTTTTGGGCACTTTCTAGCCGTTTTAACTTCTTATATTTTTGGTGGTCAGCCATTTTGGGGTTAATTATGAAATTAGATCAAGATAACCCTATAAATATAAAGTTATGAGACCATAATGAGGGACCAAGCACTAGTCACTACTATCATCCATCTAGATTTGCATCTATTTAGAGATCATTTGCATCTAGTAACTCCATCACAAGGAAAAGGTTGGTTCATTTGCATCACACAAGCATAGGGGAGGGATTATATTCTTTTTCATGCATCATTCTACTACATTTTTACATCTATTTATTTCTCTCTACTTCACAAAGTGTGACTGACACAAGAGCACCTAGGGCACATGATGCATACACACACCAGAACTAAATTTGGATCTAAAATGTAGTACAATGATCAATTAGTAAGCCCACTATTATGGCACCTAAGGTCAGTCCAACCCATTCATTTGCATTATTTTTTTAGTGTTTTAATATTTCTTGTGGTTTCTTGCATGTATTTCTATCATCTTAGATTAGCAGGGACAACTAGACCAGGAGGTGAATCTGATGTGATACACAACAAGGGTTTCAGACCACTTGTCAAACCTGTGAAACTCACTTCCAAACCTTTTTCATAGTCTAAGGCACCAATTTTATAGACCAAAGCACCCGCAGGTGCCCTGTTCCTTCTCTAGGCACCCCAATCTAGAGAATCAGTCCAAATCCATCCTTTTCGTAACTTTTTGCACGAGTCTTTGTTACTTTCATATTTCTCAATTCACTTCTGCGACACATTCTAGTGAGATCCTTTAATTAGTTGAGTTCATTCTAACTCTCTTAGTACTCTAGGGTTTAGCATTTCCATTTTCATAGTTGTTTGGGTCATTTCCATATTTATTTACTACATTTATTTATTGTATTTGCATGCCATTTTAGATTAGATTAACTATAATTATTCCACATTTTAGTTAATTTTAGTTAATCATATGGAAATTGTGTATAGTTTGTTTGTTCTAGATTGTGACACTAGAAATATGTGTTTTAAATGGGACGAGTGTGTAGATGTGTGTAATGTGCAGGTAAAGTGTGTAAGGTGTGTAGTAGGAGAATGTGTAGAAGGTGTAAGTTCCGAAAGCATAAAATGTGTATGATGTATGGAAGAAGAAGATGTTGTAGATGTGTAAGATGTGTAATGTATGAGGATATGTAATGTGTAAAAATCAAAAAGCACATATGATGTATAGTAGAAGTGAGAAGATGCACAATGTGTATGATGGTAGGAAGAAGAAGATGTCCTAAATGTGAAATGTGTAGTGTGTGAGGTTCATGTGTATAGTATGCCCTCAATAGTCTAGTTTGAACCTAAGAACAAGATTTCGTCATAGGGTGATGATGAGATGAGTAATGTGTCAAAATTTATGTGAGGAATTCCTATAGATGTGGAGTAGGATGCATGGAGTGTGACGATAGATATGCGGTGATGTTAGAGGGTGGGAATAGTAAGTATGATGCCCCAAGCATATATGTAAGCTATATGATAAAAGTGAAGGATGAAGGTCCCCACCCAATGTATTAGGAGATGAATATGTGTGACCATGCTCTAAAGGTGGTGGTAAATGAGATGAACAATGTTGATTAGGTTTAAAATGTGAATTATATACATAATCGGATGCTTTATAGTAGTAGTAAATAAATGCATCAAGTAAATACAAAAAGTAACCCAAGCAAACTAAGAAATAAAATGTGAAACCCTAGTTGCAAAGAAGTGTTAGATAACCTTAGTTGATTTGTAATTGAGTCGAGACTATTCTAAAGTGTTAAATGGATGAACAGAGAGGGAGAAGATATTGGATATAAAAATCACCGAGAGGGGAGGTGAATCGGTGTTGATCAATTTACAATCTTTAAAAATTCTTGACTAGAATCTGAAATCAAACCATGAAAAATTAAGGTACATGCAAGAAGAAAAATACTTAAGACACCAAAATTATAGTGGGAAACCCATAGAGGGATAAAACCCACTTGAAATCAAGGATTTTTATTAGGAACACCAATTCCTAGTATACAATGATTTCCACTTTGGTTGAGAACCCACACAACCTATGAAGCACCTACTTCAAAATCCTTCAAGCACCCACTGGAAGGTAGCCAAACACCCACTTAGCTAGTTCAAAAGTTGCAACTTGTAAGGAGAACCTACTCTTGTGACCTAAGCACCCACTTAGGAAGATACAATAACAATATACAATTTTATCATTTAGCTACTTGTTGCTTCATCAACAGATCACGATCTCCTTCCTAGATTATAATTCATCTATAACTTCATATCACACTCTCCTTGTTTCAACACCTCTTATACATCGATTGCAACCGCACATACTTCGCCTTATGAAACTCTCTCACATTTTTCAACTTTCTTATGATGATGTCCTCCTTAATGTCACACTAATTTAATAGCTTATATTCATTTCATTATAGATAGATCTGCTCCTAATATAGTCATACCATATCATCAACTACAACTCACTATCATGTTTATCTTTTTGTTGTTTCATTTGTACTTTTCCCTATTTCATATCAGCTCCAAGACTGTCTCATATTTCTCAACAACCCACACTAAAATATTTTGACTTTTCTTTTTATGTATATCTTTAATTTTCAATCATGTAACTATTTACGTTTCGCATATGACTCTTTAACTCCCGACTTTACAACTCACTGCAAGACCTTTCATGTATTAGTTTTCTTCTAGGCTCAAGAAAGGATAGATGAAAGAATTTCAAACTGAATTTTCACCTTATTTTACTTAAACTCTTCACATTTTCCTTCATATAGCTCGGTTAAGAAAAAATGACACCTATATTATTTGTAACTCCTTTTGTTTGTAGTCACTCGTAAACATCAATAGGCTTTTTTAGATCGTTAAGAAATGGATGTCATATTTTTGGACTTCTCAACATCTTTCCATGTCAATTATACTCTTCAAAATATCCGATAAATCTTACATAGTTAGAACATTGTCAGTCTCCCACATTGAAGTTTGTTATATTTGGATGTTTGAGTGAGTAGAAGGATTTGTAAGTTGCATATATGTTAGGAACATAGTGCTTCCATATTCCTAGTCCAATAATTTGGTGTCACAATTGTATCCTAGGTCCAATGTGAGTTGTACAAGAAAAATTAGGACTCAATTTAAAACAAAGTCAATAAATATATCGAGTCATGTTTTGCAAGATGATTTTATCTTATTTTAGTGCACTTCAGGTTCTTCAATATCATTTTGGAGCTTGACAAGGAATCATCATTCATAAATAGTGAAAGAGAGAGAAATAAAGTTTAAAGGAAATATTGTATCAAGGGTTTGCAACATATCCTTGAATAATTTGAACACGTTATACCTTAAACTCCGTGTTCTCTACCAGTCCCACGGGCTTCACATTTGATTACATAATGATCTTCTTCCACACAAGTAATCAAAAGTACGGTTATTCCTTCAATGTTTTCAAAGGAAGGCTAAAAATACCTTAATCACTCTCATTACATTTCTCATTATTCGATTAGAAAATTTCATTCAAGTTTACACCTACGCACATATCTATAAAACCTTCAACAAAGCTTTCATGACATGTGCATATTAAGAACCTTTCATGGCATGTTAGTGAGATTGGTGCACTTGTAACGAGGTGAATGTTACAGAGGTTTTCATTGAAGTTGATAGTATTAATGACTAGGATTCAAATCCAAAGGAAAGGAAGACCAATGAAGATATCTACAATTTTTTCGAGAGATGTTTTTGCAAGCCTTTTGTATTTCGAGGCATTTCTTATGTTAAAACCCTAAACCTACGATTTCAAGGATCGTACACCACCAAGAGGGTCTAATCATAAATTTTTAGCTCAAAAGGAGATAGCTTTCGAATATTCCAACTTTATAGAGAATGCAAAAGGATTTTATTGATGTTTAAAGGTTCATTTGATCTTACAATAGCACCATATACACTCGGTCTTCCAAATTAACACCGATCTAATCTAGAAATCATGACTGTGGGTGAGCTTTGAGCTAGGAAACCTTTTAAGATCTCTGTAGACACTCTTGAATGCTTGATAAAATCAATAAAGCATACAATGAACCTTTTTAAATGTATATATAACATATACAACTCTGAAAATTTGTTTGAATGCCAAAAATTGCTTGTATAATGAACAACTATCCATTTCAAGTCCAAAAATTGAGTTTGACATGCACCTTCATACCATTTAACCTATTCCAAAACCTTGAGAGCCCTGTAAAAATCATGAATGTACTCCTATAGGATTTATAAGTGATCAAGCAAGTGATTTTGGATCAATTATAACATTTTGCTCCTATCAATTCAAGAACATGCTTGAAAACAAGAAAATCATGTTTAGAAAAATGGTGAGAACTTCTTAACCACAACTCCTTTTGATAGAATAATTTTTGCACATGAATTCTAGGAAAAATTTCTTAAAAAATTATATTATGAATTATTTGAGAACTTCTTTATATTTTCGTTTGAAACCTAAGAAGTCTAGGTGCTTTGAATGAGTTTTCTCAAAAACCCGTTTACAAAAACTTGGATAACTTACTCAAATGACCTCCTGAGGTCCTGAAACTTTGCATGGAGCTCAAGGAAACCCACCTACACCATATCCCATACTTGGTTTGTAAAAATAGCTATGAATTTTTCTAGGATGCAAGTATAATTAGGCTTCTCAAGGATAATTTAGGCTAGGATTTGCACCTTTCCTCCAAATCATGTTTTTCAATCTTTTGAGCCTTGAAATGATTTTTTCACTTGAAATAAACACATTCCAAGAGTTTATATTCATTGTATCCCCTTTATTGCTCCATTTTTATAGGCTCCCTGAGAATTGAACTTATACACTGAAGTCAGATTTGCTTGTTTCCTTGTTTGACCAATTTGGTGAACTGAGATGCTTTGATGACAAGAGAGTATACTGGACATGACAAAGAGACCTGATCCAATCCATAAAGGTGATGAAAACCACATAGAACCAACTTAAATGAATCACAAGAACATAGAAGGAATTAGTTTGATTCAACATGGACAAACATGGACTCAACACTATGTGACTCTCTGGAAACACCATTTCCATGATAAAGATGCACTAGGACATCAATGAAAATATGAAAAAATGTTACAAATTCTCTAAAGACGGTGGTGAATGACACAAAATATGTTGATTAGGTAAAAATGTGAATTATATACCTAATATGATGTTATAGTAGCTTGATAAATAAATGCAACAAGTAAATATAGAAAGTAACCCAAGAAAACTAAGAAATAAAATGTGAAACCCTAGTTGTAAAGAAGGGTTAGAGAGCCTTAGCTGATTTTCGGTGGATTTGGGACTATTCTAAAGTGCTAACTAGATGAACAGAGAGGGAGAAGCATTGCAAAAAGCCTAAAAAAATGTAGATCTCGAAAGCGTAGGATACATTGGGGTGCTTGGAGAGGGACTAGAACACCCATGCAAACACCTTGGACCTGATTCGGGCTCTTGTTTCTCTACATGAGGCCCCTGGAATCAATTTCACAGATCACCGAGATGGTGCAAAAACCTTGTTGTTTTTCACTACTATTTCATTGAATTCCTCTTAATGTCGCTATAGATATGGGATGATTGAATCACCTACAACAACCAAACAAAACATCAAACCCTAAAAAAGAAATATGCAAATGAGGGGTCAAATTTTCCTTGGTCACACAATGTTGATCTTACAATAGAGCATTGCACTATATCACAGACGTAATGTAGTTCTATGTGTGTGTGCATAATTTTTTCCTAGGTGTTCTCTTATGTGAATCACACATGAAGATAACAAGAAATAATTAGATGTAGAATATAATAAATGTGTGCATAGAACAAAATAAAATTCCCTCCTATGCGTGTATTCATAAGAACCAACCCTTGTGTCCCTTGTGATGGTGCTAGATGGATGAAATGGAGATCTAATATGCTTGATGGATGTAACCTTAGGTGGCGATAACTAATTCTTAATGCTTTTTCCTTTATTATGATCACATAAATTATATTTATATGATTCTTTCACTTAAATTTTTTAATTAACCCCAAAAAGGATGACTACAAAATAGATAAGATGATCAAATGGCTAGAAAGGACCCAAAAAGTGTGAGTAAAGTAAAAATAGGTCAGGGGCACCTAGAGGGGATGAGGGCACCTGGCACTAGTGTCCTGGTTTGGTGCTAGTGTCTAGAATTAGAGAAAATGAAGGGTCAAAGGTCAAATTGAGCAATAAGGTATAAAAGACCAAAAGTGGCAACAAAAAACAAAGAAAGATGGAAAAATACATGTGTTAGTTAGTACTTTTCTTGCTTAAGATTCATATAAATATTAGTATACAATCACGACTAGATAATTACCCAAAGTGTGTGATTTTGAGTCTACATTTACCCCCACTTTATGTTGGTGAGCGTAAAGCTCAGAACATAAAGTATATAGAAGATGTGTACCGATAACTATGTAGATTGATGACGAAAGTGTGAAGAGGGACAAGATAAAGTGTGGAGTAGAAAATAAAATGTGAAGTGTGGATGCTAAGTAGGAGAAATAACAAAAAGTGGTGATGAAAATGAACCAAGGGTAGAAACGCGCGTGTGTAGTTGTCACCGTGTACCTGTTTTTGATGTTGATTTGGTTGGTGTTGATGTTGACTACTACTTCACATATGGACAGAACTATAAAAGAGAAGATGAATAAGTAGTTAAATACACATTTATATGATTGAAATGTAAAAAGTATGTAAATAAAGTACAAAAATTGAAAATTTAATATGTGCACATAATCCGTGATGAGAAAACGGGTGTAGAAAGGATCCAAGATGTTGATGAAGTGCAAGCTTTAATCGGCGATCTCATGCCATGGAAGAAGAAGTGTAGGGATGAAAGTATAGTGTCATCCTATTGTCACCCTCAAAATCCCCTTCATTTTCTAAGGCAAATTCAAAAATTTGAGTTGGTGCTCATTTGCAATTTCACCCTGATTGATTTAAAATCTTTCAAACCTCATGGTTTGATATATTTTTCGTTTTCTGTGAAAATATTTTGGGTTTGATTGTCCAATCTTTCCTCTATTCGTTGATCATGTTTAGCCTGGTTTTGTTTTCCATTTCTCTATCCATGGAGAAACAAATCAAAATTTGGGCGTAAATGGCAGGGTTTTCCTTCCATTTCCATTTTTCCCGCATTTGCGAATGACAAGCATTTCTTCCCCATAAAATTTTGTGCTCCAGCATCCATGAGTACATGGAAATTTCTAATTGGATGTGGCATGATAGATTATTTTGCAAACTTAACACTTTTTTTTTATTTTTGGAAAAAGTATCAAGTTGGCCCCTTGGCCCGAAGGATTCTGATTGGTTGTTCGGTAAAATGAAGCAGTGGGTCCTTTTGTGAACTTAGCAATTGTTGCTACCTTTTGGAAAAAAGTATCAAGTTATCCCCGTGACCCGAAAGTCTCCGATTTTCTACTTTTTGGTAGAAAGTGGGAAGGAGACTCTTTTTGTGCTTTGAGGCAGTTTGGTGGAAAAAGAGCGTAAAAGTATAAATGGACCCCTTGGGCCCGCAAAGGGACACGTGGCCATTTTTCAGTGCAAAGCGGGAAGGCGGGTCATCGAGACACTTTAGGAATTTTACCTTTGTTTCCAAAAGAAGAAGTTAACCATGGCCACTCAGGTACATCCATGTGTTAAGTTATGAAATTGAAAAGTCAATAGTGGGGAAGTGGGTCATCGGAGCGTTTTGAAGTTTTCATGCTTTCTGTTGGCCAAAGGGATTAAAGTTTCAAAGTGAATCGCAACTCTGCAGCCACTCAGGTGATGCCACATGTCAATTCATGCATTGAAAAGTCAAAGCGGGCCGGTAAAGAACTTTAATGTTTCGAGCCTTTTTGTTAGAAAAGGTTAAAGTTGTAAAAGTGAACCGAAACTCCTCACCACTCAGGTGAGGCCACGTGTCAAGTCATGCATTTGAAAAGTCAACAGCTGGGAAGCGGGCCGGTGGAGAACTTTAAGTTTTTAAGCCTTTTGGTTGGAAAAGGTTAAAGTTGTAAAAGTGAGAAGCGACTCCTTCACCACTCACGTAATGCCACGTGTCCAACTTGGCGGATGGGCAGGCCAAAATATCAAAAAATGACAAAAATCTCTAAAGTCTCAAAATAAAAATGACATACCCAGGCTCGTTTCAATTTTGATCTTCCACGTGGATGGATCACATTTGAAGTTGTAAAAGGATCAATGGCTCATATTCAAATGGTTTTAAACGGTCATGTTGCAGAGCATCTTCCTCTGCCGCCATTAGCATTTCTTCATGAATCAAGAATCTGAAAGGTTACAGATGATTAAAATAAATTGTAACTGTTGTAACCATTTCTTGAAGTTTATTTAATGGGATCTCGACGCCATTGTAAAGGGTTGGAATTCTGATACTCTGCAAGTGTAAATTGAATTAAAAGAAATCAATACAGAGGCTTCTCTTCTTCTTTCTTTCTTCTTCCTTTCTCTTCTCTTGCTTACCCAAATTTGCGAATCATTCAATCTTTGTGAT
This sequence comes from Taxus wallichiana var. yunnanensis, assembly GCA_018340775.1. NCBI lineage: Eukaryota > Viridiplantae > Streptophyta > Pinopsida > Cupressales > Taxaceae > Taxus > Taxus wallichiana. Next base: position 526,372,927 of record CM031234.1, read on the forward strand.
TAGAAACTTTATGTTCTCATTGATACGTTTTCCAGAACTTTATGTCTATGGAATAGTATTTTATCTTTGTGAATGTGAATGATTCATTCTTTATTCTCATTTGCTCAATATGCATAAGGGTTTTCTCTGCTAGCTATTTTCCCTGAAAGTATTGTTTTCTTCCTTCTCTCCCATCTCCTTAATTCCTCTATTCTTCTGTGTTGATAACCTTCCTGATCTAAAATGCATTTCATGATATCAGAAATCCACATCTTGATGCAAATTGTACATTTGTACATAGGTTTTGCCACTTGTTTTCAATAAGGGAACCTCTCCCATTAAAGAGGAGGGACTTTCTGTCCCCTGACTGTGGTTTGTTTAAAAGTACATTTTATAAACCCAACAGTTTTTGGCGACTCTGTTGGGGATTCATTTCAACAGATTCCTTTTCAAAAGAACAATTTCTTGATCATTTCTGATCTAGCGACTCTAAGATACACTCGTGGTAGAAGAGCTCTTGGAATAGAAGATTTTGATTTTCAACTTCTAGAGCAACAAGGCTTCCCTCTTCTTCCAGCAAGAAGAAATAGAAGAACACGGTCTACAAGCACTCCTCCTGTTGAAGACAAAGTTTTTGAGAATAGCACTCCTCAAGAACAACTCAGCCCTAATCTTCATGCCCTAATTCTTGTTGGTGTTTCAGTTCCTCTACAAACAATCTTTCCAAGGATGGCAACACCTTTTCCTTGGGGACAATGGGTTGGGCCTCTTGCCCTTCCTCAACCTTTGCATGAGTTACCTAGGGGTAATAGAAAGAAATTTCCCAAATTCAGAGGTGATGGAAAAGTACACCCAGATGAACACATTGCAACCTTCATTGTTGCATGTGGGGTCCTTGGGGTTGAATATGAAGATGTATCTATCAGGATTTTTGTGGAGACATTGCAGGACAATGCTGCTGATTGGTTTTATCACCTTCCTTCTGGGTCACTCACCAATTAGACTACCATGATAACTGAGTTTGAGAAATGTTTCAAACCTGCTAAGGATGTACATGCTCTCTTGGCTCAACTTTCTCATATCAAGAAGGAACCACATGAACCCATGAGGGAGTTTGTGGCTAAATTCAACAAACTGATCAACAAAATTCCACAGGCCACTCACCCAGTTGATCAAATTCAAAAGTGTTTCTTCCTCAATGCTCAGTTACCTGAAGTGAGCTATGCCCTAAGGAGAGCTAATCTTGCAACTCGGATCTTGATCAGAGATTGGATATCAGTGTTGAAGATGATCTCATCATGTCAGGGAAATTGAAAAGAGAACCTTCCACTTTAAAGGCATCTTCCTCTTCCTCTCTTGGAGCTAATTCGAGACAGCTTAGTGAAAATTTTGGAAAATGATCTCATTTCCATTAAAACCCAATTGGCTCAAAGCATGCTCCCTACCAAGGTATTCCAAGGAAGAACTTTCATCCTAGGAACTATTTACCTACTTCTCAAACCAGATTGGCCATTGAAGGTCCACCTCTCAAGGTTCCATTCAATGCAACCTATGAAGTTCAAGAACCTGATGATGAGGAGGCTAATGAATACTATGCAGAAGAAGAAGAAGTTGATGAAGAACTGGAGGAACTGGTGGATCTAGAGTGCATTTCCTCACCACTGAAGGTGTAGATGATGAAGATGAGTATGATGAAGTAGTGGCAGATATGAATAGTGAGTCATATGTTGTTATGACTCGAGAGCAGACCAACAGAAAAGAAAAGGTGGTGCACTCAAAGAAATCCAAGGAGTATCCTATAACTATTCCAGTTGTTGCAAGAAGAGGAGCTCCTGTTCCCACTTCCTCCACACAAAAGGTGAGTTCGTTAATCCTTCTCCCTCTACTTCTACTTCTAAAACTTCTTGTTCTTCTACTCCAAAAAATGATAAGCCTAAAGTTCTTCAAGTTCCAAGTAGTGATGCCCCATCCACCTCTAGGTATTTTTGATATCATTAATTACCTTAAGAAGACCAAAATTCAGATTTCAGAGGCAGAGTTTTACCAAACCCATCCAAAATCCTTTACTAAAATGGTAAACTTTGTTAATTCCAAATCCAAAGCCATACCCAATACTTCTAAAGGCCTTTTTCCCATTCCTTCCCCACCTCAACCAATCCTTGTTGGCTGCAGTCACTTCCCCTAATGAGAAAATCAAACAATTTTATGTGACTCTCCTCATAGCTGGCCACAAACTCAGTAATTGTGTCATTGACTCTAGTGCATCAGACAATGTGATGCCTGCCAAAGTGGCTCATGCTTTGGGCTTGAATTTAACACGCACCTATGGTTCATGTTATTCCATGGAGAGTAGGGAAGTACCCTTGGTTGGAAGAATTAAAGATGCACAAGTAGCTTTTGTTGCTTTTCCAGAGAAGAAGGTCTTGGCCACTATTTTGGTAGCTGATATTCCTCCCTCATATGGTCTGTTGTTGAGTAGTAATTTCTGTAAGGATGTAGAAGGTGAGATTCATATGGATTGGTCACATGCTCTGATCCCGGTCAATGGAAAAATGAAGAAGCTGCTACCTGAGAAACAAACTGAATACATTGTGTAAAAGACAGATGATCCAAAGGCACAAATACTTTATGAGGACATAGGGCATGGTAACTACATGATTATGTCACAAGATGATGCAAGTCTTCCTATGGAAGTGATTCATAATCCTAATGGTGTTTGGACTTTGGAATTTGATGGAATTTTCTCTTGATTGGTTTTGGTGCTGGTGTGGTGTTGATCCCCGTAAGAGAAGATTCATCCCTTTTCATTCAAACTTCAGTTTGAAAATACAAATAACACAATTGAGTATGAGGCTCTCATTCTTGGTTTGAACATGGCAAAAGAAATGGGAGTGAAAAATCTTCTTTCTCATGGTGATGTTGAGCTGATTGTGAAACAGTGGGGATCTTTACTGTGTCTAGAATGTAAGGTTGAACACTATAGAAATCTTTTTGGGATTCCATTGAGTTCCTTGATGCTTTTTCCATTGAAGTTGTGCCAAGAGAAAGGAACACTAGAGCTGATTCTCTAGGCTTTATTGTCTCACCCAGATTTCTCTTAGGATAAATTTACCATTGAAATGATTCATAGGCCCAGTGTACCTGATAATGCAAACAATTGGTAGGTCTTTAATGATGATCAACATGTGCTCTCTTTCTTGGAGCTTAGAGATAATTTTGATCAGTTGTACTTTGAAGGAAGTGACAATCTTCCTAGAGAGTGTGTATCCTCCAATGAAGAAGGTGTCAAAGAAGAGATGGATCAAGATGGCTGCATCAAATTGAAAGGTAACAAGATCCCCAAAGGGCTGGTAAGTTTGGAAGAGTTGTTTGATAAGCATGATAGGTACATTAAGTCTAAAGCTTCCAAAGGAGCTCGGCAGTCTACTGAATGTGAAAAGGTGAACATTGGGAGTCTTGAGGAACCCAAGATGGTGAACATTGGAAAGTGTTGCACTCAAGAGGAGAAGAAGAAAGCAATAAATATGTTAAAAAGGTATGCTGATGTTCTGGCATATTCATATGATGACCTCAAAGCTTTCCAGCCAAAGGAAATGCAACACTTCATTCCTCTAAAACCTAGGATCAAACCTTTCAAGAAAAAGAAAAGGCAATACAATCCCAAGGTTGTTGATACTATTTATCAAGAGATCCGAAGCTGTTGAAGGAAAGGATTATCTTCCCAATACACCATTCTACATGGATTTCCAATATTGTACATGTGAGAAAGAAGAATGGTGAGATTCAGATCTGTGTTGATTTTAGGAATTTGAATCAGGCTTCTTTGAAAGATAACTATCCTCTCCCTATGATGGATCAAGTGTTGCAAGCTGTAACAAGCTCAAATATGTTATCTATGTTAGATGGATTCTCAGGGTATAATCAAGTGGAGGTCAATACTACAGATCAACACAAGACTGCCTTCACTACCCCTTGGGTCACCTTTTCCTACAAAAGGATGGCTTTTGGTCTCATCAATCCTGGTGCCCCTTTTCAGAGGGAAATGGACTTGGATTTTGGTAGCCTAAAGGGAAAATGCATTGTTGTGTATCTGGATGATTTTACTATGTTTTCCAAAACCAGAACAAATCACTTTCAACACCTTCAAACAGTCCTCCAAAAGTGCAGAGACCATGGGGTTTCTCTCAACCCTAAGAAGCTCTGTGCTGTCTTGAAGGTAAGTTATTGGGACATATTATTTCAAAGGAAGGAATCAAAATTGATCCTGAAAGATTTTTAGAAATCCAATAGATTCCTCTTCCCTCCCAGTAAGAAGGATGTTCACTCCTTCTTTGGCAAGATCAATTTCCTAAGGAGATTCATCCCAGATTTTGTTGAACTGACTATGAGCATTGATCAGATGATGAGAGGAAAGAAGAGTTTTGGGTGGAATTATGAAAGTAAAGAATATTTTGAAGGAATTAATAAATCCATTGCTAAGACTCCCATATTAGCATGTCCTGATTTTAGAAAAGATTTTATCATCTATTGCTATGCCACAGAGAGTACCTTGGCTGCTGTGCTGACTCAGAGAAATTCTGAGGATCATGAGCTCCCAATTTCCTTCATGATTTATGTCCTAAAGGATCATGAATTGAATTATAATATGATGGAGAAACATGCTTTTGTAGTGGTCAAAGTTGTCAAGTAATTTCGGATCTATATTCTTAACTCTCACTCTGTTGTGCTTGTGCCTGATATAACCATAAAATTCATTCTTTCATAACAGGAGTTTGAAACTAAGAGAGGAAATTGGGTAGAAAAAGTTCAAGAATATGATCTTGACATCAACCCAACAAATATAATCAGGGGTAAAGGTTTGTGTGAACTCACATGAAGGAGCTGATAAGTAATTACCCCAAAAACCAGCTGATGTTCCTGTTGTTCTCTTCCTTAGTTCAACAGATGAATGGTATGCTAACATTACACATTTTCTCACCTATGGAGAATGTCCATCCCATTGAATGCCAAATAAAAGAGATCCATCAAGCTGAGGTCTGCACAATATGTGTTGTGGGAGAATGCTTTGTTCAAATGAGGCATAGATGGAAGATTCTTGAAGTGTGTAGACAAAGAGCAACAAAAGAAGTTGTTCTCAACTTTTCATGACCAAGCTTGTGGAGGTCATTTATCTTTTGCTATCACTACCCACAAAATCCTTTGTGCTGGGTACTATTGGCCCACATTGTTTAGAGATGCATCAAAATGGGTAGGTAAGTGTGAAGCTTGTCAAACTTTTGTTGGGAGACCTAAGTTGGCTTCTTTACCTCTCAAGCCAGTAGTGATTGATGAGCCTTTTCAACAATGGGGTTTGGATTTCATTGGAACACTCAATCCACCTTCTAGTGTTGGGCATACTCATGTGTTAACTGCCACAGATTATTTCACAAAGTGGGTGGAAGCCATCCCAGTCAAAAGTACTACTTCTGAGGTAGTATGTAATTTCATCAAGGAGAACATTTTGATAAGGTTTGGGATACCAAGCAAGATTGTAACTGATAATGCTTCCAATTTTTCTTCTACTGAAATGATGGATTTTTACTATGGTTATGGAATCTCCCTTGCTCATTCTTCAGACTACTACCCCCAAGGGAATGGACAAGCAGAATCAACAAATAAGAACTTGGTGTCCATTGTTCGAAAGCTTGTCAATGAATCTCAAAGGAATTGGCATAAGAAACTTTATGATGCTCTTTGGGATGATAGGATTACACCTAAAAGAGAAATTAGAATGTCTCCTTTCCAAGTGGTGTATGGTGTTGAAGCTCAACTACCAGTGATAGTGGAATTTCCAGCCCTGCATCTGATGAAAGCCATTGAGGACTCAAGTTTCAAGTAGTTCTTTGGACAAGAGGATTATGTACCTCCAGAAGCTAAATGAAGATAGAATGCAGGTTTTTGACAGAATTTCAGATCATCAACAAAAGGTGAAAGCTCTATTTGATAAGAAAGCTAAACCCAGAGTTTTTCAAGTGGGAGACATTGTCCTGCTATGGGACAAAAGACACGAGCCTCAAGGAAGCCATGGTAAGTTTGACTCTCTTTGGCTTGGTCCTTTCAAAATCAGGAATTTTGCTGGAGAGAACTCTTTTTACCTGGATTATATGGATGGATCTCATCTCCCACTTCCTTATAGTGGGAAATATCTGAAATTGTTCAAGTCCTAGGTGATTAGGCGGTCCCCTTGTATATTATGTATAGTGTTTTGGTTTTTGGTCATTCCTCTGTGTTTTGGTTTTGTTTGTTTTCCCTTTCCTACTCCTTGCAGTGTGTGGTTTTCATTTTGTTTTCCTTTTTGGTTTGTTTCCCTTTCGTGTGTTTGTCCTCTGTATTGGTTTTTATTCTAATCTATTTGCCCAATGGATAAGGCATTGGTCTTCTTTCCCAGAGTTTTTCTGCAGTTCTTGTCTTGCCTTGTTTCTTTGTTCCAAGCCAAGTCATCCCCAGAAAGAGCCAGTTGTTGTCGCCCTCAAAATCCCCTTCATTTTCCAAGGAAAATTCAAAATTTTGAGTTAGTGCTTGTTTGTAATTTCACCCCGATTGATTTAAAATCTTTCAAACCCCATGGTTTGATATATTTTTTGTTTTCCCGTGAAAATATTTTGGGTTTGATTGTTAATCTTTCCTATGGTCGTGGATCGTGTTTAGCCTGGTTTTGTTTGCCATTTCTCTGTCCATGGAGAAAAAAATCAAAATTCATTTTGTAAATGGTGAGTTTTTCCTTCCATTTTCATTTTCCCACGGTCTTGAATGATGGGCATTTCTTCCCATAAAAATTTATGCTCTAGCATCCATGAGTACGTGGACATTTCTAATTAGATGTGGCAGGATAGATTCTTTTGTGAACTTAACACTTTTTGTTATTTTTGGCAAAAGTATCAAGTTGGCCTCGGCTCGAAGGATTCGATTGGTTGTTCAGAAAATGAAATGGCAGTTCCTTTTGTGAACTTAGCACTTTTTGCTACCTTTTGGAAAAAAGTATCAAGTTATCCCCACGACCTAAAAGTCCCTGATTGGCTACTTTTTGGCGGAAGGTGGGAAGGCAGACTCTTTTTGTGCTTTGAGGCAGTTTGGTGGAAAAAGAGTGTAAAAGTATAAATGGAACCCTTGGGCCCACCAAGGGACACATGATTGTTTTTCAATGCAAAGTGGGAAGGTGGGTCATCGGGACACTTTAGGAATTTTACCTCTATTTTCAAAATAAGAAGTTAAAGTTTTAAATTGAATCGCAACTCCGTAGCCACTCAAGTAAAGCCATGTGTTAAGTTATGCAATTGAAAAGTCAACAAGCGGGAAGCGGGGCATCAAATAATTTTGAAGTTTTCATGCTTTCTATTGGCCAAAGGGATTAAATTTTTAAAGTGAATCGCAACTCCACACCACTCAGGTGATGCCATGTGTCAATTCATGCATTGAAAAGTCAAAGTGGGCCGGCAAAGAACTTTAAGTTTTTGAGAATTTGTGTTAGAAAAGGTTAAAGTTGCAAAAGTGATGAATCAAAACTCGTCACCACTCAGGTGAGGCCACGTGTCAAGTCATGCATTTGAAAATTCAATAGCCAGGAAGTGGATCGGCGGAGAACTTTAAGTTTTTAAGCCTTTTTGTTTGGAAAAGGTTAAATTTGTAAAAGTGAGCCATGACTCCATCGTCACTCACGTAATGCCACATGTCCAACCTAGAGGATGGGCGGGCTAAAATATCAAAAAATGACAAAACTCTCTAAAGTCTCAAAATACGAATGCAATCCCCAGGCCCGTTTCAATTTTGATCTTCCACTTGGATGGCTCAAATTTGAAGTTGTAAAAGGATCAATGGCTCATATTCAAATGGTTTTAAATGGCCGTGTTGTAGAGCATCTTCATCTGCTGCCATTAGCGTTTCTTCAAAAATCAAGAATCTGAAAGGTTACAGATTAATGATATTAATTAAACTAAGTCTACTAACATTTATTTGTAGTCTGAATGGTCCAAGTAAATTGGGTATTCTATTAAAACTACTAATCTTTTTGTTTTGTAGGTTTCCTTTGTTGAAGGCCCCTATCATATAAATTTTAATCTTCATTATTTTGTGTGTCCTTTTATAAGTTTTTTTGTTGCTTGTTTAAACCCCAAGGTGACACCGTGTATTCTCTCCTCTCGCATCCTAATATGATCTTGAGGATCAAAAGTGGTTAGTCTTCCATCCCCTTTTTATATTTTTAGGAGATAGTGTGACGTGGAAGTGACATCCACGTACTTACCATAATCCTGGGGGTCTCGTGATCATGGGCTTCATCTCCACGCACGTAGATACACCCCGTGTTCTGGTGGGGTATATAAATTCTTGGAGAGCTATCATTTTTTTCTAAGCGTTTACTTGTTTTAAGAGTGGCATGAAGTGAGGGGATTCCACGTCCCAACACCTAAACCTTATATAACATCCTTACAATATAGATTTGGGACCCACATACCATAAGGTATATCGGGGACACCCATAGAGAGCTTGTACCTCCTAGTACTGGTATCCCTTTTGGCCGCATATGAAATCTGTAGTGCGGGGAAGGAACCACCGAAGATTACTCGCTAGCCGATCACACCTTGGCACATAGGTGGAGAGCTAATTTGACACCATCATCGGTGTGTGGTATTGAAAGTGAGCTATAGTTTGGTTGCAATCCCACATGACTAGTTAGGGTTGTGTTTACATGGTTGTACTTGCTTGAGTGTTTTGTCGAAACTAGTAAATAACCCTCACACTAATCTTCATAATTAAGCCATTCAAATCATTTTGACCACAACAGTTAACCTCAATTTTTCAAAATAAGCATCGTCTAACTTTTTTTGGATAGATAATAATTGGAAGAGGCTCAAGGACCAATTACATAAGAAGATATTACAATAAGTTCTAATGAAACAAAAATTCTATCAAAAAAACCCAACGAGAAAATAGGGTAAATTTAATGAACATTGACCCAAAAAAAAAGCCCGAGAGAAACATAAAACACCGCAACAAAAACTACCAGTCAACACAGAATCAGCAAAAGGGCCCTAAAATTCCTCGGCCCTGGTTCGTGAACTTGGACCAACTCCACCCTCGTAGCATTCCTCCTCATCAAAAGAAGTAATGATCACCTACCTCTTCTTACCTTTAAAATCTACCACCATCCCTTGGAGGGTTTCAATCCTATTCTCAAGCAATTTAACCTCTCCATTCATCCTCTGTAATCCCCATGCATAAATTCCGATTTTGGGATTTGACCTAGCTTACCATTTCCTCCAGAGCTTCCATTTTTCTAGCAAGAAAAAAAAACACAATTTTTATCCCCTGGACATCCTCCTTTGCTTCCCAAAGAAGGTCCTGTAAAGCATTCACCATATTCAGCTCCTTCACCACTCTCTCCTTAATTTTCATCATCCTGGTGTGATCCGAGTGAGATATGGTCTTCCGAGTTGTTTCCCAAATGCATGCTAGCCCCCTTAATGTTCGAGAATTATTTTACTAGCTTTAACAAGAAACAAGATTAACCCATGGTGTAAAATTAACTTTGTTTTCTTCTCCTTATATTTCTTGACAAAAGCACTCAATGAATTGAAAACATAGAAGGGAATACTCATCCTTCGGTTCCTTCTGAAATGATTTAACAACATCAAATTCTGCGAATTCACCTTCGTATGCATCCCATACAAAGTGATATATTTCATGATATTAAAACATACCTCATCCCACCTCCTCGGAAGAGAATTTTGAGCAATACCATCCTCCATGAAGCAGATATTTTCCTCATTATCCAAAAATATGTGAACCTCTTCTTGGAGGTGGATCTGTCCTTAAAAACTTTACTACCCCCACAGTCCATTTTAGTAACATTCCCGATTAACTCTTCAGAAACCAAAAAGCTCACACCTCTCATAAAGCAACCAACCCATTGTCCCAAGCAAGAGAAAACTCCCTTGAGATAACTTCATCCGCCCCCTCAGCCTTTGAATAAAATAAGAGATACCTCCCTCTTTAAACAGGTCCCAAATGAAAGACTCCCATTCAAAATCGGGTCGAAAAGGATGGCTCCACTCTAACCCTAGCACCCCTCATCACTATTTGTCTTCTCGAACTAGAAATGTAAATTTCGTGAATATTTTGACCAAATGGTTTAAATAAAACCTCCAAACCACAACATTCAAAATAATGATTTTGATGGATAAATTCACCGAAGGTGAATTTATTTCTGTAAAGCACCAATCCCTTTCTCATGCCTAAATCCATCTTTCAGCATTAAGCTTGTCCTTTGTACTTTGAGGCAGCTCCACCTCATCCCACCACCATTTTTTATTATTAATTAAACCACCAAAATTAGCTAACGTGTCCGCACACTCATTAGCTTCCCGATACACATGTTTAAACAGAATAACTTCAAATTTTGAAATTATTGACTTAACATCCCTTATTATAGGGTCTATATTAATATGATGTTTAGCCATACCATTCATCACATTAATAATATATTGAGATTCACCCTCTACATGAAGTTTCTTGATTTGTAAATAAGTTGCCCAATGTAACCCTAATAACATTGCATAAGCCTCTACATAGTTATTTGATTTATTACCAATAGCTTCCGCATAGGCTAAAACCAACTCACCAACTTCATTTCTAATAATTCCCCTAACCACCGCTAACCCAGAACTCCCCTTAACAGCACCATCAAAATTCAACTTCATCCAACCAACAGGAGGAGAAAACCATTTAGCACTTCTTCTTTCCACAACCTTAGCCATAGAAATTTTTGTCACAGTCATTCCTAAAGATTGAATAATTTCCTGCTCATGTTTAGGAAATCCCCCTTTCTCTTTTATCTAACTTTGACCATACTCTCCTCATTACATATTATTAATCACACTTAACGTGAATAAAATATCCTTTTCATCTAATACATAAATTTTGACCACACATTATCCCCTCCCATTATACACTTCCTTTGTAAATAATAAAACCAAATTTTTCCATAATAAACTTTAAACATACACCATCATCACGTAAATACTTTTATTTTCACTTCCCACATTACCATAAAAATCCAAAAATAAAACTAACATTTCCATCCTATTAAATAAATTTCATAATATCCATCCCATACTATTTATCTTTCAAGAAAAAAACATAAATAATAATCCATCTCATTAATAATACGACATAAACACTCTTTTATCTTCCACACAAAAATATTATCCTTCATCTTACACCACATAAGTCGTACCATTTTAAATTACTTGACGTTTCCTATTGGCATCTTAAAAATTAACCTAGGCCTATAAGACTCTAGAAGCCTATCTTCTTTGTCATAATCTTATATCCTCATACACACCTATCCAAACACTCCTAACCATCCTATTCATGGTCCCTTTTGATACGATTAACCTAATCTTATTAATCAACATCTTGCTAATAGAAAAATATCCTTATCATCTATCCTATTCTTCTAAGCCCTTATAACAAGGAACATCCTAACACCTCTACTAACGAGGAAAATCCTTATTCTATCATCCCCTTACAATTTCTTCTTATCCTATAAACAATAGTAAATTATTGAGTTTATACATTGATTAACTAGGGGATTATAACTCTCTTTTCATCGTATAATCTTCCATTTATTTCAAAAATATTCATCTCATCAATATCATAGTCTCATGGCACCTAGGAGAATTGTAACTCGATCCCAATCTGGAAACAATGAAGAAAATAGTCATCACAACTTGGAAAATGATCTATTCAATCACAATTATTATGATGCTAATTCCGAAGAGAATCGACCTAGAGGAGAAGATGAGGAGACCATGGTCAAAACTAGTAGTGACGATGATTCAAATACATTCTTTATGGAAGGAAGAAGAAAATATATGCTTAACCATTTCATTGAATGTCCTTTTTCTCCAACTATATCACATGGGGAAAAAACTTCCTTCTGATTACACCCATGACCAACTCCACAATCTTCTCCAAGATGAAAATGATAACATTTTCCAATGACCACCATCCATACACCGTCCCGATCACCATCGTGTTATATAATGACAAGATAGCATAGAGAACCATCCTAACATATCCAAAGAAGTTGTATTATCCCAATTGCAGAAAATGAGTAAACAAATTTCCCAATTAGCATCCTAAATCGGTTCACAACCATCCAATGATCATGGATCCCAACATTCTCAGCCCAAATTCAATCCACCACCTCCCAATCCTCCAGAACCAACCTTGGAGAAAGAAGTGAAGTCTATGAAGGAAATGCTTCAAGGGTTACAACTTGGAACACATGGACGAAAATATAAATTTGAGGAACTTGTCCCTATTATTTTTATCGTGAAAGTTTACGGGTCCCTTTTCCACCATACTTTGAACCACCCAAATTTGAAAAATATAAGGGAAAAGGTGATCCCCATGAACATGTTAAGGAGTTATATATGTTGTGTCAGGAAGTAGCTTATGATGAATCCTATTTGATAAGACTCTTCTCTAGAAGTTTAGCCAATCCTGCTTTACAATGGTTCCTCTTATTACCCAAAGGCTCTGTTACAACGTTTTCTGAATTATTATAAAATTTTCTAAAACATTTTTCCTATAATGTAGAACATGATGTCACAATGATTGACTTATGCAATACCAAACAACGTAATGGTGAAATTTTCGCCATTTTTCAATGATGGCGATCCCTTTCAGATTGTATTCCATGGCCTATACCCGAAAAACAACTAATTGTCATTTTTATTTCTAATCTCAACCAGAATTAGATTTTCATTTACAATTCCATTGCACAAACATGTTTGATGAAATCATTGAGAAGGGAATGCAGATTGAAAAATACCTTGTTGTAAAAGGCCTTGTTAAGATATATTCTCGTGATAATCATAACCAATCCAACCAACCTTCTACATCAAAAAAGCCTAAATATTTTAATAAGAATAATATTGTTGTCGGACGGAGTAACGGATACCAAAAATATCCAACATATCCATACAATAGCTATTATATCCATCCTAAAGGATAACCACAGTCTACTTGAGATTCCATACAATGAACATACACTTCCCTTGGCAAGTCAATGGAGGAAATCCTTAATAAATTAATTGTCACCAATATGGTCGTTTTTCCTCAAAACCAACCCATAGATGAGTCCCGACCCAAACCTTCATGGTTCAAGGAAAATGAATATTGCAAGTTCCATAAAATCAAGGGCCATGCCACACATCAGTGTATGAAATTAAATAATTATATTCAAGACCTTATTGAATGAGGTGAAATCAAAATAGAGGAAAATGCTTCCACTTCCTCCCAAAATCAAGAACTCGGTATTTATCAAAATCCCCTTCCTAACCATGGTCAGAACATTACTTCTAATCACGGTCAGCAGAAGTTGGGAAGTAAACCTGAGTCATCCACTCATCGTTCTAACCACATCAATTACCATCATGTACCCCCTCCTTACATGTCACTTATTGGCCATATCCACCATTCTCCCTATCAAGTAGCCACCATTAAAATAAAAGATCCCTCACAAAACCCTCAGTGTGCTATCACTACCCAAAGGATTCATGTGGTGTTTTAAGGATATCCTCCATCCTCTTCTAACCCAACACCATAAGCACAATATAATATCATCAAACAACTTGAGAAGACTCCCATATAGATATCCATCATGGACCTTCTCAAGACTTCATCTATCCATAAGGACATTTTATACCATGCCCTCTAAGAGACACGCATCCCTACTGACAATGATCCTACGAATTTTCAGGCCCTTATTTCCCCTATCTATCATTATCCAATGATTTCACATACCTTCACCCAACAAGACTTGCCACTACACGGTATTGCCCACAACCTTCCTCTCTACATCAAATTCCACATCGAAAAATTCACGTTAAGAGAGTGCTAATAGACAATGGATCGGCTCTTAATCTGTATGCCCCGAATCTCATTCGTTGATTAGGATACATTGATTTAGATCTTAAATAATATATAATTACTATTAAGGCATATGACAATAAAGAGTGTTGATCAATCGACACCATCTATTTACCCATTAACGTCGGGGTTGTCGTGCTTCCCACCCTCGTCCACGTTATAGACATATAGTTCCCGCATAACCTCTTGCTTGGTGGACCTTGGATTCATGAGATGAATGTTGTACCATCCACACTCCATTAATTCTTGAAATTTGAACATGCCGGTACAGAAATTTCTATTCATGGTGACCTACAGCCCTTTCAATGTTTTCAAGCATTGGAAGCTGAAAGTTATTGGGAACCTTACTACCCTATCATTGAACATGCACCGACATTATCTCAACTATAATTTTTAACTTCATATATCTCACAAGACAAACTATCATCCACATCACATAATGCAACATCATCATCCACTCCCTTCCTACCTACTCCATTCATATCCACTCCTTTGTTACCCACTCTACCACTCAAACTAAAAATGACAGGGTGTGGAGAATATCAAACCTTCAACATTGACCAACTACCATTGTCACCCAAATAACTTGAAAGGCTCAAAGCATTTGTCCAAAAAAACAACAAACATACATATTGGGCTCATCAACTTTTATTCATTTTGGGTAACTTGCTTATGAGAACATTGAACCATTTTATTCTACATGGCTTGTTGACAACTCTATACCCTCTTGTTTCTCTAATAATGAATATTTGATTCCCAAAAGGATGATGGCTCATATGGGTTATTCAAGATGAGAATTAGGCCTCACTGGACAAGGCATCCCTAAACCCCTAGATGTTATCCCCAACCTTGATAATCGTAGCCTTGGGTACCACCCACCTGGTGAAAGTATCAACAATGACCTTAGTGATACTTCTGATAGAGCTGAGGAGGCCATTGATAATATTGACAAAAATTCCTTTTGTAGCTGATACAAAGACCTCACTGCCACTAGTCTCTTCCATGACACCATTGTTTTCACCATCGACATCACCCTCACCTATCCAAAACTCATTCAATGGGACCAGCGATTAGAGTATGCAACTTTTGAATTATTTCAAAATGATGAAGTAATTCTTGAGTTCATGGAAACTCATGGCAACATACCCATTGGTGATCATAAAAAGGGTTTCCAAATATGTTTAAACACCGATGCCTATTTTGGCAAATAGGAGCTTCCCATTTCCCCTCAATCCTAATCTAATATCCCTCATCCCAACTTCTCTTGTCACCTTGACGAGGAAGATCTCCTAGTTCCTTAAACGCGTAAGATGGCTCTATGTCACTAATTGAGGAAACCATTGACATCAACATTAGACACAGAAGAAGACCCCAAGATTCTTAAACTGGGGAATATTTTTCTATAGAGGAACAAGCCACCTTTACCGCACTCCTAAAATAATTTTTAAATGTATTCGCATGGTATTATGCGGATATGCCTAGTCTAGATCCTTCTCTTGTGGTCCACAATCTTGTAGTGTTGTTAGCGAGAAAATTTTTCAGGGTCAAATTGATGGACTTCTTACAAATGATATGGGAGTCTAAGTCTCTCTACTTAACCATTGAAACTATCATATGTGCATGTGTGAGTGAAAGTGAGTTTTCTCTGGGTGGCCTTATGGCCAGGATCCAACAGGGGCACTCCACTGACCTTGCAGCAAAGCTATCAATCTCTTGATATGGAATATTTCATTTGAAGAGAGAGAAAGGGGAGTGAGAAAAGAGGTAGGAGAACTAATGTTGTAGGTAGAAAATCATATTCCTGCACACACTAGTTAGAAGTTTCATCACATGCACTAAAATTAAGAGGAAACAACTCTGCAAGTAGAAATAAGACCAAATAGAATTTAATGAGCACAAAGTATCAAGAAATTCCTTAGTCAAAGAAAGCTAGAAACTCCTTGTATTGATTGCTCAAAAAAAATTTGTACATAGTGGAGAAATGGAGGAAATTTGGGAATGAGGGAAAGGAAGAATTTGGCTATCTCCTTTTTTCTCTCAATGCACTCTTGAGTTTACAAAATCAATCACCAACCCTTTGAAATGGGAATGGCTTTACAATTTATAGGAAGAGAAAAGACTCTTCGAATAACCCCCAATGATGCTTCGTATGCCTTGAAACTTTTCACATTCCTAGGAAAACATTAAGTCCCCTTTTATAATTGAAGGGTGACTTATTACATTGAAAATATTAAGGTATGCAAAAAAGTGAAACCCCAATGCAAGATTAGAATATTAAGGAGAGAGAAAGTTGGGGAGAGAAGAGAGAGAGTGTGTGAGAAAAATACGAAGAAGGAAGAATGGTGTTGATAACGACAAATTCTTCGCCTTTGAAGAGATAGGAACTCAAAACAGATCATGTCGAGGTTGAATGGACTTGTTTTTTCTTTGATGAACGTAACTTCCACCCTTCGTATGACATACCTATGACCCAAACCATGCAATGCTCCAATGTAGTGAAATATGGATCCTCGAATGTCTTATACCATGAGAGGTGCACGAAAACCATGAGATAAGTGTTTTAAAACATTTTCAAATGATTCCATTGGTGACTATGAGCATCACTCATGAAGATCTATTCTAAAAATACTAAAGCTTTGGAAAAACCCTATCTTAATCCCCTATAACACCGGCACACTTTGCTTAGTTGATTTGGACATGATCCTGATGAATAATCTAATGACGTTGATTGTGAATTATACCTCGTACATATTGATTAAATCATGAAATGAGTGTTGAAATACACTGTTGAGATCCTCACTTGTCACCTACTCCCACATAGTCTGATGATAGAGAATGCATTGTTTTTATCTCCTACTCGGAAGCAAAAGGTTGTGTCGGTTTCTACCTTTTCCATTTGTACTTTATGGTTCCTTAAAGACGAAAAAGCAAGTTACTATTTTTAGTAATTATGAAAATTCATCTCCTTGAACCTCAACTAGATGTTTGCAACTCGGATTTCCCTTTCTCCGTGCATTCCTCTTACCTTTTGGATCAATTTGTTATTTCAAGCAGGTGCTTGTGATAGTTCTTACTATTTTTAGTAAGTTTGAAATTTGGACAAGGATGCTTGTTTCGATGAGTTTTCAACTGTAGTGTACCCTCAGTGTTCAGTGTCTCCTTCACAAGTTCTTTTATTGATGAATTTCCCAAAATAGCAGTCCTCTAAGTAGAAGACTTGCTATTTTTAGAAGACGGATTCTAGAGGTCAGATTTATGTGGAAAAAAATTCTGATGTGATTTTTTTCCCAATATCACCCCTTTGAAATTTTGTGCTTACCCGATCAATAGTTTAGGATATTTTAAACTTTTAAATTTTTGACCTGGTAGTGGTTCTGGAAATGGCAGCCATTAATGGACCTCAAAAATTGTAGGTTTGGTTTTATCCTCCATTAACAATGAAATTTACATTTTTTATATGGGTTTTATCTTCATATCTCACCGATGAAATTTCTCCTCGATCCGGTTGCCAGTTTGACGGGAAATTGTGCTTTGTTCTTCGTAGAGCCGGAAGTGAAATTTCTTCATTGTGAGCACTTAATGTTGTGAATATGAGGTTTTAATATGATTTTTTAATTTCCTTCAAGAGATAATAACTCAACAACAAATGGTTCATCGGTTCATGTATTGGTTTGCAAGATCTCTTCAATTCTTCGTTCTATGACAATGGAGTTTTCAAGATTTCTTCTTCTCTGTTCTTCATATTTTCTTCTCAGTTTGATTAAATATTCTTCTGAGACCTATATACCATCATGGAGTTTATTATAATGTGTTTTTATGGAGATGGTTCAAGTTTCATCAATGGTAGAGGGTTATGGGAAGTTGCAGAGCAAGTCGTGCACAAAGAAGGTTAGATGTTAGAAGCGGGAAGTAGGAGAGGTTTTAAAATTTTGAAAATTTTCCAAGGCATGGAGTGAGGAAAAATTTCATGTCCTTGATGTACCTTAATAATTAAGGGGCAGGAGGGACATAAAATTTCATGTGGTTCTTGGTCGCGACATGTGGCGGAGATCTAACAGTAGGTGATGAAGGCTAAAAATAGCTTTAAAGCACTAGGGGGATGAGAAGCGAGTCACATGAGGAACCATGAAGCTTCCTGGAGGGGCTAGGTGAATTTTTCAGACCTTGATGTCCCTCATCACAAAGGTACGAGAGGGACATCAAATTTCATAGTGAGCCCGGGCCGCAACACGTGGCACCGGATCCGGTGGGGATGAAGGTTTCAATAGCTCCCGGGAGCTGAACTAGTGGTCCGAGAGGTCGCATGAGGGTACAGAAGGATTATAGGGGTTGGGAAATTTTTTTTTACTTTGATTTACATTTTCTTGAGGGATGTAAGGGACATGAAATTACACCAGGCTCTGAAGGTGACACATTTCTGTTCAAAATTTGACTAACTCTCGAACTTGCTCCTAGAGGGAAACTTTAAACAGCGATAACATGATCTCCGATGGACATTTTTATGAAATTATATATTATTTTGACTTAAAATTTCCTTATGGATCCAATGGTGGGTGTATTAGGTCTTGATTCATTAATTTAGTCCCTAAAAATTGGAATTTTTATCTAGCTCGCTAGTTGTGCATGGAAAAAACCAGTTATAAACCTATTACTCCAAGGTGTTGTGAAAATATGATTTCACCATATTGTAGGGATTAGAATTACCTTTTTGATGATGTATTTATTTTCTCCTAACTCAATTTGGAGCTCCCAGAATCACCTTCGAAGCTTGGTAGCCTTTTTTGGCTTGTGCACTGCCTAGGCCTATGAACCCTGATTTTAGTGAAACTACCCCAAATTCTCGAATCCTTCCTGAATATTCATAAATCACTTCCATGATGTTCCAAGGCCTTTTATTCACTTCCATGTCTAGTTTTTCTTCTCTGTTCCACTCCATGGGGTTGCTCCAGTCCTAGGAAGGCCAATGATAGCCCTTCCCACAACTTCCGAAGTTTGCATTTTTCAATGAAATCCTAAAATCACCTAGGGGAATGAGTTAACATAAATTAGGAGGTCACTGAACTGACTAGGTAGACCCGGGGTGTCTCGGAAGGGTAAAACTTGAAATTTTTGACACAGGGGTATAGTTGTCATGCTTAGAAATTGACAATTTCCTTGTTGCACATTTGCATGACAACAAGTGTATAAAGATGTTCTAGTCAAACAAAAATCCAAAAAATTCATCAAAAATTCACGTTGCTTGTCAAGGAAGATTTATAAAGGTTGTTTGATTTCAGATTCATCTGACCAATCGATTATTCTGAATGGATCTCTAATATCGTCCTAGTAGGCAAGAAAACTAGGGGCATTCGTATCTGCACCGACTTTCACGACATTAATAAAGCTTACCAAAAGATGATTTCCTTCTCCCAAACATCGATATGATCATCGACTCTACATCTAGGCATGATATGTTGTCTCTTATGGATGATTTATCTGGCTATAATCAGATCGAAATTGCTGAAGAAGATCAACATAAGATAACTTTTACTACACCTTGGGGCACATTTTGATATTGATTCATGACTTTTGGACTCAAGAATATCGAATCCACTTACAAAATTGCTATGACTGTCATTTTTCATGATATGATGCATGATATAGTTGAAGACTACATCGACGACATCCTGGGAAAATCTAAAACTCGTGAGGAACATCCAATGGTTCTTCATCGAATTTTCGAACAACTTCGAGAATACAAAGTTTGTCTTAATCCTAAGAAATGTGTTTTCGATGTCACATCTCAAAATCTCTTAAGCTTTATTATCTCTAGATATGGCATTAAAATTTACTATATAAAGTCAAAGTTGTCATCAAAATGCCTCCACCTAAGAATCTCAAAAAGCTACGAAGCCTACAAGGAAAGATTCAAGCCATTATAAGATTTATTTCATAGTTAGAGATAAATTCCATCCATTCCATCATCTGATTAAAAAGGGGACATAATTTCATTTGAATGAGGAGTGTCAAGAAAATTTTTACAAACTAAAGGAATATCTAATGCATCCTTCTATTTTGGTACCTCCTATGCTAGGAATGCCTCTTCTTCTCTAGATAACAGCTACACAACGTGCCTTGGGAGCTCTCCTAGCACAACATGATGCCCATGGAAAGGAACACCATATATTATTTAAGACGAACATTAATTGTATATGAGCTCAACTACACTCCTAAGGAAAAAGTGTGTCTTGATGTAGTCTTTACTTCTTAAAAGCTATGACATTGCATGCTAAATAATATTGTTAAGCTCATAGCTAAGGTATATCCAATCAAATATCTACTTTCTAAATCGGCTCTCATAAGACGGATGGCTAAATGGATCATGCTTCTTAGTGAATTTGACATTGAATATGTTAATCAAAAAGATATCAAAGCACAAGTTCTAACTGATTAGTTGGCAGAAGATCCAATATTTGATTATTTTCCACTCACCACTTGGTTCCCAGATGAATCCATATGTACAGTCACAAAGTTAGATACATGGACATTATACTTTGATGGATCTTTCACACATTATGGCTTGGGTGCAGAAGCTTATATATCACTCTTCAAGGAGACTTAATTCCTAAATATTTTCATCTTGCTTTCCTTGTACCAATAATATAGTTGACTATGAAGCATTCCTTGCTAGTCTCATAATGGTTATTCAATGGAATATTAAGCATATCAATGTCTTTGGTGATTCACAATTAATCATTAAACATGTCAATGATGAATATTCCACCAAAGATGATAAATTAATTCCTTACAAAAGAATGGTTGATAGTTTTAAGGCTTATTTCCAACATATTTAGTTTGAACAAGTTCCTCGTACAAGCAACAAATCAGTGGATGTTATGGCTACCATCGCTTCCCTCCTAGACATGCCCTTAACTGCATCTAATTCACAATTCTTGGTTGAGCAACTCATGATCCCATCCTATGACATTCTTGAGTCTGAGATGGTTTGTGATATTGTTGGTCCCAATTCCCCTTGGTACCATGACATCTACACCTATCTCCATGATCATACCCTCCCACCAAATCTCCCCCACCATCACAAATCCTTCATCCAATGCACATCTCATTTCACTATCCTAGGAGATACCTTGTATTGTAGAAGCTTCGATGGAACATTGTTACGATGCCTAAATTCCTAAGAGGCTAAATTAGCACTTCAATAAGTTCATGCAGGAATTTTGGAACTCACACCAATGGCATAAGCGTTAGCCAAAAGGCTTCGACGACGTCTGATTATTATTATAAAAACATGGAAAACGATGCATGATCATATGTCTGTAAATGTGTCCCTTTCCAAAAACATGTTGATCTTATCCATGCGCCATCCCAAGCCTTACAACGCATCACTACCCCTTGGCCCTTTTCCACTTGGGGTCTCGATCTCATGGGAAAATTGAATCCCACTTCTTCTCATGGTCACAAATTCATTATAACTACAACAGAATACTTCACTAAGTGGGTCAAAGCCATGCCACTCACCTACGTCACTAGAAAAAATATCCAAATTTATTCTTAACCATATCACTGTCGTTATGGTATTCTATCCGATCTTATCACAAAAATGGAAAATCCTTCAAAAATCAAGATGTCCATGAAATTTGTGACCAATTCCATATCAAGCTCAAGTTTTCCACTCCCTATTATCCACAAGGCAATGACCAATCCAAAGCATCTAATAAAACATGAAAGTGCATCTCTTGGCAAAATTGTGTGTCAAGCGTAACGAGATTGACACACACAAATATATCCCTCCTTATGGGCCTATTGCACCTCCATATGTACTCCCACCGGTGCCACTCCATAATCTCTCATTTTTTTACTAAAGTAATTTTTCCCATTGAGATCAAAATTCCCTCCCTACGCATTTCCCTCCAACACCTCATCAATGATGAAGATTATCAAGTCCATCGCCTTCAAGAACTCGAACTCCTCAATGAAAAGTTCCTTCAAGCCTTGGACCATCTTAAATCCTATCAAAATTATCTTCGCCACCATTATAGCAAGCGCATAAAGGATCATGAGTTTGAAATTGGTGACCTATTCCTCAAGGAAAATTAGCACAATACTAACGCTGATCGAGAAAAGAAGGGAAAGTTCAAAGCAAACTGGCTTAGACCATATGTTTTCATAGCTGAATTTGGTTCAGGTGCTTATAATCTTGCTACTCCAGGACATATATGAATTGGACGAGCCCATAATATCATGCATCTTCGCCACTTCTATGCTTGAGTTCCTAACACTCCACATTAAAATCAAAATACCATGCAATGGTGAAAACCACTTCGGTGGTGCCTTGGGTAAGTACCATGGTGAAAATCAGTTACTGGTGCTATGGTAAATCTGATCTTCAATCTACTATCACTCTATGATGCACCGATAAATCACACTCGGGGAAAACTATCCCTACATCCTCTTCACAACTTGCATCCCAACTCACACTATCCAAATCCATACTTCTTTTCCGATCTTTTCTACGAAACACGGGATCTATCATGGTTAAGAACATCTATCCTAGTCCTAACTAAGATTGTATCATCCTAATCACACCTAGGAAATAGATTTCCTGAATTCTAAGTCAAACACCAAGAAATGAAACCCTTGTAAGATCCTGAGGCCTACATTTCTCTCCAACCCCCATTTTACGCCTTATCGCTATCTACTCTTTGTCACTTTCCTTTCTCTCTATTATCCTGTCATAATTAATGTGACGATTTTATTAAATATTTGTACAAAATTTTCCTTTAAACATACCACATAACATAAAATCCATATCCATGACCTAAATATTAATCTACATCTAACATATAATCACTATTCCAATCCATAATCCATACTTAATTTTCAAACTCATCAATCATAAAAGTTACTCATACCAACATCTAACATGAGCCAACAATCTAACACATCATATCACAAATAAACCATCTATATATCAAATGCCATCATCATAATCATCTAATAACATTTATTACAAATTAATATCATCCATCATCAAACCACATCATCATTACTATGAAAAAATAGCATTTCATCGCATATATACATAAATAAATAAAATCACATTTTAAGTATACATCATCACATCTATACATCATCCACAATAAACACAATATTCTCATCAAACCATCATGAACCAAATCATCTAACCACTATCTCATTATCACATCACATATTCATCATGATAATCCTTAAAACATTAAACATTGTCAACATCATAATAAAACAACATCATCCATCATCATTAATCAAAAACAATCACATAATCATCACCAAAAATCACATCATCATCATAAAAATAACATACACTATACATCCAAAATGATAATTATCCACGAACATGTCCACCAAAAAAATGACCATCGTAATCATCATACAATATACTACGTACATAAATATGAAAATAATACACCTCATCAAAAATTGTAATCATATATCGCGAACCATCCATATACATATATACATAAAAAATATGACCATCGTGGTCATCACAATAATCAATCATCTATACATATATCAAAACTATGTCACCATACATATGATATACTGGTACTCATCAAGGTGTCAAACTCCCAGTATCATCCTCTAGTAGAGGAGGTTTTCGTATGCTAGTTGTGCTCCCAAAAGCTTTGGAACGGCTCGGTCTACGACTGATCTCTATCCTAGTCCCTCACCTCTCCTCTCTGTTGTCTGGCCACATAATCCAAATAACGTACATAATAAGGCCACTCATGTATCACAATGTCCTCATAATATCTCATCTCATCCATCAAATCATGATACTACTATAGAGACACTTTGTCCTAGGAGACCCCATTTTCCCTAATCTTTGTGAGGTACTAGGTGTTTATTGCCTCTCCTCCTATGATCCAATATGTGAC
The DNA here is from genome assembly GCA_018340775.1 of Taxus wallichiana var. yunnanensis. NCBI lineage: Eukaryota > Viridiplantae > Streptophyta > Pinopsida > Cupressales > Taxaceae > Taxus > Taxus wallichiana. Next base: position 526,396,797 of record CM031234.1, read on the forward strand.
CCACTACCTCCTTCTCCCCATTTAATGGTCCATATCTCGCCCTATAAGCGCATCCGATCTCCCCGATATCTATCCCAATGTCGTATAACATGGTCCTAATCCCTCTCTATCTAAGCTATCTCTCGACTCTAGCCACATAATTTGTCCCTCCCTCTCGTATCACCACACAATAAGACCATGAATATCTCTCATCTACACCGCATCCATCACTCTGCAGCTAGTTATCTCCGCTTCTCATTCTTGTGCCTCCATCTCCAACATATCTATCCATTCCTATAAATTGACACCTCGACCATCTCCTCCTACTCCCACATCTCCTCTTACTTCTCCATATCTTCCTACTCCTACATCTCCTCCTCGTCCATCTCCTCATACTACACTATCTCCTCCTCCTCCATCCCCCTACTACTTTTTCTCCTCCCACCCCGATCCACTCCCACTTAAGGACCCTATTATATATTCTTGAAAAGGATCCAATGTTTGTAATGACATAGAAGTATCATCCATCTCTATCTCTATCACATCCACATCTTGCTCTCTCGGGGATTTACATTGAATGCGCACCCAGCTGGTTGTTGTACTTGGAGGGCCACCCAAAATGATCAGGTGGTGCCCTTTGTGCCTCCTCCTCCCCCCTGCTATCAGTGTGGCTAATGTATAACTAATGTCTACCCTTGGGGTAATCCTCTATAGACATGTCGTTACCCGTGCACAAATCTCATGCCCCCTCGAGGTTATTTCAACCGCACTAGTCTAATCTCTTGCCACCACTATGCATACCCTTGTGCTACCCCCGGGTCCTCTATACTGGAAATGGTACCCATGTAATCACATGTACCACATCTAAACTAGCTCTAGCTATTGCCTCTCGGAATCACCACACCCCAGGACACCTATCTCCTATGTAGTCCGAGAAAACAAATGATGACCCACCGATATACCTCAGTACTATACCAAACTATCGAATAACCCTATGTAGTCGATATCTCTCTAATGTATATGGACGAACACCAACCAAATAATATGGAGTAAAGATCCTCCCCGGATGTGTATGATTCCCATCCCATACCTCGTACTAACGGTATGACCTCCACGTAACATCTCCTACCTGTAACTCGTCAATATGTTGATGATACCAATCCAACTCTCCCAAATGCTCCCATCTCCCCTAGTCATCTTCCAACCATAACTCGAATGCTCCTCTACTTTTGGTATTCCCGATCCCCATTGGCCTCCCAACAACAATATGGTCATAACTCCATACCTGTAATAAGATCCCTGCACCTATACTCCCCCTCCACCATAGGCCATTATGTGAAAATCTTGGTATAATCGATCCAATACCATCGAGCCATGCTTATGAAAATATCATCTCCGCCTTCCACATAAAGCATGTACCATCTCAACCAAACCAATACTAAACCACCACCCTCCACCATCTGGAAATAATACACAATTGATCAAAGAACACAATAGTAGTGGCACTCACTCCATATATCCCTCTCTGAAATATAACCAAAAATCTATATGCATCCCATCCATGGTGTATCCACCACATTCTGTCAACAACCTCGACCATCCCTCGGCCTTGCCTCCACCACACACTGGACTCTCCCTCTATCGAAACCAATAGATGTAGTGCATGTCCTCTAGGTTCACCGTCATCTCCCTTGTTGGTAGCCAAAAGGTACTCATCTTCAAGTGCTAGCACTCGCCAATGTTGTAAAAATTTGATGTGCTCACATCCTGCATCCTCGTTATGTACATTAAGCCTAACACATGTAACAAATATGTTTCCTCCTCCTCCACCTCTATGTCCACCCCTCCTAGTAAATGTCAAAGCCACCGATCGTGGATGTCTCACCTGGATGGGTAATAACACCTCCTGCACACACCAAACATGTCAATCCCTACATCTAATCACTAACATACACACCCCTCTCACCCTTCCCCTTCTAATTTCTTCTAAAAACAATCCACTTTCTACCTTACATAAATGTTCCACTTCTCTACCTCATGCACACCACTTTATTCTAAACGCACTCCACTATACCCAACCCCATCTATATAAACTAAATTCTCTACCTTATACTCTAAACGTGCTAATCCAAATATATATGTGCTAAACCAACCCTACCACTAGTTTCCATTCAACTCACCTCACCACGCTACTACGCTATCTATATCATAAACATACAACCTAGTCATACACGCTAACAACAAACCCCACCCAAACCTAAACGTGCTAAAATCTACTAAATGCGCTAAATCACTAACCCTACCCCTCAACCATTGAATAAATGCGCTACCATTTATTACATATGCACTATTTCATATTATACATGCCAAAATAATTTAAAATTTCTAAAACATAACCCTACCCACCCACAAACGCGCCATTCTCCCCCTCTACCCCGATCACCCATACACGCTACTCTTTATAACATGCACATGATTTCGAGGACCGTACATGCTAAATAGAGCACCTAAGTGGTGATTCTAACCCTAAATGTCTAAAAATTCCCTTAAAACTTTGAAAAATGTCAAAATAATTCACCCAATAAATTTTAAATCACTCACTAGGTTTGTCCAAGCCTCTGCTAGCCACTGGTACTCTCTCACAAGGTCCGTTCGATGATCCACAATCCTCTCATATGCCATTTTTCCTCTCTCGAGCTCTCGTTTTCAAACTATGTGTGGTGAAAATGACCCTCCCATGGTCCCCGAAACCCTTTTATACCCGCCGTAATGACCCCAAACCTTTCGAGAGCTCGTTCTTCTTCTCGGGTCCCGGTCCCCGTTTCTTCCTACCTTCACAAATTTCATCCTCTATTGTATAAAATCAAAAAAAAATCCAAAAATTCCTAAAAATTCCAAAAAAAAAATCATATAAAATAACAAAATCCTTAAAATTCCAAAAAATAAAAAAATGTTTAAAATCAAGAAAATCGTAAAAATCCAAAAAACCTAAAAATTCCAAAAAAAAAAATCATATAAAATCAAAAAAAATCATTAAAAATTCAAAAATCCTAAAAATCCAAAAATCCAAAATTCATAAAAATCAAAAATCAAAAAATCATATAAAATCTAAAAAATTGTAAATAATAAAAATGTAAAATAAAAAAATCGTAAAAAAAACGTAATTGTAAATAATCCCTAACTCATAACAATTAACTACTCGCAATAATATAATATGTGTTTTGCTTGTCTATTTGTTTGTTTGTGTGCATTGGATGATGATATGAGGTTACTTTTGTTTTCCTCTTTGTATAAGGTTTGATGATATGAGGACCAACTTTCTATATTAATTTTTCTGATGATATGAGGATAGGGGCATTTGACAATTCAATTACCAAGGTCTTCATACCTTGGCACATTTTTCTCTATGCCACATTAATCATAACTTACGATGTTACAATGGACACCTTATAGTAGCATATCCTCTTTTATCATCATCTTTTACCCACCCCTAATCCTCATCATTATCCCATCAACCCTTTATCAAATCAATCTTCACACCCAAACGTTATCATCTTGCATCCCACATCTTCAAATCCTCACCCCTTGACTGGGGCATCTCAAAATCTAACATCTTTAAATCCAAACATCCCCACATCAACATCCAAAATCTTCAATCCTACCCACTTTCTTGGGGCATCATCTAAATCCAACATCCCTACTCCTCACCTTGGCATACATCATAGTTAACCCTTGATCTGGGGCATCAATATCCTACTTGCCCCTACTCTAATCTTCTACTTCTTCTCATCTTCTCTCCTAATCTTCTAATCTCCTCTAATCCTCTCTCACATCTTATTCTTCTAATCTCTTCTCATCCTCTAGATCTATCCTCTTCCACCAATTCTCTAATCTCCTCTTTTGCTACAATCCCCAAATATTCTAATTTTCCACTTCTCCTCCTCTAACTCTATACCTTCAAATCTTATAATCATCTAATCTTCTCGTATTCTCATCGTTCTAAATCCTCTCTTCCCTACTCTAATCCTCCATCTTTTCATCCTCTAACCCTACATCTACATCCTCAATCCTTTAGTCAACCCTGAACCCTCATCATATATCTCCTCAATTCCTCTAATCATCTCTCATCTACTAACTTTGGTATCTCCTCTTTTCGATCGGTTACCTAACTTGTTCCTCCTTGCCTAACCCCTTGAGTAGTCATCATATAAATATCATACTCTCTTCTCTTCTTTGAACATTCCTTATTTTGTAACCACACTTCAAAGAGGGGGAAAATGTAGACATGTAAAATGTCGACATGGTCATCTAGCAAATAAATCATCTATCATATAATAACCATTCATACCCACCATCAACCTTATAATAATTAATTATAAATTTAATTAATTATTATATTATATACAACCATACTCCAATTATTTCATATTCCATAATCCCATTTACACCCTTAGAAATATTAATACATTATTAATATTTCACTTATTACACTAACTAATCCTCATTAACTATTTTCCACTAATTTAAAAATGCTCACCCACCTACCACCTAGCCTATACCTATCACATGCCTAACATTTCCATCTAACTACTCCATTAAACATATTTAATCTCATCTAATCACAAACTAAATAAGCCCCCAAATCTAGAGGCTTCTAATTCTAGAGGCTTATCCATTCTTCCCTCCCATTTACAAATATTCATACACTATTCCATTGAATTTTTAATTCAATGGAGAATTCTCATGAAATCTAGAATTTTCTACATCCTCCCTCTCATCCATTCTCAACCATTGATTTAATCCACCATGGAAAGATCTCAACCATTGATTTTTGCCTCCTCTAGCTATAAATAGAGGTGCCACCCTCCATGGCAAGCACCTTAGAACAATTGCAAGTAAATGTTGCCCAATCTTCAAGCCATCTAAGAAATCTTCATAGCATTCCATCAAGATTATTTTATCATTTTGATCAAGGGAAGGTGCTGCTGGAATTTTTCCAAGATCTGAAGCATCCTTACAATCATTTAACAAGCAAGCCAAGGAGAAAATAGAACTAATCAAAGGAGGATGATTCCACTTGTAGGTAAAAACAAGCATATCACTTTCTCCCCCTTTTAATCTCTACTCCATCTAAGGTAGATGAACCATTGTGTTAGATGTTGTTTTGAATTAGTTTTATAAGTCATTTCATGTTTGCACACAAACACAATTTTTTTATGTACATTTCTAGGTCCTAAAACCATACTAGCATTTACATTATTCCTAAGTAAGAAAACTAGTAATTGACAACTCTCCTTAGCCTATTTATTTGTCTTTTGTACTTTTATTGGATTCAGAAATATGTTACTCTTACTAGCATTGAATTTTTATTCTTTATATGGCTTTGAACATCAGTGCCCAATTCAGACAATAAAGTTAGGCGTTCATGTCCTCTTAGGTGCTCTTGTCCCTATTTATCTTCTTCCTACCCGCTTTTAACCTCTTTCACTTCTTAATTGCATTTTATTACCTTGGGTCGGCCTTCTAGTTTTTAATTATGAAATTCAAAGAAGGTAATCATTTAAATACATAGTTATGTGTTCAAAATCGGGGCCAAGCTCTAAGCATACTTATTATCACCTAAACCTTCATTCAAAAGGAACTTAAATCACTTCAAAGCATCAATTTTTATTCACTCAAGGAAAAAGGGACTGCATTTTCTGTAAAAATTACATAGGAAGGGGAATTTCATTCTATTCCATACACACATTTTCATTATCTAGAAAATCTAGCCCACTATCTAGTGCATCTTGTACAAGGGATTCCTAAGGCACCATTTTTACACAAACTCATAAAAACTTCATGGAGTTTGAGATGTAGTGCAATGCTTGGTTGTAAGTTCACTCTATCGGGTGACCTTTGAGGTCAATCTAAATCCCCATATTGCATATTTGATGTGGTTTTGTGAGTTTTACAAGTAAACTTATATTTTACGGGTTACATGTACCCTCAATGATCAAGGAGTGAAATACATGAGATCAACAATGAATATTTCGACACTATTAAAATTAAGTTCCAACCATTTCTAAGTCACGGGAACCTAGTAGCGGTCTGTGGCACCCAGGTACCCTTGCCTTAGTCTCAAAACCCATGTCTAGCTCTATCTATCGGTTTCAAAATTTATTCTAAGCATTTACAACACATTTCAATTCTTGTTTAACAATTGTCCTAGTCCCAAACACTTCAGGATCAAGCATAAATTAGCTAAGTTATTCTTTATATATATCTTGTTTAAGGTTTCATATTTACTTTCTTTATTTCTTATGTCACATTGTACTTTGGTAGTTATATTTCATAGTTTATGTAGACACCTAAAATCTTCTTTTGCAATCTTATGGCCAAATGCACACAAATCACTCTCATTCTTACCATTTTCGTTATAATTAGTGATCTTTGTTAATTAACTAATTTTTTTACCACTTTAACTAATTAACAATGCTTTATTGATTGTGTAATCCTTTTTAATTCAGATGCCAATTCACGGCAAATCGTAAGTCAAAATCCTCTTCAAAGCAGCAATTAGCAATTATAAGCTTATTAAGCCTATTTTGCTCTTGTTTTGGTCGATATACCCTGCTATTGGCTCAAAACCCTCTTCTAACCACTCAAAATCACCCCACTTCTCTCTCGCAACATCTCGAGAAAGATTAAAAATCTTATCATATTCTCCTAGTTGACCCTAAGTGGTTGTTAAGGCCCCACACATCTTAATCACTTGATAATTCACTAATTGTGATTTTCAAAGCTTAATCATGATTAGAAATTCTAATCTAAATTGGGATTTTTAGTCCCACATTCACTTAAATACAATTTTTCCCAAAAGGAAAACTATAAAAAGAGTTCACCTCTTACCTTAATACTTTACACCATGCTTTCATTTGCATCTCATATAATACATATGATCTATAAGCCAAGTTCAATCATTTCCTAAAAATTTCAACAAGGTTAGTAGATGGATATCTAAAGTGAATTTGTGATTCATTTGGAGAGGCCATTTCACCTTGTTTTGAGTAGCAACTAATCCGGTTTGATTTCCCTCTTAGGTCTTGTTATCCAAAATAAGCCCCTGCTTATTTTTGGCTAACTACACATTTGTTTCTCCTCTAGTGCTTCAACTTGAATTTTCACATATTTTAATTGCTTAAGGATCCCTAAAAACATCCCCATTAGATAGGAAATTTCTTCCCCTTTCCAGAAATGTAAATAAGTCCTTCTAACTCCTCATATTTTGAAAGTTACGGGCCAGCGGGCCTAGGAAGGCTTTTTTGCCCAAAACCGGGCTGCGCGGGCCGAGGGAAGGTTTTTCGAAAAAAATTCCAAGTTTCGGCGGGTCTTGGGGAGATTTTCTTCCAAAATGCAGACTTGCGGGGCCACGGAGGAATTTTTTCCCAAATAAGCAGTTGCGGGGCTGCGAAGGAAATTTTGCCAAAGTTTCCAAAGGCGGACTTGCGAGGAGGCAGAGATAGTTTTGGCACTTTGGCAATTCAAATGGAAAAAGCACAAGTTTTCATTTTCATCCCATGAGCCCGAGAAGGTTGTTGACCAATGAAAAAATGACTAGTGGCAGAGCTGCTAGAGATATTCAAACTTTTGGCATTTTTCAGCAAAAATGGCTTAGTTTTCATTTTTGCTGGCCCGCAAGCTCGGTGAAGGTTTCTTTCGCTAAGTTAAAAATGCAAGTGGTGGAGCTGTGGGTCTGTGGGGAACTTTAAATATTTTAGCAAACTTTTGGCAAAAGGCATAATTTGCAATCGCAAACCCGCAAGCCCGGAGGGTCTGCTGACGAATGAAAACATTACACGTGGTGGAGGCTACCGGGGGGGCTGCAGAGATACTTTGAACTTTTTTCACTTTTTGGAGTAAAAGGTGCGATTTTCAATTTTGACACGAGGACCCGAGAAAACCTTCTTCAAATGAAAAATTGACAAGTGGCAGGCTTGCGGGCTGGCGGGGGAATTTCATACCTTTGAATTTTTGGCGTTTTTTACGGTAAAAACGGCACAATTCAATTTTTGACTCACGAAGCCTTTGGGCAAAGTTATAGTGATGGAGTTACGGGGATGCGGAAGGTTTTGGGATTTTTGCGTGTTTTCGAAAAAGGGAGTAAGTTGTATTTTCGGGCCCATGGATCCGTTTTTGCGAAAAATTGCATTTTTTCGCATGGATTTGATTCAAAAATTCAAATGGTCATATCTTTCGAACCAGAGCTCCAAATGCGACAAAATTGATACCATTGGAAATATCTCGACCTCCTCTATGCCATGGAAGCATAAAATATTGTTTTTTTCAAGATCTAGTGGGTGAAAAGTTGAAAAACGTCTTCCTCACCATTAATGTGTGATCTGATTACTCAAAATGATCATATTTTGATCAATCCGCCATTTTTCTCTTCTCCAACATGAAAACATCATGGAGAATCGACTGGATATCTGATTTGCACGCAAAAATCATGAGGAACTCGAATGGATATCGATTTGGTGGGTAAGGATTTGAAAAAACATCTTCCTCACCATTAATGTGTGATCCGATTGCTCAAAATGATCAGATTTTGATCGCCATTCTTCCTTCTCCAACACGTAGAGCATCATGGAGAATTGATTTGATAGTTTGTGGGTGGATTTGCAGGCTTTGATGGCTGGTGGTTGAGATTTCAAATCATACATTTGTCCCATTCTTCTTCTCTTCTCTCTACTTGGTCTATAAATGTAAGAGCTCGGCTCATTTTAAAGGTTGGACATTTTTTCTCTTCCTCTCCCTTCTTCTCTTGTCTGTAAGTGGAGTTGTGGAATTTTGGACCTCTCCAAGAGCTCTGTAATGCAAGATCCATCCTCTTGGCCAATGTAATGCATCGTATCAAACCTTTGGAGCAATAATACGAGTCTATGGATGATTTTCAACCCTTTCTTTTGTTCATTGCTTCCTTTCTGATCTTTCATTGCATTTTGGTTACTTGTGCATGGTGATTGTATTACATCTTATGGTCTGTGTCTTTTGGCAAAGTAGATGTTCTTCATTCCTTGGTGCATCACCTCTGTTAGTCTAGGTTTTATTTTCTTACATTTTCTTAACTCTGTCTCCTTGGAAAATTAGAATAGGTTTTAGGATTAGAGAACCTCTGCAATCTGAATGCATGCACCTGAACAAAGGAATAAGAACCAACTTTCTCTGGAGGTCTATCCCAAGTAGCAAGTCCCACAACTTGGGGATAGTACCCATGTTACACAAATTACACTGAATGCTCCATTCAAACTCGAATCCATTCAGGGGTGTTGTAATTTGGTGATGAGAGGTCTATTTATGCCCATGTTAGGTAATTGGACATATTAGTAGGCATGTTTAGTTATATTTTGAATTGTATTCATGTTAGTTAAGCATTCTTTTAAGCTTTTATCTTAATGTTACATTCCTAGACTTAGAGCCTTAACTAGAGGTGGTAATGGTGTTAGCCTTCCTTAGTTAGTCATGTAATTTGCTTTGTAAAGTTTAGGTGTTATCATTTGGCACACATGGTGGGACCAAAACCCCATTGCATTCAATTTTAAAATCTTTTTAACTTAGTTTAAAAGTTTTTTGTTTCAAAGTTTTGTAGCTTAGTTTTAAGTTTCCTAGATTAATTTCAAGTTTTTAGTTTAAATTCAAGCTTTCTAGAGTACTTTAAAGATTTTTAGATTATTTTCTCAAGATTTTTAGATTAATTTCAAAGTTTTAGAGTAGTTTTCAAAGTTTTTAGATCAATTTTTCAATATATGTAGTTGTTTCAACTAGATTAGTGGTATAAGTTGTGTTTTCATGTTCTTTACAGGATATAAGGAGGTGAAGTCCTATCAAAATTCCTTCAAAATACAAAATATTGGACCTTTTTCAAGAAATATTCTTAAAAACTTAGATTTTTGACCACCTACAGGAAAAGTGCACATGTGCGGGAGAAAGTGTGCCTGTTACGGAGAAAGTGCGCTGTGCATCTAGAAGTGCGCCCATGCAACACTACATTTTTGGCTCTGTGTGTAAAGTGCACCTATGCATCCATAATTACACCTACACCTCACCGTACACTCCCATGCATCACTGACTATGTAAAAATTGACAGAGGTGCACCTATGCACTACTGTGTGTGCATGTGCACTACTGAGTGCGCCCATGCTCTACAGAGTGCACCCATGCACTAAGGTAAAATTTCCTCAAACTTCAAAATTTCAAATTCTGTGTTTTTGGGATGGCTATCATTTTTAAGGATTTTTAGTTGCTATTTTAGTCCATTTATTGATTTTAGAGAAATATTCCTAACAAAATTTCCTTAGGGTTTGATAAGGGATTTTTGGTTAAATTGGGTTAGGGTTTAATGAGTGATTATTTTTCATACTTTGGTGAGCTTGGAATAGAGTTGTGTATTCTCTTATCTTCCACTTAGTGTGACCTTGAGGATAACAATCACCTCTAAACCACTTTTTGCTTCTTGGGAGTAAGTAGGAACAATCATCATTCATTTTGTGCTAAAGGGAATAAATTTTCATTTTTGACATGTACTTAATCTTTTAGTTTAATATCTTTTTCACTTGATAAATAGTCAAGGCTAAATTCTTTGTATGCTCTTCCCTTGCACCTAGTGTGATATTGGGAACCAAAATCAATTTTAGTCTTTCATTAAGCAGCACTTAGATTAATTGGGAATAAACCTTATTTTTGCAAAGTTCGATGGTAGTTAGTTGATTTACAAGTATATTCATTGCTATATTTCTATGATATTGTAAAGCTTTGTGAACTACTAACCATTTTTGAAGGACTTAAAACACATGTCAAATAAAGAAGGGCTCTCTTCGAACTAAACTCTAACATTCACATGTATTGTAGGTAGCCAACGGCGTTCTAAACCAAATTTCTTAATCCAAAAGATAAAAACCACACCAACACAAAAAATCAAAACACCGTATTGCATGTTTCAATTAAGAGCTACACTCTTCCGCTTTAAACTAGGACATAACCCCTTTGGCATAATCCTTAAACTAAAACAATGGGGGTGATCCTAGGAACCTAAAGTAGTTCACAAAAGAGGGAACCTTGTGAACAAAATAGGAAAGTGTTCCACACTACTGAATTAACTAAGACGCCTTGAAAGTTTAGAGTCAAAATTATCTCTATTGTGACCCCAGTGAAAGTATAACTGAACACACTTCGGTGATCATTATACTGAAGGGGGTAAATTAAAACCAAGATAATCCTTAGGAAACCTTGGTAAATCAATCTTGCAGAGATATCTTGTGACAACATAGAGAGAGAACCCCTAGGAAAGCTTGTTGGCTTGGAGCCAATTTTATCTTAGCTATTATACTTGAGAGCTCTCACAAAGTGAAAAATTTGTTGGATTCAAACTCTTTTTTTTAAAACAAGGGAAATAACCCCTCAAATTTGAAACCACATGAAACTTCATCATGAAACCTACGACATGTTACTTTGCTCTAGTTTTTCATTTTCCCTAAGGTAAGGCAAAACTTTAGTAAAGTATACTTAGTTTGTTTCATCACCATTTGGTCTACCCCTTTGTTTTCTTGTTTCTCATTTTGAGACAAAAGAAGAACAAACATACATGGATACCACTAGAAATAAAGTTTACACCACTTTTGTAGTCTTCTTGCATGACCATGTCACACACAGCAGAATGCAAGAGTTAAAAGTGTGAATGGTACGTACTCACGCTCTAAGTAGGTCCCCTTTATCTCAAAACCTATATTGAGACTTATTATAATTATATTTAGGTTGTCTTATCACTAAATTCTTTTGATTTTTTACGTTGCCCACATTATATCCATACAATTGGGATATTTACGTCTTGTTTCTATTATAAAACTTGGCCTAAATCTCTATATTGTATTGTTACATTACTCGCACGCTTAATAATTCCTTTCTATACTTAGACGTAGTTTTTACATCCTAGCTTTTTCTTGAGTTTTGTGAGTGTTGAGGTTACTTTTTAGCATCGATATAACGCCATTTTGATACTAAAATCTTACTTTCTCACAAATTTTGATTACATGTCCAAATAGTGTTAGTTACGCTGCTCACATTTGTATCATCCATTTTACAAAACTTAGACTTTGTTAATGTTTATAAAATGGTTTTTAGTATACCTTGATAGAGGATCATGTCAACATTATCTTATCATTTAGGTCTTGTTTGTTTCAAACTTGACCTAACTGGTGATATTGTGTTGTCACTATTTGGTTTCAAAACCTATTTGGAAAATATTAGGGAGTAAACTGTTTGTTGTGACTGAATTTTGAGTATTGTACATCATTGTATTGTTCTAGAAAAACTTGTGTCATATATTACCTTGCTAGGGTAGCTTATTCTTTATTCTTTGGTTCTTAGGTTCACATTGACCTATTGAATTTGTGGCTATTTTATAGTCACCATTGTTTTTGATGACTTAGGGTCATTATCTGCATAAAATTGACTAGGGTCCCTTTTTAATAAACCTTCATAAATATTTTGTGTCATACCTCTTATTTCAAGTAATTCCTACTACGAGAATGGGGTCTCGAAAGTTATAATCCAATGTATTTAGAGGTGAAAACCCTCTTTTAGAGGATAATCTCATCGTTGACCATAGTGGTGGAGAGGCAGATTCTCCTCATGCAGATGCAAAGCTTCATTCCACCCATTTTGATGATTACATTTTTCAAAAAAACATGAAGTTCTTATGCGTGTTGTGGAGCTAGGGGCAAATTTACCTTACACAGTTGATGCTTCTCTTATTGCCAACATGGTTCGGGACAAGAAGAAGTGGACCGACCTCGTCACACTCTTAATGAGATATTAAACCCAGGTCATGCTTCTACTTCTAGACGATAGAATAATGAGGAGGTTCCTTTTGAAAATGACAAATACTATCATATACCTACAGTTAGGGTTCATTACGAAGATCATGAAGACCATGTTCATCATGCGCAACCTCCTCCTAATGAAGATCATCACGAAGTACCTATTCGAGAAGTAACATTAGAAAAACAAGTGTAAGCCCTTACTCGCCAATTGGCAAGTTTGGCCTCCCATATACATAAAGAACAACCAATTTTTTTGAAACAAGCTATACCAAAGGCAAAACCAAAAGCTTCATTTCACGAGTTCCCAATAAACAATCCTCGATGGGAGACACGAAAAGACCGTTACGAATAATTTCTCATAGAGGGAATAGACCTAGATTCAACCCTTCATATAGGCCTATTCCACCCACACAAGACCCTATTTTCAATCAAGAGTGGTCCACTATGAAGAATGCCCTTCTAGCATTACAAGAAGGAAAAAATGGTAACAACAAGAAATACTAGTTTGATGAGTTGTGCCCTTATCATTTGATAGAGCCGTATATTACAGTGTACCTTTCCCATGACACTTTTATTTTCCAAAGTTTGAAAAATATAAGGGAAAAGGTGACCCTCGTGACCATATCAAATATTTTTATATGGCATGTCAAGAGGTTGCATATAGTGACAACTATCTTATACACCTCTTCCCATGGAGTTTAGGAGGATATGCATTAGAATGGTTTATACGCATCCCCAAGGGATCTATATCCACATGGCTAGAATTAGCTGAAAAATTGTATGACACTTCTCATTTAATATTGAGAGTGATGTCACCATGTTAGATCTTTACAATGCCAAACAATGAAATAACGAAAACTTTGTTGTTTTTTTACAATGATGGAGAGGATTAGCTAGCCACTTTCCTTGCTCCATACCCGAAAATTAGTTGATAAGTATATTTGTTCCCAACCTCCATCCAGAAATTACATTCCACTTACAAATGCATTGTGGCAACACATTTGAAGAGGTAATCAAAAAGGGATTCAAATTGAAAAAGTGTTGTTAGCTAGGGGGACTCTAAAACCTTTCTCCCATGATCATAATGATTCTAAATCTAATGAAAAACCAAAATTCATTCATAATAAGAAAAAATGATTTTGGTGATGGGATAGTTGACTCTAAGCAAGTGCAAGCCATTCAGAACCACACACCTTTGAAGTTTGTAAAGGGAAATCCACCTACAGAGTATAAACGCGTTATACGTTCACCCCTCTATCTAAATCCATATCTTCCATACTAAAACAGCTTATAGGTCGTAAAACGTGGTTAAGTACCCGAGACACAACCCTATGGGGATGATGCATCTAAACCATCATGGTTTAGAGATAATGAATTTTGTAGATTCCACTATGTAAAAGGTCACAAAAATGAAAAAGTTTAAGATTAAAACACTATATTCAAGACCTAGTCAACAACGGTGATATAGAAGTAGACTCCGCTACCACTACCAAATCTCCAAATGCAAACTTAGGGATCTTCAAAGAGCCTTTTCCCAATCATGAAGAAAAGAAAAATCTAGATCAGGGACAATCATCTTAGAATAAGAATGTTAACTATGTGTCAAACAAAGACCATTTTGATGCCTTGATAGGTTGTGTTGATCCACTCGTTGAGAAAATCAATACAATTAGAATTAAAACGAGAGAGTGTGTCATGGAAACGTGATGGGATTTCCTTGTTATCTCCAAACCTACTCCCCCTCCTCCTCAAGAGAGTCACTATGATGTGTTAGATCAACTAGAGAAGACTACAACTAATATTTCAATCTTAGATCTTATAAATATTTCTAATGTCCATAAATATATACTTTGCAAAACCTTGTAGGGATTAAGGGTATCTATTGATGTTGACCCAACACATTTACAGGCCATGGTAGTGCAAATATCTCCCACAAGACGCATAAGGTTCATTCCAATAGAAGCCTTAACTAAAAATCCCTCCCATAACTTGGCCTTACATATTGAGGTAATAATCAAGCGTAAGAAGGTGAAGAGAGTGCTTATGGATAGTGGATTGGGTCTTAACATTTGTACTCTTAAACTAGTTCGTCAACTAGGATTCACATAAGTTTATTTAGAGATAAAGGTCATCACCATAAAGGCATATGACAATGAAGAATGCCAATCAGTTGGAATGATCACTTTCTCATTAGAATTTGGTCTCATAACGAATGATACAAAATTCCATGTCTTGGATCTGTAACTCCCTTACAACATGTTACTCTTCCACCCATAGATTCATGTCATGCAAGCCATGCCATTAACGTATCATTAGTGTTTAAAGTTTTATTATGAAGGAAAAAAACTTACTACACAAGGAGACCCCAAACCATTTTCTCATTGCAAAGCATTTTCAGGTTATTTTCCTACCATCTATGAGTGTCCCTCTACGGAGATTGTTGTCCATGTTCAGTCAGAGGCCCTTGCTTCATGAGTGGATCTAGATACCTTGTCTACCAATGAAAATGGTGCTTCCACCTCAGAAACTCCTTTTGTAACATGGGAGATGAAGGTTATACCAAGTGGTTGTGGAGAATATGATCTACAGTAGGCTCTTATGATTCAAAATATTCCCTTATCTGCCAAAGCACATAGTAGACCATGTTAAAAATTCCAAAGATCAAGGGGAACTACCTCTTTGACAATTTTGTTCTACGTGGTTTGTTAGAAGAGGAGAGAATCCTCAACGATATTATATTTCATCCTTAAGATGATGAAATGGCTTTATGTTACAAGTCATCTAGGTATGTTATTCCTAACAGAATCATGCTTACTATGAGATATCAAGGACGTGGTTGTGACCACCAAGAACAAGGCCCATTAGAAGATCTTTCGATACCTCACCGTATAAAGGGTAAGTATAGTCTTGGCACTCATTTGTATGAGTCTCACCCTTCAGATAATGAGTATGCTTCTTCTGAGAGTGAGGATATTTTTTCTGAAAATGAAAGTGAAACAAATTCCCGGTGTAGTCTTTACGAAGACCTCGCCTCTATGAACCTATTCTATAACATGGATATCCTTACCATAACCCCTATTACACCTGTTGTATCCCCTATAACTCAAAAATTAAATCTCATCTACCCATCACTCATGAATTAGGATCAACAACATCACATACCTATTGACGTATTTCAGAACAATGAGTTTATTGGTGAGTTCCTAGGCATCAGAGATAAAATTCCAAGAAATGATCACAAGAAAGGATTCTCCATTCATCTCAATGCGTGTGCATACTTTAGAGAGGAGGTAGAGTTATGTGGACACTTAAGTAAAAAAGTGAGCAAGGGAAAGAGTACTATAGAAAATCCTTGCAGAAAGAAAAAGGGGAAGTACTATAGCGGAAACCTCTTCGAGGCGCTTGTGGACAAAAAACCAGAACAACCCATGGAAAAGATGGTATACCCATATAAAGATGATGATCTCCCTGAGCCACCTTTGGTATAGGAGGATATTAATCTTCCTCCATATTCTACATGCATGGAGGACAAGTCAAAGCTACTAGTGGAAGATACAATAGATATTAACATCAGCACTAAGGAGTTGCCTCGAATAGTTAAGTTGGGAGATTCACTCTCAAAAAAAGAACAAAAAACATTTATAGGAATTTTAAGAGAGTATGCAGATATCTTCGCTTGGTCTTACACTCGACATGACGGGACTTGATCCTGTATTAGTGGTGCACAATCATTTTTACACCGGACACCAAGCCCATCAAACAAAAGCTCGAAAGATGCAACCTTATGTTACCTTGCTAATAAAAGAAGAGATAGAAATATTATTAGAAGTAGGCTTCATCAGGCCTATTGACTACTCAGAGTAGATTTCTAATGTGGTACCAATGCAGAAGAAGCCAGTAGTTATCGAGTGTGCACTAATTTTAGAGATATTAACAAAGCTTGTCCCAAGGATGACTTTCCTCTTCCTAACATTGACATGATCATCGATTCTATTACTGGTTATGAGATGTTATCACTCATGGATGGCTTCTCAAGTTATAATCAGATAAAGATTGTAGAGGAAGATCAACACAAGATAACTTTCACAACCCCATGGGGGACATTCTGCTACCAATTCATGCCCTTCGGCCTTAAGAATGCAGTCTTTACCTATCAACAAAGCGATAACTGTAATCTTCCATGACATAATAAGTGACGTTATAGAAGATTACGTAGATGATATACTATCTAAATCTAGAACTCAGGAGGAACACCCAAATATTTTACGGCATATCTTCCAAGTACTAAGGGATTACAAATTCTTCCTTAACCTAAAGAAATGTGTCTTTGGTGTGCTATCTAGGAAATTGCTAGGATTCATTGCTTCAAGGAGAAGAATAGAAGTGGACCCTGCAAAGGTCATGGATATCACATAAATTCCTCATCTTAATAATACTAGACAAGCTGTGTAGATTACAAGGAAAGATTTATGCCATTAGAAGGTTCATCTCACATCTACCGGACAAATGGCATACATTTACACATCTTCTTAAGAAAGATGTCAATTTCCACTAGGGGCCAAAACAACAAGTGTTTTCTCTACTAAAGGAGTACTTGGCTAAACCCCATGTTCTCATGCTGCCCATGGAAAGATAACACCTGTTGTTTTACATTTCTGCTACAAATTTTGTAATTAGCACACTGTTGGCCCAAGTATGATAAAGAATAGAGAGAGAAATTTGTATACTACTTGAGCGAGAATGTTGATAGCACATGAGCTCAATTATCCACGGACTGAAAATCCTTGTCTATCCATAGATTTTACTTTCCGAAACTATACCACTATTTTCTCAACAATAAATTCAATCTTATTTCAAAGTTGGATCCACTAAAATACTTATTGTCAAAACCCGTACTCACAGGAAAAATGGCTAATTGGATCATCTTGTTAAGTGAGTTTGACATTGAGTATGTACATTAATAACCAATAAAAGGACAAGTTTTAGCATATCAACTAGCAAAAGCTCCACTACCAGGTACCAAACCTTCGATTCTATAACTACCAGATGCATCCATCATGTACCTTAAAGAATCTATTGTTTGGAAACTATACTTTGATGGTTACTTTACCTTTTATGGTTCAGGTGCCAAAGTTGTGTTAATAACTTCTACGGGATACTTGATTCCACAAGCATTCCGGATCGAGTTCTCATTAACGAATAATATAATAGAGTATGAATATCTCATCGCAGGAATGAAGCTAGCTATCAAATGGGATATCATACGAGTAAATTACATTGGTGATTCAATGCTCATCATAAAACAAGTCACATATGAATACAAGGTAAAAGACGAGAAACTTCTTCCATACAAAAGGATGGTTGATTCTTTGGGTAAGTGCACGAAGTTGGTGGACAATTCCGTGGACATAAAAACCCGAAATAAAGGAACCGCGATCACGGTTCCTGAATTCCAGGTTCGGTAATTACCGAACCTAAAACTGTGATCACGGTTTAGAACCGTGAGCATGGTTATAAACCATGATCGCGGAACTCTGAGACAAAAATTAGCAGTCCCGCGACTCCTTATTTTCCTCATTTTTCATTTCAAACCGTGATTTTCCTAAAAAAATTCACTCGTGCTTTGAATACCACCTCAAAATTGCTCATTGGACTTCTGGATAGCGATAGATTCAACCATTCCGCCAAGACGAGGAGGTAAGTCCCCGATTATAATCATTTTTTTGCATTTTAGGTTTTTTTTTTTGCATTTCCATGGGTTTTTTGAAATGTTTGTTTATGTATACAATTTTTTTGTTTTATCAGTTGGTCGTGCAAGCTCAAAATCAGGCAAACCATTAAAACATTCCTCAAAACCCTCTGAACATTCCTAGATCCACCTCATGTGGCTCCTTCTATCCCCACTGAGCCAGCAAGAACGCAAGATAATATCATTGGAAGAATTTGAGAAAATAAAATTGTCATTGAGAACCTAATTCAAACTATAAGACAAAATCATGCTACAAATCCATCCCGCATGACTTTATCCAATACATTGCAAACATTGATTGGTGAAGTTGAGTCTGCAACCAACCAAATACATAGATGGAACACATTTAGAAGTGATTGTAGGTGGTGGTATGCGGATAAACTATCCCATGCGGCCGTAAAAGACAAAAAAATTGGAAAATACCTCATTTGTGCATTATTTACCAACCCTAGAACCAATGCCCCCGTAGTTACTTGCAAACGGTTCCCAATCCATTGGTGCCACGATGACCGAATCAAAAACAATTTTTGGGACCGATGGTGGATGGTTTTTGATTATCCACCATGCAACAACAATGAGGTTCCTCTTTATTTTTTGAAGAAATTATATTGCGAGTTCATGCTCAATGAGGTCCTGAATTATTTTGACTTTTCTAACTTTTTTGGTCGAGGAGGTGGCTTTGCATAGAGTAGACCTAGTGCACGCATAGGTCAACCTAGGATCCCCCATGCCCCAAAACCCCCACTGCCTTCAGTTATCCCTCCTACAGTGAAGGAGGTTGTGGAGATTGATACATTACATGCATTGAGGGAGCTCACTGACACTCTGACCCAACATAGTGACCAGATTGCATCTAGTGATGTTGGTGGAGGTGCCATTCTAGCGCACCACACCATTGTGGATCATGTGGTGCCGTATGCACTACAGGCAAGACATCATTTGTTGGTTCACAGGATTTCTTTTCTATAGATGAGATGCTGGGGAATGTTTTTGGAACTGGTGCCACTGATATTGGTCTTTCACAGGTAAATTTCAAATAAATTTAAATTATATATATATATATATATATATATATATACAATAGTTTAATTCACATGTTTGAGATATATATATATATATATATATATATTTGATTGTACGTCATGTACATACATGTAAAAAACTAATTTTTTATTTTATTTTAAATAGCAAGAGCCGGTGAAGGAAACATCCGGCGTCGACATGCTAGCTACTATAGCTAGGCGTGTTTCAAATGTAAGTTTCAAGTTGTACAAACTTACATTTTTAATTTCATTTGATTGCACTAGATTATTATTATAATGTTTCACGTGTATGTTGTACATATTAATATTTTTCTCTTTTATACACAGGAGCCTGACGGGTCATCATCTACTTAGGGAACTGAGGCTACTGGCACGCCTCACATGAGTTTTATGCAGGTTAGTAAATCTCTTTACACTTTGTTTCTAATTACTAGAAGTTCACGTGGATTACATGCTTTGGACCTCTGTTATGTGGTGCACAGTCATGTAGATTTTAATATTGATTTGTACATGTTTTTTGTATAGCTTATGACTACTAGAGAGACTCCTCCATATATGTAGACTATGGAGGCTGTTATAGATACTGCCATAGCATCTGCAGATCCACTAACTGAGGTACAATTTTTCAAATTTGTTAAATTTTGGAGGTTCATTATTTCTTATTACTTAAATCTACAATATCAAATTTTGTATGTATATGTGAAATATTTAATTTGAAAATTAATTATTTGTATGTAGCTTACCCCTCATGAGTCTATTGTTGTCCCTGCGATGCGTCAACAACAAATTGATAGGGATCATGACATTGCGGTAAGATTTCACATGCATTTTAACTAAATTGTACAAGTTTCTAAATTTTGAATGTATTTTAAAATTTTGGGTGTTAAAAACTTGTTGTTTATGAATGTGCAGGTTAGGTTGCAGGCATGCTTAGAGACACCTAGGACCACACGGATGAAATCCGTAGTGGCATCTCCCTCCACTACATCCCCAGGTCGTGGACGTGCTACTTCTAGCAGGGCAAAGAGAGGGAAGATGTTTCATGAGTAGATTCATAGTCCACCTGGATGTACATATGTGGTCATGAGTAGATTCATAGTCCATTGTATATATATAGCCTTTTGCGACCGCATGTGGTCCCATATGTACATTATGACACACTTAGTTCAAGATGTACACATACATTATGAACTTATACATATATATTTTCAGAGACGTGCATCTGGAGCACACTTTGTTTGATTCTTATATATCCATGTGTGTTGGTTTTCATAATGATAAATCTGAACTATATATGTTTGATTTGATTTCATTGCATGTATGATATCCTTCTATGTATGTTTTCATAACCATTTAAATTAGTTCTCTGATATGTACATGTTTGATTTAAATATTTAATCATGTCTTCTTGTATTTGGATTGAGATGAAATTTTTTCATTAGATTAGGTATTTTCATATGGTTTCCTGCTTCAAATTTCAAGTGTTTTCGATCTCTAGAATTGCAAGGATCTAAAAAGGCAAGTTTTTTCTCTGAAATTTTAAATGGGATGCTATAAAAAATTAAGGTACCAATGGAAAATATTTTTATATTGTCTTCAAGGAGTTCATAAGTAGAAGTTACGAGAAAAATTGTAGGGAAATGGAGCAAAAATGAAGGAGATATGAGCAAAAATGTGATTTTTGCAATAGGGTTTCTTGAAAAATTAGTAGCATAACTAAATATACTAGCAACAATGAAGGAAAAGGAAATATTTTAAAAAGGAATTAAAAATGGCTAAGTGTATGTTTATACTCACCTCTTAACATTAACCTAGCTAACTCACCTTCTAACTCATCCTTGACCATTCTGGATTAACCCGGGTTACATGGCATGACAGGGTAGGGTTACAAGCCTTAAGTGACAAAGGGACTTAAAGGGGCACTGTGAGAAGGGGTTAAGTATTCATGAGAGGGGGCAACATAATCAAGTTGGGGTGCTGAGGAATTGAATACCTAGTGAGAATGTTACAAGCCTTAAGTGACGAAAGGGAGAGATTTCATGTGGTGGTGCATTCTGATGTCCCAAGTTGAAACTTGGGTAAAAATTTGATAGTAAGCCCTTATTAGTATTCTTAGGTTCCACCCATCGCATGAAGAATCCTCCTCTAATGAAGGATTCTTAGTATTCTTAGTATTCTCCCTGAGAGGTGTACCAAGTGCATGCATTCTTGTGCCAAGAATGCACAATGGCTTCTTTTAGAGCTTCAAACCTCTAGGTGATGGTATGGGACAAAATTTCATACAAGTTCTCTGAGTCAGATGAAAACACAACTGAGCTCACCAAGGAATGAGAATCAAAATTATTCATCTCACTCGCAAATGGGAGATTATTTTCCCAATGGAATTTCTCTTTCTTGATCTCAACTCTATTCCTATTGATTTTCAAAAATATGACCAAGAACAATCTAAACAAAGAGATAATCTCAAGAAATAGATCATGTTCCCTTTTTCAAGGATCATGCTCACCCAATGGTCACATGTCCTTCTTTGCAGTATGAATGCTTGATCTTGCTTGTTGGGTGGGGGTTGAATTTTCAGATGGGAGACATTACTTGGGCAGCAGAGAGGATGGAGAGAGATCACCACAAAAACATAGCTCAAGAGAGCAAAGCAAGGACAGTGATGAAGCAGGTCTAAGGGGACAGAGGCAAGTCCAAAGAGAACAAGAGAGATGGAAGGTAAACAAGTGATAAATTAAATGTTTTGAGTCCTAGGAAATGAACGGAGGTGAGGAGTGATAAGTCATGCCTCAGGACATTGTGGCACTAAACTAACTACGCCGGCATGTCTGGGTGGCCAGGTGAATGCTAGAGGAGGTGGTGTTTTGGTGCGCGAAAGGTTCGTTGCTTCCGGGCTACTTCGTTTGGGCGTAGTCCCTTAAGAGCCCTAAGACCAAAATATCGTTCCACTTCGATGGGTGACTACTCGAACTCCGTGGCACCTAAATATGGATTATTTGATCTGAAACCTCGATGTAGGGACCCTATACAAAATCCTCTCTCGGTTTTTTTCCTTCTCATTTTGGTGCTCTCACTTCCTATTATGTTTGCAAATGCGCAAAATAGTGCAATTGGAGCCAGTGATTGGTTATCAAATGCTATATTTTGTAAACGGTGGGTCATGGCACTCAATCAACTACACCAAAATGTCTGGTTGGCCAGGTGAATGCTAAAGGAGGTTGTGTTTCGGTGCGTGAAAGGGTCGTTGCTTAGGGCTACTTCGTTTGGGCGTAGTCCCTTAAGATCCTTGAGACCAAAATATCGTTCCACTTTGACCGGTGACTACTCGGAATCCGTGGCACCTAGAGATGGCTCGTTTGATCTGACACCTCAGTGTAGGGATTCTCTACAAAATCCTCTCTTGGTTTTTTCCTTCTCATTTCGGTTCTCTCGCTGCCCTATTGTTTGTAAACGCGCAAAATAGTGCAAGTGGAGCCAATGATTGGTTGTCAAATGCTATATTTTGCAAACGGTGGGTCGTGGCACCGAATCAACTACGCCGGTGCATCTGGGTGGCTAGGTGAATGCTAAAGGAGGTGGTGTTTTGGTGTGCGAAAGGGTCATTGCTTACGGTCTACTTCGTTCGGGAGTAGTCCCTTAGGAGCCCCGAGACCAAAATATTGTTCAACTTCGACGAGTGACTACTCGGACTCGTGGCATCTAGAGATGGCTCGTCGATCCAACACCTCAGAATAAGGACCCTCTACAAAATCCTCTCTCAGTTTTTTCCTTCTCATTTTGGTGCTCTCGCTGCCCTATTGTTTGCAAACACGTGAAATAGTGTAGTTGGAGCCAGTGATTGGTTGTCAAATGCTATATTTTGCAAATGGTGGGTTGTGGCACCGAACCGACTATGCTAACACATCCGGGTGGCAGGTGAATGCTAAAAGAGGTGGTGTTTTGGTGCGTGAAAGGGTCGTTGCTTTCGGGCTACTTCGTTCGGGCGTAGTCCCTTAAGAGCCCTGAGACCAAAATATTGTTCAACTTCTACGGGTGACTACTTAGACTCCATGGCACCTAGAGAAGGCTCATCTGATCCAACACCTCGGCATAGGGACCCTCTACAAAAGCCTCTCTCGGTTTTTTCCTTCTCATTTCGCTGCTCTTGTTGCCCTATTGTTTGCAAACGTGCAAAATAGTGCAGTTGGAGCCAGTGATTGGTTGTCAAACGCTATATTTTACAAACGGTGGGTCATGACACCAAACCTACTATGCCAAAACATCTGGGTGGCTAGGTGAACACTAGATGAGGTGGTGTTTCGGTGCGCGAAAGGGTCATTTCTTTCGGGCTACTTCGTTCGGGCGTAGTCCATTAAGAGCCCTAAGACCAAAATATCGTTCAACTTTGACGGGTGACTACTCGAATCCATGGCACCTAGAGATGGCTCGTTGGATCGACACCTCGGCATAGGGACCTTGTACAATAGCCTCTCGCTTTTTTTTCCTTCTCATTTCAAGGTGCTCTCATTGTCCTATTGTTTGTAAACACGTGAAATAGTGTAGTTTGAGCAGTGTAAGGTTGTGCCAAACACTATATTTTGCAAATGGTGGCTCATGGCGCCAAACTAACTTCACTTGGCATGTCTAAGTGGCTAGGTGAACACTAGAGGAGGTGGTGTTTTGGTGCACGAAAGGGTCATTGCTTCCAGGCTACTTCGTTCGAGCGTAGTCCCTTAAGAGCCATGAGACCAAAATATCATTCAACTTCAACGGGTGACTACTCAGACTCGTGGCACCTAGAGATGTATTATCTAATTTGACACCTCAGCATAGGGACCCTCTACAATAGCCTCTCTCAATTTTTTCCTTCTCATTTCGGTTCTCTCGTTGTCCTACTATTTGCAAACGCGTGAAATAGTGCAATTTGAGCCAGTTTAAGGTTGTCAAACGCTATATTTTACAAATGGCGGGTCATGGAACCAAAACGATTGTGCCGGCATATCTGGGTAGCGGTGAATGCTAGAGGAGGTGGTGTTTTGGTGCGTGAAAGGGTCGTTGCTTCCGGGCTACTTCGTTTAGGCGTAGTCCCTTAAGAGCCCTAAGACCAAAATATCGTTCAACTTCGATGGGTGACTACTCAAACTCTGTGGCACCTAGAGATGGTTCTTTTGATCCGACACCTTGGCATAGGGACCCTATACAAAATCCACTCTCAATTTTTTCCTTCTCATTTCGGTGCTCTCGTTGTCCTATAGTTTGCAAACGCGCGAAATAGTGCAGTTTGAGCCAGTGTAAGGTTGTCAAACGCTATATTTTGCAAACGGTGGGTCGTGGCACCGAACCGACTATGTTGGCATCATCGAGTGGCCAGGTGAACACTAGAGGAGGAAGTGTTTCAGTGCACGAAAGGGTCGTTGCTTCCGGGCTACTTCGTTTGGGCGTAGTCCCTTAAGAGCCCTGAGACCAAAATATCATTCAACTTCGACAGGTGACTACTCGGACTCGTGGCACCTAGATATGGCTTGTCTAATCTACCACCTCAGCATAGGGACCCTCTACAATAACCTCTCTCGGTTTTTTCCTTCTCATTTTGGTGCTCTCGTTGTCCTATTGTTTTGCAAACATGTGAAATAGTGTAGTTTGAGTCAGTGTAAGGTTGTCAAATGCTATATTTTGCAAACGGTGGGTTATGGCACCGAACCGACTATCTTTGGCATGTCCGGGTGGCTAGATTAATGCTAGAGGAGGTGGTATTTTGGTGCACGAAAGGGGTTGCTTAGCTTCAGGCTACTTTATTCGAGCGTAGTCCCTTAAGAGCCCTGAGACAAAAATATCGTTCAACTTCGACAGGTGACTACTCGGACTCCGTGGCACCTAGAGATGGCTTGTCTTATCTGACACCTTAGCGTAGGGACCCTCTATAATAGTCTCTCTCAGTTTTTTCCTTCTCATTTCGGTGCTCGTTGTCCTATTGTTTGCAAACGCGTGAAATAGTGCAGTTTGAGCAGTTTAAGGTTGTCAAACGCTATATTTTGCAAATGGTGGGTCATGGAACTAAACCGATTACGTCGAAACATCGGGTGGCCAGGTGAATGCTAGAGGAGGTGGTGTTTTGGTGCATGAAAGGGTCGTTGCTTCCGGGCTACTTCGTTCGGGCGTAGTCCCTTAAGAGCCCTGAGACCAAAATATCGTTCAACTTCGATGGGTGACTACTCGGACTTTGTGGCACCTAGAGATGGTTCGTCTGATCCAACACCTCGGCATAGGGACCCTATACAAAATCATCTCTCAAATTTTTCCTTCTCATTTTGGTGCTCTCGTTGTCCTATTGTTTGTAAACGCGCGAAATAGTGTAGTTTGAGCCAGTGTAAGGTTGTCAAACACTATATTTTGCAAACGGTGGGTCGTGGCACCGAACCGACCGCTACTGGCACATCCAGGTGGCAGGAGAACGCTAGAGAAGGTGGTGTTTTGGTGCATGAAAGGGTCATTGCTTCCGGTCTACTTCGTTCGGGCGTAGTCCCTTAAGAGCCCTGAGACCAAAATATCGTTCAACTTCGACGGGTGACTACTCGGACTCCGTGACACCTAGATATGCCTCGTCTGATCCAACACTTTGGCGTAGGGACCCCCTATAATAGCCTCTCTCAGTTTTTTACTTCTCATTTCAGTGCTCTCGCTGTCCTATTGTTTGCAAACGCGTGAAATAGTGTAGTTTGAGCCAGTGTAAGGTTGTCAAACGCTATATTTTGCAAACAGTGGGTCATGGCACCAAACCGATCTGTGCAAAGCATGTTCGGATGGCTAGGTGAACACTAGAGGAGGTGTTGTTTTGGTGCGTGAAAGGGTCGTCACTTCCGGGCTACTTTGTTCAGGCGTAGTCCCTTAAGAGCCCTGAGACCAAAATATCATTCAACTTCGACGGGTGACTACTCGGACTCCGTGGCACCTAGAGATGCCTCGTTTGATCCGAAACCTCGGCATAGGGACCCTCTACAATATCCTCTCTCGGTTTTTCCTTCTCATTTTAGTGCACACACGTAGGTATGGTCTTGTAAACACTTGGGGAGGAGTCGTTTTCAAAATTTACAACATTTTCAAAATTTACAACTTTTTCAAAATTTACAACATTTTCAAAATTTACAACATTTTCAAAATTTATGTAACTTTTTCAAAATTTACAACATTTTCAAAATTTACAACTTTTTCAAACAATGAAAGCTTCTCTTAGCTTCGAGAATTTAAAATTCTCTACTAACGATAAAGTCTTACAACCACGTGAAGGTGGAAGCTTTTCCGCACCACTAACCTAAACATAAAAGTGTTAGTCAAAGAAATTTAAATTTCAAATCAAAACTATATACTATCTATATATGTAGAAAATACACAAATTTAAAATAAAATATATTCAAACTTAAATCTAGATCTTTAAACTAAAATATATATATATATAGAAAAGAAATTATATATACCAAACATGAGCATTGTAAATTCATTCCAATGAACCATCAGGATCGGATCTACTCTGAATAGCAGAAAAGATTGCTTCATGATCTGACTCTCGAACCTTCCAAAGAATCTTGTTATTAGGCCTTCCTCAATATCTATACACAATTTGAATATTTGTCGCTAGAACTAGATGTGAATATAAGAGTATTTTCCTGTGTGTCTCAAAGTCTTCAAACACCCAAATAGAGGAGTTTTTTAATGGATACCATCAAATCCAAGTTCCAGTAACTACCATTGACCCTGTAGGATACTCAATATCTTCGCCATCTATAATAGTAGAAGTCAACTTCTTTATTTCCTTGATGCAACGACATAAGAAATAGTCTGTTCCTTCTTCATTGTCTTCTATCGCAATTACTGCAAACACATGTCCTACAAAAAAATAACTTGGTTGAACAACTCAAATTTAAATTACATATTAAAATTTCAATGGACATAACTCAATACAAAAATTAAATAAATAACCATAAATACCTTATCGCACCAAAATCGAAATTTCATCAAAGTCCTTGGATGTTGTAACTTCA
The DNA here is from genome assembly GCA_018340775.1 of Taxus wallichiana var. yunnanensis. NCBI lineage: Eukaryota > Viridiplantae > Streptophyta > Pinopsida > Cupressales > Taxaceae > Taxus > Taxus wallichiana. The sequence continues at coordinate 526,424,440 of CM031234.1, forward strand.
TCTGCAGAAACAAGTCGTAATGCTTATGGAGGTTGATAACTAGGAAGCGGAGTTAGAGGCCTACAAATCCATCATTCCACCCATTCTTGTGAATCACACTCAGCAGTGACAAATTCGATACAAGATGCACAAAAACATGTCAACTTTCTTGTCCATACGGCCCACGAAGTAGCGTTTGAGCTACAAAATGAGTACATATCACTGGACCCAGTGAGTGTCATACAATCCTCATAGTTAGCAATATGTTGTTCCTCTATCAACCAAAAATATCGTGAACTCGTAGAATTTTCTTGAGAGCCTCGTGCCATGTTGTCAGTACACCATTCCACTATGCTCTTTGCATCTTTTAATTTACCACCATCTTTGTACTTCAACTCTTCTCTTGCAAGAGCTCTTTTCACGCATGCCCCTGCACCGTCATGCTCTCCTTTTCCATGTCCAGCCTCAGTGAAACTCTAAATATGTTGCACACCCATCTTGATGTGCATTCTTCTCATCCAATAAAACATTCATGCATTTTTAAACTGAGATGTGCAATTATCTGACCATATATAATGTTGTTTGAAGTGGATGTCCCTATCAGACAAGTTTCTATAAAATAACTAGAAACACCCTTACACAAATTCGGTAGAATGAGTACGATCATCATTGATATAAAGTGGCACTCTCTTAAAAAATTTGATCATTCTCTATCTTTGTCAGGGAGAATGTAGAAATGCTATATGCACAAAAATGACAACTTGTCTTGAGTTGTAATATTACTATTGAACATCCATTTGTGGTTGTGATGTGTAATTCTCTGTAAAATCGACCACCTTTGAAACAATAGTACCAATAGGAAATGTGTCTTTGCATAGCTTGAATTGTTCATCCAACCATCGAGCTCTATGTGTATGCCTCGCATACTCATAAACAATTTCATCCTTAAATTTTCTCAAAAATTGGAAAATGGGCATTTGTTTTGTAACTAGCTCACACCGTTTAGACTCTTTTCCATCTTTCAATTGGTATGCAACTGATTTATATTTATCAAACTCAACTAAATTATGTCCTATTGTACCTTCAATTTACTCATGGATGTAACTTTCCAATTTAGGTAATCCACCGCATGTACTACAACTTCCATCTAAACAATCCTGACTATAAAAAAATTGTCCAACTTCTTTTTCACAAAATATAGTAGGAATGAAATCCCTAGAAGATATTGGTGGAACTTGAACACCACATTCGATAACATAGTTTCAGAATGAAAATTAGAATGAATACGTAAAAATTTAGCATAATGCATCACAAATTCAACATGTTGCCTACAACAACAAGTGGTGCGAGCGTGGTTGATTTTCACATAGAATGGTTTCAACATTTCAAAAAAATGTTGACTAATTTTAATTTCCAGATTCTCTTGTTCAAACTTACGAAAAAATTGAGCTTGAGTCATATCCAAGAAATACTTTGGATGTGGTTCACGATTAGTAGAACCAACTCTCCGTTTTATAACATCTTTTGTATTAGGTGAAACTCTAGTGTTATCATGCCAAAATTTAATAACAACTTCTCTTATAGCATCAGAATTATTTTTGTCCTTACATGGTGCTCTAGCAGAAAATGCCCAAAAATTGGCATTATTGAGTGATTGAAGGATATTACATCTTTCAATTGCTTTTATTAGATTTTTTCGATTAACTTGCAACATTCGACTTGTTTGCGTAATCAAACGTTGTTTTTTTATTGATTCACTTACAACACTAGTAGCAAGTACACGACGCACAATATTACTATCCCCAGTGCGTATCTTGACACCAACAATGTGATATGCATCATGAAGGTTTTCAACAATTGTAGAGGTTTGACCCGTATATTAGATGTTGTCAATCCTAAGGTGTTTAATGTAAGTCTTATTTTAATCAATTTTATTAAACTAACTAATGACATCTTTGGGAATCATTTAAAATTTCAAAATGATTATCCCAAATTTCAGTGGCTTTTCTTATGATTTGTCATTCAGAAAGTTTGTCAGACATTGGTTTCAAAATGTTTTCATCAATTTCAATTAAAAAATTAGGTTTCTTACGTAAAATCCTAGGAGGTGTTTTTGTCAAATTTTGCTTGTCTACAGTTTCAACATGAATTTCCTTATTCAAATTTTCATTGTTTCCTTGATTTCAACATTTACTACATCATGAGTATTTAATTCTTCTTCAACATTGATGGTAAAAACTTATTCATCACAAGTATTTAATTCAACTTCAACATTGACAGTAGAAACATTACCTAGTTCTTCATTGCTTACAATAGTTGGGATTGAAGATTAACCTCTTCTTGATTCACGAAGTTTCCGCATTCACGCGTGCATTTTGAATTTTGCTAGCCTCTAATTCGTTTCATGTTTTTTTACTTAATGACTTCCTTTTTTGACTTCGTTTTTGTCTCCCATGATGTTTTGCTTCCGGTGATAAGAAAAACGTGTAGAAAAAGATGGAATTTCACAGTAATTCATACGGTAAGGTCAAAGAGTAAAAATCACATGGTAATTCAGACATTGGGATGTATGTAAATATGATTTATGAACCACGAGTGCACTTTATAAACCGCGATCGTGGATCTATCTACCGAACCTAAGCCTCGGAAAATCTTTGGTTTTCCCCAACCAAAGCTATGAAAGGTCATTATGAAGTGTAAAACGTCAAAAAACCTCAAATCTGCTCTTCCAAAGACTTGAACCATGTTAAAAAAACTAAAAACATTTCACAAAAATGGTGTCATCGCATAGGGGAGACTCTTAGCTTCATATAAATATTGTTTTTAAAGTGAATAGAATAAGATAAATATCATTTTATAATTTTTACTAACAATAGGTCTTTAAGACATTTTTTGGTGAGTGTTCATGTCTACGTTTAAGACTATAACTTTTTTTTCGCTTATCAAAATATGATAAAAATTATACCATCCCAAGCATGGACAAATTCTATACACGTTAAAAAAATAATAATTTGATTTCGATATTTTTTGATATAGTTATGGCGGGAAAACGGAAAGTGCTCCATTTTCTAAATATTTTCAGACCACTTTCACGGAAAAAATCATAAAAATATATATTGCTAAAAAAATACAAAATAAAATCCATCCCAAGATAGACAACTACATCTAACTTTTCATCAAAGGAAAAAAAATAACAAGATTTGGTCATCCAAAATGCGGGCAAACAGATTTCTGATCTTATAAGTTTTTTCAAAAAAAAAACTAAGTCATATAATTAAGTGTTTAATATAGCTAAACTTGTCTCTGTTTTTTTAAAAAAATTAGTATTTTAGAAACTAGACTCGAATGCTACGATTCATATTTATATAAATTTTTCTAATTTAGAGTGCATGTATAGCTAATAATCCCTACAAGTTGAGATTTCACTTTTTTTGCAATATGACGTCCACAGATGACCCTATATTTGTCCATCAACTTCCTGCACTTACCCCTTTGAAGGAGTATTTTGAGCAGATAACATTTGAGAAAATACCAAGAGCCTAGAATAGAGTAGTAGATGTTATGGATATAGTGGGTTCCATGTTGATTATTCCACCAGGGAACAACGATATGCCATTCTTCGTTGAACATCTAAGAACACCCGTGCACGACATACCACAGTCTGTTTGGTGAGAAAAGTTTTTGGTCCCTTTTCCCCATGGTACGCTGAAATATTTAATTACCTCCATGATGGAACCTTTCCCACTAACATTTCTCGTGCTGAAAAATACACCCTCATCTAGCATATAGCCCGCTATACCCTACTTGGGGGCACCCTCTTCCACCGAGGCTACGATGGGAATCTATTGCGATGTTTAAATTTGGATGAATCTATCTAAATAATTAAAGAGGTGCACGAAGGAATATGTGGGGCTCATACTAATGGGATCGTCCTTGTAAAGAAAATACTCAAAGTAGGCTACTATTGGCCTACCATGGAGCATGACTACTATAACCATGTGAATAAGTGCGTGGATTTTCAAAAGTACGACAACTTGATACATGCGCCAATGTAATCCTTGCATCTGTCACAACCCCTTGGCCATTCTCAAAGTGGGGTCTCAATCTAATAGGGAAACTTAACCCTGTCTCTTCATATGGTCATAAATTCATCATTACTGCAACTAAGTACTTTACGAAATGGGTAGAGGTTGTTCCTCTCACCTATGTTGAAGGTTCCCAAATCTCTAAATTTATCATGAACCATATCATCTATCGATATGGTATCCCTTCTGCTATTATCATTGATAATGGTAAACCATTTAAGAATAAAATTATGAAAGAACTCTACAAATGCTTTCAAATCTCCCTCAAGTTCTTGACCCCCTATTACCCTCAAGGTAATGGGAAAGCCGAGGCTTCCAACAAAACCCTCATTTGCATTATAGAGAAAATGGTGAACAAGATATGTCGTGTGACTGACATCTACAAATTCATCCCGCCTTTTGGGCATTCAGAACATCTATCCGCACCCCCACAGGTGTCACTCCATACTCCTTATTATTCGGCACGAAGTTGTACTTCCTTTAGAGATCGAGATCCCCTCTTTGTATATTGAGCTAAGGGACTACCTGAATGAAGAGGAGGACTACAGAGAGTAGCTCAAATGGCATATTTGGAGCTATTAGAAGAGAAAATACTTCATGCCCTATCTCACCTTAAAGTGTATTAGGATCGAGTGTGGTGAAGCTACAATAAAATATTCATACCTCGTCAATTTTAGGTAGGGGATTTGGTGTTAAAAGAGAATCAAAAGAACACCAATAAGGACCATGAAAATAAAGGGAAATTTGAACCCAATTGGCTAGGACCATATGTTGTGGTTACCAAGTTTGGTTCAAGTGCCTATAAGCTAGCCCATATAGATGGTCAAGAGCTTCGAGAACCCATGAACACAATGCATCTCAAGCACTTCTATGCTTAAGTATGGGGTCTCTAAAATATCAAGAAATGAAAAAATTATAAAAAATAGAAAAAGATAAAGATAAATAAATAGGTGCGTCTAATAGTGAAAACCACGCAATGGTGGCACTTTGGACAAGTCCTTTAGTGAAAAATATTTTTCAGCACCAAGGAGGGTCCGTTGTTCACAAGAATTTTAGGTTTAGGATTACAATTTTTTTTTCCTAAGTTGGTCTTTACCTTCGTCTGAATCCCTTGTGATCCTATCCTTCTTTTCCTTGATCCGCTAATCCTACCTTTTGAACGCGGAGAATTTAACTTTGAATGAACCCATCCCATGTTGGGGGAAACTCTGCAACGTCACTTCTGGCATATAATACATGGAATTCTACCCTTATACATCCCATTTAACGCTAGGGGCATCCACATTTCTTCATTTCCTTGTAGGTTCGCTTCGAAAAATTGTTTAGAAAATGTAAAAAACATTCGTATAATTTTTGAAAATCCTTAAACATGCAGATATGTTCCTTGGAAAAATCAAAACATTCAAATACGTCTCATAGAAAACTCTAAAACAATAGAAAATTATCTTAGAGATAAAACCAAAAATAGAGAAAAACATCCCAAAACCATCCCACACAAACAAAGTAATGATTTTATTACTTTTAGTTGTTAGTTAGAATGGTTTTTAGTTGCATTACTTTTTTGTATTATAGGATTTAAATTGGATTCACTTACTTACTTAGATTGAATGTCACTTTAGTTTATAGTGTATTGCATTGAGTTCATTTTATCTTGCATACTTGTAAATAAATGTGTTGCTTTGATTAGATTTGTTTAACTTGTACTTTTTAATTTTTACTTGTACATTATGTTATCACTTCATCATCATATCACATATATCCATCACATCTATACATGATATATCAATAAATGCTAAGTCTACATCATACATGTATGCTAAATATAATCATCAAGTATTGTATCACCAATGGGATAAGAGGGGTTTCGCATGATCACAAATCTATCCCCCCACACCAATATCAAAAATAAAAACATGTTTTACTCAAAGTATCTAGTCAACATGCAATATGACATAAGTTAAGGCTATCTCATAATATAACATGTGATACAAACATAAAAGATACAGTTAAACATGATATCTTATACTCAACATGTGATACATCGGTAATCCATCTATCATCATACATAATCAAAATTATAAATGTTTGTATACAAAAAAATGTGTCTCAAAAGTACATATGATATAACAAGCCATCATGGGCATCTATAAAAAAGGTTCCTTCATCACAAGGCATAATAAAAAATAATATATAACGTACATATGTACAAAAATGTCTTCATCACGAGGCATGATAAAAAAGTACATATACATATGTACAAAATTATGCCTTCATATTAAGGTGATACACCAAAAAATACATCTAGTACATCAATAAGAGAGTCAGCCACGACTCTCACCCTCTCTCGGGACTACCTAGCCTAGGGCCCTAAGGAGGAGGTTGCTGATGTGATGGTCCTACAGAGGCCACTCCCTCTGCTGCTTGCACCGTAGGATGTGAACTAATCTGCCTCGATCGTGAAGTCCTCTCGAGATATAGACTTGGACTTGATAAAATCTAAGCGGTCAAAAGGATTAGCTCTTTGTATCTCTAGAACAGCCTCATGCTACAATTCCTTGTAATAAGAAGCCTCGTCACTAGCTCTCATCATGTCTGCTAGAATATCTGACATCCCAGATGTTGAGGATGCCCAAAGTAGAGCATCACGCTCTCCTGTCACTCTGGCTATGTCTACTGAACCTTTGTATGCTCGATGACCATTGATATTGCTCGCCACCACTTGGGTCTTGTCTGCTATAGCATGATCCCTCTCCGCCTACAAACTGTAGACTATCTACTATCTCCCGATCTCACTCGGTGAAGGCATGTACTCTCTGTTCGACCTAATCTCGCTCTATCACAAGCTGATCCCCATCTGCAATATTGGTCTCGATGAGTAATGGTATGATCCCTCTCAACTTCCATCTAGAGTTGTAGATATGTAACTACCTGCTACAACGAATCCACCGCCCACCATCCCGTGTATCTTGTATAGCTTGTGTATCATGTATATACTATATATCTTGAGTATCCTCCTCCATATCCTCACCACCCCTTCTATATCATCCACCTCCGGTGGACCGTGTCGTGGACTCGCATGAGGGGATGATGGAGGTGTATGCATTACTACCTGCTATCAGACTAAGACTTATTGCTATACTAGCACTTTCTACACTGGTACCCCTATATACGAGCCTATCTCGTGGAATTTACTATGCCTATGGATCTAGTTCCAATGCCCCCATCTTACTGCTACATCCAATACCTCATGTGGTATGGTCAATCTATGTGGTAGCACTGTTGCATACCATGTTGTATAATCTAGGGTAGTCCCTGGATCTACTATATGTGTCTGTTATACCCAAGGCTATGGAACCATCTATAAAAATATCATGCGAGTTCGGCCCAACCTAATTCGGGGTCCCATGTGGAATATCTCTTTATATCGGCGTGCATACCACATCTCATCACCAGGAATCTGAATAATACTAAACTAACGTTGGACCTTGTCCACCCTTTACCACTCTAGGATATAGATCTTACTCCCAATGATGAAGTGATCCACTATAGTTGTACTCAACTCAACAACATCCTAAGGAAAATGTTATAACCTGTATGGATGTCATGTAATCATATGAGGTTATACCTCATCAAACTCTTTCCTATAATAGTTTGTGTCCCCCTGTGGCTGGGAATGTCATCAACATCTAGAACCCAGCCCATGAGGGAATGCTCTCTAACAACTCGAGCTCTCAAAGCTCTTGCAGGTGGCCTATTGCAATATGATCACAGGCCCAGATCTGTAATAACATGGCAGGACCCACTGACCTTTGTCCATGATAGGCTATCAAGTGTAAATCAGAGTATAAATGAGCCAAGTATACACTAACCCCAGTAGTACACCTCTTCCTAAAGCAGGATATGAATCACTCAATGAGACCTAGAGGGAATCATGCACCAAGTATTTTCAAGCAGTAGCATGCCACTAACAAGAGCTAATAAATATCCGGGGACCCATCCTAGCCGCGGATCGGCCATGCACCTCCTAACCAAAATTGACATACCCCGATGGGGGATATCTATCACTCCAAATGTCATGGTCTGTATATCACTCAATTTGGTCCTGACGACCATTGTATGTAATCAAATGACACTAAATAGGAACTCGGAGTATCTCGCCAAATGTCCTCTAATGTAATACTCATTTCACCAATAGGTAGTCGAAAGTATGACTCTTGCTTTGCCATCTCTCGGCTAAGGTTGTGAGAAAGCTGTGATCTAAGGTAATCCATGACATACGCACTATGTAGGATAAACTTGTTACCTCTAAGGCAATCTCCAAGAAAATCCGTTCTGGCGTCTCGAAAGTCACCTCATAGGCCGAGAGTTGCACATGTCGCTCCCACGTCACTAGTGTGTCCAAATCCGCTGCTGGAACCAATTAGGTCAATTATTATGATCTTTGTCTTCTATTCTACCATGTAATTTTTCTAAGTCTATTTTATCACATTATTCTTCTATTCTATCATTAAATTATTTTATAATTCATCTATTTCTTCCACCTAGGGTTTTCTAAAACCTTAGTTTTCTCCTAAAATCAATTTAAAATTGTCTTTTGTGCATGGGCACACTCCTAAGTACACTAATGCACCTCCTCATGTATGGGTGCATTTTCTCCGTAAGGGTGCCTTTTCTCCCACGTGAGCACCTTTTCTCCACATGAGTTCCTTTTTGCTGCGTGGGCACATTTTCTTTGCCGTAGGTGCCTTTTCCTCCACAAGGGCGCATTTTCCTCCACGGGGTCGCATTTTCCCTAGCGTGGGCGCCTTTTTCTCAACATGGGCACATTTTCTCCCTTCTTCTCATTAACCTAGATGTGTAGTCACACTCTTCTTGGCATAGGTGCATTCCCTTGTGCACCTTTGGCACATGCGTGTGCACGCTCCAAAGAAAAAACAAACCAAAAATACCAGAAAAAGAAAACAAAAGAAAATGAGCATTGTTAAGGGCATAGGCACATAGGTGCCCACACTTTTCTTTTGCCGGTTGCGCATAGTCATACTTACGCATGCACCAGCGCATAGGTGCCCCCACATAACTAAAAATTTTAACATGCTAAAAACTACACAAATACATAGGTGTCGTTGGGTTATGCATAGGAGCATGGGCACCCATACAACCACCAACGTAGGTGTACCCCCTCTTTTTCCCTAAATTTTCCCTAAAAACATGCATTTTAACAAAAAATTAAATGCTTTGAAAAATGAGGGTAAAAGAGAAATTTTGTGCACCTGTGGTCCATCTATTGGGAGCTGCATGTAGTCCCTCACGTGGTCCACACAATGCCTCCGGTTTGGTACTCTCACCATTTCCTCTTGTAGGTCAGAGCTCAAATCAGTAGTAAAAATGGTAAGTGAATGTGGTAAATAACTTGTCGCGATGGCTTATATACCCATTTTTACCTTCCATGATGTTTTTTCTCGCCCCCGAAGTTCCACGAAACCGTCGTATTTCTTCTAAATTATTCTAACACTTTCCACAATATTTTTTTAATAAATAATTATTTTCGGCACATTTTCACTACGTTGGCACATATGTTTTGATTTTCATGACCTTTGCTACTACGGGGCATATTTTTTCCTTATGGTCACTTTGTTGGTTTGAAAATCTGTCGCATGGGCAGATTTATGGATAGACGAGCCAACAGTGTGCAGGGCATAGCCCCTCTTTGAGTCAAAGAAAGTTAAAGCGGCGGTTTATTGCTATTCTACCGGTAGGAATCATGCAAGTCTCACAATATTCTGCGGGTTTGGGATCTCATCCCGGTGGAGGTGTTTCCGATCATTTGTGAAAAGAAAGGAAAGAAAGAGAGGATGAAGAAAGATCAAGTCCGAAGGGAGAAAAAAAATGAATTCCAAAGCAGAAAGGTCAGAGGGTTTATGTTTTGGGATTGGTAGTAAATGAGCCAAACCTACTTGCATAAACGAATAAATCAATACTGATGAATAAATGACAAAAAAGTAGAGATAGATTCAACAGAATAAATGCATAGATCTGACATAAGAAAGATCAGATGCCCATAACACACATATTCAACACAAAGTCTTAATATTTGCATTAATATCTTCTTCTGTTACAAAAATTACAAAGCCTTTTCTTCTCACTTCTATTTTTCATCTAAAAGATATCCATCCTTGAATACAACAAGTATTCAAGTATATATAGAAGGAGAGAAGAAAAGAAGACAAAAGCAAACAAACCACTTAATTACAAAAATATCTTACAATAGATTACAAAGTCATTTGTTGACTTTTGACAACTTTAGTGGATGACATCATCCCATGGTGCAACATGGATGATGTCATCATTTGTGTCAACATGTTTTAGATATTTTACAAAGAGAAAGTTGGGAAGAAAGAAACTATTCGTCGTCGTCCATGGTGGAAGGGGGTATCCTGCTTTTGCTGCTCGGGCGACGAGATGTGGAACTGGGCATGGTACTCCATGAACTTACTGATCATGGGTTGAAGTTGATCCTCGGAAGGATCCTTGTGTCGATCGCTGATAGCTTCGCAGGTCTCCCGCTCGTCTATGAGCTTTTCGGGAGTTTGGAATAATCATTCTCTGCCTCTATCAAGTACGATGAAGTCACGACACGCCAACAGGTTATTGATGGATTCGGCATCGAACATGACCTCTAGCCCTAGTCCCTGTGAAATGATCTCCTTGAAGATCTGAATAGTTTCCTCCACCTTCCTTAAGGTGAAAGAATAAGTGAGCAACCCTGGAGACATTCTGAGAACAATTTGTTCCATTTGATGCATTGCATCCAGGGCTACCTCCTTTACTTTGTCGATCTTCTCTAGGACGAACTCCAGCTGATCCACCCGATAATCCAGAGTAGAAAGGATTTTGTTGAGGGCTCTAGGGTGTCCAAAGATGCCAAACTTGACTAGATCATCGACTGAACAGTCGAGCATTTTCTGAAAGGTCTCGTGTTGCATCCTGGCATGATCCAGCTCTTTAGAGATGGGTCCTGCTATCACCTGGAGTTCTCTGTTCATTCGATTGATATTCTGGTACAAATCGGTGAACTTAGCGATAACTCCCTCACTTTCCTTGAGGATTTGGCTCCTCCAGGCGGAAACTGCCATGCCCTGCTCGCCGATTTTGGCATATTCATTGATTTTATCGACTCGAGGCTCGGGATTTTCGGCGCGATTGTAGGGAGGAGCACTTGCCCATTTTCTGCAAGGTGCGGAGAAGATGTTTATTTTGCTCCTTTAGCAGCCTTTTCTCTTCCTTTGCTTCTTGGAGTTTCTTGCAAAGGGCGTCAACTGCAAATAGGGCCTCTCCTTGCAGGATTTCTGAAGATGTCCCCATTGTGACTTGAGTCACTATGTAATCTGTTGGAGACAGATCCTTCTTATCCTTCAAAGGATTGGGGTATGCAATCTCCATCACTCTCTCCCCTGATGCACTCTGAGAGAAGCGGGTTATCGGTTTTGCTTCTTGATCCCTTTTGATGGGATGAGGGAGAAGTCCATCGGGGAAATGGGAACTTTCCTCTTCGTTGACTCGAGTCTTTGGAGACCCAGTGATCTGGACTTATGGGAGAAGGACGAGAAATAGAGAAGGGGGCATTGCAGAGGTAGTAGAAGGAAAACGTGGAGACATTTGGAGGTGGCATTGAGAAAAAGCCGAGGAAGTGCTCACGGGAGGAAGGGATACTGCAGGGGAGGAAGACATAGGAATGGAAGGGAGCTCAGAGATGAGGGAAGAAATGGAGGGGGACAGCTCCGTGAGAGAAGAGAAGATGGATGAGGAAGAAGGGGGAACAGTAGAAGATGGGGGAGAGGACACGACCAAAGGAATGGTCACTTGGGTCACTCGAGGAGGAGAAGGAGGAGAAGGAGAAGGGAGAAGGGACCTCAATTGTTACAGTCGTGGCCACATCCTGAGTGGATGTGCCTATTGGAACATCTTCCGCTGCTTCTTCTTCTGAGCTTTTCGGGATTACAACCCGTTCTTGTGAAGCGGAAGGAGGGCTTTCAGGAGCTTCCTCTTGGGTGGAGCTGGACTCACCCTCTTTACCTTTACCCTTGCCCTTTGGCTGTTGTTTCGACCGAGGAGGTGCGTTGCCCAATGGAGATGTGATGAAATCAACTCCGAGGTAGATGAGACCATTCATTCGGCACCAATGCTCTGTTCTTCGTAGAGTTTCCTTGACCCTTTCCTCAGTTGTCTGAGGCGCTTTGGTTCTGTCGATCACCACGAAAGGCCAATCGTCCCCACCCGTGTCAAGATACACTTGATCAACTTCTTGCTCAGTAGTTTGATATCCTTTTGGGACGATGGCCACACCGTACTGGATGATTTCTGCTAAGGCCAAGCGGGAATATTCCTTCCTCCTGAGCTCGACCTCATGATATAAGTCGATGTAAATGTCTTTGATCTGAGGGATGTGGATTGGGTCGAGCTTGGCCCAGGCAGAAAATTTATTTGGTCGAAGGTGGGCCTTGCTGGGAAGTTATGCTTTAGATTCAAGCAGCGGCTCAGCTTCTGCAAACATATCCTTTGCCTTGTGGTGAGAGAGACAAGTATACCTGCCCACTGTGAGGGGGAAAGGAGTTCCACCCTTCTTTCTCTTGAGACACTTCTCATGGTAGGTGATAAGCTGTCTTGATAGCTCCAACAGGATCAACTTGGGACCGGCGTATCTCGGCAATTTAGTTGGTTCCCCCAAGAAGTTAACTGCCCTCAGATAGGTAAAGGTGGGGAATTGAGTGAACAAGGCCCCCATTTCTCTGTGGCTACTATGATGCTCTTGGTTGTACGACCGTGAGTCATGTTCACCTCAAAAGGTAGATGATGAAATAGAAGAATGCATCGTTGATCTTTGTGAACTGGGGGATGCTATTTTCCAGCTTCAGTTCGGATAGTATTCATATATCTTAACTTGGGGCCAAACCCCGCACCGCATTAGAGCTGGATAGTCTCTCTCTGAAGCTGCAGCATAGACTACATAGGAGTTCATATAGAACCTCCCCATTGTGGTGAGTTGTTGGAGCTGCTCCGATATTGTGCTGCTTATGATCTCCGCCCACTCAAAGCGTTGATCGGGCACATTTTTATTCATCATTTCTAGGTATCGCAAAGCATCCACTTGTGAAAATAATGGGCATCAGGAAGCCCAAAGACTCTGCTCAGGAACGTGATTGTGTCACTGAGTTCCTCTGAAAAGTCACTGCGATGAATGACTTGTGGCCACCGAGTCACCACCTTTTTGTTCTTTAGGTATACTTCGTTCATCAGTTGCATGCACTGATCCTCATTGTCATCCCAAGCCTTGATGCAATCTTCCTGGCTTACGGCCACAAAGTGCCGGTGGTGAGGGATGCCGAGCATTATTTCGAAGTGGCGAGGCAGTGAGGTTGATTATGACCTCGCCCTTCTCATTATGGACACATCTTGTGTCTTTGTTGTAGAATGGGCTACTACCATCATAAACTCATTGTTCACGGCGCTAACTGGGATTCCTCAAGCAAAGTGCAGCGCACTGCCCATTAGTTTGTCCATCCATGGACTTCTTGTGACCTCTGATTTTTGGCCCGAAATCCTCCATGTCAATATGACCCAGTTCTGAGTCTCTGATGTCTAGGTCACACTCTGCTTGGGACTCGGGCATCCTGACCCTCTGATACTTGTACTTCATTTCTTCTTCTGTGAGCTTGGCTTTACCCTTAGATTTGGTAGGTCTCTTGCTTGATGTTGACATATGTAACTCTGAACTTAGTTGCTGATCTGCAAGAATAAGAAGTGAAACCCAACGCAAGAAAGTCATATCAGTTGTTTGATCTTCCATTAAAGCGTCAACAGAAGAAAGAGTTAGTGATTTTAAGGCCTCAGGGCGCAGGGCGCATGAATACTGCAGGTTACAGGGCTAAATAATAAGGTGCACAGGAAAGGGCTGCTGCAAGGGATAAATCAGCGCCAAAGGGCGCATGGCGCATGGACACTGCAGATTGCATTTTTGTTGTTGTAAGCATAAGTGCGCCTGCGCCATATGTATACATTTTATAAAGGGCGCGGATATTTTTCATGTTACACGGGTGCAGGATGCGCCAAAGGGCACGAGTTTAATGCGTGTAACATCATTTTTTCATGCGCCATAGGGGAACTTGGCGCGGCACATGGAAGGTCTACACAACATGATGTTGTTGTAACAATGGATGCGCCTGCGCCGATTTAACAGTTGTACTTGGCGCATATAAATTTAATGTTGCATACATGCAGGGTGCGCCAAAGGGTGCATGGTTTTGTAATGTTGCACACAAGTTTGGTGCACCAAGAGGGCGCAGGGAAAGTGGTTGTAACAAGCGAAGGAAGTGCGCCTTGAGGGTGCAACTGTTCTTTATGTAACAGGCATGGTATATGCGCCATTGGCGCGACTGTATATTATGTTGCAGGGGTGACAGATGCGCCAAAAGAGGAAAAATTACAGTCTTTCTTTGAAGCTTTGATTCTTTCTCTGAGGTGTTCACATGTTGATAAGCTTCCTTTTAAGGGTACCTTGGGTGATGAAGAGGCTTAAACAAAGAGTTTTTAAGCAATCATTTCAGGACAGAGTTTCCCCTACCAGCAGATCTGGAAAGAGGGGGAAATGCATGGAGAAGAATAGAGAAAAACAACAAGGAGGGGGGGAGTTCATGATTTCACAGCCAGGTAGTTGAGTTCATGCTTTGACAGATCTTTCTAATCACACAAACAAGCAGCCAAAACACAAAACACCAAAACACACAAAAGCACAGAGGACCTCTTACCAGGATAATATAATAGAGAAATATGAAACTGGGTCCACGACGTGATTCAAAATGACAGGGTAGGTGCGCTGACAGGTACAGATGGAAGAGAAAATCACGTGATTGTGTCGGATGAAAATGACAGTGCAGACGCGCCTATATATAGGCGAGGTGGTAATAAATGCGCCACCAACTTTTTCAAATGGCGCATGAAAAGCACTGTCGACAACGGAAAGCATGCGCCCTTTGGCGCATCAAAACACTTGCCAACACGAAGTTATGTGCGCCTTTGGCACACTGAAAGTGATGTCGACACAAGAATATGTGCGCCCTTGGCGCACCAAAAAGTGGCGCAACAAAAGTATTGTTGACATGAAGGCGCATGCGCCTTGGCGCATGCAAGAAAGGCACAACATAGTGAGGTGCACCAAAACGCCTGTTGACACCTCAAACCGTGCACCAAAGGATTTAAAGGGGGTGCACCAAAACTTGATGTTGTATAGATATTATGTGCGACGACCAAAAAAGGGCCAAAATGGCTAAGTTTGGAAAACTAGATTTCTCGGGAAGGGATTTTGCAACGTTCGACGCAAGGAGTCCCCGACGAGGACCGAACAAAAATTTGGTAGGGTTATCTCGTAAAATTGCCCTTGCTAATTTTACGGGATAACACACTTTTAATAAGGTCTCAAGCCTTTTTATTTCTTCTACAATATCTTCTTCCTAAAAATTCAAAAATTTAAAACAATATAAAAATTTCAAAAACCCAAAATTTTTTGTAAAATCATTAGAAATTTTAAAATTTGAAAAAATTGGTAAACAACATACATGTAGTGAAGGCTATATCACTTGCATTGTCCTCGAACATCAAAATTTGTCCTACAAAAATATCTTTCTAAGGTTCTTTCTTGTTTTGGTCTCAAATGACTTATGGATCATTGTGATCTACCTCCATTAACAAAAGCTAGGTTGCATGTTATATCGGTACTCCCGTGCAACAGTGAGTTTCTAGAGAATGTGTCATAGTGCATGAAATATTTTCCATGTAAATAATTGTGTCCTCCATTATTCCCCTAGCATGTATCCTTACTTAGGGCACCATTTTTAACCCTTATCGTTACAACACAAACATTTGGGAGCCATAACTTGATAATAAAAATATTGGTGCAACTATCTTAAATGTTGTTTATTTGAGTACGTGTGATTATATTGGTTTATTTTCTAGGTTAGTTGGTTTACTTTCTCATATTGCATTGCATTTTGTATGTTTCATGGAGCTAAATATCATTTTAATTTCTCGTATTGCATTGCATAATGTATGTTGCATGGAGTTACGTATTTTTAGTAGTGAACAATTATTAGTAATTTAACTTTTCATATTATCTTACTCTTTTGTTTATTTTAAATAAAGGTCGATGATGTAGATCTAGGGGCAAAATGATATAGCCAGGTTGCTTATTGAAAGGTTGGATGCAAAGATTGGGCTTGTCCTATATTCTCCATCATCATTTCTTCTCCATTATCATTTATTACCATTAATAATTTTTCTTCCAAATCACATGGGGAAATAAACAACCATGTTTATCCCTATCCTTATTTCTTCTAAACAACTGAATATTTTACACCCGCATTATCTTATTTCCTCTATCCGTTTTGATTATATTTTTGATCGTCGATTGACTTCATTTATCACCCCATCAACACTAGAGGCGACATCCTTCATCCTACTAATTTTAATTCAAAAATTTACTTATTTTTTCTTGTCTACTATATTTTAAGAGAATTCACTTACTTCACCTCAAATAGGGGCAAACGTAGACACCTAAATTCCACTTTTGCAATCTTATTGCCAAACGCACACAAATCACTCTCATTCTTACCATTTTGTTGTTATTGTTAGTTATATTTACTAATTAACTAATGTTTCTTACCACTTTAGCCAATTAACAAAGTGCTTTTTTGATTGTGTAACCCCTTTTGCATTTAGGATGCCACTTTATGGCAAATCGTAAGTCAAAATCCTCTTCAAAATAGACAATTAGCGATTATGAGTTAATTAAGCTTATTTTGCACTTGTTTTAGTCAATATACCCTATTTTTGACTCAAACCCTCTTCCAACCACTCAAAATCACCCTACTTCTCTCTGTAATGTCTCGTAAAGCTCTAAAAACTTATACCAACCTCCTAGTTGACCCTAAGTGATTGATTAAGGCCCCACACATCTTAATCACTTGATAATTCACTAATTGTGATTAGGAAAGCTTAATCATGATTAGAAATTCTAATCTAATTTGGGATTTTTAGTCCCACATGCACCAAAATACAAGTTTTTCCCAAAAGGGAAAGTATTAAAAAGAGTTCACCTCTTACCTTAATACTTTACACCATGATTTCATTTGATCTCATATAATACATATGATCTATAAGCCAAGTTCAATCCTTGCCTAAAACCTTCAACAAGGCTAGTAGATGGATATCTAAAGTGACAGTTTAGATCAGAATAGCATAATAAAATAATATATTGATCCTCCTCTATCTGTCACACATGATACATGGCTATTATATAGCCATACAAATAGCCAAAAGAACCTCCTACAATTTAGGAGTAAGAATTCTAAACAATAAACTATATATGTGAAGTTGTTTTAACAACTTCACATATAATACCAAGTAATTATGAGTTGTTTCTCAACAACTCATAATACAATGTTTACACTATATTAATATTCCTAACATTCACCCCCTTAGTGTGAACATGGGGCAAAGTGTAGTTGAAACTAGAATCATATGCCTATGCATATTTTTAGGTTTGCATATTGTTCCTCTCCTCTGGACACCAGCTGCCCTCCTATACAATTGTTTCACTAATTGACACCTTCCACGCCACATCACAACACTTCAAGAGAACATATAGGAATTCTCACATGTACCAAGAAAACATACACAAACTGTTGCTCTTTATTCTGCACACCAGATAAAATAAACACACAACTGGAAATAAATATGTCACCACCACAAAATGTGACCTCGTCGTTGGTGACTAACGAGAGGCGCTGAGTAGCCTCCTTCCTCCGTTTCCTCCCGCATCCATTGTTTGGTTATTTTAGTAGATATAATCTTCATCCCTAGGGCAAGAAAGTTCTTCATCGCCGTGCATAATCTTCCCGATGGGCTTTCTTCTTCAACAATATAAGCCTTTTGATCAAGTTTATCATCTAGGAGATCTTGTGCCTGTTTCTTACAATTTAGTATGACATGTCCTACTTCTTTACAATAATAACATTTGATTTTTCCTTTTGTAGGAACATGCTTTGAATTATACCTTCCTTTTTGATGATGTACTAGCTTTAGTGTGTACATATAAGACTTCTTCCTCTGGTTCTAAAGGTTCATTCTGATAAAGAAGAGTAGAAACTACTCCCTCTAAACCAATTTTAATCTTGCTCAAAGTAAAAACCATATGAGACATTTTTTTAGGAAAACTATTCAAAATAATTTCTTTGGCATCATCATCATTTACCTTCTCATTAATACCGCAAGCTGATTGAGAAGAGTGCGGAACTTACTGATGTGATTTGCCATTTTTGCACTTTCATCCATCTTTAATCCATAAAGTCTCTGCTTAAGAGTTGTCTTAGCACTATCTGCTTCAGATCTGAATATTTTATTTAATGTCTCCCAAATTTCCTTTGCAGACTTTGTGAAGTCTACATGGTGTAGGTAGGTTTTGACAAACCAAGACCAATAGTTCCCAAGGCCTTTTGATCCTTGATATTCCATTTTGCGAGATCTTTTGGATTTGTTGGTGTTGTCATATTTGGTTTAACCACATCCCAAAAATATTTCTCAATCAAGTTCATCTGCATATGGATTCTCCATGTATGAAAATCACATCCTTCGAACTTCTCAACGAGACTCAATTTCTCCATTTTCACAACTATTGTATTTGTAAACAAAACGTTCGCTACAATTGATGGTGATAATACCGATAAATCACTATTTAAAAAGTAATAAAGGGAAATTACTTTTTAAATACTCTAAACATTTTAAAACTGCAACCCATAAACTATAATGGATTATAAATCATAAACTCCAACATTTAAATATGATTTAATTAACTTATGCCACTTCATGCCTGTTCATTGTGGCTGCAATCGACTATCATTTCATCATCGATGTTGGTTGTTACCAACTATGACTACTCCAAGTGGCGACTATGATCATGCGACTGCTCATACAATATCCTCAGGCTTAAAACATTTGAGTTCATACAATATCATGCGACTGTGAATTGTGTAGCATATAAAAAGCACATATGCCGTGTCTATACAATATACTCAGGCTTCAATAATAGTTTTATTCACGCTTAGATATAACTGCGACTGAAATATAAAATATAAAATGAGTCTTTGCTAACTGCTAGCTTACATAATAGTTCTTTTCTCCAACTGTCACTCACTACGTTCTCCAACTGTGTGGACTGCTCCAACGATGTGTGGTCATGACACTCCTCAAAATACGTTTCAGATGGATCTAAACGGCTTGCACTACTAATGCGTGAAAAACGTGTAGAAGATATGATAACACGTTTCTTTGATCTTTTGTGTTTATTTGATCTGTAAAACGTATGGTCTCTTATTTTTCCAAATGGACATCGCCTCTCTCATAGATCAATGTCGCTCTGGTACCACATGACAAAGTTTAGATCAGAATAGCATAATAAAATAATATATTGATCCTCCTCTATCTGTCATACACAATACATGGCTATTATATAGCCATACAAATAGCCAAAACAACCTCCTATAATTTAGGAGTAGTTACAAACAATAAACTATATACGTGAAGTTGTTTTAACAACTTCACATATAATACCAAGTAATTATGAGTTGTTTCTCAACAACTCATAATACAATGTTTACACTATATTAATATTCCTAACATTAATTGTGATTAGGAAAGCTTAATCATGATTAGTAATTCTAATCTAATTTGGGATTTTTAGTCCCACATGCACCAAAATACAAGTTTTTCCCAAAGGAAAACTATAAAAAGAGTTCACCTCTTACCTTAATACTTTACACCATGCTTTCATTTGCATCTCATATAATAAATATGATCTATAAGCCAAGTTCAATCCTTGCCTAAAACCTTCAACAAGGTTAGTAGATGGATATCTAAAGTGACTTTGTAAGTCATTTGGAGAGGCCATTTCACCTTGTTTGTAGTAGTAACCAGCCTAATTTGTTTGTTAGGTAATTGAGCATATTAGTAGGCATGTTTAGTTAGATTTTGAATTGTATTCATGTTAGTTAAGCATTCCTTTAAGCTTTTATCTTAATGTTACATTCCTATACTTAGAGCCTTGACTAGAGGTGGCAATGGTGTTAGCCTTCCTTAGTTAGTCATGTAATTTTCTTTGTAAAGTTTACAGTGTTCTCGGTTTACATCGTTACTCTTTAATAGGGTTTAATAAAAACTATTTTTTTGTTAAATCACTTGGTGAACCCACATTCAAAGGTGCAGAAGGAAGAACTAATGGTCTACTTTCGAACTGGCAAAGATGTAACCGTTTTAATCATTTTTTCTCTGGCATTTACCACCATGGCCCTTTTTCTGTGGATGAAGAATCCAAAACGGTGCGAAATTATGGGATTCAATTGTAACTATTTTCTAGACGCCTTGGGAAGTTGTAACCACTCCTAGCATGCTATTTCATCTACTCTGTAATTCTTTGTAACAATTGGCAATTGAATTTTTGAATACTGTAAATGATTTTCACGTATAGAGGACAAAAAGATAGTCACCATTCTTCTATTCTGCTTCTTTCTATAAATTTCTTCCATTTTCTTTCATTGTATGAGTTTCCCTTTCAGCTGCAATAAGAAAAGATGGATTTTATGCCCCTTTGATCGAGGATTCAATTGGTACTTTGTGACCAATGCATTTTTGTTCAGTCTTGTAGCTCTGGTTTGCAAATTCGTATTCTTTCTTCCATTAAAATGCATGTTATGAAATTTCTAGTCAATGTATGCAGGCTTCTGATTTTCTACCTTCGACATTGATTTCCTTACCTTCATTCCCACCCCCTCTCCCAATCTCGGACAACTTTCTCTGTCCTTACAAGCAATTGCAAGCTTTGCCATAGGATCAGTGGAGTGCCCCTATGGATCTCCAGTTGAAAAACCACCTTTGAATCCACCTAATTTTCATGCATAATACAACAGATTGCACCGTTATAAGTAGAGGACTTAAATTCCCATAGTGTTGTTTTAGAAACCAAAATTTTTCCTCGAGACAAATTTCCAAGCCAACAGGATGTGAATAAGATGATGTTAATTTATAAAATACACCTCGGCGATCAAGAATGAACCATAGAAAAAGAGTGCTTCATCAGAAATGGTTTAAAAGAGAAATGTTAGAAAGATGTATCATAAAGCACAAATGATGAAGAGTGAATGGTGTGAGGTTCATTTCAGATTTATACCATCAGCGAATGAGTATGAGCCATGTAACTAGAGTTCGACATAGGGTAGTGATGATACAAGGTTTGTACCAATGGTGAAATTGTTTACAAAATATTTAGTGCGAAACACATAATGTACAATTTAATAAAGAATTTAGAAGCAGATCATAGAGAAAACCAATAATAGTGGAGGGTAGTTATGGATATGCCCTAAGTATGTGAGTGATGGAGAGCTATCCGGGGATGGAAGAGAAACCATGCCATGGTGGTGGATGTGGTAATGTGTCAGGAGTATCGGTATTGGTGTTAGGAGGAGTAGATTTTCCAAAGTAAGTTATAGCATTGAGAGCATATGGAAATTAATTTTTGTGATGGTGAGTATGTGAAATAGTGTAAACCTCGGGAGGAGATGTGGTAGGAATAAAAGGATAGAGCGAAGGGATATATCGATGCCGAGTCACGGTGGATTGTGTGGGAATAGAAAGAGGATATTTGACTCCTTTTGTATGTTTTCCTAATCCGGTGCCAATAAAACCATAACAAAGCATATAATGATACCTAGGACCATACTTTTTGAATTTAGGAGGAGAGGTGGCCACAATAGGTGTAAGATGAAGAATAGGGACATAATCCTGGTAGATTTTATTAATAATGAATCCAATCAAATACAAAATGAATGACTGTAATATTTATAGATATTGCACATTCAGATCCATACAAAATAAGGAGTTGTAACTATGAAAAAAATAAGGCATGCATGTGTCCATTCCTCCTACCCTCACACCCACTTCTGCATCAGCTACTACTAGCTCGGCCTTACCCTCTTCCACCTTACCACATGTGGTGTCCCAACTTGACCCTACATCATCGATATCTACTACACCTATGGCATCTATCATGCCTTTGATGTCAATTGCTCCTATGATGTCAACCATGCCTTTATCAACTACCTTGAGTGTAGGTCTATCTGCACCCGCCACCTCTCATATACCTATTGCATCTCACCACTCAATAAATGATTAATAACAACTTACCATTAATTAATAATTAACTAAGGTAAATGCATAATTAACCTAGGTAAACTAAATTTTACCTAACATTCCCCCTTAATTTTGCATTGCCTCAAGGGATGAGGAGAGGAAATCTTTGAACAACTCGAACTTGTCACGTGCAAGTGACTTGGTGAAGATATCTACTCATTGTTCAGTTGTTGGACAAACTGAAGCTATATATTGTGTTTCAAGATATGCTTGAGTATGAAATGTACATGTACCTCAACATGCTTTGTTCTTCATGAAAAATTGGATTGCGAACAAGTTTGAGAACACCTTCATTGTCAACATACAAGGTGGTCGGTTTATCCTGTGGTATTCCAAGTCCTTCAAGTATTCGACGTAGCCATATCGCTTCAAAGATAGCTTCACCCACTGCAAGCGACACTCGACTTCTATGGAAGAGAGAGAAATAAAGTGTTGTTTCAATCTTCCCCATGATATTGGCCCAAATCTCCTAAAGAACACAAATCCCGAAGTGGATTTCCTATCATCAATATTACCTGCATGATCTGAATCTGAATATACAGATAATAAGAAATTATCATTCTTCTTGTATTCTAAACCAAGATCCATTGATCCCTTGAGATATCTCAAGATGTGCCTTGCTTCCTTCCAATGAAAAACTTTTGGTTCCTGCATGAACCTGGAAAGATAACTCACTACAAAGCTTATATTTGGTCTAGTGTATGTAAGGTAAATGAGACTCCCAATCAACTGTCGATAGAGAGTAGCATTTAACACAGGAGATGGATTTGAATGAGATAACTACAATATGGAGGAGGAGTCTCTACTTCCTTCTTCTTAAAAAACTCAACATATTTGCTCATGTAGACTTTCTTGGTATTAGGATCCATCAACTGCACCCAAAAGTCTCTTCACTTGTAGCCAATGAAGATGAGTTTTTGTGATTTCGTATCCAATTTATTTCTATTATGTTTGGGTATATGAATACTTTCTTTGCACTTGAATACTCTGAGGTGTGCAAACAGATGGCTTCCTTTTGACCATGCTTTTGATGGTGTTACTCGTCAAGAGCAAATGTGGGAACTTTGTTCAACAAATACACTGTTGTCTTTACTTCTTCTTCCTAGAATGTCTTTCTTAGTCGTAATCATCGATCATGCATCACACCATTTCCATGATAATACGATTTCTTCTCTCAACAACACCATTATCTGCGATGTGTGTGGAGGATGAATTTTTCGACGAATCCCATGAGCTTGTAGGTAGTCTTTGAACTCATCATGGGTGAATTCCCCCTCAATATAAGTAGAGAGTTTTGATGTGACAACCATTTTTCATTTTCAACAGCCACTTTAAAATTATTGAAGTTTTCAAAAGCTTTACTTTTCTTGCGAAGACAAAAAAATCCACATTTTTCTTGAATAGTCATCAACACAAAGCATGAAGTAATCGAAATCCGTAAGCTAATCGGTTGCATCGGACCACAAAGATCGGTATGAACCAGATTAATCTTACCATGAGCTCGATAAGTACTCTTCTGAAATGAAGCTCTATTTTGTTTTCTATTTAGGTAGTGAGAACACTTATTGTTATACTTTTGGGGAGATGGTCATCCTTTTACCACATTGTGTCGGTAAAGTGTTCCGAGATACTTAAAACTGAAATGACCAAGTCTTTGATGCCACAACTGTTGTGCAAAGGTAGAGTACTTAGCCATAAGTGCATGATCAACTCTATAGAAAAAATCAAGCTAAAACATGTGTCCCACATTGTAGGCTTTTGCAACTATTTTCAAGCCTCGTGATTTGTCTCAAATTAAACACATTTTCTTGCTGGAATGAATATCAAAGTCAATTTTCAAGTTTTGATCTAGGAGTTGATTGAGTGACAACAGATTTTTAGTCAACCCAGAGAATATAGTACATCTGATAATCTGTAGTTGCATGAACCAAGGGGTAGAGAAATGTTCCCAATCCCCTAAACTGTGTATGAAGAATCATCACCTAACAAAACATGGTTTTTCGAAAGTGTGTCCCTCATTGAAGTAAACTAGTCTCTGTGGCTGGTCATGTATTAAGTGGCTCCTGAATCAACATACTAGACATCACTAGATGACGTGGAGAGTTCACTTAATCGAGCAAAGTGTGTACAATTAGTCTTGATGATCATCGACATTCTTCTTGCTCAACAATATTTCCTTGCTAATGGGGTTTTCTTTTCCAGTTCCCCTTCTTCTTCCCTTGATTGTAGTTAGAATCTCCCTTATAATATTGTTTATTTTGAGGTCCATAGTTTCTTGATGAATCTTTTTATAAGTATTATACCAACAATATTTCAACTCATGTCCTCTTTTACAGATATGACATTTCTTCTTTTATTGTTAGTCCCCTTAATGTTGATCGATTTGGGACTTTTGATAGGAATAAGGTTTGCCTTTTCCTTTCCTTTCCATTTTCGATGAGAAGAAATTTCTTGCTCCTCTTCATCATCTTCATTAGACATAACTTCCTCTTACAAGTGAGGTTTACCACTTGTCAAAACTAAGCTGTCGATCTCGAAAAGTTGAGTGTTGTCACAAAAATGTGGTATGAAGAAGGGAGGGATCTCAGAATAATGGGAATGAGAGCTTCATCTAGTGACCACTTCTCCCAAGGATAGAAGTAAAGCCCTCAACTCTATAACTCTTCTCAAGAAAGCTTATATTTTCTCATTTTGTTTAAACTTCAGTGTGTGTAACTGACTCTGCAAATTCAATATGACATTCTTGTTTTGGCCTTGTACACCATGCTCAACTTATCCCACGCTTCTTTAGCTATTTTGACATCTCGAATGTGGGGTTGCACATCATCAAAAACTCCAAACAAGATGATTATCTTGGCCTTATGATCTGATCTATCAAACCATTTCTATTGTGTTGTATCAGTTGTTGATCTGGTTACAGTACCATTTATAATAGTCAAGATCTCTTCAAACTCAAGTTGTGTCTTGATTTTTTTCTTCCAAGCTACATAGTTATTTCCTCTAAGTAGTTGTGAATCTAGAAGAAAGAACTTGGGGGCGTTGGTGCCCATTTATCATCCCGGATTTAAGTCGAGAAATCATTCAGACGGATGGGAGGTATCAAAGTGTGTGCCTAGTGTCCTTATTACTCCTCGTCGATTCAAAGGTTCAATACCCGGTTGACGTTATTCTAACTATATTAGGTGTTAAGTGAAATAGTAGTCACAACGAATTTACCCGTAAGTGCTTCCTGAGGCAATCGTTTATACCGACGCTGCAAATGAGATCAAAGATCTCGTGAGTGATACAGAACCAAATTTTAATATTGTTTAGTACAAATCTCTTCCATTTTTACAGCAGTTACAATGGTTTGTGGTTGAATATGGTAACCTGTAAATTAGTACAATACATTGAAGTATACAATTACATTCAAAATTCAGAAAAATTGAATGGCAGGCAAAAAAATTATTTTCGGGGCCCTGGTGGCCTTCGAAGCTTAATACGACTCTCTAAGAAAAATACCGTAAAAAAAGTCTCAAAATGAAGTTTTTAAGTAGCCTTCCTTTGGCAAAAAATGCTCATAACCAAAAAATAAGCAATATGGGAGAAAAAAAAATTGCCCTATTTTAGGGTTTTCTTCGCTATTTTTAGTATCTTGCCTAGTTATTACTAAGGGATTTTAGCAGAGATTTTGAAGCTACTTTTACCTCCAAAGTTGGCAAGGGGGCTAAATTTATATATATATCAAAAGACTGTATTTTGGAGGGGGTCGACCTAATAACCACTTTACCACAAGACTCATACCCAATCCAACATAGCATTGTACTTCCTTTGCATATAAAATGAAGCATTTTGTATTTAAACAAAATCAAAATTGACTAAATTTTTTAAAAATGTCCTGGCTGTTTGTATGGTGGTCGACGTGGCCGACTTGATGATCCACATGGTCTGCTAAGGTGGAGGGAGATTTAGGGTTTGTGACTGAAAACCGGATCTCCTTCTTTTGTTATCGCCGCGTTTATTTTTGTTTATATTTTTTGCTACCACCGCCTTATTGCTTGCTTTTATTCATTGCCGCCGTGTGTGCAGGTCGTAGGTCATGTGGATGGAGGATGCTCCAATGCTTTTTTGTTTGCAGGACTTTCCAATGGCTCAGGGTCGTTTGAACATTTTTGTGCAGGTCGTTGGAGCTTTTGCAGCTGTGTGTGATCCGGTCCGAGAGGACTCGAATTTGGACGTGGATCCACACTTTTCCAGAAACCACTGAATGTTGGCTTCACCGCTGAATGTGCAGGATCTGAGATGGGGGTTGCTCGAAGCAACTCGGCTCGACATGTGTTTGGATGGACTTCCAAGTGGGCTCAGTTGGTTGAACAGAGACTCAACCACTTATTTTGTGATTGGCTCGACCGTTTATTTAGAGGAACTTGCCTAATATAGCTCCGGATCAACCAATATTCATAAGGCTAAATGGCTCGATATACGACTCGGTCAATGTTAAATATCAACCCGATCAAATGCAGTGTGACTCGGCTTTCCATGAAACTCAACTCAAATGTCAAATGAAGCAGCTCGTTGAATGGCTCGGTAGGAGCTCATTCGTTGGATAAGACAGCTCGGCCTTCAATGAAGAGCTCTATGAATCAACTTGCTAAATAAAACTCAGTCTGGAGAGTTGTCAGCTAATGCAGAACCCCTCAATGGGGAAAATGAATATTTATTACTATTTTTTTAAATTTTGAATCTTATTTCCATAAACCATAAAATGCTCCATATGGTACAAGGGGCACCAAGGAAAAAAACATTACTTTACGTTTACCTAGAGATCAAGCAGGAGGTTGTGGGACTGCATGGAGTTTTGGGAAGCTGCTGGAGGAAGCACTGGCTCTCCTGTGATGCATATTTCTTCTCCAAGATTTATCTTCCTCTGCAACCTCTCTCCAACTTGGCCAGGAGCTTCAACCTACTCTAGTACCAAATGTAAGATGAATAACAAGG
This sequence comes from Taxus wallichiana var. yunnanensis, assembly GCA_018340775.1. Lineage (NCBI taxonomy): Eukaryota > Viridiplantae > Streptophyta > Pinopsida > Cupressales > Taxaceae > Taxus > Taxus wallichiana. The sequence goes on from CM031234.1 coordinate 526,451,769, forward strand.
ACGAAAGCACGGTAGATGACCTGTAATATTTATAGATATTACACAGTCATGTCCATACAAAACAAGGAGTTGCAACTATGCAACAAATATAATCCGTGTACAGAAAACTCCAAATATATAGTTTCAACTATATAACAATTATAATAATGAAAAATACTTCTACGGGAATACTATTCCCAATTACAAATAATAAATGATTAATAACAACTTACCATTAATTAATAATTAACTAAGGTAAATGCATAATTAACCTAGGTAAACTAAATTTTACCTAACAATAGGGGCTTTAGGTGAATGATCAATAATGTTGCAATAGGAAAATGGAGAGGGATCTATTAAGGCTTCATATACCACACCCTGGTATAAGAATTTAATACGTGCATGAAGGGTTGAAGGGACCATATGCATGACATGGATCCAAGGTTGTCCAAGAAGAATATTATAATTAATATTATTAGGCAATTACATGGAATGGGACGGATAAAGTACATGACCCAACAGTAATGGGAAGTGTTATTGTACCTAATACCTTTTAGGAATATTATCAAAGCCATGAATATAAACATATGAAGGAATTTAGGAATCTTCAAAGAGGCCAATATGGTGAAGACATGATACATTATAAATATTAAGGCACTTCTTTTTCCAAGTCTGGACTTAGAAATTTTGAGTTGGTACCCTTTGAAAATGGTCTAAACTAAGTATTTTGAAATCGGCACTTCCCAAGAGCTCAAGGATGTTTGTAACCTACTTCATCAGATGGGAAATTTCTTCCCCTTTCCAAAAAGGTAAAGAAGTTGTTCTAACTCCTTATATTTTGCAAGATATGGCTCGGCGGACTTAAGTTGTAATTTTTGCCCAAGGTGGACTGGCGGGGCTAGGGAGATTTCTTTGCCACTTTGCATTTTGGCAACAAGTGTGAATGGCAATGGCAGATCCACAAGCCCGAGTGGGTGGAGAAAATAACAAGGCTCGAGCCCCGCAACCAATAGGATGCTACCATGTCGACAATGGGAGTGCGGGCCGACGGAGGAGATTGCGATTTTGAACTTTTTCCAACAAAGGCTCAAAGTGTTCTAAATGGAGCCGCGACCCCATATCCAACAAAATCATGCCACGTGTCCTCTCTGAAAAGTCAAAGTGGGTTGGCGGAGGAAATTGTTCCAAATTTCTGAATTCCAAAAGTCGTGAGATGTAAAAAGCTCGTCATGCCGCTCTAATCTCTTTCACCACATGGATGGATCAAATTCAAAGGTGCAGAAGGAAGATCTAATGGTCTACATTCGAACTAGCAAAGATGTAACCATTTTAATCATTTTTCTCTGGCATTTGCCGCCATGGCCATTTTTCTACAGATGAAGAATCCAAAATGGTGTGAAATGATGGGATTCATTTCAGAACTATTTTCGGATGCCTCAGGAAGTTGTAACCACTCCCCTGCATGCTATTTCATGTGCTTTGTAATTCTTTGTAACGGTTGGCAATCGAATTTTTGAAGACTGTAAATGATTTTCATGTACAGAGGACAAAAACGATAGTCACCATTCTTCTATTCTCGCTTCTTTATGTAAATTTCTTCTATTTACTTTCATTGTACGAGTTTCCCTTTCAGCTGCAATAAGAAAAGATGGATTTTATGCCCCTTTGACCGAGGATTTGATTGGTACTTTGTGACCAATGTGTTTTTGTTCAGTCTTGTAGCTCTGGTTTGTAAATTCGTATGATTTATTCCATTCAAATGCATGTTATGAAATTTCTAGTCAATGTATGCAGGATTCTAATTTTCTACCTTCATCATTGATTTCCTTTCCTTCATTCTCACTCCCTTTCCCACTCTCGAGACCACTTTTTGTCCTTGCAAGAAATTGCGAGGCATTCTTTCCATATAGGGTCATTGGAGTACCCCTATGGATCTCTTGTTGAAAAACCACCTTTGAATCCTATGAGTTTCATGCATAATATGGTAGTTGCACCATTATAAGTAGAGGGACTTAGATTCCCATAGTGTTGTTTTGGAAACCCACAATTTTCCCTCGAGACAAATTTCCAAGCCAAAAGTTTTGGCACCCACCGTGGGGTAGATTTTGTAGCATCTACACCCTAAGAAATGACCACAAGGTCATTAAATACCATTAGAGTTTATTGAAAATTTGAGATTTCTTGTGATCCACATGGATACAAGTCATGGCCATTCAAGCAAACCCGCCTGTTGAGAGACCTACCTTGCTTTTTCATATTCAAGAGGATATTACTTCAGACCTAAGGGAGGCTATTTGGCATAATAGGCAGAGTATAAACCATTACTATATTGCTTCAAGGATCTTGGACCAAGAAGAAGAACTTGCTCATGAGTTGGAGGAGCAAAGACAGATTTTGGCACCTCAGAGAAGACCATAAGCCTTCAAGCTGGCAATGGAAGGTATACCCGACAGTTGAGACAAGGAGGATATATTGATCCTACTTTTGATGAGCTCAAGAGAGAAGAACAAGAGCTGGAAAGAGAAGAAGAAGAGGTGAGGATTCCATTTGAAAGAGAAGAAGATATTAGGGCTCAATTCGAGGAGATTGAAAGACTCCAAGAAGCGGAAAGAGAAGCAGCCCTTACTACTCAAGAAGCCAGACAAAAGAGAAGAATGGCTGATAATGAACGTGAAGCATGCAGACCCAATGTGCCATGGGGAAGAAACATCGGTCCACTTGCTCTCCCACGAATACTCCATGATCTGCCAAGAGGTTCGAGGAAGAATTTCCCCAAGTTCAAAGGAGATGGCTCCCAACTACCTGAGGAACATGTAGCAACCTTCATCACAGCTTGTGGTGTGTTAGGTGTTGAAGATGAAGATGTATCAGTCAGATTTTCATGGAGTCACTCCAAGAAAAGGTTGCCGAATGGTTCTACATGTTGCCCCCAAGATCTATCATGGGTGGGATGATATAAGAAGTGCATTTGAACATAGGTTCAAGAGCACTAAAGATTGCCAAGACCTCTTTGGTTCAACTAGTTCAAATGAAGAAAGAAGTCTCTGAGTCCATGAGAGATTTCATTGTAAGGTTTGATAGATTAATGAGAAGAATCCTAGAAGATATAGTCCCTCCTGATAACAATTTGAGGAGATTCTTCATCAGTGCCTTGCCATGGAAGTTGGTTTCTTCCTCAGAAGAGACCAACCAAGAACATTGAGGGAAGCACAAGACTCTTCCATTGAAACCGATGATGATTTAATCCTTTCGGGGAAGGTGAAGGGCCCAAGTGGAAAGAAAAAAGGTCAGAGTTCTAGTTCAGTCCAAATAGACCCCATGTTTCAAAAAATGGCAAACGATCTGGTTGCCTTGAAGAAGCAACTGTCATAGATCACTATGAGGAACAATCCAAGAAGACCAAACTTTAATGATAGGCAGTAGATTGCACCACCTCCTTGCCAGCTTGCTCTTGAAGCACCACTAGTCAATGCGGCTGTGATGTAAGAGAGGAAGCTGAAGTTGATGAGCCCAAAGGAGATGATGAAGAAAACTATGAGAGCTACCTAGAAGTTGAGGAGGTCGATATGCACAATGGCCTGTTCGAATTCATTGATGATGATGAAGAAGAAGAGGAAGAAGCACCAAGTTTTTCATGTGTTGTTTTCACTAGAACATAGTCCAAGAAGAACACTCCATCCTCGGTGGCTGCAAAGGAGAAGAAAACCAAAGAAGTTTCCACTTCTGAGGTCGCACAAAAGAGGATTATCAACAAAGGTTCTCCATTGCCACCCTCCATGGATTTGGCTAGAGAAAAACCAGACTTGGTCGCTATCAAGGATCATGTCATGCCAAGTAAGTTGTTTTTCCCTTCTTCTAGTTCTACAATTGTTAAAGAGTACTTCCCCCTCCATTGGAGTCTCGTTAAAACACCCATAGTTTAGCCAAATATTGTACCTCCATCCTCTGCTAAACTGATTTCTTCACCTTTAGGAGAGAATCCATCATCCAAAATGTCTAAGGTTCCTTCAAATCCCTTGTCATGTAAATCCTCTTCCACTTCAGAACAACCTCCTCATCCAATATTGCCCCATTTGATTTTATAGAACACGCAAGTAAAACCAAATTCAACTCTCAGAATTAGAATACTTGCAAACACACCCTCTCCAATTTGATAGATTTATTAATGCAGTCTAGGGTAGTAGCTCTATACCTTTAAGTTCCACTTCTAAAGGAATCCTTCCAACACCATTGTCACACCTCCATCTTAGAACATGTTAGCTCTCAACTGCTGCCAAAACATCTAGAGTTGAGCCTTTTTATTTGTCTCTCCTCATAAATGGCTTTGAGTTGAACAACTATATTATTGATTCCGGGGCTTCTGATAACGTAATGCCTCTCAAAGTTACAAATGCCCTTGGCCTAACTTTGACTAGAGTAAATGGAGCATGTTATTCCATGGAATCAAAACAAGTGTTCTGATTGGAAGGATAAAAGATGCACAAGTAACTCTGGCTGATTTCCCCGACAAGAAAGTGCTCTTAACTATCTTGGTGGCGGACATCCCAGCATCCTTTGGCATGCTTTTGAAGAATTTTTGCAGAGATCTAGGTGGAGAAATTAAAATGGACTGGTCATCTACTACTATCCCAATCAAAGGTGAAATGAAGAGATTGCTGCCTATTAGAAAGATGAAATTCACTGTAAAAAGTCGATGATCCAAGAGCTAACATCCTTCTTCAAAATTCTGAGTTAGGAAATTACTTCCTTACATCACAAAAGGATGAAAACCTGCCACTTCTCATGGAGGAAGAGGAAGATCAGATCTGGATGATGGAATTTGATGGCAGCCATTCAAGAGTAGGTTTTGGAGCTGGTGTTGTTCTATATTCACCTTCAAAGGAAATGCATCCTTTCGCTTACAAACTACAATTTGATAACACTAATAATACTGCTGAATATGAAGCCCTTCTTTTGGGCATGAGTGTTGCAGAGGATATGGGAATCAAGAAGTTGAGATGCCTTGGTGATGCAGAGGTAATAGTGAAGCAAATCCGATAGCAATATCAAGTTAAGAACCCAAGGCTCAGACACTATAGAAACTAGGTTTGGGACTGCATTGAATCATTTGATGCTTTCTCTATTGAAGCCATTCCAAGGGCACAAAATGAAAGGGTTGATTCTCTTGTTGTGGTAGCCTCTTTATTGACACCACATCCTTCCTTTGGCAAGGATAAAATAAGCATTGAGATGGTGTTCAGACCGAGTGTACCTGATAATGCTAATCATTGGCAAGTCTTTAATGATGACAATCAAATTTTGAGCTTCTTAGAGCAAAGAGACAATTTCAATAATCTCTTCTTTGAAGGAAGTGTTCATCCTCATAGAGAAGCCGTTCTTTGAAGAAGAAGCTGATGGAATTGATGAAGTTGATGATGAGGGCATGATCGATGAAAGGCAACAAAATTCCCAAGGGCTTGGTCTCTTTGGAAGATCTGTTTGACAAGCACGATAGATTCATTCAAGAGAAGGAGAAGTTATCTTCTCGGTGTCCATCTGACTTTGACAAAGAAAATATTGGTACTTCGAAGATCCAAGGATGGTAAACATTGGTAAATGCTTTCACCGAAGAGAAGAGAAGGTTTTTTTCTCTGTTAAAAAAGTATTATGATGTTTTAGCTTACTCTTATGAAGAACTTAAGTCTTTTCAGCCAAAGGAAATGCACCATTCCATTCCTTTGAAACAAGGTGCTAAGCCCTTCAGGAAAAAGAAAAGGCCCTATAATCCAAAGGTTGCTGATATCATTAAGGAAGAAGTGACCAAGATGTTGAATGCTAGAATCATATTTTCCATTCACCACTCAACATGGGTGGCAAACATTGTGCCAGTGAGAAAGAAGAATGGAGAGATAAGGATATGTGTTGATTTCTGAAATTTAAATCAAGCTTCACTCAAAGACAACTATCCTCTGCCAATCATGGATCACATTTTGCAAGCAGTCACTAGATCTGAGATGCTCTCTCTGCTTGATGGTTTTTCAGGGTACAATCAAATAAAAGTGGCAGAGGAAGACTGTAGTAAAACAACATTCACAACTCCTTGGGGCACTTTTGCTTACAACAGAATGCCTTTTGGCTTAATCAATGCGGGAGAAACATTCCAAAGAGCAATGGACTTGGCCTTTAAATATCTGAAGCATTGCATTGTTATATATCTGGATGATCTCACGGTATTTTCAAAGAAAAGGGAAGAACACATCTGTCATTTGGAGCAAGTTCTTGCAAGATGTAGAAAACATGGTATATCTTTGAATCCTAAGAAATGCATTTTTGGGGTCACCAGAAGGCAAGTTATTGGGGCACATCATGAACAAGCATGGAGCACACATTGACCCCGAAAGAGTAAGAGCTATTCAAGCACTATCTCTACCAACAAGCAAGAAAGGAGTGCATTCATTCTTTGGAAAGGTAAATTTTCTTCGCCGCTTTGTCCCTGAGTTTTCTGAACTGAAAAAACACATCACCTCTATGATGAAGCCTCAAGCGAGTTTCAAATGGAGCCATGAAGGGAAAATGGCATTTGAAGAGATCAAGAGAGCTATTGCTAAAGCTCCAACTCTTGTATCTCCAGATTTTAACAAAGAATTCATCATGTACTGTTATGCTTTAGAACACACTCTCTCTGTTGTCCTTGTTCAGAAAAATGACGAAGGTTTGGAAGCCCCCATCACTTTCATGAGCTTCCCTTTGAAGAAACACGAGCTCAACTACAGCCAATTGGAAAAACACGCATATGCGGTGGTTAAGGCTATGAAGAATTTCCGCTTCTACATTCTCAATTCTCACACTGTGGTGATGGTTCCTAGAAGTGTAATCAAATCCATTTTAACACAACAAGATCCTCGGAGTCAAAAGAGGGAATTGGATTGCAAAGACCCAAGAATACGACCTGGAGATTCAGCCCTCTAATATGGTAAGAGGAAATGGTTTATGCAAATTGATTGCTGAAGATGAAACTCTCAAAGCTCAAGCATGTTGAAAAAGATGGCACTTGTTTAACTTGCCCAGAAGATTGCCCGCAAGTTCTCTTTGTAACCACTATTGATGAGTGGTATGCTGATATTACTTTTTTTTTCTCATGTATGGAGAATGTCCCTCTCATCTAGATTACAAGAAAAGAATAACTCTCAAACTGAAAGCAACCAAGTATGTGATTTGGAATCATGCACTTTATAAGAAAGGAATGGATGGTTGTTTCCTTCGATGTGTTGATAAAGAGCAACAAGGAAAGTTGCTTAAAGCTTATCACGACCAAGCATGTGGTGGACACTTCTCAAAGCAATGGTGACTGCCCACAAAATTCTTAGAGGTAGATATTATTGGCCTTCTCTTTTTGCTGATACTCAGAGTTGGGTTTCCAAATGCATACCATGTCAACAATTTGTTGGAAAACCACAGTTAGCTGCATTGCCTCTCAGGCCTGTGATTATTGAAGAACCATTTCAACAATGGGGGTTGATTTCATTGGTGTGTTGAATCCTCATTCAAGTGTTGGGCATACTTATGTGCTCATGGCCATAGACTACTTCACCAAATGGGTGGAAGCCATTCCAACCAAACAAGCTAGTTCTGAAGTAGTTTGCAGTTTCATAAAAGAACACATCATTGTCCGTTTTGGAGTGCCTCAAAATATTGTTGTGGACAATGCCACTTATTTCTCTTCAAGAGAGATTGACAGAATTTTGTTATGGCTTTGGAATCTCTCTAGCACATTCTTCTGATTACTATCCACAAGGAAATGGTCAAGCTGAGTCAAGTAACAAGAACATTGTGACCATTGTCGAAAGCTTGTTGATGAGAACCAAAAGAATTGGCACAAGAGACTCTATGATGCATTATGGGCTGATAGAATCACTCCTAAGAAGGCCATAGGAACATCACCGTTTTAGCTATTGTATGGAGTTGAGGTAGAGATCCCTATCACCATTGAAATGCCAGCTCTCAAATTGATTCAATCGGTGGAAGATGGCCAAGTACAAAGACTCCATTGACAAAAGGATCCTTTTTCTTGAAAGGCTGGAAGAAATCAGATCTCAGGTGGTTGATAAAATCAAAGAACATCAGTTGAAAGTGAAGAATCTCTTTGACAAAAGGACCAAGGCAAGAGAGTTCAGAGTTGGAGATTTTTTCCTACTTTGGGACAAGAGAAGAGAACCAAAGGGCAGTCATGGAAAATTTGATTCTTTGTGGTTGGGACCTTTTAAAATCCATGGAACTTGTGGTGAGAATGTTTTTCTCTTATCATACTTGGATGGAACTCCACTAGGATTGCCTAGAAGTGGGAAATATTTGAAGCTTTATCATTAGTGAAAGTGATTTTTCCCTCACCTTGTAACATAGTTTCATTTTTTTCCTTTTTTGTTGTGTGTTTTGTTTTCCCCTTTCTATTTTGGTGTGTTTTTGTTTGTGTGTCCTCTTCTTCCTTCTTTCTTTCCTCAAAAGTTGTACATGACTCTGCAAGGCCCAATGGATAAGGCACTAGTCAATGTTATATGTTTTTTAAACTTGAGATTCTGGATCCTCATGCCATGTTTTCTCCCTGTTCAATCCATGTCATGTCCCCAAGCTAGAGCCACTGTTGTCCCCTCAAAATTTTCCTTCATTTTCCAAGTCTGGACTTAGAAATTTTGAGTTGGTACCCTTTAAAAATGGTCTAAACTGAGTATTTTGAAATCTGGCACTTCCTAAGGGCTCAAGGATGTTTGAAACCTACTTCATCATATGGGAAATTTCTTCCCCTTTCCAAAAAGGTAAAGAAGTTGTTCTAACTCCTTATATTTTGCAAGATATGGCTTGGTGGACTTAAGTTGTAAATTTTGCCCAAAATGGACTGGCGGGGCTAGGGATATTTCTTTTCCACTTTGCATTTTTGGCAACAAGTGTAAATGGCGATGGTGGATCCGCAAGCCTAGGTGGGTGGAGAAAATAACAAGGCTTGAATCCCATAATGAATAGGATGTCTGCCACAACAACAATGGGAGTGCGGGCCGGCGGAGGAGATTGTGATTTTCAAATTTTTCCAAAAAGGCTCAAAGTGTTCTAAATGGAGCCGCGACCCCATATCCAACCAAATCATGCCACATGTCCTCTCTAAAAATTCAAAGCGGGCCGGCGGAGGAAATTGTTCCAAATTTCTGAATTCCAAAAATCCGTGAAACGTAAAAAGCTCACCCACGGCCGCTCCAATCTCTTTCTGCCACGTGGATGGATCAAATTCAAAGGCACAAAGGAAGATCTAATGGTCTACATTCGAACTAGCAAAGATGTAACCGTTTTAATCATTTTTTCTAAGGAATTTACCACCATAGCCATTTTTCTGTGGATGAAGAATCCAAAATGGTGTGAAATGATGGGATTTGATTGTAACTATTTTCTGGATGCCTTGGGAAGTTGTAACCACTCCTGGCATGCTATTTCATGTGCTCTATGTAATTATTTGTAAGGGTTGGCAATTGAATTTTTGAAGACTGTAAATGATTTTCACGTATAGAGGACAAAAAGATAGTCGTCATTCTTCTATTCTACTTCTTTCTGTAAATTTCTTCCATTTTATTTCATTGTACGAGTTTCCATTTCAGATGTAATAAGAAAAGATGGATTTTATGCCCCTTTGACCGAGGATTTGATTGGTACTTTGTGACCAATGCATTTTTTTGTTTAGTCTTGTAGCTCTGGTTTGTAAATTCATATTCTTTCTTCCATTCAAATGCATGTTATGAAATTTCTAGTCAATGTATGTAGGCTTTTGATTTTCTACCTTCATCATTGATTTCCTTGCCTTCATTCCCACTCCCTTTCCCACTCTCAGACCACTTTTCTGTCCTTGCAAGCAATTGCAGGCTTTTCCATAGGGTCAGTGGAGTGCCCCTATGGATCTCTAGGTTGAAAAACCACCTTTGAATCCACCGATTTTCATGCATAATATGGCAGCTGCACCGTTATAAGTAGAGGGACTTAGATTCCCATAGTGTTGTTTTGGAAACCCACAATTTTCCCTCGAGACAAATTTCCAAGCCAACACATCCGCTAGGGGTCACACTGCTCCTATCACATTCACATCCCGCATACCACCACATCACTCATACATCATTTGCATATCTTGGTTGCACATACTCTTTATTGCTTATTCGACTTACATGTATACTTTGTTTTCCATGCTAGATGGATACTTAGTATGTCAATATCTTTTATACACATATGTGCATTCACTTGGTCTTTTGGAGTTACCGCATATATCTTACAAAATTTTACATGTTGCAATGATGCTTGCATTACCTTTTACCAATCTCACCGAAGATCTTGGGGAATCTACATTTACTACTCTCACACATTCAAGTGTTATTGTTTCATTATTTACTACTTATTTATAGCACACTATAACTACTTTCCATTGATACATACATGCTTTGACATACTCTTTATCTTTTTAAATGTTAACGGGTGCTTTATGTGCAACATTTTATTGTAGGACTATATGCCACCATGGTTATTTGATTTCTTTTTCTTGTCATTGTTTTCCATTGTATGTTATTATTTACGGGCTATATCTTATGTATTTTATGATCATTGTATGCTTTTGGCTGATTTGACCTTGATTTTCTTGCAAAATTGTGAGCAATGTCCCATGTCCGAAACGTACTTTTCGCAATCTATCTTGTTTACACTCTTGTTTGTTACATTATCTTCTAATTGCATACTAGATTTGATTTCACTAACACATACTACTATCCTTCTTTATTTGCATGTGCCTTTGTTTTTACCATGCACATATCCTACCCCCTGCAGGGTATCCTTCTCAACTCATTTTTAGGTCCACTCTTAGGACCGCATACTCCTACATTAGTCACATGCACCCCAAACAAGGGGGCATTCATTGGGAAAATAAATCACCCCTAAAACAGCTCAGAGCTACAATTTAGATATGCACAATATAGAACAAAACAATCATATAGTCACATAATGGCCCAGAATCTGACTTGGGTCCTTAGCAAAAAAAAACATCAACATCCAACATCGAAAGAAGTGCCGGGAACTTGTAACCTCCATTGGGAACCTATGTCGTAGGGGCACACACAGTCACTTTCTCATATTAGCACAAGATACAACACTTCACGATTTACAGCACGTCCTTGAGTTACAACATGCATGCAATCTCCTACAATTAGTTACAATTAGTACATTTAGAACTAATTTGGGACAATAGGAACAAAACATGGACGTACCATCTGTAGTGGTGCTCATTGGGAAGAGTCATGGAAGGAGAGTAACACTAGACCTATCTCCCCGACACTTGTTCATTGGTGTTAGATCATCCAAAAAACTCACACTTGGCATGATATCACCCAAGAAAATCACTCTTGGTACAAGATCATCTAAAAACCTCTCTATCTTGCATTTTCAGGACATCTTTCTAGCATTTACACTCTTTTACATCAAGTGTACACTTTCCTTTTACTACTTTTACACACTTTTACATACTTATGAAATTTTTTCATATACAAGACTTTAGTTGCTCCTTTTCTCTTCTTTTACATGCTCATCCTTATTATGCAACAAGAAGTATCTCTACATTAGCAATTCAAGCACAATAATAGGTACAAAGAAGCAACATACGCTTCACCCCTAGGGTCACTTTCCTTTCCTAATCTTCATGCTTCATTTTACGCTCATTCGACGCTTCACTTATATCTTCAAAGACACTATCACCATCACACTCTATAGGAACAAAAGGTACACATCTTCTAAGTACGTATTCACTCAACAACATAAAGTGGGGGAAAATGTAGACCTAAAATCATGCACTTGGGTACATTTCTAGGTCCTAAAAGCATACTAGCATTTACATGATTCCTAAGGAAGAAAACTAGTAATTGACAACTCTCCTCAACCTACTTCTTTGTCTCTCGTACTTATTTGGCTTCATACATCTGTTACTCTTGTCAACATTTGAGTTTTTATTCTTTCTATGGCTTTGGACACCATCGTGAGGCGCTCCTATCCTCCTAGGTGCTCATGCCCCTCTTTATATTTTCCATACCCGTCTTTGACCCCTTTCACGCTTAATTGCATTTTATTACCTTGGATCAGCCTTCCAGTTGTCAATTATGAAATTTAAACAAGGGAATCATATAAATACATAGTATCCATTTGGCATTCACTCAAGTGATAAGGGACCACATGTACATTAAATAAGAAGTGGAAGTTCATTCTATTTCATATACACATTTACATTATCTATCGAATATATCCCACTATCTAGTGCATCTTGCACAAGGGCTTACTAGAATATTGTATGATGGAAAAGTGACATGTGAGCATGGGATTCTACAAGTAACTATTCCTCACACCCGACCTCCCGAGGTCGTCTTTGAGACAATGGCGGGGATGGAATACACGCGGGGTGTAGATAAGCTAGTTAGGTAATCATATTTATTCAACACGTAATAATGGGATCTACAAATCTAAGGCAAAGAAGGCCCTCCTAACATGAATCGGTGTGATAGATCGTTCGGTGAGGATAGTGATTGAAGGCTCTAATCAATATTGAGCTCTGTCGCGATCCGATCTATGGGTTGTGGAATATGTGGAAGATGACCTATGGGTGTTTCGTATATATCTCCCGTCAAGGTCATGAAAATGGGATGGTTAAATGTGTAGTGGATCTTTTGGTGCTTTATGGACGATTTTCTCGGTCTAGTCTAGAAATCTTTAGCTTGGTTAGTGCTACATTTAATAATGATAGTTGTGTGATGAGTTCTTGTAGGTCTGTTGTTGTTTGGAAGACCTGAATTATGAGATTTTGGTCTATTTCAGTTAATGCTACAACAATATTGGGTTGAGGCACGATTGGCTCAAAAACGTATTCCTTGGGCTCCTAGGTCCCATGATTGTCATACAAGATCAATATAAACCTAACTGAAACAAAATAAACTAATTATGTAAGATATATCTACAACATATATATATATTCCTCTATTTTTGTATTTTTGATAGAATTTTTAATAGAATTGAAAGAGAAACTAATCTAATATATTCAGAAAATGACAACTAATCTAATAACAAAATTAAAACAAGCAAGGTAGCCTGGTGTAGCTACTTGCCTGTGTAGTTGTGAGTTTATCCTAAATAACTAGATAGCTGATTAACTTAATTGAAATATTCTCAATCCTACCTCAGAAGTGAGGAATGAATCATAGTTTCTGAGAAACTATCAATCCCCATAGCTTCCCTGGCAATATCGAAAATGAAACTTAACTAAAATGAAATATTTCACTACTCTATTTGATATGTTTTAACTAGAAATTTGACAGATAAAACCTGGAATTTGTAGAACAGTGGCGAATCCAAGTAGTGTATGACTTTTTCCCCTCGAATGATCTCCTCATTCCTTCGTGTTCACGTGAATCCAGAAGAGCATGTATATGCTAGCATCAACAAAAAAGGTATTTTGAACAATGGTAACTTTGGATATAGACCAAATATAATGCAAGTAGGAGAGGGATAGCGCAAGTGACAGAGCTTGGTGTATGCAATTCCTAGTAGGATTTATTGTGGGAATACAACACAAGTGTACCAAGAGATTCTAGAATCTACCTTTTGTGAAGAACACAACCTGTAACTCTAATGGATTTAATCTACAAATGAAACTACTCTGCTCTAAACTAATTTGTATGAACAACAATGAACAAGACTGGAGCAAGAAGATCGAATGGCTTCTAATAGCAAAGGAAAAACTAGCATGGATGCAAACATGAAAACAAAATGAGTTCTAAGCAAGAAATTCAAAGACTAAACAATGGAAATGAGAAGTTGAGGGGCCATTTGCTTGAAAACAAGTTAGCTATTTATAGATTTCACATTCACCCAAAGGTAATTCCTATTAGAACTCTTTTACCATTAAACAATGAAGAAACACTATTCCAGGAACATAAAACATTAATACCTAAGGCGGTTGAGAAAAGTTGGTGAAATTTGAAAATTTACGCAAGTCACAATTCAAAAGAACATGTTGGAAAATGCGTGAGGGACCGCCGCCCGAGTAGGCTGCAGTAGGGCTGCGATTCTGAGGGTGCCACCCCTGGCAGGTGGTGGTTTTGTCACTTAAGGTCAAAAAGCTTAGAAAACGAAAGGCAGAGGATAAAGCAAAGCACAAGGAACTTGGATAAAACATTTGGGATGCTAACATATACTTCGTGAGCTTCTCTGGATCCCGAACACCTTATGAGGTGACCTGTATCATCATTGGGGTATGTGTAACATCGTTCTGGTGGTACAAGTACCCTACAATTTTGGGTACGTACATATTTCCCCCTGGAGAAGTGTTTTAACCATGAAGAGGCGTAAAACGGTGGGTGCAGTATGGCGGTCCCAAAATGGGAAGCTAGAAATTATACCTGACATGCCTGTGTGTCGAAATGTCACCATCCGAGTTCCCTGCTACCTGTAAAATGGAAAGAGGACTCAAGTGCAGATAGATAAAATAAATCGAAAAATAAATACTAAATTAGTATGAAATGAGGACTTACCATTTGTGCGGGGATAAGAACTTACCTCCGTCGGTGCTCTAAACCTGCGAAAGGGGCATTCAAAATGAGTCAAAACACCATATATATATAAAATGGGCTCATTTTCCTATTCATTTGTGTGTGTCGATTTGATAGTTTTTTGAGCTCTGGGACCCATGGTGATGGTTTTCAATGAGAGTATAGTCGAAACGTTCATATCGAGATAGCGATCATGCCTCATGAGCTAGAACCTCGACCCACGAGATCCCAGGTTAGTTCTTCTTGATTTAACGTTTTTGCACCCAAAATGTTAAAATGATGAAATATTTGTTATGGGGGTTATTTTTAGAAATGTTAGTTTTAAATGTGTCTCTTAGGGGGGATGCCTAATGGGTAGGCTTTTGTTTTAGCTAAAATGGTCAATTTTTTTGCATTTTTAAAGCATTTTTAGGGCATGCGACCCATTTGTAGTCGCGCAGACAGATTGCCGCCGCCTGAGTAGGGGGCGATTCTGAGGACCACCGCCTTTTAAGGTGGTGGTTACGGAACCGCTGCCCTACTCAGGGTGGCGGTCCACTACAGAGTGTTAGAACAACACTATTTTGAGTTTTATTTTACATTTCTAGTATTCCTACTTGCTTTAATGATTTTTTCGATGCAATCTTGACACTAACTTGCTTCTTTTTACGTGTTTTTGGGTGTTTTACAGAAGAAGGAAGAGTACATTAGATGGAGTCGAGAGAGGGAGTGTGATTGGATTCCAACAGTGTTAGATGCACTCTCTCAGGTTGAGCAAGATACTCTCTAGAGGGAAGGTATACTGAGGATTGCATGGGTCCCCCATGTTGACTCTGCCGATCCACATACTATGTGACTTATTTTCTTACTGGGATGTAGATCAGAACACCTTCCGATTTCCAGGTGTTAGGGGTGAGTGGACTATCACCCTAGAGGATGTCTACCACATTTTGGGAGTCCCGATTATTGGGAGGATACTTTCATTTGATACAACAGTATCAAAGCTCAGGTGACTCAATGGGCCACCTATATGGGAGATGTAGTTGTCTCCACTTGGTTTGAAGAAGGGGGTGAAGTTCCATTCTATTCTTGGCTTGCCCATCCCTCGACGATCGTCGGGCAATTATGGGCATCCTTCCTTCAAGATTGATCGGGGACAAGGGAGGGGATACTTTACTCTACTGATGGGCCCCCATCATCACACAGGTTGAGGCACATGGTTAGATTTATGCCTGGGGAGCCGATATACTTGGGACCACCTATCACGACTTGTACAGGGTGGTTCATTTACAGGGATAGTCGTTGAGCCATCTGACCTTAATTATGAGCTGGGTCTATGAGCGCATTATCCCTTATGGGAGAGGTGTAGAGGTGGAGGATCCTGAGGCCGTGAGGGTAGCTAGATGGATAGAGATGATGGTGCTTAGAGCACCCCACCAGCCAGTTGCTTCCCTAACTACTAAGGATATGGAGGCCACACCTTATCAGGCCATGGTGGGGTTGTGGGGCAAGGAGACCTTTACTTTGATTTCTTTCTCTACTACAAGGCAGCTTGTGGACAGGACAAGGAAGGTAGAGACACACCCCTTTGATCGAGTGCCTTAGCAGTTCGGCCTTGCTTACATTGACATGCTTCCCCCAGTGGTGCTAGTGTTCAGATCAGTTCGGGAGGCTAGGGGAGGTCCTAGAGGCCAAGGTTGGACTGTTGTTACTCCTGGCATCCCTATTGCAGCCAGGAGGGTGGTACGTGCTCGAGAGAGAGTCGGTGCTCCTTAGGCACCTTTACTTCGGATTGTTGCCGGTCCTGCCCATAGCAGTGATGACCCCATTGATATAGACTCTGAGTCTGAGGAGTTCACAGGGGGAGAGACGGAGGAGGAGACCGAGGACATGGAGATCAACGAGTCGGGTGGGGAAGAGGATAGCGATCCCGAGTGGCATGACACTCAGGAGATCCTACAGGCCGAGAGGGCAGAGTGCAGAGAGTGTAGAGAGGTTGAATCTAGTCTCAGAGGAGTTAATTTCTCAGGACCTAGGTGGAGAGGATGAGTCCGTGACAAGACACCATGTTATCCCGGATGTAGGAGGGGACACTAGTCAATGACGGTGTCGTGGTAGGTGTGGATCCCAGAGATCCTTCTTGGAGGCCCAGAGATCCGAGTGAGTTGTCACTCTTCTTTTGATGTTTATTTTAGCTAGAATTGCCTTAGTTACTACCTCTCTTTTTGTTCATCCTTGGTTTCACCTTTTGATTATTTTCTAATTTATTTTCTCCTTTGTTTGCAGAGACCGTTGATGAGTGGCGAGACTTGATTTGTTGGGTATGTACTGATACCCTGATGCTCCCCATGGATAAGACTCATGCCGAGCTATCCGCCGATGCAGGGGAGCCTTCAGTAGTCGGGTAGGTATACCGATGTTTTTTTCCCCCATCTGGCATGTGGCCAAGATGGTGACTTCCCTCCATGCCGAGGTAGCTAGGTATAGGGCTGCAGAGCGCTTGATGAGGAGGAGCTACTCTCATAGTGAGGCTATAGCTACTGTTCAAGATCGCGAGCCCTCAGTGCACTCGAGTGCCTGCAAGAGCTTGTGTCCTAGACGTGATCGTGCACCTTCTGAGATTGAGAGGCCACTTGGCTCTTTTTGTAGTGACCTTTGTTGGGTTATTTATACGAGTATTTTTGTACTTTTCAGGGCTCATTGAGCATTTTGACCATGCCTAGTGCATGATGGCATTGTCTATGAAACTGATTTGTATATATATATATATATATATATATATCTTTGGATCTAGACTCTTGTTATCTTGAATTTTGTGACTCATTTTGTAAATGTGTTTTCAGATATTTTTATAATATTTGCTTTTCATGTTTCTATAATGTATGCAATGGACAACAAATGATAGTAAATAGAATGTCTTACTCTATGTGTTTTTGCAATGCTGATATGAGATGATACTAACATATGGTAGTATTGAACTTTTGAACTCTTTGGGAAACGTTTGTAATTCCTTCTTATATTGGAAAAATGTGATGAATGCATAGTGACAAAGAGATGAAATTTCCCCAATCCCAAATCTATGCAACTAATAAGACGTGAGGGCTTAACACCAAGAATTAGGAAGGGCACAAGTTGTGTGAGTTTGATTGAATGGAATGGTGAGAGACAGACAAACAAAGAACAAGAACCAAATTTGGACCTACACACCCACCCTTCTCATAACTACTACTAAGCTTTAGAAGGCCACTTACTTTTCAGTTTATCTAGACTTAGATTCATAAATGGCAACCTAGTTGACAAAATCTGGTTTTGAGGATTTGATCTCTTTAGAATTTGGATGTTTGGATATTTGCTTTCTTTTAACATAATTTGACTTGTGTTTTTAGCATACCAAGATTTGTTAGTTTGTGTAACTGGACCTCCCACACCCTGGCTCACGCTACTAGTAAGAAGCATGGGTTTGTCACCAAAGGCAAGATATAGGCAAGTAAGGGCACTTCTTTCCTTTCCCAACCTCACATCACCGGTAAGAGATGTGGGATTATCACCGAAGGTTGATGGGGCAAAGAAGTGTGTAAAATAAAATATTTTGTTTGCTTGGTGCTTTTGATTTCATTTGATTTTGACATTTCTGATCTATAAATTTGGGACATCCTTTCATTCCAAGAGATTTTAAGAGGGATAGATGTGACACCAAGAAGCTTCTAGAACAAACCGTAGGAAAGGAAAACTTTACCTAGTAGAAAGAAAGAGCAAAGCCAAGTATGTAGGCCTTGGTATGGTTTCTGTCAATATTTGTCTGTCAAAATTGATGAGAATATTTGATGATGTTTGAAGAGATGTGATATGAATATTTTTGCCAATATCTTCAAAAATTTGTAACAGTTTTTTAAGAGTAAGCTCTTGAACTACCATTTTTGTGAAATGGACAGAATGAAGTAGCTAAAAGACTAATGCAATGTAGGTAGCTATAATGTACTAGCAATGAATTTGACATTTTATGCATAAAACCGCTTAAGGTGCAAGGAATTGACAGTTTCACCAAATTCCTCACCTTCTAGTGTGCACAAGAGATACGAACCGTTTCCGTAGTCCTTCACGACTTTGTATGGGCCCAACCATTTGGGCTGGAAATTTCTTCCTTCGCCGGTTTTCTTATCGATCCAGTTGTCTAGTCTTAGAACTAGATCTCCTTCATATATTTCTCGCTCATAGAATTTTTTGTTATATTGCCGGCACATCCGGTCAAGCATAGGCTCTATGCCGTTGTTTGGAGTTTAACCTGGCCTCGTCAAGGCTTTCTAGTTGAGAAAGGCGCGCCTCCTTATAAGCTTCTTCATCCAAGATCCCTTGTAATGAGATGCGGAGACTGGGTATTTCAACCTCAAGTGGGAGAATTGATTCTGCTCTGAATACCAACAAGAAAGGAGTTGCTCATGTTGGTGTTTTTATTGAGGTTCGGTGGGCCCACAAGGCTGGATATAATTTTAAATGACAATCTCGTTTGTTTTCCTTTACTGTTTTGAGGAGAATAGCTTTCAACGTTTTGTTTGTCGCTTCAACCTGGCCATTGGCTTGAGGGTAGTAAAGAGAGGCTGTGTGATGGTTTATCTTGAACTTGCTACATAACTCACGAACCTTGTCATTCTTAAAGGACGTGCCATTATCTGAGATAATGACTTATGGGACACCATACTTGCAGATAATTTGGTTCAAAATGAATTTGGCAATCACCGAACCTGGTACAGTGGTGAGAGGCATGGCCTCCACCCATTTGGTAAAATATTCCGTGGCTATGATTATAAAATTATGGCCATCGGTTGATGAGGGAGAGAATTTCCCTATTAAGTCCATACCCCAAGTGGAGAAGCGCCACGGAGTCACTATTGGTTGCAGTGATTGTCTTTGGAATGTGAATCTCGTGAGAGAATTCTTGACATTTGTGGCACTTATGTATAAATTCCACTGTGTCATGTTTGAGAGTGGGCCAAAAATAGCCCATCCGATGTATTTTGTGAGTGGTGGCGTGACCACCGAAGTGGCCCCCACATATCCCACTGGGATTCATGAAGAATCCTCTTGGATTCTTCTACGTCGACGCATCTTAGAAGCATGCCGTCGAAGGCTCTGTGATAGAGCACTTGGTCTAAAACAACATATTTAGCGGTAATAATGTGCAACCGCCTTCTTTGTTGTGACGTGGCACTTTTCGGTATGTATGGTCCATGATAAAATTGATGATATTAGTATACCAGGACATGTAGAAATGGGGGGTCTAGTTTCGACAAAGTATACACATTCATCGGGAAAGTCTAGATCTACCAGCTTGCCTCCATCTAGTGGATTGTTAGCTAACCAGTCTACAATGATTTGTCCTTTAATAGATTTTTGGTTTACGAATGTTAACTCAAATTCTCCCATTAGGGTTATGAAATGGCCAACCTTTTTAGATAAAGATCCTTGTGTGAGAAATGTTCGTAAATGGTCTGTCTTTACAATGACCCTTGTTTCCTGGTTTAACATGTAATGTCTCAAACGTTTTGTTGTAAAAATTATGGCAAGGAATTCTCTCTCTGCCTGTGTGTAACGTGTTTCATAATCAAGCAACGTTCGGCTAATGAAATAGATCACGCGTTCTCATTTATCATCGTCTTCTTGAGCCAACATGCAGGCCAATGAGACATGAGTGGCTCATGAGTATAGGATCAAAGGGCGGTCTGGCTTGGGAGGCATTAGCATGGGTGGTGATAACAAGAAGTGCTTAACTACTTCGAAGGCCTCGTTGTAATCTCCAGTCCAATCGATACTATAATCTTTCTTGAGTAGATTATTGATTAGATGAATGGAAAATCTTAAATCTGTGATCCAGAGGATCCTCACAAAGAAACACCGATCTAAGATCTTCTCCTAAATTGTTGCATCATTTTTAAAGTGTGGAGAAAAATTATACGACTCCGACGATAGCTTTTTTGGAAATGGAGCTCGTTTGCAAAAGTTATAGCCCGCTGAAATTTTTGGGCAACTGGCGAAATTTGGAGTTTTGTGCAAGTTGGACGTGTGCACACTCGCCAAGTGTTTCGATCATATTGTGACACTTGGACGAATTGTGTGACGTACTAAAAAAATGGGTTTTGGAATGCCGGTCTTGGACACTCGTTCTTGGACAAATGGACCCCGCTATTTACTGGCTGGGGGCCCTCAGCCAGGTTTGACACACTCAATTATGGAGGGGTGCCTTGGCCTCCTTCTCATTTAATCACTAAACCAACTTGTGTATATAAACCTCTATATTTCCTTTTGCACCATGCATGTGGGACATTGGGCTTGTATTATTTAAATTACCCACTTTGCAATTTTCCACGCCATATTTCTCAAACTATTCAACGCATTATCTATTCCACTTTCCACGCATTAGTCTAAACTGTCCAAACTATACATGCATATATTAAGGGATTTGGTGCCTAAAATTAAACAATGCGCCATCCCCAATGTAATGTGCCAAATGTAAAGTGCCCTCCACATAGGCTTAGGCAGCTATTAAGCCACTCAAAACCCGCGCCCACCTACCATATAAAGCCTTGACCATGTTTTAATGCGCCAAATGTGGGATTATAATCCCAAAAGGATAAGCCAAAAGCAAGGGAGGAGAATGGAACTCGGGTGGGCCAAGTAAAATGATAATTTCCCGAGATGGCATGCTAGGAGGTGCATAAACAATATAAAAAGGGTGATATTCTATTTGTATATTCATTCGGGGACTGTGTAGTAATATTGTAATGCTCATATCTTGAGCTAGGAGTGGAGTTTGAAGGAGATGTAAAAAGCAACCCCTATTATTTTCGACAGAGGAAGATCATGTGAGAAGGTCAGAATTTTGTAGAATTCTTTGTACAAAATTATTTTCAAGATTTTAATAGATCGGTCCCATTCAACCGGACCCGGAGACGTAGGCCTCAAGCGCCGAACTCCGTTATCAATTCTTGCGTCACATTGCTAGTGAATCCTCTTCATTTCTTTCAATATTTGCACAGTACTTGCAATTTTTATTCTTTTATTAAAAATACAAAAAGAAATAATGCACAATTTTTACATCGAAAATCAATACAAAGCAAGAAAAATGTGTGTGCACAATTGCTAGTTAAATTTGGTTTTCAGATCAATCTGGGATGAACCTTCAGATTGCATCGAGTTTCCCAAGAAATGACCTGATTCCAGACTCGTCTAAAGGTGGGATCATTTCGAGAACATCCCATATTTTGGTCGGATCAACATCAATCCCTTGTGAGGATATAATGTATCCTAGAAGTTTTCCTCCTGTTACATTGAACACACACTTCTCTGGGTTTAATGTGACACCATACTCAATTAATCATGAGAGGATGATACAAAGCACTTCCGGATGATCACAATGTTTCTTGGCTTTGGCCAATAAGTCATCCACATATGATTCCACAATTTTATGGATAAGATCATGGAATATATAAGTCATTTCCCACTGATACGTAGCGCGGAATTCTTAAGACCAAATGGCATGACAACATAACAATAAGTTCCCCAGGGAGTTATAAATGTGGTTTTGGCTTGATCTTGTTCAGATATTTTAATCTAATTATACCCTGAGAACCCATCCATGAGGGACAACAATTCAAATCTAGTTGTTACATCAATGATAACGTCAATGGATGGTAATGGGAAATCATCCTTGGGACAAGCTTTGTTAATATCCCGAAAGTCTATACAAATGCGTATCTTCCCATTCTTTTTAGGATGGGAACGATATTAGACACCCATTGTGAATAGTCAATGGGCTTGATGAATCCTACTTGGAGAAGTTTTACTACTTCCTCTTTTACCACGAGAGCCAATTTTGGCTTCATTGGTCTTGACTTCTGTTTTATTGGCTTCACATCTAGTTTAGTGACGAGATTATGTACTGCAACTTGTGGTGTGATACCCATCATTTCTTTATAATTAAATGTAAAATCCTTTTGATGTTTTTTGAGGATTTGGGTGTGTATTTCTATTTCTTTTGGAGTTAGCGAGGATCCTAACTTCAAAATTTTTGGTTCTTCCTCCGTTCAAAGTGTTTATGTCAATGATTTCTTCTATAAAAGAAGTGTTACCTTCTTCAAATTCGGGTGGGGTGGAGGTAGTTCCAAGCTTTTCCATTTTCTATCTAGTAGATATCGAGATCCTTACGTAGAGGTGACTCTACCATGGGATTTCCAAAGTAGGAAGAGGAGTGTGGTACTAGGGAAAGATCAACTATGGGGTGAGCAAGGTGTAGCTACGCATAGGAATTTAGATATTCGAGAGTGACTTTATCACTGTTAACATGATGTAAGATAGAAGATTCATTCTCAGTTGTATGTGTTAGAAGAGGGTTTGTTGACATTTTCTTCACCAATGGTTCAGTATGAAGTGATACCTTGAAACTTGTATCTTCCAACTCATTACTTGGGGTAAAACGTGAAGAAGCCGAGGTTGCTATTGAATCGAGAAGGTTATGTTCTCGTGGGATTGCCTCAATGGATATGAAGTCGAACCCTTTGCTTAGATCTAATACCGTTGTTTTATAGAGCTGTAAGTGCTCAGCTCTAGTCTCATATACTTTAGAGACTTGGTTTGCAACTAATTGCGAGTCTCCTAACACTCTAATGTTATAAACACCGATCCTTTTGGCTATGATGATGCCAAAGAGGAGGGATTCGTACTCAACACCGTTGTTTGTACATTCAAAGTTTAATTTAAAATAAAAAGGTAGGAGCTTTCCCTCGGGAGAAGTAAAGATCACACCCGCCTTTGACTCCATAGCAACATTTAGCTCCATCGAAGTGGAGAGTCCAATATTTACTAGGAAAAATGGATGCTTTGGGACATTCTTTTTAGGTCTGCTTTTCTTGTTTGATTACATTTCTACCATGCAAAGTTCCCTCCTTTGGAAGAGAACCAAATCCTAGGGTACATCCCATACTTGTGGAATCAAATGGTAAGAAAATTGGTATATCTTGTTCTAGTAACTTGAAAATTTTGCAGTAGTTCCTAATGACACTGTTTCTACAACGTTAGCTTCATCCTTGAGGGCTGGGATGCTCTTGACTAGGTTCGTAATTTCTAGTTACATTGTAGGTATTACTTTTTCTTCTGTTTTGAGTCGATTGGTTTGTTAAGTTGATTTGTTGGGAGTTCAAACTCAGAGTGAATGCCTGGTCTTTTCTTCAGAGTTTGCTAGGTGTATGTCGAATGGTTTTGGGTCACCTTTTGCTACGAATATCTTTCCTAGGTGTTAGAATCTTATTTCCTGGAATAACGTAGAAGGGATTTCTTTCATGCGATGTATCCATGGTCAACCGAGGATCATATTATAGTTGGTTTCTCGATCTATGATATAAAAATCAGTGAGGATTTTCTTGGGTCCTAAGGTGACTGGTAGTATTATAGTCCCAATTGAAGTAGCTTTCATTCTGTCATAACCTCTTAGCGTATTTCTTGTTGTGGAACAGTTTGTTTCTCCATATCCTAGCTTTTGAAGAAAAGAGAAGGGGAAAATGTTAACTGCTGCCCCATCATCAACCATTATGTGTTTAACGTAATTATTGTAAACCCACACCTGTAAATACAAGGCCGGATCACCTCTACAAGTAATTTTAGCATCTGTTGGCATTTTGTTTATGTAGAATATAAACTTAGTATCCCTATTTGGCTGCCCTAGAGGGTGGATATCGAAGTCTATATGGTTTACTTGTGTTTCGGGAGGTGGAGTGATGTTAATTAAATGACCTAGACCTAGTGCTTCTAAAAGAGCAGCCCTATGGGTAGGAGAATTTTCAATAAGTCCAAAAAGGAGATGTGAGAGAAGGTCTTTGTTAAGTCATTAATTAAATCATAAGCACCTATGGGTTTTACCAACATTTGTTGAATGTTATCTAGCTCTAGTGGATAGATTGGATTTGGTTGAGAAGAATATTCTCGTGCTCTTGTTATGGCTTCTATGTGTAGCTCAATATCTAACTCCACTAGACCAACTATCTTGGTTCGTGGCTGATTTCCTAATTACGGCACGACAGGTGGATTTAGTGAAGTTGAGGCTTCATGATCGTTATTTCCTGTCATTACACTTTTGTTCATCCCATTTGGATTTAACTTATTATTGTTATTGTGATTTGGAAGTGGATCATTGAAGATCTTAAGAGGTGTGTTTTGAGGGGAAACTGCCCCTGTGAAAGTATTTGGCATAGGTGTCACAAAATCTGTTAAGAACATATCTATGAAGAGTTGTCTTTGTTCTTCTGGAAAACGTTGCATGAACTTATTGTAATCATGGCAAGTCCTAGTGTCATGGCCTCAAATTTTGTGGAAACCACAATACGAGTTGGGATTATAACTCCTAGGTTGTTGGTTTGGCACGTGTTGTGGTCCAAAACTCTGATTAAACTATTGACTATTAGGATTAAAGTTTTATGTTTGTTGCCTTTGGTTTTGGTTTTGATATCCAGTTGAGTTTTGACTTGGACCCTATGTCTAGATCTGCCGTTGTTGTTGTTGTTGTCGTTGGGGACGATTAAAATCCACCGCGTTGATTGTTGGGGTAAAATTGTTGTTTCATTGATTGTTAACTGGTGGTGGAACATTTACAATGTTTTCTTTTTAGTTTGGTCAATCACTCCATCTGTTGTCACTCCGCGGTTTTTGTTAAGGATTTTAGGTCCTTGATTGGCGTTTGTGGTAGTAGGATAAGTCATAGTGTTTTGGTTGGGGATGATTAACCTCCCATTTGTTCCATATGTCTTGTGATCACTATCTATTGCAACTTGATCTATTCGGAGAGCACTCTTGAGCACTTCATCATAAGTTCTTAGTGGGAACTTCTGGAATTCTTCCTTTATCTCTCTATTGAGAGAATGAAGGAATAAATCACATAGTTCCATCTGATCCATGTTTGGAGTGCTTGCTGAAGAATAGAGGACTGTACGCCATCTTTGGATGAAATGAGCAACAGATTCATTGTGTTCTTTTTGATATGCAAGAATTCTCTGATTCTGTTCTCAACAATTTGTTCATGTTGAATGCCTTGATGAAACGAAACGAGTTGTTTAAATGAATGTATTGAGGCTTCAGGTATTCTGTAATACCAATCAAGGGTGATACCCTCTAAATTTTTGGGGAATATTTTAGCAACAACTCCATCCCAAGGGAGCAGTTCTCGAATGGCTGTGGCATAGGCCTTAATATGTGCATTTGGGTCTCCCTCTCCTTTGTACTTGGGTAGATCAGGGAGAGGTCTTGGAAGCATGATGCTTCGTATAGTGAAGTCTAAAGGTTCTTTCAAATATTCTGAATAAGTCCCTATCGCATAGGTTTCAACCATAGATGGTGTTTCTTTGAGGGTGGAGGTGGATGGGTTGTTGATATGGCATAGCATATATATTTGCAGGGGCATAAGGAAATCCCTATGTTTGAGAAAACATACCGGGAGAAGAGAACATATCTCCTTGTGGTGATTTGGAATACATGTTTAAGTATGGAGGAGCATTGCTTAGGAATGGGTTGTTTTGTACTAAACCGGGAGGTATTATATTCTCAACCGGAGCGGCATTAGAAAACATGGTTCTAGTTGGCGTTTGTTGTAAGTACTGAGGGGGCATACCCAATGTGCCTGTTCCTGTGAGGAGGTCTACTTGGCTGGGATGATGTGGAGGATTAGAAGTTCCTTGCATGAACTGTGGATTTTGATTTGCTTGAGAAAGTTTTAACCCTCTAACCTTCTTAACTAAGGCTGAGATGACTTCATTTGGTGAAGACACGATATTTTGTCTTAGTGGTGTTTGTTGTATATCTTGAGGTTGTATAGGCATATGTTACCCTGTTATGAATTGATCGGTGCCCTGCCAAGTTTCACCGAGGGCACTTCCTATAGGTGGAGGAATGGGGGTGTTTTCTTGGAATGAGACCTCGGGTTGTGTTTGCAAACCTCCTATAGGCGGGTACATATTTTGAGAGCGTTGTTCACTCCTAGCATAATGTGCTAAGTATTCATCATCTAAAAATAGATATGGATCTGACTATCTACTAATTTGTGGTCTAAGCAACACCCGAGGAGATGAACCAGATTCTCTAGTGAGCATCATGTTGTTTGAGTCCAAGGCTCTGGTTGTTGTGTTTGAGTGAGCTAATCCAACTCCTCTATTTGGAAAGAAGAACTATATCTAGTCCTTTGGGGCGGAGTTTATGTTGAAAATCGGTTATTTGAATAGTTTTCACCCCATCTTTGAGAGAGCGAGGGTGATGGTTGTCTATTTAATTGATCGTAGTATGCTTCAAGACCTAGGAGAGGTCTGCCATATGCATTGTATCCCGACATATTCGGGGTATATGAATACCCGTAGAATAATGGGAAAGAGCGAAGGTGGATGAAAGAAAAGAAAACAAAAAGAGGAATATTAGTTTGATTCACATCAGAAGGTTGCGTGTTCGATTCACGTCATGTTCACCAATTTTGTTGGTGAAGCTGATGTGAAGGCTAATTAGGTGGAAAAGATGAAAAGTATACTAATTAGAAGAACAAGTAGAAATAAGACTCCAAACTAGAAGGTAGGAAGTTCACGTCGGGTTCACCAATTTTGTACGATGGAAAAGTGACATGCGAGCATGGGAATCTACAAGTAACTCTTCCTCGCACCCGACCTCCCAAGGTCATGCCGAGACAATCGGTGGGGATGGAATACATGCGGGGGTGCAGATAAGCTAGTTAGGTAATCTTATGTCTTCAACACGTAATAATGGGATTTGTGAATCTAAGGCAAAGAAGGCCCTCCTAACCTGAACCGGTGTGATAGATCATTCAACAAGGATAGCTGCTCGAAGGCTCCAATCAATATCGAGCTCTACCGTGATCCGATCTATGGGTTGTGGAATACGTGGAAGATGACCTATGGGTGTTTCATATATATCTCCTGTCAAGGTCATGAAAATGGAATGGTTAAATGTGTAGTGGATCTTTTGGTGCTTTATGAATTATTTTCTAGTCTAGTATAGAAATATTTAGCTTGGTTAGCTGCTACGTTTAATAATGATAGTTGTGTGATGATTTCTTGTAGGTCTGCTATTGTTCGGAAGACCTGAATTATGAGATTTTGGTCTATGTCAGTTAATGCTACAACAAGATTGGGTTGAGGCACGATTGGCTCAAAAACGTATTCCCTGGGCTCCCTAGGTCCCGTGATTGTCATACAAGATCAATATAAACCTAACTGAAACAAAATAAACTAATTATGCAAGATATATCTACAACATATATATATATATATATATATTCCTCTATTTTTGTATTTTTGATAGAATTTTTAATAGAATTGAAAGAGAAACTAATCTAATATATTCAGAAAATGACAACTAATCTAATAACAAAATTAAAACAAGCAAGGTAGCCCAATGTAGCTACTTGCCTGCGATTGTGAGTTTATCCTAAATAACTAGATAGCTGATTAACTTAATTGAAAGATTCTCAATCCTACCTCAGAAGTGAGGAATGAATCATAGTTTATGAGAAACTATCAATCCCCACAGCTTCCCTGGCAATATAAAAATGAAACT
Source organism: Taxus wallichiana var. yunnanensis (assembly GCA_018340775.1). Lineage (NCBI taxonomy): Eukaryota > Viridiplantae > Streptophyta > Pinopsida > Cupressales > Taxaceae > Taxus > Taxus wallichiana. The sequence continues at coordinate 526,479,902 of CM031234.1, forward strand.
TAAGCGAAATGAAATATTTCACTACTCTATTTGATATGTTTTAACTAGAACTTTGACAGATAAAACCTAGAATTTGCAGAACAATGGCGAATCTAGTAGTGTATGATTTTGTCCCCTCAGAATGATCTCCTCGTTCCTTCGTGTTCACGTGAATCCAGAAGAGTGTGTATATGCTAGCATCAACAGAAAAAGGTAATTTGAACAATGGCATCTTTGGATATAGACCAAATATAATGTGAGTAGGAGAGGGATAGCACAAGTGACAGAGCTTGGCGTATGCAATTCCTAGTGGGATTTATTACGGGAATATAACACAAGTGTACCGAGAGATTCTAGAATCTACCTTCTGTGAAGAACACAACCTGCAACTCTAATGGATTTAATCTACAAATGACACTACTCTGCTCTAAACTAATTTGTATGAACAACAATGAACAAGACTGGAGCAAGAAGATCGAATGGCTTCTAATAGCAAAGGAAAAACTAGCATGGATGTAAACATGAAAACAAAATGAGTTCTAAGCAAGAAATTCAAAGACTAAACAATGGAAATGAGAAGTTGAGGGGCCATTTTCTTGAAAACAAGTTGGCTATTTATAGATTTCACATTCACCCAAAGGTAATTCCTATTAGAACTCTTTTACCATTAAACAATGAAGAAACACTATTCCAGGGAACATAAAACATTAATACAAGCTAAGGCGGTTGAGAAAAGCTGGTGAAAGTTGAAAAATACACAAGTCGTGATCAAAAGAACGTGTTGGAAAATGTGTGAAGGACCGCCGTCCTGAGTAGGGTGGTAGTTACAGGATCGCCACCCCGGCACGACGGCACATTTCGTCATTGAAGGTCAAAAATCTTAGAAAAAGAAAGGTAGAGGATAAAGCGAAGCACAAGGAACTTCGATAAAGAATTTGGGATGCTAACATATACTTTGTGAGCTTCTCTTGATCCCGAACACCTTGCGAGGTTCCCTGTATCATCATTGGGGTATGTGTAACATCATTCCGACAGTACAGTACCCTACAATTTTGGGTACGTACGGACACCATTCTTACACACACTAACAAGAACTACATGGAATATGATATGTAATGCAATACTTGGTTGTTATTTCACTCTGTTGGGTGACCTTTGGGGTCACTCCGATTTCCCATATTGCATATTTTTTTTAGATTTGATGTGGGTTTTTGGGTTTTGTAGGTGAACTTCTATTTTATGGGTTACAGATACCCTTGGCTATCAAGGATCAACATATAGAAAATCAATAGTGAATATTTTTGACACTTTTATGACACTCGTAAATATCAAGTTCGACCTTTTCATGATCCACGGGCACCTAGTAGTAGTGGTCTTTGGCACCTGGCGCCCTCGCCTAGTCCAGCACCCATGTCTAGCTCTGTCCTTTAGTTGCAGAATTTATCCTGAGAATTTATGACATAGTTCACTTCATGTTTAATAGTTTTCCCAATTGAGAACACTTCGAGGATCAAGCGTAAATAAGCTAAGTTATTCTTTATATATCTCTTGCTTAGGGTTTGATATTTACTTTCTTTATTGTTTGTGTCACATTGTACTTTAACAACTATATATCATAGTTTACATCAATTACTCTACAATAAGGTTTAATAAAAATTATTTTTCTAAATCACTCGAGATAAGCTAGAGTGAGGAGGTTGGGATAGAGATTATTTGGTAGCTCGTTGAGCTAGGAGAGAGATTGAGGATCTACAATAGATGCCTAGGGGCAAGCATGGGTAAAGAAGAACATGGCATGGAGGAGGAAACAAGAAGTTGGTTTTGGATCATAACAAAAATCCAGGACATAATTTAATGCAAAAACCAAACACCAAAACAAAAAACACATAAATATATGTAGAATAAGCTTTTCTCCAAATTTAGTCAGAACTAGCCAAATCTAGCAAGAAAAATCCTAACACCCCAAACACCAAAGTAAACCAAAAAGTGGAAAAATCCAAACAAGGATTAACCCAGATTAGCATAAATCAATAAATGATTAATAAAACTTGCACAAGAAGCAATTAAAAATTGAAACCGGAAGTAATTAGTAACAATCAATAATGATTATATGTTTACTAATAACGTATATCCGATACCATGTGAGAGTGAACCATGAGGATCTAACAGGGCCTATGCACATCAAGACCATTTCACACAAACGTAATTAAAAAATTTGGTCCAAGTAATCAATAAGAATTAACCATACAACAAGATTCATGCATAAGGGAAATTCAATATAGCATTCTCATAGATAAAAAAGAAGGACATAAAGGGAGTGTTCGTAACTCCCATGCGTGGACCATTCATACTCCTATGATAGATTAAGGAGTTACAATGCTAGGAATAACATAGAACTCCCATATGACTATGACACATATGATAGTATGACATATCTATGATGTAATATTCCATATTTCATATAATCCCAAGTCTATGAAACAACCCAAAGATCATTGATTTCGATGATTGAACCTTGAAGTATGCTTATTTTTCTCGGTTTGAAAACCCCAAGCGTGTGACACAACTTGAGAGCATTTTTTTATCTTGGTTTACAAAAATAAGGATCCAAGGATACTTTCTTGACTCAAAATACATGTTACTTCCTCATGCATCTTTGAACTCCTTCAACTTCCAACATATGGTCATGTTTTATAGTTATCAATTAGTAATTTTCTCAGACTTCTATACCCTAGAAAGGATCCAAGGATACTTTCTTGACTCAAAATACATGTTACTTCCTCATGCATCTTTGAACTTCTTCAACCTCCAACATATGGTCATGTTTTTTACGCTTATCAATTAGTGATTTTCTCAAACTTCTATACCCTAGGATCCTGAAACAGAGCATCTAACTATGAGTAGGGTTTCTTGAAATGTTTTCTCTCTTTTACTTGTCATAAGGTTTCTCCAAGGTTTTATCTCTTCCTTAGACCTTATTCCACCATTACATCCCATTTGCATGCTCTTACCATTGTGAAGGTTCATAAACAACAGGCATTCAATGAAAGGACTGTTTTCTACAATCTAAAGCTTACCTCATTGTCTTAGTTTGCTCTAGATGGTATTCAATGTCCTTATGATATCTTTACACTAATTTCATGCCTTTTACAAACCTACAAAGTTATCATATCTTGAACAATCATTCAACACAAGTAGGATCCAATCAAAAATCCTTATCATTTACTTTTAATAAAACCAAATGCATGTACACACTTAGTTTTCAAGAAGCCATTATTGATAGCATCATGAATTATAAGCCTCTCAAGCTATAGAGCTCTGCTACACCCTTATTATCTCCTTGCTTCGATTTCTCCATCTTACTATTTGAATACTTATCTTCTTAACACAAGAGAAAGTAATTACAAGAGTTAACTCTAAGTAACTAACCATGATATAGATAACCATAGTTCTTACTATCCTACATCAATTGTTTCAGCACCTTATTTATCCCTCATGAGACCTACAAGAGTCTTCTACCACATGTCATGTCATTACATACACCCTTGTACCTTTTTAACCAAGCATTGAAACTTCAAATTTAAACACACCCAATTGGGATGGAACTCAAAAATGACTCATTTATCACACAAGGAGAGTCTTGAAAGACTAAGGAGGAGTTAAAAACACATATCTAGACCTTTATAACCCTATTCACCCCTTCTTATGTAAAATTACAAAAATGATGTTTTCAAAGTGATGCTCCTACATCACATGTTGTCATATCAATTGCACGTATTTGAAAATTACAAAGGATTGTTGCATGGTTTTGAAATAATCCAACTTAAATTTAGTTAATTTCGTTGATTTAGTGTTTTGGTTTAAATTTACATTTATAAAAGAAAACATTTTCTAAATATTTAGATTTATATAAATTAACATTAAATGTAAGTCCATAAAAAAACACTACAATAAAGGAACTCACAAAATAAAAACTCAATTATATTAAATTTCCTCGAAAGTACTAAAGCTCTTCAATGAAAAGACACCACAAATTTCAAAGAGTCTCCTAAAAACTTTAGATCATTTCTTGAACGTGGAGCTAAATAAGAATTTTAGCGAATGTAAGAGAGTATGAAAGCATTGCATGGTTATATAATCTTATCATTTGATGGGTCTTGACTACAAAGAACACGAGCTTTGAAAATAATCATATGGATATCATGGCAACTACAGCCATTTGGATTGAAGGAAACTTAAAAGTAAGAGAAAAACACACCAAAAATTTATATATGTATTCGACCTAGCAGTTTTTATTAAAATCCATTTAGATTTGTCACTACAAATTAAATCTAAACATGGCAAAGAGGGCTCTCAAACCAGAAAATTAAAAATCAATTTGTAGGAGGATGAGGTATATTTCTATAGTTGGACAGGGGTTGTTGCATATACATGTTTCCTTTGACCTTCGCTACTTTGTAATGCTTCCACTTTTATCCTTGAAATAGGTCATGTGTATACATCTACAAAACAAAATCTGTGATCTACATCATGCACGAAAGCCATTAGAGCCCCTTTATAGTTCGTGACCTTCAAACTCTTCAAACAGGCAAATAATGATGTCCACAACAAGATAAGGGAAGCCATTAGAGCCCCTCTATAGCTCTTGACCTTCAAGCTCTTCAAACACATAAACAATGTTTTACTGCAGCAAGATAAGGGAAGCCATTAGAGCCCCTCTATAGCCCATGACATTCAAACACTTCAACCATGTAAACAATGATGTCTCTGCAACAAGATAAGGGAAGCTATTTGAACCCCTCTATAAGTCTAGAGAAACACAAGGATCGTTTAGACACCTTCATTATATCTCAACAACCAAACTATAAAGAGTTTTAGAAAATAAAATACTTTATTTGAGAATGTATAAGAAATTAAGGAGTTATATGGAGAAAAATGGTCTCATAGGATAAATTTAAATTGGGTGGTAGTTTTTTTTTTTTTTTTTTTTTTTTTTTAGGGTTTTATAAATAAAAATAGCAAGTTAAATTATTTTTTAAAATAATTTTATGGTAAACATTCGTTCACTTAATAAAATAATCTAAATAATTTTTTTAGTAAATGTTTTCAAGGTCTAGCTCCCGTTAAACAAGGACAAAAACTCTTCTAAGATTTAAAAATAACGTTTTATTAGTTTAATAAATTTTAAACCTGCAACGAGACCACTTACAATTGTGAAACTAATAATTGGATGTCATCTTTGGAATGGCGAGAGTAATTTGGTCGAAATTCTACGCAATATTTTCCTAGACCTCTTATAAGTAATTTTAGGAGCGTTGAATAAAAATTCGAAACCTTTGTTTAGACGTCCCACCCAAAGTGGCTCATTTGTTACATTTTTTATCGTTTGCTTGGAAAATGATAAGTAAGACTCGAGGTATCCAAGTGCACATTTTCATGTTATTTTTCAACATTACATTCTTATTTATTCGGAGTGTATCGTGTTTTTAGGTATTATTAATTAGTAATTGCATTTATTTAGGGGATATAAATAGTAACTACCATAAGGAGGTGTCAAAGAAATAAAATTTGGAGTGAATGTAAGACATTATAAGAAGAAGAGCGGTGTGACACATGTAGTGAACAACATGGTTCGAACAAGGAGAAAAGACTCTACATAAAACAAGAGAGCAAAGCAATGCCGCCAAGTATTCTCGTAATTGAATGATAATGTATGATAGTAAAAATGAAGCGCTCATGTTTGACACTTGGTAGTTGCATTTGGTGTAGGAGACAAATCACTCCCATAGACATAGGGCAATAAGATTTGTTCTAGATTCAAAACATGTCTTGAGTGATGTGGAGAATGAGAGTAAGAAAATTTTTCCTCTACCACCAAGTGAGAATTTGACACATACATCCGGATTGTTAAATATCCCTACTTAGACAACTCTTGGAGTTTTCAAGAACTTTCATCTGTGTTGACTACCTCACTTTATTAGTAATCCTATGTGAAGCAATATGAAGAAATATGTTGGCACTATTGTTGGAAATAAGGTGTCTCAACCTTGTTTGGTTTATTCATTTAAGATTTTCCTATAGTTGTTTCACATTGTCGGTGCTCTAAAAATAGAAATATGAGTTGTCAAAAGATTCCCATATGATAGTATATCATGGAAGGGCTATTTTTAGAGATATTATGATAGATTTTATGACATCTTTAAGGGTCAAAAATAGGGGAGAATATTGTGGACGTGGGAGCCTAATTTTAGACCGAAATCTTGCTCTTTAATGCAATCCACCTCATGAGAGGTTTTGCACATGGTTTTGTAAACCATAGATGGTTTCTTGTATAACTAGAGGTCTATAAATTGAAGGCTTGGAGAAGCAATTTGTGTGGTGAGTTTTGCAAGTATTGTAATGTTGGAATCCTCCTAGAATTGTTTATGGTGATACTCCTATAAGAAACTTGCTTTGCAAGTGTATGTAATCTTGTTATTAGATTTTAAATACATTGAGTGGGCTTTTGGAGTGTGGGGTTTTTTTATTCGAAAGGATTTTCCCCACGTATATCTGGTGTTTGTGTTAATTGTTTATTTTCTTGTTATGAATGTGTTGCTAGAATTTTTGTAACTATTTTATTAAGTTTAAAGTTTTGCATAATATCTCTCCTCAAGATTAGCGTAGGAAGTTGTTCCGCTACTCTAATTTCCTAACAAGTGGTATCAGAGCCTGATCACCTTTGGTTTCAGTTGTGGGTTGTTGGGTTTTTTTGCTAATCTAGGTTTGAGTGGGAGCTTGTGCAGAGGATACTTTGTTATCTGGTTGCAAATATTTTTCAAATGGAGAGCACATCTGGGAGGATTGAGGTAGAGAAGTTTTCTGGCACAAACTTTGAAATGTGGAAGCTGAAGATGGAAGATCTATTGATTGATTAGGATCTATGGGATGCGGTGGATGAGAAGGTCCATAGGCCTATGGATCCAATTTTGGCTGCAACATATGATGTAATGGATAGAAAAGATAAAGGTCTTATTAGACTATGTCTTGCAGATTCAATCCTGATAAATATCCATGAAGAATCCACTTCAGAGAAGCTTTGGAAAAAGTTAGGTGAGATATACCAAGCTAAGTCTCTAGTAAATAAGATTTTCTTGAGGAAGAAGTTGTATTCCTTGAGAATGGAAGAAGGTGGACAAATATCTAAGCATCTGGAAACATTCAATACGTTGGTGACTCAGTTGAGCTCGGTTGGGGTTAAGATGGATGAAGAAGAAAGGTGCCAAACTATGTTGGTTTCGTTGCAGACTCATGGGACAACCTAGTCATGGCCATTGGGAGCACTTCAGTCACTCTGAAGATGGAGGATGTTGTTGGTTCTCTACTCTTCGAAGAGATGAGAAGGAAGGTCTCTCTGAATGCCAAAGAGGATTTGAGTGTTTGAGGAAGAAAAAAATAATGAGGCAAAGATGAGAATAAGAATGGTCGTTTCAAGAATAAGGGGAGATCAAAATCCCTTGGTAAGTCCAAGGTGATATGCTGGAACTGTGGCAAATCTGGACACTTCCAAAGGGAATGCAAAGAAGAAAAGAAAAAGAAAAAGAAGAAGCATGATTTTGATTCTGAGTCCGAAAAGGAAGATGGAGATGCCTTTATTACAGCTTTGGCCACTCGTGCAGGTGATAATGCATGGTTGATAGACTCAGGTGCATCTTTCCACATGAATCCTAACAAAAAATGGTTTAATAAGTATGAAAACTATGATGGTGGTAAGGTGTATTTGGGTGATAATTCTTTCCTTGAAATTGTTGGTCGTGGTAGTATTCAAGTGAATTTTTCTGATGGTAGAATTAGAAGATTTGATGGTGTCTTGCATATCCCAGGACTAGCAAGAAATTTATTATCTGTTAGCAAGCTAATAGATGCGGGTGTGCATGTACAATTTTTCAAGTAGGTGTGAAAATGGTGAGAGGTGTTATGGTGATAGCAAGAGGAAGTAGATTGGGTACATTGTACCAACTTGATGCATGCACGGTTGAGTGCAATAACACTTCGAGATAAAACTAAGCTAGTAACTATTTCGCTGAAAAAGGAGAGGGTTTCCTCCTCTGTGGATGGTCGTGGCTTTTGGGTACCCAAGGGTGCTTTGTCTACCGAATCAAAATTACCTGTAGAGAAGACCATGTTATGGCACCAAAGGCTTGGCCACATTGGAGAGAAGGGTTTAAAAGCCCTGAAAAATAAGAACCTCATTGAGGGGTTGAATGATTGCAATATGGAGTTTGATTTCTGTGAGCATTGTATTTATGGAAAACAAAACCATGTTCATTTTTACTCGTCTACTCATAAGTCTTCATGTATCTTAGATCTAATCCATTTGGATGTATTTGGTCCTGTTAAGGTTGCTTCTATTGCTAAATCAGTTTATTATGTTACTTTCATTGATGATTTTAGTAGGAGAACATGGGTATATTTTTTAAAGAGTAAATCTGAAGTTTTTAGTCATTTCAAGGAATTTAAGGCTATGGTTGAAACTCAAACTAGGAAGAAAATTAAGTGTTTGAGATTTGATAATGGTGGTGAGTATTGTTCTATAGACTTTGAGATTTTGTATAGATTGCGGGATTAAAAGACAAAAGACAACTTTGTATTCTTCGGAGCAGAATGGAGTTGCAGAAAGAATGAATAAAATGTTGATGGAGAAGGCTAGGAGCATGTTGATTGGAGCTGGTCTAGAAAAGAGGTTTTGGGCTGAAGATGTTACCACTTCTTGTTATTTGATAAATAGATCTCCTACATCAGTGTTTGTTGATAAAACGCCAATGAAGGTGTGGTCGGGGAAAAATCCTTCAATTAGACATCTGAGAGTTTTGGTCTGCACGAGGCATATGCACATGTGCCTAAGGAGAAAAGAAAAAAGTTTGATTCTAAGACTGTCAAATGTATCTTCATTGGCTATGGCTATGGTGTGAAAGGATACAAGTTTTGGGACCTCACAGACAAAAGGTAATACACTCGAGAAGTGTTATTTTTAGAGAGATTAAATCTTTCCCTGTTATTTTTCAGCCAGAACAAGATAAAGAAAATGAACACAAAAAGGATGTGGTTCAACTTCCTTCTACACCTGAGAAAATTGAATCGAGACCCCAAAATATCAAGAAGTTAAGGAGAGCTCACCAAGATCTGAATATTTAGAAGAGGAATAAGAGGAGGAAGAAGTGGAAGAATCTCCACCTTAGCTTGTTTGAAGGTCTATAAGGCAAAGGCAACCACCTGAAAGGTATGGGTATTCTCCTAATGATTGGAAGTGTATATTTTCTTTGAGTACTAACATTGATGAACTGAGATCTGTACAAGAGGATTTGGGTATGAATGATGTAAAGTCTTGGAAAATAGCCATGGATGAAGAGATGAAAACCCTTAAAAAGAATGATAAATGGGACCTTGTACCATTGCTCGAAGGTCGAAACTTCTTTGGATGTAAATGGGTGTTTAAGAAAAAGATTGGTTCGGGGATGGAAATGTTGAAAAGTATAAGGCACAGTTGGTTGCGAAGGGTTACTCTCAAGTTATGGGTATTGATTATGGTAAGATATTCTCTCCTGTTTCTAAAATGACATCCATTCGGTTTTTATTATCTATTGTAGTAGCTTATGACCTAGAGGTTGAACAAATGGATGTGAAAACTGCTTTCCTTCATGGTGATTTGGAGGAAGAAATCTATATGACATTGTCGAGCACTACATGGTGAAAGGTAAACGCAAGATGGTTTGTAAGTTAAATAAATCCATGTATGGCCTTAAACAAATTCCTAGGATGTGGTACCAAAAATTTGATTCATATGTGTTTTTTTGGGGTTTGTGCGGTCTAAATCGATCACCTTTGTATATATGTTAAATCGATGGTGATTGTTTCTGGTAATTACTTTATATGATGATGATTTGTTTTTTATTGGGAAAGGAAAAGGTTTGATTGCAGAATTGAAATCTCAGCTCTCTGCGAAATTTGAAATGAAAGATCTTGGTGCAGCAAAACACATACTTGGGATGGAGATTAGAAGAGATAGTGAGAACAAATATTTATGGCTTGGCCAGCGTAAATATGTTTGTTCTATTTTGCAAAGGTTCAACATGCGTGATTGTAAACCACTTTGTGTTCTTGTTATTTTGGGAACGAAGATCTTTATTTCACAATTTCCTTCATCCCTATTGGAGATGGAAGACATGAGCAGAGCTCTTTACTAGAGTGTAGTTGGAATCTTAATATATGCTATGGTTTGTACAAGACCAGACATTGCCCAAGTAGTGGGAGTTCTTTCTTGTTTTATGTCTAATCCTAGAAGAGTGCATTGGAATGCAATTAAGAGGGTCTTCAGATATTTTTGGGGTACATCAGAGTACTCTATATGTTTTCATGGCAAATGAGATCAACATTCCCTAGGTATTCATAGTTTTATGGATTGATTGGGCCGATGATGTCGATAGCGAGAAGATCCACCAAAGGCATATGTGTTTACTCTTAATGGTGGTGTAATTAGTTGGATGAGAAAGCGACAGGATGTGGTCACTTTTTCCACTACTGAGGTAGAGTACATGGCAGCTACTCATGCCTGTAAAGAAGCCATTTGGCTGAAGTGTTTGTGTTCTAGATATTGAATTGAAACAAGGTATAGTTACAATGTATTGTGACAATCAGAGTGTAATATGCCTTGCGAAGAACCTGAATTTTCATGCCAGGACCAAACACATTGATGTTTAGTATCACTTCGTGAGAGATATGGTCGAGGATGGAAGGGTGAAGCTGGAAAAGGTAGAGACAGTTGTGAATGTTGCAGATGCATTAACTAAGCCCGTGAGCACAACAAAATTTAGGTGGTGTTCGAGTCTATGGGCCTCTCGGCCTCTAGCAGCTTGATCCATGATGGTATATGCACGACGGAAAAGTGACACGTGAGCGTGGGAATCTACAAGTAACTTTTCCTCGCACCCGACCTCCCGAGGTCGTCTTTGAGACAAATGTAGGTGGGTATGGAATATGTATGGGATGCGAAAAACTAGTTAGGAAATCTAATGTCTTCAATACGCACTAGTGGAATTTGCGAATCTAAGGCAAAGAAGGCCCTTCTAACCTGAACTGGTGTGATAGATTGATCGGCAAGGATGACTGCTCGAAGGCTCCAATCAATATCGAGCTCTAGCGTGATTCGATCTATAGGTTGTGGAATACGTGGAAAATGACCCGGGATAGTTTCGTGTATTTCTCCAGACAGGGTCATATGGTGGATAGTAAAATAGTTGCCTTTATGGACGATTCTCTGGCCTAGTCCAGAATTCCCTAGCTCTATTAGCTGTTGTATCTAGCAAGGATAATTGTTCGATGATAATAGGCGGAAGTGGAGTAGACCGGAATACTAGTATGCATAGGCCAGTGTCTATGTCTAGTTCTAGCTGTGGATTCGTTAGGATGCGGGATTTGTGGGTCACAACCGTAGATTCTTAGTTGTTGTGGACCTGTTATGGTCATGCATGAAATCAAGTCCTAATCCCTAATATCCAGTAATCGTATGCTTTCTCAGCTTCTATATTTAGGATCAATAACTGTGTGATTTTTCTCGTAATACCTGCGCAGCGTTCGTGCAACACGGATTCTTAGGCCGGTATCTATATCTAGAAGAGTGTCTCCCGCATCTGGCTGTGGGACCAAAGGATCACAACCAAAGGTTTGTTCTCTTTCGAACCCTTCTACAGTCATATGAATGTTACCTAGGGTAATCTGTAGTTCGGTTGATTCGACCAAAACGTGTGTGCTTGGTCGTCTTCTATGTTTAATCCGTTCAACTGGGAATTGATTTGTTGCAAGCTTACCGTTGTTCGGAAGACTTGAATCCTAAGATTTTGATCTATATCGATTATTGCGCGATGATGAGATTGGGTTGAGGCACGATTGGCTCGAATACGTATTCCCTGGGCTCTCTAGGTCCCGTGATTGTCATGCAATAGTAACAAAGCAAATTAACTGTAACAAAATGAAATTTAACTATGTTGAATATATCTATATATGTTTTTCTATTTTTTTGTGTTTTCTGATGAACTTTACGAATTTAAGAAAGCAACTATTTAAAATATCTAGAAATGACAACTAAAATAATCAATTTAAAACAAACAAAATAACCGAGTGTAGCTATTTGTCTGTGCAATTTGTAGATCTATTCTAAACAATAAAATAGCTTATCTAATCTATTTGCAAGATTCTCGATCCTACCTCAGAAGTGAGGAGTGAATCATAGTTTCTCAGAAACTATCAATCCCCACAACTTCCCTAGCAATATCGAGAATAGAATTTACTGAAATAAAGTAATTAACTACTCTATTTGATATGATTCTAACTAGAAATTTGAAAGCTAGAACCTAGATTCTGCAGAACAGTGGCGAATCCGATGGTGTGTGTGATCTTGTCCCCTCAGTGTGATCTCCTCGTTCCTTCATGTTCACGTGGATCCAGAAAAGCGTGTAATGCTAGCATCAACAGAAGTAGATATTGGGATAAAGGCAGCTCAGAATACACACCGAATACAATGCGAGTAGGAGAGGGATAGCACAAGAGTACAGAGCTTGGCTTATGCAATTCCTAGCGGGATCTATTGCGAGTCATGCAACATAAAGCATCCAGAACCTGAAACTATCCTGTTTGAGGAGAAAAACCTACAACTTTAATGGCTTCCTAAGCTATTCTACTCCAATGGATTGGATGAAATAACAACACTGCTTGCACAAGATGGATATGTGGCTTACCAACAATAAAACAATGCTAACTAAGCATGTAACGAACTAAACTATGAATCCTAAGAAAAATAAAAGACTGAACTACGAAAATGAGAAAATGAGAGGAAGAGAGACGGGGCATTTTCTTGAGCACAAGCCATCTATTTATAGCATTTGCATTTACCCAAGGTAAAAACCAAATAGAACTCTTAAACTATAAACAATGGCAAAACACTATTCCAGGGAACCAGAATCATAAATGCAAGCTTATGGCGGTGAAAGAAAGCTGGTAAAACGTTGAATTTACGTGAGTCGTGTTAAAAGAGCTTTCTGGAAAATGCGTAAAGGACCGCCGCTCTGAGCAGGGCGGCGGTTACAGGACCGCCGCCCTATTCAGGGCGGCGGTCACGAGACCGCCGCCCAGGCAGGGTGGCGGTTTCGTCACTGAAGAGTGAAAGGCTAAGAAAAGAGGGGAAAAGGGAAAAACAAAGCACGCGGGGGTTAAGCGGGTCATGTGAGATGTTAACGCCCACTCGGAGAGCTTTTTCGGATCCCGAACACCTTGCGAGGAGACCTATATCATCATTGGGGCATGTGTCACGTTGTTCGGCGAAGATAAGTATCTTTCCTTGGCCCTTGTAAGGTATTCAAAAATGGAATATTGTTGAAAATAAGGTGTATCAACCTTGTTTGGTTTATTCATTTAAGATTTTCCTACAACGGTTTCACATTGTCGATTGCTCTAAAAATAGAAATATGAGTTGTCAAAATATTCCCATATGATAGTATATCATGGAAGGGCTATTTTTAGAGATATTATGACAGATTTTATGACATCTTTAAGGGTCAAAAATAGGGGAGAATATTGTGGACGTGGGAGCCTAATTTTAGACTGAAATCTTGCTCTTTAATGCAATCCACCTCATGAGAGGTTTTGCACATGGTTTTGTAAACCATAGATGGTTTCTGTATAACCGGAGGTCTTTAAATTGAAGGCTTGGAGAAGCAATTTGTGTGGTGAGTTTTGCAAGTCCTGTAATGTTGGAATCCTCCTAGAATTGTTTTTGGTGATACTCTGTAAGAAACTTGCTTTGCAAGTGTATGTAATCTTGTTATTAGATTTGAAATACATTGAGTGGGCTTTTGGAGTGTGGGGTTTTTTTTTTAAAAAGGATTTTCCCCACGTATATCTGGTGTTTGTGTTAATTGTTTATTTTCTTGTTATGAATGTGTTGCTAGAATTTTTGTAACTATTTTATTAAGTTTAAAGTTTTGCATAATATCTCTCCTCAAGATTAGCGTAGGAAGTTGTTCCGCTACTCTAATTTCCTAACAACTATAACAAGATGCATCGTGTAATGTTAAATGAGGGATCACATAAACAAACATTTCCAAAATAAATTTGCACTTGCATCTCCTCCGATAAAACTTGCAACTCATTTACAATTGCTAATATAAACACTCACTAACCCATAAATATACATAAAGAAAAATACATTCTATTAAAAATATTAGAATACTTTAATAATTTTTTCCTTGTTTCCAAATTACAAAGGCAAACCTCTTATTATCTTGTCGTAGCTTGAGGTTATATAGGCATAAAAAAAAAAATATCTTTATTTTAGGAAGCAAATAACACGAATCCAAGTGGCATTTCATATGCTTAGTATATTGTTTGTCAAAAATATTTATTTATTTGATTTTTCTAAAAACAATGATTTGATTTTTGATTGGCTAAAATATTTTCATAGCCATTTTAGAATTTCTATATTACAAAATCAGAAATTTTGAAATATTTTGCTTTCAAATAGTTTAAACATGAATAAAAATATGGGCACCCAACATTGAATGCTGCAATTAACAATAGGGACAAGTGGCATTTAATGCACTCACGGAAGGGATTTTAATAAATGTCTAGATCATTTAAAAATCCCCAATTTCTAAGAAGTTAAATCCTCGATGTCCTTTTACTACTCTTCTCATGTGCTTATAACTTCATCCTTACTTGCTTACCTCCTTAATATTATTGGTTTTAAAACTACACTTAAAATCTTCGCATTTTTAAATATTTCCACGTTGTTTTCTTTTATTAATGCGGGGTTGAATCTTTTCAATCTCTGAATTTCCTTGTCATATTGTATAGGCATCTACAATATGTTTAGGTTTTAACGCATTGCCTCCATATGGTGCATATGTTGCTTGTGAAAACCTCTTTTCTATGAATTTTTCTTTGCTCAAGACACCTATATTTTTTTAATATTTTTTTATAAACAAATTAAAAACATATTCTCTCTTGATGCACAGGGGTAGATCTGATTTCCTCTATTTTTTATTCAATTCTAGCATTCTTTGTTCTTTGTGTTGGAAGGAGTAGCTTCTGGTGTTATTTGTGGTTTCTGTTTCATGGTTGAAGATGACTGAAATCTTGGAGACCTCTTAGATGTAGATGGAGGTGTAGCTTGTGCTATAACTTGTGGTGCATGTCCAAGATTCAAAGAAGATACAATACCTTATTGCTCAATGCTTTCATCTGCCATATCATCATGAGGAATAGTTTCTGCTACATTGATTTTTTTCTCAATACTTCCATCCCATGCCTCATTTTCAACAAACTGTACATCTCTACTGATTATGACCTTTCTAGTAACTGGATTAAACAACTTGTAAGCTTTTGTATTATTTGAATATCCAACAAATATGAACTTTTCTCTATTGTTGTCTAACTTCTCCTTAGCTCATCAGAACATGTGTGTATGCCACACAACCAAAAATTCTAAAATGAGAAACACTTTGTGTTTCCTCTTAGTCCAAGCTTGTTGAGGAACCATATTTCGAACAATTTTCGTTGGACACCTATTTATGATGTAAACAACAGTTGCTACTGCTTCTTCCCAATACTCATTTAAAAGATGCTTTTCCTTCATCATACTTCTCGCCATCTCCATGATGGTTCTATTATTTCTCTCTACCACACCGTTCTATTGTGGTGTATACCTGGAAGTAAACTGCTTGTGTATACCATGATATTTGTAAAAATTCAGAAAAGCATTGGAAACATACTCACCTCCTCTGTCTGTCCTCAAAACTTTGATGTAGTACCCACTTTGCTTTTCCACTAAAGCCTTGAACTGCTGAAATATATCAAAAGCATCTTATTTGTGTCTCAAAAAGTACACCCATGTCTTCCTTGTATAGTCATAAATGAATTTCATAAAATATGAAAAACCTCCAATAGAATTTGTTTGCATTGGTCCACATAAATTTGAGTGAAAAATTTCAAGTGGTGCACTTGTTCTTCTTGTTTTTCCAATTGGGAAAGATTCTCTGTGTTGCTTCCCTAAGATATAACCTTCACAAAATTTATTTGGTTTCTGAATCAAAGGCAAACCTTTCACCATATTTTTTCTGTGTAATAAATTCAAACCACCAAAGTCTAAATGACTAAACCTAAGATTCCATAACCACGATTCATCTTTTTCAACTGACTGAAAAGATGATTCAATCTCCTTAGCTCCAGACTGATCTGTAGTATGATCTCTGGATGTGGCTGGTATAATCTTCAAAGGAAACATTTTGTTGCTTGTCATCTTCACTTTAGCAATCACCTGTGTACTTGGAGCTTTATCCACGATCACACATTTGTTATCTTCAATGTAAACTTTGTATCCCTTTTGTACCAATTGACCAATGCTCATAAGATTGTGCTTCAAACCTGAAATGTGATTACTATAACCAAAATCCAAATACCACACATCACTAGGACTCTCTTGGGATAGATTACACTCAATAGACGATGCTTCAAAAATATTTGTGCATGCAATAAACATGGACCTTGGAGTAGAGCTCCCAACCTGATTTTTGATTCTCGCTTGTTTACGATCATACCGATTTTTCTTGCATTCAAAAGCATAGTGCCCATATTTCTTGCAATAGTGACACTGAACATGCGATTTATCTTGTCTCTGACTTGAAAAATGATTATGATTATTCTCTTGACTATTTCCTCTTCCACTTGAGTTTGATGGACCGTTGTTACGTCCTCTAGATGAACTTCTTCCTCTTCCTCTTCCACGATTTCTTGATACCTATGATAAAAAAGCTTGATCTACAACTGCATGCGATCTATTAAACATCTGTTCATGATTTATTAGTGATGCATGCAACTCATCAATTGAAAACTGACTTAGATCCTTAGTTTCTTCAATAGCAACTACTAAAGGATAAAATTTTGCAGGCAAACTTCTAAGTAATTTTTCAATAATTCTTTTGTCCTCAATATTTTCACCATGAGATTTAATTTGATTGACCAAACCAACTATAAAAGTAAAGAATGATTCTACGGAATCTGAATCTTTCATTGACATATTTTCAAAATCTCTACGAAGTAATTGTAGCTTGGCGATTTTACTTTCTCTTTACCTTGATACGCAACTTGGAGAGTTTCCCACGTAATTTGTGCTTTATTGGCTGCTGCCACTCTGGGTAAGATGCTTTCATACATGGCTTGATGAATGAATAAAAGAGATTTTCCATCTTTCTTTCTTAATTCCTTCAAAGTGTCTTTCTCTTCTGTGAGAGTGTGTTATATGCTGCTGCATTTGCGGGCTCTGTGTACCCATTCTCTACAATTTCCCACACATCCTGGGATTTGAATAGTGCCTTCATGGTTAATGACCAATACTCGTAATTCTTTCCTGTAAATTGTGGTGTCTGCAAACCAGATATAGAAGCCATAACCTGTTGTCAATTAGAAACCTGCTGAAAAATCCACGCTCTAATACCAATTTGTAGAAATTAGGCACATAAAATAACAACTAACAAAAATAAAATAAAGAATTGCAAATAAAATAGATTATTGCAAACTCAGATCAACACTTTTGTGCATATATTTCTCCTTCCTTCTCAGAGCTTCGGCTCAATACAAACTCTCTGAATGTGTTTGATATGAAAACACTTACAATTGTAAATGGCTTCATTTAACAATAAAACACTCAACTCTCCTAAAAAAAGAACTAAAAATCACATGCTTTTGTGCAATACAAAGCTTTTGATTTATTTGTTTTAATAGCTTTTCCTAAAGCTAGGAATCTAAAACTAAATCATCTAATATTAAAAGAATGTAAAAGACAAACTCCTTTTTACTTTTCTAAGGGCAAAATTACTCTTTTTCTAACATTTAATATTACAGGTTTTAAAACTACACTTAAAATCTTCGCATTTTTAAATATTTCCACGTTGTTTTCTTTTATTAATGCAGGTTTGAATATTTTCAATCTCTGATTTTCCTTGTTATATTGTATAGGCATCTACAATATGTTGCAGGTTTTAACGCATTGCCTCCATATGGTGCATATGTTGCTTGTGAAAACCTTGTCTTTTCTCTGAATTTTTCTTTGCTCTAGACGCCTGTATTTTTTTTATATTTTTATAAACAAATTAAAAACATATTCTCTCTTGGTGCAAAGGTGTAGATCTGATTTCTTCTACTCTTTATTCAATTCCTGCATGGTTGGGGCTATCAGTAATTCCTTTCAAAATAGGCGAGACTCCAAGCAGAAGATAGTCCAACTTATGGAAAGTAACCACACCATTTGAAGCATTTTGCAGTGTCTCTGTAGATATTTTTGCACACCAACCGTTCACTTTCCTTTGGTGGGAAACCTCTTTCTCAGTTGCTGTCATAATTTTGATTTCCGCACATTTTGGAGACATGCCATTTGATTGTTTTTGCAACATCTAACACTTTCTCACAGTGACTTGGTTCCTATAGAATCTTCAGTGCTATGATTGGAGGATAAAAAGATGGCATGCATATCTAAGAGAGGCTCGTATGGAAGCATTGTACTCTCCTCCTTGGAAGCAAAAACTCCTTCCCACCACTTTGCTTTTCCATTTTGCCACCAACCGCTTCAGCATTACCACGCAATGGTCCTTTGACTAACTTTATCAGTATCATGTTTTTAAAGCTTTGCAACTTACTTAGTGGAACATACCTAGGACTGGGCAAATCCTGAAATTTCAGTAGGACATGGCATATCAATCCAGTTATCCACCCAAGAATCGTCAGGGTGATATTGTCTCAAGATGCAGATTTCAGCCAGCATATGATATATAGATTGTATACACTCACAATCATTACAGAAAAAATGCATGATCGGAATTTTAAGCCTTCCAAAGTTCAACACAAGGAAACAATATATCCTTAGGTTTTCGGTTTTGAATATCTCAAATTTTACTTTACACCATCTGGTATAAGTAACAATATGCATGAAATTAAACAAAAAAATAGATAATAGAAAGGAGATTTGTGCCACGAAAACGATATAAAACGTTATAGATGTTAGTTTCTTGACAACCTGCATAGTCATTGCGTGATGATAGCTAATTGTAACATATAAAATTGCATCTTCTTCCACAACTAAATTTCACACTCTACCAGATTGGCGAAAAAAACACTGCCAGCTATTGTCACTCCTTACAATTCTCTTCTCCAGTTTGCCTGCTTCGGCAGGATATGCCATTCATGACTTTGTTTATAAAGGACTTCTTCTACAAACTAAAAATTATCTCCAAATATCTAATATTATTAAAGATATTTCTAGATATTTTGATATGTGAAGGAGATTAAATTCATGGTGCAACAATTAATATAGTTGAAACATATTTCTAACATTGGGACCCCCATATGGATTCTATAGTACTACACTTTTCTTGGAGCACTCCCATAGCCTTGCCCGCTATGGAAACGGCCTCCCAAATCTTTTCCTCTTCAAACTGAACCGCCCAATCTCTGCAACTCTTCAAAAGCACATCAGGTAATCGAAGCAAGCAATTACTAATTACATCAGCCAAGGAGCTGTACAAGTCATCCACCAATTCATTTACATTGGCATGACTGCGACTCAGAATCAGTTCACACACTCTGTAAGTGCTGTAAATGGCTGGTATTGCGCTCCAATCCTTTGAATCCTGTGACTCATATAAGTACTCCACACCCGCTTCTTCTCCCTCACCTCCATCACTTTCATCTTGTCTAGTGGCGGCTACCATCAAGAGCTTCTGCACCTTGAGTTGCTTCTCAGCTTCTATCAGCAGCTTTTTAATGGCTTCACGACCAGTATTTACATCAGCTGTGTGGGATTTATCTAGAGAATGTACAACTTGCCGGTAGTTCGAGGAGCCTTTGGAATTCATTGTAGGCAGCAACACTTACTCTATCAGATTCGATATCAATGACTTGAAGCATGTCCATGGTATTGGGGTGTTGAGGATCAGAGCTTTCAACAAAAGTCATCAGGTCCAAAGCTTGTCGGTACGCATCCATAGCTTTTGCCAGGGCATCCAGACCCTTGTGCACAGGCAAGAGTATTATGATTATATTCAGCAATGAGAGTGCTGTCATCCTCATGCAATTTTCATCCAGACCAGGAAAATGGTCCGTAACAATCGGCAACCCTTTGAGTTGATCCACATTAAACCTTCGACCACCGTAGGATTCCCGGTGAAACTGGGTTGTAACCAGTGTGATCAGATCTTCGCAGTTGCACCCTTTCTTTTGCTTTCATTAAAGTGAGTCTTTACTTGCTTCATCGATTTCTCATTGGCTACCCACAGAGATGCTGGATTTTCGCCAGGTAAGCACACTTGCTCCAGCTCTTCCCTATATTTCAGAAATTCTTCATTCCCTTGAAGTGAATCTATTTCATGAGATGAGTAGGATAATGTTGGAAATATGCATGTGATGCATATTTAATTCCAACTATAGCTTTTTAGGAAAGCTAATTTTAGCTTTAGTCTTGCTTTAGTTTGCTTTAGTTAAGTTAGCTTTATCTTATTTTTATCATTAGATTTAATTCAAATAAATCTGTTTTAAATCATGCATAGCATGCAACTGTTTTAAAGCATGAGTTTAAATTTAGAATGCTCAGTTGAAGAGCTGTTAGTGGGTGAGTTATTCTATTTAAATAACAGCAATTGTAATTGCTTTGTATGCACACACAAAGGTGTGAAATTTGCACAAGGAAGGATGTGCATTGAAAGCACACAGCTGCACGCACAGCTTGATTGTAAAGAGCTGAAGCTCTGAGTATGATGAAGCTTTTATTAATGGAGATTATGCACAGCAGTGCTGGTTCGAATATTCATATGTTTATGCAAGTTATTTAAGTATTCTGTTTATTTCTTTTATCTTGTTTGTTGTATAAGACTGCAGATTTTCTACAAATTGGTATCAGAGCAAGGTTATTCCAGCAGCTTATTAAATTGGTAGCAAGCTATGGCTTCTACATCCGGTATGCAGACACCGCAATTTAATGGAAAGAATTATGAATACTGGTCGTTGACCATGAAGGCGCTATTCAGATCTCAAGACGTGTGGGAGATCGTTGAAGATGGGTACACAGAGCCCGCAAATGCAAAGCAACATATATTGCACTTTCTCAAGCAGAAAGATACTTTGAAGGAGTTACGAAAGAAGGATGGCAAAGCTCTTTTCTATATTCATCAGGCAATGCATGAAAGCATTCTTCCAAGAGTGGCAGCAGCCAGTCAAGCAAAGACCGCATGGGATACATTTACAAGTTGCATATCAAGGTAAGGAGAAAGTAAAACCGCTAAGCTACAAGCAATTGCTTCAGTAGAGATTTTGAGAATTTATCAATGAAAGATTCAGATTTCGTAGAATCGTTTTTACTTATGTAGTTGGCTTAGTTAATCAAATCAAATCTCATGGTGAGACTCTTGAGGATGAAGGATTATTGAAAAATTGCTTAGAAGTTTGCTCTACTATTTAAATTTGATCCTTTAGTTGTTGCTATTGAAGAAACTAAGGATCCGAGTCGGCTTTCTATTGATGAGTTGCATGCATCACTAATCAATCATGAACAGAGGATGAATAGATAACATGCAAGTGTAGATCAAAGCTTTTGATCTCAGATAAACAGTAGTCGTGGCAAAAGAAGAGGAAGTTTCAGCCCAAGAGGCAGAGGAAGAAGTCCATGCAGAGGACGTGGCAGCAGTTCATCATACTCAAGTGGAAGAGGACATAATCAAGAACAGAGTTATGGTCAGAGACAAGATAAGTCTCATGTTCAGTGTCATTATTGCAAGAAGTATGGGCACTATGCTTATGATTGCAAGAAAAAGCAATATGATCAAGAGAGACAAAATCAAAATCAGGTTGGAAGTTCTATTTCTAAACCTATGTTTATTTGTGATGCACAAGGATTGCTGAAGCAATACCTTCTTTATCCCCTATTGAATGTAATTTGTCAAAAGAGAGTCCATGTGATGTATGGTATTTAGATTCAGTTGCAGAATCACATGATGTAATCTAGATTTGTTTTCTAGTTTGGATGATTCAGTTAAGAGTGATGTAACTCTTGGAAATAACAATATTGTGTCTGTGAAAGGAAAAGGCACGGTTAGTATTCTAACAAGACAGGGGGAGCAAACAAGTATGCAAGATGTTTACTATGTTGCAGGTTTGAAACATAACCTTATGAGTATTGGACAACTGGTACAGAAAGGATACCGAGTCTATATGGAAGACAATGAGTGCGTGATTGTGGACAAAGCTCCTAGCACTCAGTTGATTGCAAAAGTGAAGATGAGCAGCAATAGGATGTTTCCATTGATTTTGAAACCTGGAAAGAAGAAGAAATCAGATCTGTTTGCAGCAAAGTCATGTGTTAAGCCAAATCCGTCTTTTGTTGAGTCATGCACTCAAACAGATGAGTCCTGCGCTAATGAAAATCAAGTCTGCACTGAAGGAACACAATCAGCTTTTCATTCAGTTATGAAGGATGAAACATGGCTTTGGCATCTAAGGTATGGACATTTGAATTTTGGAGGTTTGAATTTATTATATAGAAAAAATATGGTTAAAGGTTTGCCATTGATTCAGAAACCTGAAAGGGTATGTGAAGGTTGTATTTTGGGAAAGCAACACAGAGATTCATTTCCAGTTGGCAAAACAGCAAGAGCAAGTGCACCACTTGAGATTGTACATTCAGATTTATGTGGACCTATGCAGACAGCTTCTATTGGAGGTTGTATTTATTTTATGACATTCATTGATGATTACACAAGGAAGACATGGGTTTATTTCCTGAGAAATAAATCAAATGCCTTTGATACATTTCAGCAGTTCAAGGCATTAGTGGAGAAGCAAAGTGGATACTACATCAAAGTTCTCTTTAACGGACAGAGGAGGTGAGTATGTTTCTAATGAGTTTATGAATTTTTGCAGATATCATGGTATACACAAGCAGTTTACTACCAGGTATACACCACAACAGAACGGTGTGGCAGAGAGGAAAAATAGAACCATCATGGAGATGGCGAGAAGCATGTCAAGGCAAAACATCTTCCAAATGAGTATCAAAGTAAAGAAGCAACTTCTGTTTATATTTTGAACAGGTGTCCAACGAAACTTGTTAGGAACATGGTTCCTCAACAAGCATGGACTAATAGGAAACACAGTGTTTCACATTTCAGAGTTTTTGGTTGTGTAGCATATGCACATGTACCTGATGAACTAAGGAAGAAGTTAGACAACAAAGGAGAAAAATGTATTTTTGTTGGGTATTCAGAGAATACAAAAGCATACAAGTTGTACAATCCAGTCACTGGAAAGGTTGTGATCAGCAGGGATGTACAGTTTATTGAGAATGAAGCATGGGATGGAAGTATAGAGAAAATAGTGAGTATAGCAACATCTATTCCACATGATGATATGACAGATGAAACTTTAGAGCAACAAGCTATTGTATCTACAAATCTTGGACATGCACCACAAGTCAGAAGCACAAGCTACACCTCCATCTACAGTCAGGAGGTCACCAAGATTTCAGCCATCTTCAGCCATGCAAGAGACACCACAGGGAACACCAGAAGCTACTCCATCACCAAAAAGTAGTCCTGCATCAAATGCTCCTACGCAGCGGAAAACAAGAAGTCTAAGTGAGATTTATAATGTTGATACAACTAATTCATTTTCAGTTTTTGCATTATTTTCTCAAGCTGCAGATCCAGTATATTACGAAGAGGCTATAAAGAATGAAGTTTGGGAAAAAGCCATGGATGATGAGATTGATGCTATAGAGAAGAATCAAACGTGGGAGCTAATGGATCTTCCAAAAGGAAAGGACGTGATAGGAGTCAAGTGGGTCTACAAGACAAAATACAATGCTGATGGAAAAGTACAGAAGCACAAAGCAAGGCTGGTTGCAAGAGGTTTTACGCAGCAATATGGAGTTGACTACAACGAAACATTTGCACCAGTAGCACGTTTGGATACGGTAAGAATGGTTTTAGCAATTGCAGCTCAAAACCAATGGCCTATTTATCAGATGGATGTTAAATCAGCATTCTTAAATGGATTCCTTGAAGAGGAAGTTTATGTAAATCAGCCAGAAGGTTATGAGATTGAAGGTCATGAAGGAAAAGTATACAGATTGAAGAAAGCACTCTATGGTCTCAAGCAAGCACCTAGAGCTTGGTACAGCAGAATAGATTCTTATTTGATTGAGAATGGTTTCAGTAGGAGCAGCAGTGAGCCTACCTTATACACCAAGATAAATGAGCAAGGTAAAATTTTAATTGTTTGTTTATATGTAGATGATTTGATCATTACTGGAAATCTATCTACAGAGTCATTCAAATCAGCCATGAAGAAGGAGTTTGAGATGACAGATCTTGGTCTTATGCATTACTTTTTGGGTATTGAAGTTCAACAATCAGAAGGTGAAGTTTTTATCTCACAAGCAAAGTATGCAAGTGACGTTTTGAAAAGGTTTAACATGTTGAATTGTAAGCCAGCACCAACACCAGTTGCCGTAGGTTTGAAGTTGAGCAAAGAGGATGAAGGATCATTTGTGGATCCAACATTGTTTAAAAAGTTGGTTGGAAGTCTTATGTATTTGACGGCCACAAGGCCTGATATCATGTATGGTGTAAGCCTCATATCAAGGTTCATGGAATCTCCAAAAGATTCACATTGGCAAGCTGGAAAAAGAATTTTGAGGTATGTACGTGGAACAAGAAATCATGGAATTCTTTATTCAAGTTCAAATGAGTTCAAACTCATTGGTTATACAGATAGTGACAATGCTGGAAGTATAGATGATCGGAAAAGCACATCCGGCTATACTTTTCACTTTGGAACAGGAGTGGTTTCATGGGCATCAAAGAAGCAGCCCATTGTCACGTTATCTTCAGCAGAAGCAGAGTATGTAGCAGCAACAGGAGCAGCATGTCAAGCTGTTTGGATGAGAAGAGTGTTGACAGATTTACAACAGAAACAAGTGGAAGCTACATGATTTTTGTGACAACAACTCAGCCATAGCGTTGTCCAAAAATCATGTTTTTCATAAGAGGAGCAAGCATATTGATACGAGGTATCATTTCATCAGGGAGCTGGTAAACAACAAGGAAATTCATCTTGAATTTTGTAGATCTAAAGATCAGTTTGCAGACATTTTTACAAAAGCTTTAGCAAAAGAAGTTTTTGAATATTTGAGAGATTGTTTGGGAGTATGTGATCCTGCACATGGCAGATCTGAAAAAGCAAACACAACTCTAGAAGAGTGAAAGCTACAGTTTGAAATTAAGGGGGAGTGTTGGAAATATGCATGTGATGCATATTTAATTCCAACTATAGCTTTTTAGGAAAGCTAATTTTAGCTTTAGTCTTGCTTTAGTTTGCTTTAGTTAAGTTAGCTTTATCTTATTTTTATCATTAGATTTAATTCAAATAAATCTGTTTTAAATCATGCATAGCATGCAACTGTTTTAAAGCATGAGTTTAAATTTAGAATGCTCAGTTGAAGAGCTGTTAGTGGGTGAGTTATTCTATTTAAATAACAGCAATTGTAATTGCTTTGTATGCACACACAAAGGTGTGAAATTTGCACAAGGAAGGATGTGCATTGAAAGCACACAGCTGCACGCACAGCTTGATTGTAAAGAGCTGAAGCTCTGAGTATGATGAAGCTTTTATTAATGGAGATTATGCACAGCAGTGCTGGTTCGAATATTCATCTGTTTATGCAAGTTATTTAAGTATTCTCGTTTATTTCTTTTATCTTGTTTGTTGTATAAGACTGCAGATTTTCTACAGATAAGAATTTGTCACTTCCCACTAAATACATGCGAACAAACTTGAAACGGAACAACAGCTCGGAGATAAACAAACAACATTTTGAAGCGAGATAATTGAAATTTGCAGGGGCCAAAGCAAATAGAATAAGTTATGTAAGCTCATAGTAGTAGCCATGCGAAGCACCACCCCGCGTGATATCCCATGATCTTTAGACAGCTCCCTGCAAACGCCATTTTTGTAAGTTATACATTTGTATCAGCTCTACTATACTCCTAATCCAATAATCCTCCACAAAACATCTTCTCGCATTGTAACGGATTCTTCTCTTGCACAAAAACCTTGGAAAGTAGGTTACCGCCGTGAACCATCTCCTTAAGATGATGATTCCTCCTATTAAAATGAAGAACCAATGAAGAAACAATTACGCACGCCTTAAACAATCCAATCCATCATAACGCTCATAAAAATCCCGGATGTGTATATTATTTGCTTAACAACCAAAAATAGGAGGAGAATTGCGACAACCAACCCTATTTCTTGAACTCAATCATCGACCTTGCTATCACATGTTGAGGTGACAAATAAAAGCCAAGAACCATGATCTCACTATTTCCCTTTCGAATTTCTGCCATGAGTTCTCAAATTCTTCCTCCTTTTTCCGTTGAATTGCAGAAATTTTACGATTGAGCATACCACGAATTGTTTTACCGGCTAAAATTGCGGATAATCGAAAATAAAATCATGTAATACAATTATTAGATTGACAACCATTCCTCTTTGGTGGATCAAGATCCTATTATTCATTTTTGTTCAGTAACAAGATAGCTTTAGTTAGAATATGGATAGGAACGCATTAATGAATTCAGTTTTGTGAGAATGCTATAAATCCATGTATGCCCATTGAGGCTAAACACACAAGAAAAATAGAGTTGTAAGAGGAAGAGCTGTGCTGATTGTAATTTCCAGATTTGAACAATAAGAGAATCGATACCGTTGCTCCGTGGATGTTTCCCTCTTGAGGGTTTTACCACGTAAATCTGTGTTTATGGTTTGTCTTTTTTTGGCTATTTAATTTCGTTTACTCGCTTTATATTTTGTTGTGCTTAATCTTTTCGTGGCTATATAAGTTTCCAATAAGTGGTATCAGAGCAAGGTTGGAGGGAGGCCACGAGGGGCGAGATTGAAGGGCGAATTCATTCGCTGCGTTGAAGCGTGCGTGATGGCAAAGACACAGAGTGCTAAATTCGAGATCGAGAAATTTGACGGTAGCAATAACTTCGAGTTATGGAAGGTCAAGATGCGGGATATATCTGTGTGTGCAGGGTGTTGTGAAGGCGCTCGCAGGAAAGGCAAAGAAACCCGCGAGTATGGAAGATGATGACTGGGACGAGATGGAAACTCGTGCTCTCAGTGCTATTCGCCTATGTTTGGCCGACGATGTATTATTCAACATCGTGTCTGAAACAACAACAGCAGGACTCTGGACAAAACTAGAAAGCTTGTATATGACTAAATCCTTGACGAATAGAATCCTCCTGAAGCGTCAGCTGTATACCTTGCGTATGAAGGAAGGTATGACAATTTCGAACATTTAAATACTTTTAATACTCTTATTTGTAAATTGGACAGCACGGGTGACAAAATTTCGAATGAAGATAAGACGGTAACATTATTAAGTTCTTTGCCTGAATCTTGGGATCATTTTGTAACCTCTATTAGTTTTAGTTCTAAAGAGGTCATTAACTTTGATGTTGTTGTTGGAGCTATGATATCTGAGGAAACTCGAAAGAGATCTTCTTTGGAAACTTCGACAATAGAAGTTATGATGGCCAGAGGCAAAACTACTGAGAGGGGACAGCATTCGAAGGGCCCAGCTAGATCCAAGTCAAAGGGCAAAAAGAGCAAGTTGAAGTGTTGGTTCTGTAACAAATCAGGACACCTCAAGAAAGATTGCTGGAAACGTAAAGAGGCATCTAAGGAGGAGGACTCTACAAAGGAGGCTAACATAGCCGAGAAGGACTCAGGCATGGTTGATGAGGTATTATCTACATCTATTGTCTCACAGTACCATTATGACTGGTTAATTGATTCTGGGGCATCCCATCACATGTGTCTGCATAGGAATTGGTATTCTACATATCAATCTATTGATGATGGGGTAGTTTACATGGGTAATGATGTTACATGTAAAACTGTTGGGATAGGGAGTATCAGAATTAAAATGTATGATGGGATTGTTAGAACACTGACAGATGTGAGACATGTGCCTGACTTGAGAAAGAATCTGATATCTTTGGGAGTTCTGGATTCTAGTGGACATAAGGGTTCAGTTCAAGGTGGAGTTTTGAAGATATCAAAAGGTATCTTGATAGTCATGAAAGCTAACAGAGTCGGGAACTTGTATAAACTTGAAGGAAGGACAGAAATTGATCAAGCAGGAGTCGCATCAGAGGATGCAGGTGAATCCACTCGCTTATGGCATCAACGATTGGGTCATATAAGCGAGAAAGGAATTAAGGTACTTGCTGATCGTAAACTTCTTCCTAGTTTAAAAATTGTAGATTTAAAGTTCTGTGAGCATTGTGTTTATGGGAAACAAGCTAGACAGAAGTTTAAACCTGGAAAACATACAAGTAAAGGTATCCTAGACTATATTCATTCAGACCTATGGGGTCCAGCTCCGAAACTCTCATTTGGAGGATCATCATATTTTGTTAGTTTTATAGATGATTACTCGAGGAAAGTTTGGATCTATTTGTTAAAGAGGAAAGCTGATGTATTTAACACTTTTAAACAATTTAGAGCTTTGGTTGAAAAGAGCACAGGTAAATCCATTAAATGTCTTAGAATAGATAATGGAGGGGAATTTACTTCTAAGGAGTTTGAGAATTATTGCAAGAATGAAGGGATCGACAGGCATAAAACCACTGTGTACACTCCGCAGCAGAATGGCATTGCTGAACGCATGAACAGGACTCTTCTCGAGAGAGCAAGGAGCATGCTCAGTAATGCAAAGTTGCAGCAGGAATTGTGGGGAGAAGCTTTGCTTACAGCTTGTTACCTGGTTAATCGATCACCATCGACAAGAATTGACTGCAAGATTCCACAAGAGGTATGGACAGGTCAACCATGTAATTATTCTAGTCTTAGAGTTTTTGGTTGTGATGCCTATGCACTTATTCCGAAGAGTCAGCATTCCAAGTTAGATCCTAAGTCACATAAATTAGTCTTTGTTGGATATGGTGATGGTGTGAAGGGGTATAGATTATGGAATCCTACTGCCCATAAGATCATCATAAACAGAGATGTTATATTTGATGAAATTTCCTCATGAAATCGGATGGAAAGAATGTTATGAAACAAGTTGATGTACCACAGTCACAGCAAATTCAATTTGATATACATTCATCCACGGGTGAAAATCATGAAGATGTCCGTGAGCAGGATATTCATGAGGAAATCACTCAGGAGGATGAGCAGATTGAAACACCTCAGGAAATTGAGGAAATACCACAACAAGCTCTACGAAGGTCTACACGGATCAGATCAGTTCCAAGCAGGTATGATGATTTTGTCACTTCTGTTGCTTTAATTTCTAATGAAGGAGAACCAAGTTGTTATAAAGAAGCAATAGAGGTTTCAGATAGTGACAAATGGAAACATGCCATGAAAGAGGAAATTGATGCTTTGATTAAAAACAAAACATGGGATCTGGTGGAACTTCCTAAGAACAGGAAAACGGTTGGTTGTAAATGGGTATACAAGTTGAAGAAAGGTGTTGATGATGTTATTTCAAAGTACAAGGCGAGGCTGGTCGCAAAAGGGTTTTCTCAGGAAGCAGGTATTGACTTTCATGAGATTTTTTCGCCAGTTGTAAAAATTGTTTCTATTCGTATGGTGTTAGCACTAGTTGCATTGCATAATCTTGAATTAGAGCAGCTAGATGTTAAAACTGCATTTCTACATGGAGATTTAGATGAGGAAATTTACATGGAACAACCGGAAGGGTTTGTTCAAAATCGCAACAAGAGGTTTGTTTGCAAACTCAAGAAATCATCAGATGGCTTGAAGCAGCTCTTCAAGACAATGGTACAAGAAGTTTGATTCCTTCATGGTGAGCCATAATTTTACCAGAGTGAATATGATCATTGCGTTTACTTTAAAAGGTTAGATAATGGCATGTTCATTATATTGGTATCAGTATGTTGATGATATGCTTGTGCAAGCAAGAGCATGGTTGATATCAAGCAAAGTTAAAGGCTCATTGGCTAGGACATTCGATATGAAGGATCTAGAGCAGCAAGACAGATCTTGGGCATGGAGATACACAGAGACAAGACGAAAGGCAAGTTGTGGTTATCACAAGAGAAGTATGTGGAGAAAATACTTCAGAGATTCGATATGGATAAAGTGAAACCAAGTGAATATCCCTTTAGCTTCGCATTTTAAACTTTCTTCAGGTTTGTGTCCTAGTAATGATGAAGAAAAGGAGTATATGTCTCGTGTACCGTATGCTAATGCAGTAGGAAGTTTGATGTATGCGATGGTTAGTACTAGACCAGATATTTCACACATGCTTGTGTGTTGTCGGTAGATACATGGCAAACCTGTAAAGAACATTGGGCAGCAGTGAAATGGGTGCTTCGGTATCTTAGAGGCACAAGCAAGCCATCGTATCACTTTTGATGGTCAAGTGATAAGATTTGTGGTTATGTTGATTCCGATTTTGCAGTGATTTGGACAAAAGAAGATCTACTTCAAAGTTATGTCTTTACTCTTCGCAGTGGTCCTATTAGTTGGATGTCAAAGCTTCAAAGCATTGTTGCTTTATCCACTACCGAGGCAGAGTATGTATCCGCTTCACATGCTCGCAAAGAGGCAAGATGGTTAAAAGGTTTATTGGGTGAGTTAGGACAGCTTTTAAAAGTGTAAAAATTTTTTCGTGATAGTCAAAGTGCAATTTATTTGGCTAAGAATCCAGCTTACCATAGTAAGTCGAAACATATTCCAGTTAAATACCATTATGTAAGACATGTTGTTGATGAAGGACAGTGATTCTTGATAAGGTCCACACTCAAAAGAATTGTGCAGTACATGTTCACTTAAACCGGTTATATTAGAGAAGCTTCGGTGGTGCTTGGCTTCTCTTGGCTTGCAAAAAAGGTGATGAGCAATGAGCAAGGTATCAGGTTAATTGTTGTCAAGGTGGAGATTGTTGAGATTAGATGACAACCATTCCTCTTCTGGTGGATCAAGATCCTATTATTCAGCTTGTTGTTGTAACAAGATAGCTTTAGTTAGAATATGGATAGGAACGCATTAATGAATTCAGTTTTGTGAGAATGCTATAAATCCATGTATGCCCATTGAGGCTAAACACACAAGAAAAATAGAGTTGTAAGAGGAAGAGCTGTGCTGATTGTAATTTCCAGATTTGAACAATAAGAGAATCGATACCGTTGCTCCGTGGATGTTTCCCTCTTGAGGGTTTTACCACGTAAATCTGTGTTTATGGTTTGTGTCTTTTTTTGGCTATTTAATTTCGTTTACTCGCTTTATATTTTGCTGTGCTTAATCTTTTTTGGCTATATAAGTTTCCAATATTTTTCTCTCAAATCCGACTCTTTTGAAAGACTGCCTGTATTATTTTGCAGGTAAGTAAGAAGTTGGATGGTCAAGGCACTAAGAGCCAGAGATTTTAAAGGAATCCAATACCTAGCTGGTTTGCCCACTATTGCCACATATACATCTGATAACATTTGATAAATGCAATAAACCAGGCCTAATGACATAACTGACATCTTTAATAGATCTATATTGAAATCCATCTCACAAGGATCAATTTCGACACCTTAGTTCTATCTCAAGAACCTGGAAAATAGAATTGTTTATTTGAGAATTTATAAGGCAAAGTTGCCCGGAAAAAGGACGTGATCAGAGGAAAATAATGAATTAGGCAGAGAAAAATAGTTCTTATCGAGGGGCTCCTAAAATATTTCACGAGTTGCGAAAAATTAGGTGTACTTTAGCAATTATATTGTTTTAGGTTTTTTACAGAATTTTTTTCCTTTTTTCGAATTAAACTATTTAATTTTTTTCCAGATAATAAATTGTTGGTGACGAGCCATATTATTTATCCTCTACGTAAAAACTTTCTGAAAACAATATCGAACCCCCAAAACTAATGGCAAAAAAATCTGGAACTCTTATTTTTCAGAATAAGATTCTATTTATTCTTCTAAAATACTTGACAATTGATACAAAAATTAAATAGTTGTTACTATTTTTGGGCATCTATAAACTAATTTAACAATTAAATTATTTTTTTACAAAATCATCACCGACATTCTTCCACATAATGAAATCTCTAGCTAAATTTTCTGAGTCGACTCTGTAAAGGTCAGATACTCACCTAACAATAGAACTGCTTCACATTTAGTGTGAAAAGTTCTCTTCGAAACCTGCCGCTAATTCTTTGATTTCATCTTCTAATGGCGAATTCTGGTCAAATTTTGTAGCCGTCTTGCGCAGTAATTTTAACAGCGTTGAATAAAAATTTGAAAAACTTTTCTTTACACGTCCCACTCCCACCCAACGTGGCTCGTTTTTTGTTTATCTATCGTTTACGTGCACATATTCTCTTGTGATTTTTCAACGTAATGTCTAATGTTACATTCCCATCTATTCGAAGTATATCAAGTTGTTTGTAGCAATCTAATGTGAACGGTGTAATAGAATAGAAACTTGAAGGGGATGCGATAAAGAAGTTAAACATGAGGGAAATTTTGGAGGAGGAAGAGGGGTGATGAAGAAGGGGTTTGAGGGAGGAGAAGTGCATGGGTGGGGAAAATGTTGGGGTGAAGTAATGCAACACTCTTCATTATCACGACCAAACGTATATGAATGAAGACCCAAATTTTTCAATCGCTTCAAGGAAAAAGGGGGAACAATTCACAAATTTATGAGGTAATGTACTATAGAGGCATCACAAATTAAAGCAAATCGTAGTTTATCGATATTGCCAATGTCAAAAGAGGAAAATGTTAATTAATTGTTCAATAACACGTATAGGTGTCGTATGGAGAGGCGAACCAACCTGCTCATTTAGGGTTCCTTTTGTTGTCAATTTCATGCACATTCGTGACCATGGTTTCTCTTTAGTAATTAAGGTAGCAATTAGGGTTTCCCTCATCAATAGTCCTAATGCCACCATCCATCAATGACCACTTTCACAAAACCTTGATGTTCCATTTCCACGATGCGTGTCAGGAAAAACCAACAAGACTTTTAGTTGGAAATGCCTATCAGTGTAATGAATGATTGAGGCAATGGAAAAAGATAGAAATCTATCGTTGTATGTTCTCCTCAACCCTCCTTCGATGGTCTAGGTGAACGAATCTTATAAATAGAGAACATTTTAATTAGAAGATTATAATTTGGATGATCGGTTTAAAGATTATAATTTGTTGATGAGCCATGAAATTTGAATTTGTGGAATGTGTTTAATGCATGGATATCAATCGAGGAAAGTTGGAAAAGATGCCGACATGTATGTCGACATGTAGTGTGATCTCTCTGGTAGTGAGTTTCCAAAGGGGAGATTTAGAGGCTATGAACGGGTAGCATAAATTCCCTATGGTTTGTTTGCCTAGCTTGGATCTAAGTGTTGGTCTAGTTTGAAGTGTCCAAATTAACTAAGTTTGAAACTAACAATTTATGTTAATGGTGAAAAGGAACTAATCTAAACAAATCATAAAACTAGAATATTACAATCACAAACAACAATTTGCTTCTATTCTAAATAATTAAAATATTTTTACGCTAAAACTAAACATGCGAGATAACCCGGCATGGTTATTCACCTATGTTGAGTGTATTAAAACTAAACTAACTTAAAACAAGAACTTTTCCAAATGATCTATGATATGTAGAAAACCTCCTGAGATATTCTCTCCTTCGATCCACAGGATGGGAAGAAGAGGATCCGTCACTGGAGCCGTTATTAATGATTTAAACCTTCTTTGAAATCAACTAATTACTTGTAAATGAAAGGAAATTAATTTAGAACTTTATTTGATATGATGTAACAATGATAAATTGCAGGAATGAAGGAAATCAAACACAAATCCAACTTGGAATTCATAGAACAGAGGTAAATCTAGCTATGTAATAATTTGTCCCCTTAGTCTATCCTTTCTTTCTTTGTGTGTCCATATGAGTCCAAGGAATTGGGAATGCAAAGGTAGCAAAGAGGAGAAAGTGCTTGAGCAATGGAAACTTGAAGGCAGTTTGGTTGCAATGTAGGTGGAAGAGAGATAACACAAGTGAACAGAGCTTGGCTATGCAATTTCCAGCAGGATTGTGGCAGCAATACTATGCAAGATACACAAAATTCTCAGGCCATTTTCTTGAATACAAGCATGGAATATATAGGAATTGGTTGGGATTTGCCTTCATGCACAAGGTAGCCTTGGAGTACCAAATCATTGGGTGAAGAGGCATTCAAACTAATTAAATCTATTTAAAAATAGAAGAGGGAAGGAAAACCAAGCAATCAAGACTATTTTTAGGCAATTTGGTTCACAAACACATCCTAAAAGTCAAGTTAAGTGAAGCGTCGCATGTTAAAATTAAGCATGACGGATTCTCGAAAAATGTGCGCAGGACCGCTGCCCTCACAGTGGTGGCGATCGTGGCACTAAAGGCCAAAACACGCACATTGAATGAAGCAAGAAGTTGGAAGAAAGTGTGGATCATCATTGGGGACTTTTGCAACCATTTTCGATAATGTAACACATGCAATTTCAGGTGCGTACATATTGCCCCCTCGAGAAGTGTCTTAGCCATGAAAAGGCGTAAAACGTGAGAGTCCGAGTATGGCATTCCCGAAATGGGGAGTTATAAGATATACACGATATGCCTATGTGTTGAAATGTCACCGTCCAAAATCCCGCTACCCGCAAAATGAAAAAGAAGACTCAAGTACAGATTGATGAAATATCAAAAAATAAACACTAAATTAAAACAACAAGAGGACTTACCATTTGTGCGGGGATAAGAACTTACCTATGCCAAAGACTCCAACCTTATGAGCATATGCACTCAAAACGAAGTTATAACAACATATATATCAAAATAAACTAATTTTCCAATTCATTTTCTCATATCAACTTGGTGATTTTTTGTGTAAAGCTCGGGCCATGGTGACCGTTTCATTTGTGGGTATGTTTGAATTGGAATGGATTTAGGAATGGTATTTCATGTTAGGCTTGGCCCTTTGTTGTTTGACTTATTTTGAGAAGAACTCCTAAGAAATTCGTAACTAGAGCAGTCATAAGGGGCCTCAAAGAGGCGGATAGGAAGAGTGCCTTTATTGCTTAGTCTCCATTTTGTGAGGCATATATGATGTTTTGGTATTTCATGCTCATTTTGAGTGTTTTGACCACTCTAGTGCGTGATGGCATTGTATATAAACTTGATTTATATGATATATACAAATTCTTATTTTTGGCTCAGTTATTCCTTGCATAGAGTTGAATTCCATTTATGATTTGATTCACGTGTGTACTCTTAGTTGTTTAGAACTTCTATTTTTATATGCTTTTAGAATGTATGCAATGGATATGAATGTTATGTAATGATCTCTCTATTTTTTATTTTGTAATGTTGGTATATGATAATGCAATCACATTGTAATATTGAACTTTAGTTTCTCTAAGAAATTTTGGTACTTCGTATTGTTTTGGAAAAACATGGTGAAAGAGTGATATGATAAGTGAATGAACTTTCCTACTCCTAACTCCATGCAACCAGTAAGATGCGAGGGCTCAACACCAAGAGCATAAAGGGCACAAGTTATGGAAATTTGTTGAATGGTAATGATGAGAGAAAGATAAGGATTTGGAAAAACCAAATTGAGACACTACAACCTCACTCTACTCAAGTTTGCTTCATAGTTTAGAATGTGAATTACTTTCCATTTTATCTAGACTTAGATCCGTAGATGGCCACTTGGTTGACAAAATCTGGTTTTGAGGTTTTAAACTCTTTTGGAATTTTGGACATCTAACTCACTTTGTTTTGATTTATGATTTCACAATATTTGAATGAACTGTTTCTAACTTTCAAGTTTTTCAAAGAGACCCCCTACACCTTGCCCCATGCTACTAGTAGGAAGTATGGGCTCATCACCATGGACAAGGCATAAGCGAGTAAGGGAACTTCTCTCCTTTCCCAACCCTACATCACTAGTAAGAGACGCAGGCTCAACACCGAAGGTTGGTAGGGCAAAGAAATGTGTAAAATAAAAATTTTCGTGGATTTGCATTTGACTTATTTATCTAGGAAAAATGTCTAGAATGTTCTTATTTCCAAAGAGATGTATATGGGATAGATGTGACACCATGAAGCTTCTAGAACATACTATATGCAAAGACACCTAATCTAGAAAAATTATAAGTAGAACCAAGTATGCAAGCCTTGGTATGGTTATTGTCAAAGATTTATCTTATCTTTCTTGGATTGATGAAATGATTCGGAAACAATTGATGATATTGTGAAGATTTGAAGAGATATGATTTGAATTTTTGCCAATGTTTTCAAAAGTTTTTAGGAATTGCTATAAGAATAAGTCCCTTGATCTCAAATTTTACAAAATGAACTAGTCGATGAAAATTCATCATGCGGATGTAGTAATGTACATATGGAAGTCATGATGGATAAGGTGAAGAAAGTTGACGAATATCAAATTCTTCACCCCTAAAAGTACACAATGAAGAACCATGATCCTCAAAATTTCTATTCTCTTGACAAGGGCCTACCATTCTGGGTTTAAACTTACAACCCTTGCCCACAAGTGTATATGTCCAATCATTAAAATCATTTTTCTGAAAGAGGTGCTTGTGTACCTCGTGACGCACATGAGTTAAAACCGAGGTTTGGAATAAAACAACCCTCAGAGATGGTTTTGATGGGCATCGTTTCAATCTCAAATTTACCTTCCTCATTTGTTAATTCTATCATGTTTACACCTAGACCTAGGTCATCGGAGGGAAGAGATGCTAAATCAAGAAGGCTACACATCCCCATGGTTCAAACGAGGGAAGATCAGATTGTCACTCTTTAAGAGTTTCATAGTTTCCATTTTGGTTTTAGTGGAAAGCTGCTTCCACAAATATTGATTTACCTTTATCTGTTTGTGTCACCTCAAATGTTTTTAGGTTAACGACTTCAGCCTTTGGCACACCCGGGGTGATCGGGATTAACTCTTTTAATGGAGGTGGTTTGTTCAATTGATTTACAGGAAGTTCATACTCCGTATGGACTCCTTTCTTCTTCTTGAGGTTTTCTAATTGTATATTGAAGGGTTTAGGATCCCTTGAGCGATGAAGACCTTCCCCAAATGGAGGAATCTAATCTCTTGGAATAGGGTAGAAGGGATAGCCTTCATTCGATGAATCCAGGTCTCCCAAGGATCATGTTATAACTTGTTCCCTCTCGATAATGTAAAACTCACAAAATGGTTTTTAGACCAAGCATGAGTGGAAGAACTATGTTTCCAATCGAGGTCACTTTAAGACTGTTGTACCCCATAACGTGTTTCTTGTAGAGGAACAATTTGTCTCTCCATATCCCAACTTCTACAATAAATATAAGGGAACCACATTTACAACATCCATGTCATCAATCATGGATCTCTTGATGAAATTGTTATAGACCCGGCACCTATAAAAATAAGGCGGGATCACCTCTTTGGATAATTTCAGCGTTAGATGACATCTTGTCTATATCGAAAACAAACCCAGATCCCTATTATTTTATCCTGGAGGATGTATGTCAAAGTCAATTTGATTTATTTGAGCATTAGGAGATGGTGTAACATAGATTAGATGACCAATACCTAGTGTATTGAGCAACGTATAATGATGCGCAGGTGAATTCTTCATCACATCTAGAAACTAAATGTGAGAAAAGGTCTTGTTCAAATCTGATATTAAATCATAGGCTCCTATTGGTTTTGAGATTGTAGGAACATCATCTTGCGGGAAGGAAAGAGCAAGTAGGGGTTGTGAAATGTAATCCTTTGTCTAATTTATTGCATTAATTTCACACTCAAGATCTAGATCAACTAGTCCCAAGATTTTTGTCTTATTGTTTGAACCAAGGTTAGGAGTAACTCGAGAGCTATCAAAATTTAAGGCTTCATGGTCATTATTTCCTATAAGAATACCCTTATTTATATTTTGAGGATTCACTTGGGAATCCCAGGACATTTAGGGTTCATATTTTGAGGTGTGATAGGTCCAATATGACTAGGTTGTAGGTTTGTTTCAGGATTTTCTAGGAACATGTCTACAAAGAGCTGCCTTTGGTTTTCGGGAAGTCTTTGCAGAAACTTGTTACAATCGCAGAAATTCCTATCATCATGACCTTGAACCTTATGGAAACCACAATATAGGTTAGGGTCATAATCTCTTGGCCTTTGATAAGCATCTTGTTGTTGTTTATTATAACCTTGGTTGTAATCTTGAAATTGGTTGTTATAACCATGATTCGTTGCTCCTTAGCCAAATTTTTGATATCAGTTTGGGTATTGGGTTTGATTTTGCTTTTATGGTGGATGATTTACATCAACTGTGTTAACAATAACAAGTTGTTAGGGACTCTTTGATTTCATAAGTTGTTATTTTATTTATTGTTTCCATTATTTGGAAAACCAACGTTCTTAGCTTGATCAGTAGCACTATTTGTGGTAGCACCATGATTGTGATTCATGCCCTTAGGTCCTTGGTTTTTGGCACCATTGTTTTGATAATTTACATTATTTTGATTTGGGGATACCAATTTTCCATTGGGACCATATATCTTATGCCCACTATCTATAACGGCTTGGTCAATTCAAGCACACCTTCCAATACTTCCTCATAACTATGGAAAGGAAACTTCTAGACTTCCTCCCTAGTCTCTCAATTGAGCAAGTGAAGGAAAAGATCACAAAGTTCCATCTGGTCCATGTTGGGCACACTTGTAGAGGAATAGAGAACTTGGTGCCATATCTAGATGAAATGGGTGGCAGATTCATTTTTCTCCGTTTAATATGCAGAACTCCCTAATCCCTATACACAACAACTTGTTCATGTCAAATGCTTTGATGAACTCAGAAACAAGTTGTTTAAAGGAATGTATAGAAGCTTCGAATATGGTAATACCAATCCAGTGCAATTCCTTTGAGATTCTTTGGAAAGATCTTAGCCACTACAACATCCCAAGGAAGCAATTCCCTAATAGTAGTAGCATAGGCCTTGATATGAGCGTTTGGGTCTCCTTCTCCCTTAAATTTTGGAATATCTAGCAATGGGTGTGGAAGCATGACACCACGTATGGTGAAGTCAAGAGGCTCCTTTAAGTACTCAATGTATGTACCCATTACGTAAGATTCTACCATTGAAGATCCTTGATGAGAAGGAGGAGTTGGATAAGCTGTATTATAAGTGTTGACGGGAACGTATGGGGTCCCTTAATATGGCATGTAGGGAGCAGGAATGGTATATGGGTCCATCTTGGGGAGTTTTTGAATACATGTGCATGTAAGGTGGGATAGTACTAGGATATGGACTAGCGGGCGTAAAACTAGGGAACATCGCATTTCCTGTTGTGGTGGCATTCAAGAATGCACTTCCGGCCAGACCCTTGTGTAGGATAAGCTTGAGAAGGATGAGGACCCATCCCTAGTGTGTCTAACCCTGTGAGAAGATCACCTAGATTTGAATTCTCTAGATAACCTTGTTGTACATGATATTGCGTTGGTTTCTCATTGGAAGGGATGTATCCTTTTTTTCAACTAGATACCCCATGTTCTACCCTACTGCATGTGTTGGTTGTGAATTCTAGGAACTTTCTAGTTCTTTAATCCTCCCTACTAAAGTAGAAATGAGATCATTGGGAGAGGATTGAGTCCCTTGTTGGGGTGCCTGTGGCATAGGGTTTGATTGAGCAGGCTCATGATACCCTGTCATGAATTGTTTGGCATTATAATTCTTGTCTTCCTTATAATTAAGAATCTTAGGATAGGCATTCAAAGTATCGAGGTTGAATCATTCATTCTATCCAAATACTCATCTATTTGACAAAGAGGATTAACTATTCGTGTAAATATATCATCTTCTGTTGATTGCATGGCAATGTGAGGTCTTGACAAGAATCTATGGTAAGAACATGTTCCATTTGTGATAACAATGTGGTTTGCATTGGGTTGACCATATTGCATGTTTAATGGTTGATCAACCTCCTCCATCCTTACATAACTAATGGGGTTTGAAGTGTAACTAGGGAGGTTTGAATGTTGCTTGTGTAATTGTCACCCCACCTTGAAAGAGAAGGGGATTGTTGTGGTTGAACGTTGGTGTAATATCTATCAGAGCCAAATGGCCCACCAAACTCTCTTCTAGAAATATTTTAGAAAGTATAAAATACCTACCAAAATAGGGGAAGAAATGGAGAGGTGAGGTAATAGCAATGAAAGAAAAGGAAACAAGAAGGAATTAATCCTTCACATTGGGTTCACCAATTTGTACGAATGAAAATTGACATGCAACCTTCAACTCGCACTTGACTCCCGAGGTTGTGCTAGAGTAGCCGATGTTGAATGTGTGTGGCTAACTATAGGAGGATCAGTGACTAATATCTGGTAGTGTGATCTCCTGGTAGCTGAGTTGGCAAAGGGGAGATTTAGAGGCTATGAACGGGTAGCATAAATTCCCTATGGTTTATTTTCCTAACTTGGATCTAAGTGTTGATCTAGTTTGAAGTGTCTAAATTAACTAAGCTGAAACTAACAATCTATGTTATTGCTGAAAGGGAAACTAATCTAAAAAATCACAAAACTGAAATATTACAATCAAAAACAACAATTTTCTTATATTCTAACTTGGATCTAAGTGTTGGTATAGTTTGAAGTGTCTAAATTAACTAAGCTGAAACTAACAATCTATGTTATTGTTGAAAGGGAAACTAATCTAAAAAAATCACAAAACTGAAATATTACAATCACAAACAACAATTTTCTTATATTCTAAATAATTAAAATATTTCTAAAAAATCACAAAACTGAAATATTACAATCACAAACAACAATTTTCTTATATTCTAAATAATTAAAATATTTAGATACTAATACTAAAAAAGCGAGATAACCTGGTGTAGTTATTCACATGTGCTAAGTGTATTAAAACTAAACTAGCTTAAAATAAAAATTTTCCAAATGATCTATGATATGTAGACAACCTCCTATAGATATTCTCTCCTTCGATCCACATGGATTTAAAGAAGAGGATCCGTCACCGGAGCTGCTATTAATGATTTAAACCCTCTTTGAAATCAACTAATTACTTGTAAATGAAAGGAAATTAATTTCTACTTTATTTGATACAATGATAAACTATAGGAATGAAGGAAATCAAACAAAAATCCAAACTTGAATATACAAAACAGAGGTAAATCCAGCTATGTAGTAGTTTTTCCCCTCAATTTATCTTTTCTTTCTCTATGTGTCCATATGAGTCCAAAGAATTGGGAATGCAAAGGCAACAACAGGAGAAAGCACTTGAGCAATGGCAGCTTGAAGGTAATCTAGTTGCAATGCAAGTGGAAGAGAGATAACACAAGTGAATAGAGCTTGGCTATGCAATTTCCAACAGGATTGTGGCAGCAATACTATGCAAGATACATAAAATTCTCAAGCCATTTTCTTGAATACAAGCATGTAATATATAGGAATTGGTTGGGATGTGCCTTCATGCACAAGGCAAATTTGGAGTGTCAAATAATTGGGTGAAGAGGAAGTTAAAACTAATTAAATATATTTAAAAATAGAAGAGGGAAGGAAAAACAAGCAATCAAGACTATTTTTAGGAAATTTGGTTCACAAACGCATCCTTAAAGTCAAGTTAAGTGAAGCGTCGCGTTTTAAAATTATGCATGACAAATTCGGAAAAAGCATGCGGGACCGCCACCCGCGTAGGGCGGCGATCCTGGCACTAAAGGCCAAAACATGCACAGAATGAAGTGGGAAGATGGAAGAAAGTGTGGAAAATCTAAGTAAAGATGTCTAGGCTACAAATATACACTGCAGATGGGTTTAGGAACTCAAACACCTTTTGAAAGGACATGAATCATCATTGGGGACTTTTGTAACCATTTTTGACAATGTAGAACATGTAATTTTGGGTGCGTACATAAAAGCATGGGGACACGAGTAGTGTACATGATATAGTTATTTAGAGAGTCGACCAATATAATGTTCAACCATTGCATGCAAATAGAAAAGTGGGTGAGTCAAGGGAAGATGCAAATTTGGGAGATCATTTCAATGGTGTGAGGAGCTGCTAAATGCAAGAACCTTTGAATTTTAATATTCAATACAAGATCACCTGGTAGGGCCCACACTTTGGGCCAATTACTAAATTAATAAA
The DNA here is from genome assembly GCA_018340775.1 of Taxus wallichiana var. yunnanensis. Classification (NCBI taxonomy): domain Eukaryota; kingdom Viridiplantae; phylum Streptophyta; class Pinopsida; order Cupressales; family Taxaceae; genus Taxus; species Taxus wallichiana. The sequence goes on from CM031234.1 coordinate 526,522,192, forward strand.
AAAAATTAATTTATTTCTATTTTGTGACTGGCACAGGCGTGGGCCCTACCAAATTTTTGTGTGCTAATTATGTGGAGCTTATTTTCCATTTCTCTAAAGAGGCAAAAACAATTCATTTTCTTGAGTTCAACATCATTTTCTTGGTAAAGGGAAGATAGAGAAAATCAAGGTTTGTAAATGTTTTCCCAAAGCAGTAAAGAGAGGAATTGATCAAGGATTGGGCAATGGTTGACTCCATAAAACCTAAATAAATTTTAGCACCCCAAGAATCACATGAACCACAAGTTGGAGGTGATATGGATAGCCCCCTCAATTTGTGACACAAGTGCCTTCTTCTACCCCCATGAAAGAATCTCAAATTGCAAACAATTATGATACTACAGACGGGAAATATGTTAATGGTGTAATTGGGAGGTTATTTTCTAGTCTGGCATGCCATTCAAATTTTATCATTCGATCCAGCAAAGAATTCTAGTGGCGCAACTTCCAGAGACCATAACTTTTGCACCGTAGCTCCGATTGACTCCGTTCAAAAGGCAACGGAAAGCTTGGAATGTGTAGAATGTGATGAGAAGGTGCGAACTTTTTCGGAAATTTTGACCCCGAAATCCGCGTTTAAGGGGCCCAAATTGTGATTTTTGTACTGCTGTCTAAAAATAGTAAATTCTAAAAATAGTATGTTTCGCAAAATTAGTGCACATGTAAGTCTTGGAAGATGAAACACCTCGTCTCCCTCGAGACTGGTGACCTTCCACATCTTTCTAGGTGTCCTTTCGTATTTATAAAGTATTATAAATACATATGTAACCGGAAGAAGAGATAGACATCTCTTGGCAGAGATAATTGATGTATTTCGAAGTCTTTGAGTAATTTACATCTCTTTTCAGAGATAGTTGTTTTGCAATTCATTTGGCACATTTGTTAATCTGTTCCTTAAGTCTGAAACCCCTCGGTTTTGGATCACATTCCCCTTTATGGATTTTTTTTTTTTTGCATGGGAAACAATGCTCATAAGGGGTATGTGGCTCATAGTTATGAAAAACTTCACACTATTGTTTTGAATGATGAGAAATCACGTGTTGAGGCTAAAATGAAAGAAATAAAGAAAGTTGGTCCTACATTGGTATATCAATTCTGTCACATGGATGGACTGATGTTATTCACAAACCCCTAATAAACATTGTTGTCCCATCCTCAAAGGGTGTTATGTTTTTGAAGGAACTTGGAACTTCTGTTCATGTGAAGGATGTAACATATTTCATGGGTTTGTTTTGAGATGAAATTGATCTTGTAGGAAGACAAAATGTATTGTAGATCATTATAGACTATGCTTCAAGCAATGTACTAGCGGGGGACATGATTTATAAGGATGAGTATCCATAAATATTTTTGGACACCATGTGCAGTTCATTACATGAATCTCTTACTTGAGGAATTACATAATGGGCTTCCTGGATCGACCAAGTGGTATCGACATAAATAAAATAGAACATATATTGTTAATCATTCCATGTCTCAAGCCATTTATAGGAAGTATGCTTTATTACAAATTCTTAGATGTGTAGAGACTAGGTTTTCATATTTTATTATTACTATTGATCACATCCCAAAATGTAAACATTCACTTATGGAGATGGTGGTGTCTACTAAATGAGAGATGTGGAAAATATGATCTCCCAAAGTCACCACCTTATGTGATGAGATTGCATAGTAAGTTATTTATATTTGTTCTACTTTTTTGGCAATGATGTGAATATATTCGTCTTGTTTGCAAACCAATAATGGGGTCCTACTCCTTCATACTTTGATAGTGATGAACCATGTCCGGAGAATATTTTTGAGAATATTAACCAGATGAGAGATACTCTTCAAAATATTTTAACAAATGGGGAACCTTCCTTTGATCGAGAGATAAATGATTTATTTTAGAGTTGTAGTGATTATAGGTGGAGGATGCTTGATAGTCCTCTTCATGTTGTTTCTTTTTTCTTAATCCAAGGTGGTTTTATAAGAAACCATGGATGGAAGAGGAGTTGAAATTAGAATGGCAGACCTATATTGAGCGATGTTATCCATATAGAGATGATCATGAAAAAATAAAATAAGAGATTCAAAAATATATCATGATGGAGGGGAAATTTCTCATCCCGATCATCGCATATGAACGCAATAATTTGAAGATCATGCCATTTTTGGAGTCATATATGAGTGGTATAAACTTACTAAAAACCAAAACAACATGCTTCCTCTCTCATGTGTAATTTATGAGCTGGTTTATAAATATTTACTTACTATGAAACTTATTATTATATTTTAATTTAAAGCAATTTATAATTAATTAAAACTTATTTTGTTTCATAGGTTTCTAGTGCTTCAGCTTGTGAAATAAATTGGAGTGATTATGCATTCATACATTCAATGAAACACAATAAGTTAGGAAGTAAAAGGTGGAGGATCTTGTTTATGTTCACTCAAAACTTCATATTTTATCTCGAGCTTCAATTGAGTACAAGACTGGGCCTCAAACTATGTGTAACTATGGTGGCTCGTTGAATGATGGAAATGATGATTTACCAATTGAGGTGCTTGAGGATGATGTAGAAGATCTTTTGGCTCTATATGTTAACTGAAATTATCTTAGGAATGAACGATAGGGAAGTATAAGCACCCAGATGCCTTCCACTTTGATCATAATAGGGTGTAACTAGGATCAAATTAGTTTTTCTATAATGTCTTGAGAAATTGAATTTTATTTATATATATAACAATCATAAAAATCAATATTGGATCATCAATGAAGTGATTATAACTATTTTTAGTAATAGACATGCACTTCTTACTTTCTTAATTTTATAATATATGATTTTTACACATCTCTTAATTTGATGTTCTTGTATTTATTCATGTGTTATAGCTTTTACAAAAATAAGTACACATGTACATGTGTATGGAATCCATTTCTAACTTGTTTCTATCACAACCTAAACCAACCCCTACTTTATGTCACATTATTGTTTCCATCACGATTCTTTTTCTCGTATCTAGTAACATAGATTTGGAGCATATTAAGTAGTTAAGAATTTTTAATTACTAGCACTTACACCAAGAAAAGGTGCAATACTACACTAGTAGTTACATATGATGGGTGTAGAGTCCTTCAAAAAATTGTAAGATGTACTGAAGAGGTAAATGTCTCGATATGACCACCTCCCGTGTGGTGTCATTCCTATTGGCATAAAGATTGCAATATATTACAGTAGACCATATCAGCCAACCTAGGAAGGATTGTTTTTATCAAATGTGGATTTTATATTTGTCGAAGTAATTCAAGGTGCACCAAGTGTGTATGAACAAGCATGGCTTCCGCCACCACCTCCGGTGGTGTCATAAATGTCCAAGATAAATAAGAAGGTTATAATGTCACCGTTATCAACGTAATATATTAGTGAGAGGACCACCTCAATTGTAGCATCACACCTATTCTCATAAGGATCACGATAAAACTTGACCAAATTCCTACATCTTTGCAACAACATATATTACCTATCAATAAGAAAATTACAAATAAAACTACAAAATTATTAATTATTTATAACTAAAAACACATAATCATGTGTAAACAATCTTCAAAATTAGAGATGAGTTGGAGTCATGATCACATAGTCTCCCTCACCTTGGACATATCCCATCGAAATACATTACCTAACAACTGCACCAAAAGTGTGCAGAGGAAACGTCCATAGGTAGACATGTGATGAAGGATGTATGCATAATGTAGGAGTGTTGGTAATGCCATGAAAATAACAATAATCAATAATGGAAGTAATCATTGTGACAATTATTTCTATACATTATAACCGAGTTCCTCACCGCATCTTATAATCCATGTATTTCTTTGTGTATGTGTCTTTAATGATGACATATGTCTCCCTTATGCCATTTACACTATGATAGTGGGCTGGATCTAGATTGCTCCATGTATGCAAATGTGTGTCATAGAATAAAATGAACTTCCCCTCTTTTGTTATGTATGTAGATCAATGTAGTGTTTGTCTCTTTCTTGAATGTGCTAGATGTATGCCTTTGAAATGCTCTTATGCCTTTTTGCAATCTTAGGTGATGATAGATAATGCTTATAGTGCCCCTTATTTGAGAGCAATAAATAAGTATATATATGATTCCCTTGTCATAATTTTGTAATTGACAATTGAAAGGCCAACCCAAAGTTCTAAAAGGTTTTCAAGAAGTAAAAGAGAACCAAAAGAGTAATAAGAAGATAGAGAGGGAAAAGAGTGCCTAGGAGGGATAGGAGCACATGGGATCTTCTTTCCTAACTGGGTGCTAGTGTCTCGAGGCCATAAAAGATAAATCATTCAAGTTTTGGCAGAGTTGTAAGATATGTAAGGCCAATAAAAGTACAAGAGATAAAACAAAAGGCCCAAAAGCAAATCAACCACTAGTTTTCTTACTTAGGAATCATGTATACATTAATATGCTTTATGACCTAGAAATGTACCCAAGTTAATAGATTTTGTGTCTACATTTTCCCTCACTTTATGTTGTTGAGTGAATAATTGATAGCATAAAGTATATAGAAGATGCATACCTTGTAATCCTATAAATAAGAGTGTAACCGATAGCATGTCGAGTGGATAAGTGAAGCATGAACTAGTCGTAATGCGAAGTGTGGAAAATAGGAAAGGGAGGTAGACCCTAGGGGTGAAGTATATGTGTAGTAGTGTGTTGTTGGAGCTTTTTCCGTAGATGTGATTTGCTTCTTGTTGTGTATAAGGACAGACCAGTTAATAGAAGAGAAAAAGAGTAGTCAAATTCTCGTATGTGAAAAATCAAAGTAACATATGTATAAGTGAGTAAAAAGTGTGTAAAAGTAAAAGGAAAGTGTGCACCTGATGTATGAGAGAGTAAAAGATAGAAATTTTTCATGTTTGCTTTGGAGATGTTGCTAGATTTGAATGCCTTGTTGCCGATGGTGAGGTTTTTGGGTGATCTCACGCCAAAAGTAAGTTTTTGGGTGATCCCACAACAATATTGAGTATTTTGGGTGATCCCATGCCAAGAGTGAGGTTTTGGGAGATCTCACGCTAAGAGCAAGCTTTTGGGTGATCTCATGCCAAGAGAAGAGTGTTGGGGAGATAGGTATGTTTTTCTCTCCTTCCATGACAATTCCCAAATGAGCGTATTGCAGATGGCACGTCCTAATTGTAATATTTTTTAATTGATTAAATGAGTTCTATAACTCGAAGGCAAGTGCCTAATATTGGAGAACGATATTCGAATCGCTAGAAACCGTGTTAAACCGAGAAACCGGATATTTTTTCCCCAGGACACAAGCGCCCACTGCTACTCTTCAATAATGGGCACTAATGTCTACTCTGTCTTTTGGGTCTAATTATGACTCTGGACCAATATGTAACTATGTGCCTATGTCAATTTTGTATTGTGATGTGTTCTTCGGATATTTGAGATGGTGTAAGAGTGATTTGTTCACCCAATATATACCTCATCTCGTTTGGGGTGCATGTGACGAATATAGGAGGATGCACCCCAAATGAGAGGACCTGAAGTTGATATGCATATATGAGATTTGATACTTGCATGAGGTAGGAGATGTGCATAGCTGAAACCAAGGCATATACAAACAATGTAGGCTAGAAACAAGTGTTAGTGTAAAATGACTAGCATGTAAAATAAAAATAACAAGAAACTAGGAAGATAAGATATACTGCGAAAATTGGGTTTCATATATGGGACATCGCTCATAATTTCACAAGACAATCATGGATGAAGCAGCCATGAATAAATAATGATCAAGAATAACATAGGGCATATCCTGCAAAAAATAACAAACAATAACAAGAAAAAGGTGATAGATAACCATGGTTGTATATAATCTTGCAAGGTAAATGCTACACATGAAGAACCCATTAGCATGTTATAAAGATAAATAGTATGTCCACCGATCTATACACACTTTGACAATATCTCCCCTCTTAAATATTGAACCTATCTGTTCAATAGTTTGGGAGATTTTAAATTTTAAAATTTTTACCTGGTAGTGCTTCTGAATGCAGAGCCATTAATGGAGCTTGAGAGTTGCAGGTCTGGTTTTCTTCTCCGTTCATGATAAAAATTATATTTTTTTGTGGGTTTCTTTCTCTCGTTCTGCCGGTGAAATTTCTCTTCAAACCGATTGCTAGTTTGACGGGAAATATGACTTTTGTCTTCATAGGGCCAAGAGTAAGATTTCTTTGCTACGGGAAATTAATGCAGTGGAAGGGAGATTTGAATATTATTTTTTGATGGCCTTATAGAATTAATAACACAGCATCAAATGGTTCTTTGTTTCGTGCACCGGTTTGCAAGATATCTTCAAATCTTCATTTTACGACAATGAGGATTTTTAGATGATTTCTCTGTTTCTCTCTTCTTGTTCTTCGATCCTTGAGCTCTCCTAATCAATATTCCTTCAGATACCTATGTATTTTTATGTTTTTAAGGATGTGGTTTCTATGGTTGATCTGGTTCAAGGTTCATCAATGGTGTGACCAAGTTGCAGAGCTATGGTGGAATGAAGTTGTGCACAGGAGAGTTAGATGTTAGAAGTGGGAAACAGGCAAGTTTTTTAAAATTTTGAAATAAAGCACAGATGGGAGATGGGTGCATTTTTAAATGTTTGATGTACCTAAAATTTTAGGGACATGAGGGACATAAAATTCCATAGTGAGCAAGGTGATGACACGTGGCGGAGATCGACGGTAGGGAATGAAAGCTAGAAAATCAGCTTTAAAGCACTGAGGGGCTGGAAGCGAGTCATATGGGTGACCAGAAGTCTCCCTTAGGGGATGGGTGCATTTTTCAAGGTTTTATGTCCTTGACCTATGAGGGAAATGAGGGACATAAAATTCCATGGTGCTCCTAGTGATGACACGTGGCAACAATCAGACGATTGAGGCTTTGAGCTCCCGCAAGCACCTGAGGGCTGAACTGATGATCCTGGAGGTTGCATGAGGTTCCAGAGGTCATATGGGGGCTGGGAACATTTTTCCATGGTTTATTTCCTTGACCTTGAGGGACTTCAGGGACATAAAATCCCTCCAAGCTCTTGGAGCTGACACGTGTCCTCCCAAAATTTGAGTAACTCCCGAACTCGCTCCAAGAGGACAACTAGAAATGATGATAACTTGAGATCTCGATGGAAAATTTTGATGAAATTATATATGATCCTAAATGGAAAGGGAATTTTTAATACAATGGTGGAGTATCAGGTCTTGATTCTTCCATTAGATTCCTGAAGAATCAAACTTTTGATTTGGTACTCCACTTGTGCATGAGAAAACATATTCAAGACCTAATGCACCAAAGTGTTGTGAAAAAAATTCACCATATTATAGGGATTGAAATTTAATTTCCAATGATTTTTATTTTTATCCTAACTCCATCCGGAGCTCCTGGAATCACCTTTGGAAGTTCAACAATGTTTTTGGCTTCAGTACACCGCTTAGGCCTATGAACCCTAATTTTGGTGAAACTACCCCAACTTCTTTGAGCCCTTATAGAATCTTCCTCAACCAATTCCATGATGTCCCAAGGAACTTAAATCACCTCTATGCCCATTTTGGATTTTCTAATTTACTCCATAGGGTTGCTTGAGTTCTAAGAAGGTCGGTGATAACCTTCCCACAACTACCTAGAGATAGCATTTTTCAAGAACTCCTAAAATCACCTAAGGGGGTTGATTTGACTTTCCTAAATTACCTAGGGGAATTAATTAACACCAATTAGGAGGTTATCGCACTGACCGGGCAGGACCCAGTGGCACCTCGACTAATAAAACATGAAAAATTTGCTACAGGGGTATCATTGTCATGCTTGGAAATTATCAATTTCCATATTGCACATTTGCACAACAATAGTTAGCTCTAGCTTGGGGACATGACATGGAATGAACACAAGTGAATACATGACATGGAGAATCCATAATCTCAACTTTAGACCATATGATCCGTTGACTAGTGCCTTATCCATTGGGCCTTGTAGAGTCATGTATAATTTACAACAAGAGAGATAGAGAGTGAAGAAGGAAACACACAAACACCAAGAAAAATGAAAGGAAACACACAACACACATGGAAAGGAAATGACACACACACACAAAAATGGAAACACACCTAGCAATCACCTATGGTACAAGGTGGGGGATAACCCACTTTCACTGAAGCATTTTTTATTCCTCAAAAGTTACCCCTAAAGAGGCAACACCGAATGATGATGTTCTACGAAGCCTTGACTAGTTCCAGAAATTATCCTCCTCTCCTCAGATACTTATGAAAGCTAGGTGCTTTCACATTTGTATGTACACTTTGTAGGAGTGAGCCTACATGAGCTTCTTGATGCTCATGCCTTCACTTAGAAATTCCATTGCCTTCATGTTCTTTGAAATTGGTTTCATAGTGCCAATTGCCTTCCGTATTTATCCACATAGATGATTCTTCATTGAGCATCCTATTGCTGCCCTATGGCTGCTTTTCATTCAAATTACTTGAACATTCTAGATTATTTTCTTTCCTAGGTCTATGCTCGTTGACCTCTTTTCCATGAGAAACCTCAAACTTATCCTTTTTCTCTACTCCACTGTGAGGTGCTTGAGTACTGACGGAAGGATTGGAAGTGACCTCATAATTGTCTTGTATGGCCATGGCATGAGTTAAGAGATCAAGAATCAGCTTGGGGTCTTCTGTAACTTCCACTACATCCAATAGTTCTTACACAAAGATCTCCTTTGTTACTTCTTACAACTCATCTTTGTATGCCTTCAAAGAATCTTTATTTTGCAGCTCAAGGAAACTATCCGGAGGGATTAATTCATTATCTTGGGAATCATTGCATTCTATCAATCCTTCATCAAGAGGAGCTTCAGCTTCAAAGGCCTCAAAACTCCTTGCTTCAATTTATTCATCATGGAAAGAGTCTTCTTCTTCAAATGGGAAAGAAAATATCTCCATTTCATCATTGCATCCATCAATCATTGGCTCAAGGGGGGCATCATATTTCTCATCTTGCTTTGTTTCAACATGGCCAACCTTCACATTGATTGAAGCTTTCAAATCATATTCGTTCTTATCTTGTAGGTTCATGGCTTGCATCAAGAGTTTGAGACTGAGCTCAGGATCTTTTGTTTCTTCTACAACTCTAAGCAGTTCTTGTACAAATAGTTATTTCAAACCTTTCACGGGTTCATCACAAGCTGGTCTTGTCCCTCCATGAATGGCATGGCTGAGATCATCTTCATCTCCAAATGGGAATGAAAATACCTTGATTTCATTGTGGATAAGCACACAAGCTGATTTTTCCATTTGAGATTCACCAAGAACCTTTTCCTCTTCTTCATGGTTTTCATTGTCTGGTAACTCAGAGCTGCCATATTGTAACTCAAATCTCCTCAATGCTTCTTCAAGGTCCAAGCCTCTCCAATAAGGCATGTCTAGCCCTATCAATATGGGAATATCCTCTTCCTCCTCATTTTTCATAAAGTAATTCATCCTCCTGCTATCTTGATACAAGATGTTGGTTTTGGGCTTCAGAATTTCACACCGTGTACCTTCTCTCGGAATTAATTTCTCCATGCCCCCTTCACCTGGTATGGTTACTGAGAAGACCAATTCATCTGAATTTTACCCCTACTTTCTTACGTAAAACCCCTTTTTAGCAACATTCCAAATGAAGCTAGAATGTCTATTACCAAAATCATCACTGAAACTTTCTTATCTGGAAATCTAGCGAGAGCCACCTATGTATATTTGAACTTCCCTACAAGTGGGACCTCTTTTTGACTCCAAAGAGTAACAAGAGACACTTAGTGGAGTCATGGTGATTTTGAGATCCTTGGAGACCTTCAAATGCATCACATTTTATGAGGCACCAGAATCTATTATGCAATTATTCAATACATATTCTCCAACAAGAAGGGAGATGTAGAAAGGATCGACCTTGTCAAGTCTTGGATGTGCTCAAGGAAAGCATGTTCTGTGAGGGAGGCATAAGTGGGTTTGGTAGTACTCCTTTAGAATTGGGTGTTACAACATTGGGTGTCAAACTTCCATTCCTAATATATCGGATGAATATCTCAAATTATTCAGGGTGAGTCCACAAATATTCGGCCAAGTAATCTACACTTTAGCTTTATTCGCTTATTTTATGAAGTCAAAAGGAGTAGATGCAGGTGACGATGATGAAGGGATACTTTTGGATTTAGGACAAGTTTGGAAGGAGTAGAGTTTTGGGGAATGGAGGGTATTTTAAAAGGTACACTAGGAGCTTTCAAAGTACTAGATTTTATAGGAGTAGATTTAGATTTAGAATTGGAAGAGGCATTGGAAGACTTACTTGGAATTGTGGGAGCCTTCTTACTTACTACAGGATCAAGCTTCAACAATGCAGACTCCATGGAGGGTGGGAGCGGAGATCCTCGACTGATTTTTTTTTCGAGTTGCCATAGGAGAATCATCACCTTATTTTTCTTTACAGTAGTGGAGGGAGATGTTCCTTTCTTAGATTGAGAATGAGTGAATACCGCACATGAGAAACTAGGTGCATCTTCTTTGTCATCTTCATCACCTCTAGAATATTCATAGAATCTAATTTTTGTATCATTCTTAAACTCATTACTTTTAGGAAATCACCACATTCAATTTCTTGTTTAAGATCCTCCTCATTTTCCTTACTCCTACAACTTGCATTGACTGGTGGGGCCTCCAAGGAAAGCCTTCAGGGTACTCATACAATCTGATTTCCTTTGCTTCTTTGAAAATAAACTCATTTAAATATTTCCCTCCTCAACAATTCCATTTCATTTTCCATTTTCTGTAAAAAAGGATCGGTTCTTTCATCTCCAGGATGTTGAGATTTTCCCTTTGAGGGATTCTTGATCTTTCAGAATGGATGAGATCACCATCAAGTTCAATGGCCAATATTTGTGCTTCTACAATATCCCTCAGTTGAACTCTTCGTAGGAAAAATCCCACCTCTGATAATTGAGCACTAATAAAGAATCTCCTGACATTATTTTCAAATGGTGAATCTTCTTTCGATATCCTATGAAGAAACCAGTTGAAACGGGCCATGAAGTCTCTCATAGTTTCATTTTCTCCTTTTCTTCATTTAAGCCAATTGTACCAAGAGGTCTTGAAAGTCTTCAGTTGATTTAAATATTTCCTCGAAGGTAGTCTTGATGTTGTTCCAACAAGTGATGGATCGGGAAGGCAGGAGATAGAACCATTATGCTACTTTTTCTTAGAGATATTCCACGAACAGTCTTACAATGACATCCTCATGTTGGACACCAAGAATTCCACATGATGTCGTGAAAGCAGCGATGTGTTCTTCAGGATGTTGTGTGCCATCACCTTTAAACTTTGGAAAGTTCTTACAGGAACTTGTTGGTAGATCATGAAGAGGGGGTTCAAGAGCAAGCGGTCCTATATTTCTTCCCCATGGGACAATGGGTTTGGGTATTTCTTCTTCATCTTCCATTGTCATTTTTGCTTCTTCTTCAACTCTTTCTTCTTCAAATTATTCTTCTTCCGGGAATTCAATGCTCAATGGTGGTTGAAAAATGGGAGAATTTCTAGGGGGGATATCAACAGGAGTTTAGATAGGATTTCAGTGAAATTATTTAAGAGCCGATGAAGAGGAGGCTTGAGAGAAGAATTATGGATTATCTCTAATTCATTCTTGCTAATTTTTCAAAGCCTCAAAATTGGAATCAACACCACCTCTTGACCTGTTCAACTTGGTGTATCTTCCTTCAGCCAACTTTTGGAAATTCTTGAAGTGGGAATATGAAAAGACACGTGGAATATGAAAGGTCACGTGTAGGAATTGAAAATGTATCTTTTAGAAATGGATTTTCATGAACTTTTTTTTTTTTTTTTCAATATTTTATTTTATTTTATTAATTTTTGGACCTTGCGGTCGTATTTTGGGTGCAAAATCGCTAAATCTACCCCATGGTGGGCACCAAAAAGGTTGGTAAGAAAAATTATCAAGGAAAAATTGGTGGTTATATTGTCAATGCTTTGTGGGAATCTAAGTCCCTCTACTTAACCGATGCAGTTTTCGTATATGCATGCACGAGTAAAGGTTGATTTTCCTAGTGGCCTTGTGGTCGGGGATCTAATAGGGGCACTCCAATGACCCTACAACAAAGCTAGCAATCTCTTGCTAGGGAAGACTTTTTCTGAAGAGTGGGAAAGGGGAGTGAGAAAAGAGGTAGGAGAACTAATGTTGCAAGTAGAAAATTATATTCCTACACACACTAGTTAGAAATTTCATCACATGCACTAAAATTAGGAAGAAATAATACTACAAATAACAACAAGACCAATTAGAATTTAATGAACACAAAGTATCAGTAAACCCCTTAGTCAAAAAAGGCTTGAAACTCCTTCTTGTATTAATGCTCAAGCAAAAATTGTACATAGTATGAGAATGAAAGACATTGAGAATAGGGAAAAGTGGCTAACTCTTTTCACTCACAAGTGAGAAAAATATCTCTCATGAACTTACAAGAATACAACCAGCTAGAAGAATTTCAGAATTAGAACCCCTTGGAATGAGGAGCTCATTACAATTTATAGTGCTTTGGAATTATCTTCGCCTACCCCCATTGACCCTTCATATGTCATGAGAATTTTCACATTCTTAGGAGAACATTAAGTCCCCTTTTATAACTTAAGGGTGACTTATTACATTGAAAAAGTGCAACCCCAACGTCAAATTAGAACATTGAGGAGAGAGGAAGTTGGGGGAGAGAAGAGAGAGAGGGAGAGAGAACAGAAAGAAGAAGGAAGGATGATGTCAATGATGATAGATTCTACCTCTGATAAATCCCGCTGATCCTTCCAGATGACTCGATGAAACGCTCCAATGTGATGAACTATGAATCTTCGAACTCTTGCACATGCTGAAGAACTTCCTTTGGATGATGTGTGAACACCATGTTTAAATACACTATCACATGACTCATTCGGTGACCATGGGCATCACTCATGGAGATCCACTCTGAACAAATCTTGTCCTAACTCCCTTCAATGTTATCACACTACTCGGTTGATTCAGACATGATCCTGATGAAGCATCTTATGAATGATCTGACGGTGTCGATTGCGAATTCCACCTCCCGCATACCAATTGAAGCATGAAATGAGTGTCGAAAGACATTGTTGACATCCTCACTATCACCTACTCTACATAGTATGATGATAGAGACTACACTTTTTCTATCTCTTACTCGAAGTAAAAGGTTGCGCCGAATTCTACCCTATCCATTTATGCTTCATGATTTCTTTAGAAAAAACAACTTACTATTTTTAGTAAGTATGAAAAATCAGCTACCTCAAACCTCAACTAGATGTTACAACTCAGATTTCCCTATCTCCCTATGTTCCTCTCACCTTCTGGATCAATTTTCTATTTTTGGCAAGTTCTCATGAGACCACTTACTATTTTTAGTAAGTGTCAATTTTGGACCAAGACAACCATTTCGGCGATCTCTCCTTACAATACATCTTCGTGTTTAATGTCTCTTTCACAGTTTCTTTAATTGACGACTTTCCCGAAATGGTAGTCCTCCATGTAGAAGACTTGCTATTTTTGGAAAGTGAACCTCCAATGGTCAGATCACTATGAAACAAAGTTTTATGATATGGGTTTTTTCCCAATATCGCCCCTCTGAAATCTTGGACCTATCCGCTCAATAGTTTGGGAGATTTTAAAGTTTTAAAATTTTGACTTGGTAGTGCTTTTGAATGCGTAGAAACCATTAATGGAGCTTGAGAGTTGTAGGTTTGGTTTTCTTCTCTGTTCATGATAAAAATTATATTTTTGTTGTGGGTTTTTGTTTCTATTCCTTCGGTGAAATTTATCTTCAAACCGATTGTTGGTTTGACGAGAAATCGACTTTTGTCTTCGTTGGGCCGAGAGTAAGCTTTCTTCACTACAAGAAATTAATGTAGTGGAATAAAAATTTGAAGATGATTTTTGATGGAATTCAAGAATTAATAACACCGAATCAAATGGTTCTTTGTTTCATGCACCAGTTTGCAAGATATCTTCAAATCTCTCAGATTATGACAAGTGAGGATTTTTAGATGATTTCTCCGTTTCTCTCTTCTATTTTTCGATCCTTGAGCTCTCCTAATCAATATTCCTTTAGAGACTGTGTGTTTTTATGCTTTTAGGATATGGTTACTATGGTTGAGCTTGTTCAAGGTTTATCAAAGGTGTGACCAAGTTGTAGAGATATGGTGGAATGAAGCTATGCACAAGAGAGTTAGATGTTAGAAGGGAAGTAGACAGTGTTTCTTAAAATTTTGAAATAAAGTACAGATGAGAGATGGGTGCATTTTTAAATTTTTGGTGTACCTAACATGTGATGGATGCAAGGGACATAAAATTCCATGGTGAGCAAGGTGATGACACGTGGCAGAGATCTGACAACAGGGAATGAGAGATAGAAAATCAGCTTTAAAGCACTGAGGGGTTGGAAGCGGGCCATATGGGTGACCAAAAGTCTCCCTTAGAGGTTGGGTAAAAATTTCAAGGTTTTATGTCCCTGACCTATGAGGGAAATGAGGGACATAAAATTCCATGGCGCTCTTGGTGATGACACGTGGCAATGATCAAATGGTTGAGGCTTTGAGCTCCCGCAAGCACTGGGGCCGAATCGATGATCCCTGGAGGTCACATGAGGTTCCAGAGGTAATATGGTGGCTGGAATAATTTTTCCATGGTTGATGTACTTAACCTTGAGGGACTTTAGGGACAAAAATCCCACCATGCTCCCGGAGCGACACATGTCCTCCCAAAATTTGAGTAACTCCTAAACTCGCTCCAAGAGGACAACTTGTAATGATGATAACTTGAGCTCCCGATGGATTTTTTTATGAAATTATATATGATCCTGACTTTAAATGGAATTTTGAATCAAATGGTGTGGGTATTAGGTATTGATTATTCCATTCCATCCTTGGAAAAGTGGATTTTTAATTTAGTACTCCACATGTACATGAGAAAAACTACTTGCAAACCTAATGTGCTAAACATTTGTGAAACAAATAATTTCACGATCTTATACATGTTGAAATTCCATTTCTAAAGATGTTTTATTTTTCTCCTAACTCCATCTGGAGCTCCTGGAATCACCTTTGGAAGTTCAACTGATTTTTTTACATGTACACCGCCTAGGCCTATGAACTTTAATTTTGGTGAAATTGCCCCAACTTCTCTTAGCCCTTCAAGAATATTCTTGAATCACTTCCATGATTTTATAAGGCCTTTGAATCAACTCCATTATGTCTCAAGGCCTTTGAATCAATTCCATGTCCATTTTTTCTTTTCGCTCCGCTCCACGTGGGGTTGTTTCTAGTCCTAGGAAGGCTAGTGATAGCCCTTCCCACAACTACCCAGAGATAGCATTTTTCAAGAACTCCTAAAATAACCTAGGGGGTTGATTTTAATTTCCTAAATCACCTAGGGGAATTAATTAACACCAATTGGGAGGTTATTGGACTGACTGGGTAGACCCGAGGTGCCTCAAAATGATAAAACATGAAAATTTTGCTACAGGGGTATCATTTTCATGCTTGGAAATTGTCAATTTCCTTGTTGCACATTTGCATGAAAACAAACATCATCCCTTGCATACAAGTAACAAATTCCAAAGACAACATCAAATGCATCAATTGGAATGACATCATCCTCTAGTACATCAATATATTGGGTATTTATCCCAAATTGAAACTTACACTTTCAGTAACTTGTATTTCTACACCCCTCTTCACCCATCCCAATGGGTATGGATGTGGATGCACGTAAGTATCTAGGCCAAGTTGTTCTACAACCACATCAGAAATAAAATTTAACCAAGAACCAAAGATCCACTAAAGTGTTTACCTTAGTCTTCTTGATTTGGATTTCGATTTTAAATAGCTTACTCAACTCTTCTTCTCGCACCCCGTACATGTTAGTGGCCGTGCATCCCAGCCCCTCGCCTACCTCGAATCATCCTCAATATCCACATCTCCTTCTATTTTCATAGCAGCCATGGATTTATTGGAATCCTTAGTTCAGTGTTTTGGGTGTAATTCCAAATGCAACTTCCAACATGTGGCATCAAGTATGTCCACTTACATCACCCTTACAAAAATCTTAAGATATTTACAAGTATGCAAAGCACTAGTGGCATGTTTACCTTTCCATTTACCTCTCGCTTCTTGTATTCCCTTATTATTTTTCCTACCGATCTATCGATGGTCTCCTTTTGGCTCGTCTCTCCTTGCTTCTTCTCGTCATCAATGCAAGATGCTTGTATACTGATATTCATTGAGATCCTGGGCTTCATGGAGATTACCTTCCTCCGAAAGTGAGTTTTAAGTCCTCCCAAATACTTGGTCATAATTTCCTCATCCTCCAAGTCTATATTAAGCAACATGGCTTGTCTCGAAATTACCTAGTGTAGTCTTGCATGCTTTGACCGCTTCCCCTGTCTAAAGTACAACCACTTAATCATCATGTTAGTCTTATGTCCAATTGGATAGAAGTTAACTCTAAGAAATTCTTTAAAACCTTTCCATGTACTGACAATAAGATGTTTCTTCTTCTCACAAGTCGCTAGATGGGTTTCCCACCAAACCAGAGCATGAACTTCCATTTTCGGTAGTGAAAAGGAAATTATGTGTGCCTCAATGACATTATGCATACTAAAATAGACTCTCATTTGTTTTAGCCACTTATCAAGCAATTATGCATCTACTTGTCCTTCACAATTATTTATTTCCACTTTTGTTTGAATTTTAAAATGTGTATGAGCATATTTTACCTTCTCACTTACAACTAGTGTCTTTTCTTCACACTCTTCCCATTCTTCCTCTTCGTGGCTATTTCCGATATCTTGAATGTTCGACTAGTGCTCGAACCACTAGGTCCATTGAATATTACTTAATTGAAGCCATCTTTTGCATATCTAAAATCTCTTCTTGCTTTCTATGCAACCTATCCATCATGGTTGCAGCACAATTTGCACCCACCAAAGAATAAGGAAACCTCATGCACGCTAGCCTATCACCCAACGGGAATCGGTCGCTCACCCGAGGTGCCGAGAGGGAGACGAGTCTCTCTTTTATGTGATTATAGTGGAAAACATCATTCGTGATCTTGACTTAGTGATTTAAAAGACATGCAAGAACCATAGAGCTCAGAACGGATTTTATACCCTTACAGTCATTCCAAATAGAGAGCGCTCAATAGATTTAATAGAACTTAGATAGTAACAAAATTGGAAAGGGACTTAGCATTTAATTATGGTTCATGAATCATACAAGAACAAATACCATAAAGGAAAGATGCAGATGATAGAAGTAAAGAGATATTGATTCAATATATTTGGTAACCTTATCATATTCACTTAATGCTTAATACAAAACATCACAGAATGGCAGACCACAGTCATGCATCATATCTGGATTCATACATGTAGGTTCTAAAAACAAAATTTACATCCCCAAGCCCTCAGTACATCCTTCCCTATATTTATCTACCCAATTAGCTCCGCTCTAACTTGTCTCTCTTGACTTATCGATACATTCATTTTCATCCATTTCCATCCCCTCTAACTCGACTATGGGCATGCATATATATAGGCATCTGAAGTGCCAAAAACTCTCTTCAGAGCCTCATATCTGGCGCCAAGTGTCAAAGTGTGGATCACCCTAGGCGCATGCTTCTCCAGGCCTACACTCACCACTCCTTGCCATGATGAGCTTTTAGAATCTTCTCTTGCAAATCATATTCCTTCCAGGCCACCCTGTCACCAAGCTGGAACCTTATCTACTTGGGTCACACTTTTCATGAATCCTATCGATAGGTCAAAAATTTTGCTTCATGGGCGTGCATCCTAGGTTCTAGAAAACCCTCTTTAAACCTCGCTCTCGCGCGCCCTAGCTTGCACGCTTCCTCCAACCGTGCATGCTTATGCGCCTTCATGACTTGGTGGTTATTTCAAGGGTCCAACATCACCCCACACTTTACTTGTTCTCCGCCCTTGGAAACTTCAAAGAATAGAATAAATAAATGGCAAGGCCCTACCTTGGGAAAGAATGAAGGGAGAATAAAGAATGGGGAAGAAAAAGAATAAGGGGATATTGTGTTACTCAAAGAAGTAAGAGGGGAAAATTTTGTCTTAGGTCGGCCTCCAGAGTATCCCATGCGTCGACCTCCGCCTGTGCTCTCTGGAAAATATTACCGACCAATGTGCTCACCTCATCAAAAGTTAATCCCTCCCCTTGTGTGCTCAAGGTCTCTACAACTGTCTCAAATTATTTTCCCATATCTTCCAAGGCATCCATTCTCCTTGTGATTACCGGGTATATCTCCTTAAGCTGGTTTTGATTGAGCCCCGCAGGATCTCAATAGCTTCTGACTTCTTTTCCACCTTAGCCAGGATCTTTTCTCACTCTACCCTATAACTCTTGTTCTTTTCTCTGAATTCTTTCAGCTCCACTTCTTTGTTGGCAAGCAACATGCTTGTCACTATGTCTCGGTCCGCACAATGGTCATTATGTGACCCCCGGTGATTGGGCAGTGATTTTTATATTATCAAGAACCTTGTTGTATTCTACTATGAGCGTGATGACCTTTAGCTTGTCTTCTTTTTCTAAGCACGCAACTACCTCTTCTACAGATTCTAAGGCCAGGGGTTTCCTTTCCATGGTGAGGATCCAAGTTAAGTCTTCCAGGAATTCTAGGGAAGAACTATAGTTATGCGCGAGAGGGTTAGGTCCGGATGCTTCAGGATGATTACATTTGATATAAGCTCCACCTTCTTGTGGAATTCACGCACTTTGGCCTTTTCCTCCTTTAACTCTTGCTGCAACTGGGTGCTGATCAATTTTTCAAGGCTAAGGCCCTTTGTTAACTCAACTAGATCTTCTTCCCTTTTCTCCAACAAATCTTCCAGGACCTTGACCCTATCACTCCTACAAAAGAACCTAGCTTCTACCTCCACCGAGACCTTATTGAGTGCATTACACACTTTCTTATCTAACAGTTGTTGCGCATTTACAATGGGATTGTCTCCCTTGGTCGCAGGTAGAGTTATTACCTCCCCTTGGCTGACCTCAAATTCAGGTTCGTCAAGGTGGGACTCAAAATCCCATGACAGCATTTTCCTTGTCCTCGGGTATTCACCCTCTGGATTGAAATATTCCATTACTGTGAGTTCATTGGTGGGTATGGTACTCTGGAAGTGTGTGCACAACACTTTATTGGGGTCATCAACATAACCCATCATTGCCCTTTCTCCTTCTGTGCGCTCACTCCCGTGCGCACACCCTTGGGAAAACGATTCGCGAGAATGGGCCCTTTTGTGCTGATATGGCTTCTCTCCCTACTTTCTTTCTTGAATTCATCTAACACCAGGTCCACGCTGCACTCCAACTCTTTGTTGACCAAGGCCTCAATAATATTTTCTACCTCCCTTGTCACCTTCTCGTTCACTTCCTCCTTCTTGAGCTTGGGCATACTTGGCTCTTTTGTACTAGCCTCCTCGCTCCTCTCTCCGTCCTTGGCACCTTCCTCCTCCTGGGTGCCCTACCTATGCGCGAAGATGAACTCGTTCTTTACCTCCTCTCCATCCTCTTCTTCCGAGTCATGCACCTCAATTGGTTCCTGATTCACCTCAGTTCTTCTTCTCTGTCTTCATCCTCCTCACCCTTATAGGTGCTCAAGCCTTTCGTTTTCTTAGATTATTCTTCTTCTATCTTCTTCTCCTCTTCCTTAGCTGAAGATTCTGGTGTAGGGGATGTGGTCTTCTCCTCTTCAGATGATTCTTCTTTAGTTGGTGGCTTTTCTAGTTCTGGGGTCTTCTCCTTGACCACCACCACCCTTCTTCTTCGCATATGTAGGTACTTGGCCCAAGGGTACCGTATTTACTGAAAAGCGACAAGCTTGAGCGTAGGAATCTACAAGTAACTCTTCCGCGCACCCGACCTCCCGAGGTCGCTCCGAGACAAACCGGTGGGGATGGAATATGTATGGAATGCAGACAAGCTAGTTTGGTAATCTAATGTCTTCGGATCACCTTTGGCCACGAATACCTTTCCTAAATGTAAAAACCTTACTTCTTGAAATAGTGTAGAAGGGATTGCCTTCATGCGGTGTATCCATGGTCGGCCGAGGATCATATTATAATTAGTTTCCCGATCTATAATATAAAACTTAGTTAAGATGGTTTTGGGTCCTAGGGTGACCGGTAATATTATGGTTCCAACCGAAGTGGCTTTAAGGCTATCATAGCCTCTCAATGTATTTCGAGTGGTGGAACAGTTTGTTTCCCCATATCCTAGTTTTTGGAGGAAAGAGAAGGGGACTATGTTAACTACGGCCCCATCGTCAACCATTGCCCATTTTACATAGTTATTATAAACCCATACTTACAGATGTAAGGCTGGATCACCTCGGCATGCGATCTCTAATCTGCTGTCGGCATTTTATTTATCTCAAATATGAATTCGACATCCCTATCCGCCTGTCCCGGAGGATGAACATCAAAGTCTATATGATTTACCTGTGTTTCAGGTGGTGGAGTGATGTTAATTAAATGACCTAAACCTAATGCTTCTAAAAGAGCAGCCCTGTGGGCAGGAGAGTTCTTTAGCAAGTCGAGAAACGAAATATGCGAGAAGGTTTTTGTTAGATCATTAATTAAATCATAAGCACCCACAGGTTTTGCTACGATTTGTTGGATGTTATCCATTTCTGGTAGGTGACTTGGACTTGGTTGAGAGAAATACTCTCGTGTTCTTGTTATAGCTTCGATGGGTAATTCGAGTCTAACTCCACTAATCCGACTACCTTAGGTTGTGGTTGACTTCCTAATTGCGGCGCAACTAATGGATTTAGTGAATTAGAGGCTTCATGATCATTGTTTCGTCATTGCACCCTTGTTTGTCTCATTTGGATCTAACCTGTTATTGTTAGAATGATTTGGGAGAGGATCGTTGAAGATCTTTAGGGGTGCGTTTTGAGGGGAAACGCCCAAAAGGTATTTGACGTTGGTGACGTAGGATCTGCTAAGAACATATCCATAAAAAGTTGTTTTTGTTCATTTGGCAAGCGTTGCATGAATTTATTGTAGTCACGGCACGTTTTAGTGTCATGGCCCCGGATTTTGTGGAAGCCACAATACCAATTAGGATTATATTTCATAGTTTGTTGGTTTGGTCCATATCGTGGCCTGTAACTTTGATCAAACCGTTGTCTATTTGGAATAAAGTTTTGCATTTTACATTCTTTGGTTTTGATTCTCGGTTTTGGTAACCAATCGAGTTTTGGCTTAGACCCGCATGGGATTTCGCCGTTGTTGTTGTTGTTGTTGTGGATGATTAAAGTCCAACGTATTGATTGTCGGGTAAATTTGTTGTTTCTTTTGTTGTTTGTTTGTGATGGATATCGACAACATTTACCTTCTTCAAGGCTGGTCGGTTACTCCATCATGCTATTACACCCCGATTTTTGTTGAGGATTTTAGGTTCTTGATTAACATTTGTGGTAGTGGGATAATTTGTAGTGTTTTGATTGGGAGCGATTAATCTGTTAGCATAATTTAGCATAGGCATATTTATTGCATTTTATTGCATTGTTTTTATTTAATAATGTGCAACATGTGCACTCTAGTCTAGTGACTTGCATTCAATATTGTTATGTTGGATAACATTCAATATTGGTATTAGTAGTAATTACATGTGCATGTGAGATGGGTCTTATCATCTCGTAGTTGGTGTCTATTAGGTGTCATGTCTATCCATATGAGGTCAGTCTAATATCTATAAATATTACTGACTCTTGCATTGTAATGTGATCTCGATTTCATGATCAATAATATTTGTGAGGCTTCGGTCCCTCTTTGGTCATTGCAATCTTATTCTATTCTATCATTTGGTATCTAAGTTATACCATTATTATCATTTGGTATCGAGCACTATTGGAGAGGATCCATGGAGAAGAAGATCTCGCATCAAAGGAGAGCCATTGAAGCATCCCACAGCCTCCATTCCTCCCAAGCATCCATCAACTAAAATTTGACCTATCCACTTATTTGGAAGGTAAATTTTTTTATTAGTCATTGGCATAGCCAATTGATCTAACATATTGGTGGAATATTTCAGATTTGGAGATCTTTAAAAAAAAAAGAGAAAGATCTTGAAAAAAATTGCAGATCTAAAAAAAAAAAAAAAAAGATCTCAGTGAAAAAAAGAGATCTTAGAAAAAAAAGGAGAGATATCTTGAATTTTTTTTTGCAGATATAAAGAAAAAAAGATCAGATCTAAAAAAAAAAAAAAATTAGATCTGAAAGTGGAGGTGTGAAGAATTCGGGAGCAAAGGTTGAAGCAGTCCCGTCAACAAAATTCCAGCAGATAGCTCTTAGAAAAAGGACGTAAATTTTTCATACAATGTCAGATTGATGTACCAATTTTTTTGCTGGAAAGATAAGAAGAAGACACACAACTTTATAGTTTACATCATCTTCAGATTCAGCCTCTACATGTGACGAAAAGTCTGTACAAGTCGGATCATTTTTTTCGAAAAAAATCAGATCTAGCTGGTAAATTGGTAAGATCTCAAAAATAAGATTCCAATTCTTTTGAAATTTTGTGGGTTTCAAGATAAATATTGTATGATGCTGCTATCAAAATTTTAGAAAACTTCAGATCACGGTTTGTGAGAAAAGATGAAAACAATATTCAGATTGTTTGTTTGGATCTTGGGAACAAACAGGTCAGCGGTTCGATTCCCACTCTCTCCATATTTTTTATTAAATTATTTTTTTTTGAAAAATTTGGAGAAATTAAAAAAATTGGGAGATTTCTAAATTTAGAAGCTCACCAAACACATTTAGAGCCACCGCTAAATTTAGCGGAAAAACACCTATTGGGGGTAAAAATAAAATATTTTTGGCCTAAATTGTGTATTTTGTGATTCTAGACCCTTTTTCTAAAGAGGGGGACACAAAAACTTCATTTTGATGTACTTCGGAGCTTGTTGTACTAATCTTGGTGCATAAAGTGAAAAAAAAAAAAAGGAAAAAAAGAAGTGCAAATTTTTTATTTTATGTTTGGTTCTATCACACGAGATCTTTGATCTCATAGAAATGCTTTCTCGGTATATACAAAGTGCCTCCGGGAAGCGCTTACGGGTGATGCCGTCGCGACTACTACCTGCACTTAACACCTAACACAATTTGCCTAAACGCGTCGTCAGGCATCGACCCTTGTGTCCTTATTACGCCTAAAATCGACGGGGAGTAATAAGGACACAATACACACATTTGAGCCCTCCCATCCGTTTGTGCTTGCACAAACCCATCTCCGTCATCGTCTAAGTACCACGTACTAAATTCTTTCACGTGCGTTAATGCCTCTTCCGCATCGACGGGTATATTGAAAGGGTGATCTTCTTCCACCTACCGACGGGTATATCGGAAGGGAGCGTATATAGAAAGGTTTGGTATATCGGCCTGACGGTATATTGAGAGGAGACCATAAACTTGGAGTGATAATAGCCTTACCCTTTGTCGAAATTCGAGTTTCAGAAATTCAGATTGAAGAAATGGGTGCACAAGCACCAAATTTCTTCTTCGCGATCACAACCGCTTAGAGGAGACAACTATGCTTTGCATGGAAACCAAGATCAAGATGTTACTTGAGTTTGAAGACCTATGGACGGTTGTAGATGGAAAAACAACAAGATCACTTGATGATGGAAGACAACAAGTTCAATTTGATAGGGTCAATCAAAAGGCCAAGTTGATCATCTTGTTTAGCGTAACAGATGATGTGCAACCCCATATTAGAGATGCCACATCAGCCAAGGATGCATGGGATAAGTTGAGCACAGTCTATGAGGCAAAGAACAAGAATGCCATCCTCAACTTACTATTACAACTGCATACTCTCAAGTTCAAGCACAATGAGAAGGTTGAAATTTTTTTGAGACGAGTTGCTACTTTGAGGGCATCTCTATTGGCATTGGGAAAAGAGATAAGTGATGAAGACCTCGTACCAATTGTGTTGCGAGCACTTCCTCCTTTCTATAGAATCTTTGTGACAACTATCAATATGAGTGAACACATAGTCACCTTTGAGAAGTTGGTCAATCTACTCCAACAAGAAGAGGCAATGAATAACAAAGATCATGAAGATGAGCAAGCACTATCTTCCAATCATAAAGGAAAGGGGAAATTTCAATCCAATAACAAGAAGTCCCAACAAAATCAAAGTCAACGAGACACCACCAAGAAGTGTCCCATTTGCAATAGAGGGGGACATGACATCAAAGATTGTTGGTACAATTCCTATAAAAAGGGTTCATCAAGCAATTCAAAACCCAATAACCATCAGGGTAACAATAATTCAAATAAAGGGAAGTCTAACAACAACAACAATCAAGGGTAGAAAAATGGTAATTGGAAAAGAAAACCCAAACAAAAAGGGTACATTGCGAACATGAGGATGATTGGATGAAGGACACCACATGTATTCTCGCTCAATTTGATGATGAAACCAAGTCCACACAAGATATACGGTATGTTGACTCGGGTGCAACTCGACACATGACTCGACTGGACGCAAGGATTGGTTCTACACACTACGTGACTCACCTAACAAGAACCATGTGTCATTAGGTGATGACTCATCATACAGGTCAAGGGATTGGAAACATTTCACTACCTCTTGGAAAGCATGACTGCAAAATCACAAATGTATTGTATGTACCTAGGTTGATCAAGAATTTGCTATCAGTTAGTCAACTCCTTGATCACAACTTGAAGTTGGATTTTGACAGTAATAATGGAGAAAAAGTGTGCTTGATAAGAGATAAGTCAAGAGGTTCCAAGATTGTAGCAAGAGCCTCCAATGTGGGACGCATGTTCCAACTTGATTTTGTCCACAAGGATGATCAAGCTCTAGTGGCCAAAGACGCACAATCTGCAGAACTATGGCATCGCAGATATGGTCACATCAGTTTTGGTTATCTCCAAACACTTCAAAAGGGAAACATCGTGAAAGGATTGCCTACACTCAAGAACAACACTGACAAGTGTCACAATTGCCTAGCTGGAAAGCAACACAGAGTACCCTTCTAGAAGAACACATATAGAGCTAAGGGAAAACTTGACTTGGTGCACACCAATCTTTGCGGGCCCATGCAACCAAGTCATTCTGGATGTCAATACTTCATGCTTTGTGTTGATGACTACTCAAGAAAGATGTGGATATATTGTCTAAGAAACAAGAGTCAAGCCTTTGAGACATTTCAGAAGTTCAAAGCACTTGTTGAGAATGAAGTTGGTCGCAAGATCAAAACTCTCCGCTCAGATCGAGGGGGGGAATTCACAAGCAATGAGTTCAAGACTTACCTGGAAGCTCATGGGATTCGTAGACAAATGCCTCCTACTCACACACCACAGCAGAATGGTATAGTTGAGAGAAGGAATCGTACTATCATGGAAATGGTGTGATGTATGATTGACGACTCAGGTTTAACAAAGACATTTTGGGCAGAAGCTGTAAGAACTGCAGTCTATTTGTTGAACAGAGTGCCCACAGTAGCTCTTGAAGGAGTGACACCTCAAGAAGCATGGTCAAATCGGAAACCATCAATTGCACACCTAAGAGTATTTGGGTGTAAAGCTAGCATGCACATACCCAAGAAGAACAGGAACAAGTTGGATATGAAAATTTGAGAAACTGATATTCATTGGATATAGTGAAGAAGCACTTGGGTACAGATTATGGGATCGAAAGCAAAGAAATTATACACAAGTAGGGATGTTGAGTTCTTTGAGAAGAAACAAGAAAATGCTCCACTCAACGACTCAACAAACATGCAGAATACACCTCTTGTGAAGACAGAATTTGATGTTCCCACTGAAGATGACAGTGATGAATTGGATGATGGTGAAAACTTGGATCCACCACAAGCCAATGGAACAGCTAAGAAGTTACCTAAATGGTATACTCAATTAATAAGAGATGCAAATTTGGATGAAGCACCTAGCACATCATCCAATCCTGGACCTAGAACTCGTAGTCAAGCTCGTGAAGAGGTCAATTATGCCCTAATGAGTAGAGTTGTTGAAACAGTTGAGCCATCTACAGTTCAGGAAGCCCTACAATCAAAAGCTTGGAAAGATGCCATGGATTCAGAGTATCAGTCAGTGATGAAGAACAACACATGGCAACTTGTCGACCTTCCACCAGGGAAGAAACCCATTGGATGCAGATGGATATTCAAGACTAAGTACAAATCAGATGGGACTATTGACAAGTATAAAGCAAGGCTTGTAGCAAAGGGGTATGCACAACAAGAAGGCATTGATTATGAGGAGACATTTTCTCCCACAACCAAGATCAAGACAATCAGGATGATCTTTGCTCTAGCTGCACAATTTGGTTGGAAAGTCCACCAAATGGATGTGAAAAGTGCCTTTCTTAATGGAGATTTGCAAGAAGAATTCTATATGACTCAGCCAGAGGGTTATGTAATACCAGGAAAAGAGATGATGGTATGCAGACTCATAAAATCTCTATATGGCCTAAAACAGGCACCCCGGGCATGGTACATCAAAATTGATGAGCATCTCATAAGTCATGGATTCGAAAGGAATCCTTATGACCCCAATCTCTACCTCAAAAGCAAGGGGGAGATTGTCATTGTGGTTGTTTATGTCGACGATCTAGTCATTACAGGTAGTTATGTGAAGATGATCGATGCAACAAAGAAGGATTTTAATCGATCGTTCGACATGACAGATCTCGGGCTCATGCACTATTGTCTTGGGTTGGAAGTATGGAAAAAATAGAATCATATCTTTGTGTCACAGTTGAAATACACCAAGACAACGCTCGAGAAATTTAGGATGATGGACTACACTCCTATTGCTACACCTATGGAAGTGAGACTTCAGTTATCTCGTTTCGATCCATCACCACCGGTGAATGCAACTCTCTATCGGCAGTTGATTGGGAGTCTCATTTACCTGACATATACTAGACCAGATATTAGCTTTCTTTATCAGCTATTTATCACGCTTCATGCAAGAACCAAAAATATGTCATTGGAAAGCAGAAAAGAGAATACTAAGATATCTAAAGGGTACAGTTGACCTTGGTCTAGAGTACAAGAAGAACAACAATTTCTTCTTGACAGGATATTCAGATTCAGATCATGCAGGAAACATGGATGATAGGAAGTCAACATCAGGCTTCGTCTTCTTTATGGGATCTGGACCGATATCATGGGGAAGTAAGAAACAGAACTTTGTTTCTCGCTCTTCTACAGAAAGAGTATCGAGCTGCAGGTGAAGCTGTTTGTGAAGCAATATGGCTACGTCGAATACTGGAAGGAATTGGTCTACCACAACAGAAATCTACTCCAGTATATGTTGATAATGAAGGAGTTCTAAAGCTTGTTCGCAATCCAGTATTTCATGAGAGAACCAAGCATATTGAAGTACTGAGTTCATTTCATAAGCGAGCATGTCTTCAAGCACAACATACAACTCCATTTCTTTGGCCCCCCATGGTGAATGCAGAAGCGAGATGTTTTCACTAAGTCACTTGCATGTGACAAATTCACACTGTTCAGAGAGTTCCTCTCCACTTCATTGGAAACTATGCAAAATTAAGGGGGGGAATGTTAGCATAATTTAGCATAGGCATATTTATTGCATTTTATTGCATTGTCTTTTATTTAATAATGTGCAACATGTGCACTCTAGTCTAGTGACTTGCATTCAATATTGTTATGTTGGATAACATTCAATATTGGTATTAGTAGTAATTACATGTGCATGTGAGATGGGTCTTATCATCTCGTAGTTGGTGTCTCTGCTAGGGTGTCATGTCTATCCATATGAGGTCAGTTTAATATCTATAAATATTACAGCTCTTGCATTGTAATGTGATCTGATTTAATGATCAATAATATTTGTGAGGCTTCGGTCCCTCTTTGGTCATTGCAATCTTATTCTATTCTATCATTTGGTATCTAAGCTATACCATTATTATCATTAACTTCCCGTTTGCTCCATATGTTTTGCGACCACTATCAATCGCTGCTTGATCTATTCGAAGGGCACTCTCCAATACCTCATCGTAAGTTCGTAATGGGAACTTCTGAACCTCTTCCTTTACTTCTCTGCTAAGCGAATGAAGGAATAAGTCACATAGTTCCATTTGATCCATGTTTGGAGCGCTTGCCGAGGAATAAAGGACTGTACGCCACCTTTGGATGAAATGGGCGACAGATTCGTTATGTTCTTGTTTGATGTGTAAGAACTCCCTGATTCCTGTCCTTAACAGTTTGTTCATGTCGAAGGCCTTGATGAACTCAGACACAAGTTGTTTGAATGAATGTATGGAAGCCTCAGGTATTCTATAATACCAATCGAGAGCAATGCCTTCCAAAGTTTTGGGAATATTTTAGCAACAACCCCATCCCATGGGAGTAGCTCTCGAATGGCTGTAGCGTAAGCTTTGATATGCGCATTCGGATCTCCCTCACCTTTGTATTTGGGCAAATCGGGAAGAGGCCTTGGAAGCATGACGCTTCGTATGGTGAAATCTAAGGGCTCTTTCAAATATTCTGAGTAAGTCCCTATCGCATATGTTTCGACCATTGATGGTGCCTGTTGAGGGAGCGGCGGTGGAACGGGTTGTTGATATGGCGTAGCGTATGCATTGGCAGGGGCATAAGGAAACCCCTGTGTTTGAGTAAACATGCCGGGAGATGAGTACATATCCCCTTGTGGTGATTTTGAGTACATGTTTAAGTACGAAGGGGTACTATCTAGGAATGGATTGTTCTGCGCTAGACCGGGAGGAACGGTGCTAGAGATGGTGGGTCTAGTTGGCATTTGTTGTGAATACTGAGGAGTCATGCCTAACGTGCCTACTCCTGTGAGGAGATCTACTTGGCTAGGGTGGTGTGGAGGATTGGAACTCCCTGTTTGCACGAATTGTGAATTTTGACTTACTTGAGCAAGCTCTAACCCTCTAACCTTTTCTATTAGAGTTGAAATGACTTCATTTGGTGAAGTCACGATATTCTGTCTTAGCGGCGTTTGTTGTATACTATGGTTTTGTATAGGCATGTGATATCCTGCTATGAACTGATCGTTGTCTTGCCAAGTTTCTCCGAGAGTATTTTCTATATGTAGTGGCATAGAGGTATTTTCTTGAAAAGAGACCTCGGGTTGTAGTTGTAAACCTCCTACAGGTGGATACATATTCCGAGAGCGTTGTTCGTTTTTGGGAATAACGCGCTGAGTATTCATCATCTAGAACTAAGTATGGGTCCGATTGTCTACTAATGTGTGGTCTAAGTAGTACCTGAGGAGATGAAACAGATTCTCCAGTGAACGTCATATTATTTGAGCCTGAAGGCTCTGTTTGTTGTGTTTGAGCGAGTTGTTCCAACCCCTCAGTTTGGAAAGATGAATTATATCTAGTCCTTGGGGTTTGTGTTGACAACTGACTAGTTGAATAGTTGTCACCCCACATTGAGAGTGAGGGTGATGATTGTCTATTCTGTTGGGCGTAGTATGCCTCAAGACCCAAGAGGGGTCTGCCATATGCATCGAATCCCGACATATTAGGGGGTATATGAATACCCATAGAATAATGGGAAGGAGCGAAGGTGATTTGTGAAAACGTAGAAGGTGAAACAGTTGTTTGGTTCACGTCAGGTTCACCAATTTTGTACGCTGGAAAAGCGACAAGCGAGCGTGGGAATCTACAGGTAACTCTTCTGCGTACCCAACCCCAGGTCGTCGTCTTTGAGACAGCCGGTGGGGATGGAATATGTATGGAATGCAGACAAGCTAGTTTGGTAATCTAATGTCTTCGACACGCACTAATGGAATTTGTGAATCTAAGGCAAAGAAGGCCCTTCTAACTGGACTGGTGTGATAGATCGGTCAGCAAGGATGACTGCTCGAAGGCTCCAATCAATATCGAGCTCTGGCGTGATTCGATCTATGGGTTGTGGAATACATGGAAAATGACCCGGGATAGTTTCGTGTATTTCTCGGATAGGGTCATATGGTGGATGGTAAATATAGTCAACTCTATAGACGGTTCTCTGGCCTAGTCCAGAATTCTCTAGCTTTGTTAGCTGTTATGTCCAGCAAGGATAATTGTTCGATGATAATAGGTGGAAGTGGAGTAGAATGAAATACTAGTGTGCGTAGGCTAGTGTCTATGTCTAATTCTCTTATAGATTCGTTGGGCTGCGGGATTTGTGGGTCACAACCGTAGATTTGTGGTTGTTGTGGACCTGCTATGGTCATGTGTGGAATCAAGTCCTAATCCCTAGTATCCAATAATCATATGCTTTCTCAGCTTCTATATTTAGAATCAACAGTTGTGCAATATTTTCAGAATACCTCACAAGCGTTCTTCTTGCAACCTAAATTCTTAGGCCAGTATCTATGTCCATGAGGGTATCTCTGCGTCGGCTCCTGGAACCAAAGGATCACACCCAAATGTTTGCTCTCTCTCAAACCCTTCTACGATTATGTGGATGTTTTTCCTAGGGTAATCTATAGTTTGACTGATTTGACCAAAACGTATGCGCTTGGTTATCTTCTATGTTTAATCCTCTTAACTGAGATCTGATCTGCTGGAAGTTTGCTATTATTTGGAAGACTTGGATTCTAAGATTCTGGTCAATATCAGTTATTGCTGTTATGAGATTGGGCTGAGGCACGATTGGCTCGAAAACATATTCTCTGGGCTCCCTAGGTCCCGTAATTGTCATACAAAAGCAATAATATAAACAAACTATAATAAAGTGAACTCTAAGTATATGAAATATATTTATAGCATCTATGATTCCTCTATTTTTGTATTTTCTGATGAATTGAAATATATTTATAGCATATATGAAAGCAACTATTTAAAATATTTAGAATTGACAGCTAAACTAATAATAACAAAAAAAATAACCGAGTGTAGCTATATGTCTGTGCAATTTGTAGATCTATTCTAAACAATGAAATAACTAATCTATTTGCAAGATTCTCGATCCTACCTCAGAAGTGAGGAGTGAATCATAGTTTCTCAGAAACTATCAATCCCCACAGACTTCCTGGCAATATCGAGAATAGAATTAACTGAAATAAAGCAATTAACTACTTTATTTGATATGATTCTAACTAAAACTTTGAAAGATAGAACCTGGATTCTGCAGAACAGTGGCGAATCCGATGGTGTGTGTGATCTTGTCCCCTCAGTATGATCTCTTCATTCTTTGTGCTCACGTAGATCCAGAAAAGCATGTAATGCTTGCATCAACAGGGGTAGATGTTGGAACAAGGGACAACCTTTAGAATACAGACTGAATAGAACGCGAATAGGAGAGGGATAGCGCAAGAGTACAGAGCTTGGCTTATGCAGTTCCTAGCGGGATCTATTGCGAATCATGCAACATAATGCATCCAGAACCTGAAACTATCCTGTTTGAGGAGCAAAACCTGCAACTTTAATGGCTTCCTAGGCTATTCTACTCCAATGGATTGGATAAAACAACAATGTTGTCATGCATGTCGGATATGTGGCTTACCAATAGCTGAACAATGCTAACTAAGCATGCAAAGAATTAAAACTATGGCTTCTAAACATAATAAAAGACTAAACTATGAAAATGAGAGCATGAAAGTGAATGAGGGATCAGACCATTTGTTTGAGCACAAGCCATGCATTTATAGGAATTCAATCACCCAAAGATCAAAACCAAATTGAACTCCTAAACAATAAACAAAGGAAAAACACTATTCCAGGGGACCAAAAACATAAATGCAAGCCCAAGTCGGCAAAGAAAAGCTGGTGAAACATTGATATTTTACGTGATTCATGTCAAAGCGCTTTCTGGAAAATGCGTGTAGGACCGCCACTCTGAGCAGGGCGGCGGTTACTGGGACCGCCACCACGATCAGGGCGGCGGTCACGAGACCGCCACCTAGGCAGGGCGGCGGTTTCGTAACTGAAGGGCAAAAGGCCAAGAAAAGAGGAAAAAGGGGAAAACAAAGGACGTGGGGGCTAAGCGGGGCATGCGGGATGTTAACGCATACTCCGAGGGCTTTTCCGGATCCCAAACACCTTGCGAGGAGACCTATATCATCATTAGGGAACTTGTCACATTGCTCTAGCAGTATAGTACCTTACAATTTTGGGTACGTACAGGTACCTACAACCTACTTTTCCACCACCCTTGGCTCCTCCTATACTTCCCTCTCCTTTCTCTTAGGTTCGGGCTTCTTCCGCCAATAAGGTCCTTAGGAATAGATACCTCATTCTCAAGGTATGCACCCTTATCAAATTTTGGCTTGATGCGAAGTTATATCCTTGCCGCATCCTTTCCAACATCCGGCGATGTTAAAGGCCTCACCATGTGTACCTCATGCGAAACGTATCTTTGATGTGCACACTTGCCAAGGTACACCAACCCTTTCCGCATCTCTTGATTCTCTCTGTCTAGGTTAGGTAAATCAAGATCCAGCTTCTTAGACTCCTTGAATCTATTCACCCCTGCTTGAAAGAATTGGGCTGTGAAGGAAAAGGGGATTTTGCACCAAGGGCTCCATGTGCCATCTGTTAACACAAATTTGCCAATGCAGAAGTGTTGGTATACCACAACTATGCCTCTCCCCTAGTATTCACTGGGAGTTGTTCGGGAATCCGACATTCAGCCCCAAATGCATTCCTTGGATGCGTATACCACTTATCCAGCACGCCTTATGCACTAATGTCATTGATTCACATGTATATTTTTCAAACCTCTTCGCAGGAAAAGGGTCTTCATCAGGGTACTCCTAAATGAATTTTTCGGATGCATCTAGCACTCTAATTTTTGAAAACACTATGGTTAATAGAATGTTGCCAAAGTGGATTTTGCCTCCCTCCTCTGCACTACCGATAATCTCATATGCAATGTATGCAAATAAGTTGTAGATGGTTCCCTCTACAATCTTCCTACAGACATTCAACCAGGGCTTGTTCACCTGGGTCCACCTTTCTTGTCCATTCAATTTTGACATGAGGTGTGCGGCCATCTTCATCATAGGGTCAATGATGTCCAAGATGTCATAATATCTTGATCCCTTTTTGTACTCATGGGATGCAACGGTCTCGTTGATCACCTCCTCATTATGGAGGTCATCCTCCAGGTTGTCCCCTTCACAGATTAAGCATGTGAAGTGTGATATCAACTAGGGTGTTATTTGCAACTTGCGCCCTATGAAATGGAAGAAGTCCTCATGGACACACATCATCAGCCATTGGTAAAAGTGCTCGGAAGCTTCCCAAATTCGGGAAACTCATAAAGTTGTAGAAGCCCCACCTTCTCCATTTTTATCTTGACCTCATCATTATAAATCAGCAACCCATCTGATGTTCTTTTATTTGTTGGGCGCACCAACTCCAATGCCATCTCCTTCTCAATTGTGCTTGACCGATGGTTATAATCACTTACGGTCATTTTCCTTTGGTGTGACTCCCATTCTTGCCCTAGCAAAACTCCATCCAAGTATTACATCCATGTGAATACCACTCATTTGTTTCACAAGTATATCTTCCTATTTTCGTTTTCCTTTGCCTTTACCCTTTCCTTTCTTAGAAGGTTCTACTTGTTTATTAGTTGGCTTAGTGGCCGTCATCTCACCCTTTTCTTTCATCCTAGTTGAAATATCGAATTGGCAAAGAATTTCTCTTGCGCCCCGTGCCCTAAAACTCAAACCCTAACTCAGATTTCTTCTTTTCTCACGGCGCTTCTTCACAATACTTCCTATGTCGTGAGTTACTTTTGCTCTGGTTTGTAGATCAAATGGACCGCTTACACTCGAGTTCTAGTAATTTTTCTTCACACGAATCACTTCTTGAAACCCTAGTTCTCAAAAATAGAACTCTTCTTCATATGCGCAAAGTAAAATAATGAAGTGTCCACCCTTCTATTTATAGTTTTTCTTGCTTTAATGCATTAAAGGCTATCCCACCTACCACCGCACTTTACGACAAGAATTAATGTGGATTTTTAAACAAAACCCAACTTCAATGCCCTTACTCATGCACCAAATCCTTACACAAACAACTTTCCCAACCTTCCGGCATGTAATCAATCCATCTTGATAGAATACTCTTACAGACGTCACGTCACCAAAGACCGAAGGCACTTCTTCTGTCCTCATGGATCTTGCTTTCACCTACCTCGTGTTGCTTTTGTGATTTTCTCCTTTGTACGTGGATTTCCAATGTAGCCTTATCTTGCCACCAATCTTCCTTTTTCCTCCTAATGCATCTTTTCAACAAGGCCATTCAAACGGTCAACCAACACAATCCTCCTAGTAATTTCTCCATGCTTCCCTTTATCTCCTCACCCCACACTTAAAACGATGTGCGGCCCTCTGCGCATTCATAACTCCAAAAATTAATAAGGTTACTAGTGCCCAAGGCACAAAACAAGACAACAACACGAAAGGGAAACACATGAAAGGAAAAAGCATAAAGGAAATCCTAAACTAACTGACAAAACTACCTTATTTACAAACACCAAGAAGCCTTATTTATAGTAGGGCTTCAGCCTACTCCCATTGAAGTGTCTAGGTAATCTGTTCCATCCAACACTTGTAACTGGCACGCGCCTGAATCAAGGATGTATGAGATTACATAAGGACCCAACCAATGGACTTTCAACTTCCTAGGATGGTGCAAAATTTTTGAATCATATAGTAACACCATCTTCCCAACCTCAAATTTCTTGTTTTTAATATGTCGATCATGCCATGCCTTTTGCTTAGCTTTTTCAGTTTTCTGGCTCCACCTGGCTAATGAGCACCTTTCATCTAGTTTTATCAATTCATCAATTCTTTCTTCTAGCGCTTGTTCATCATCCAACCCTCCTGTACGCACTATACATAGTGATGGTAACATAAACTCAACTGGTAGGACTGCTTCCATGCCAAACACCAATTGAAACAGTGTGGCTTTGTTCAATCTTTTGTAAGTTGTTCTGTATGCCCAAAGAACGGCTGAGACCTTATCATCCCAGTCCTACCTACCAACATCACATATCTTAGTCAATGTGTGACTAAGTATCTTGTTAAATGCCTCTACAGTTCCATTTGCCTGAGGGTGATAAGGAGTGGTTTTGTGATGGGCTACCATGAATTCTGCTAACAGAATCCTGATGGTTTCATTTAGAAAGTGAGTGCCTCTATCACTTGTCAAGCTTAATGGGCATCCATACCTATTGATTATGTTTTCCCATAAGAATCTAGCATTGTAGCTATAGTAAAATCCTTAGTGGGAGCTGCTTCTACCCACCTTGTCAGATAGTCAGTACAAGTAATGATATACCGTGAGCTAGTCCTTTCAGACCGTGGCGAGATTGGCCCAACAAAGTCTATTGCCCACTTCTCAAAGGGTTTCGCGCTGGTTATGGGTCGCAAGGGCATTTCATCCCTTTTTCTAGGTTTGCCAAGGCACTGGCAATGGTCACAAGCCTTGCAAAACTCAATGCAATCTTGGTGAATTGTCTCCCACCATAGTCCTGGTCGAGAATCTTGCACACGATTTCATTTCCCGCATAGTGTCCTCCAGCAATCCCACCATGGGCTTCTTCTATTATAGTAATGCACTCATGTTCCAACACACACCGGTGTAAACCCTCATCATGTCCCATCTTATACAAATCTCCATTGATTAACATGTAGGGCGCAACGCGTATGGATAACTTCTTTCTTTCCAGCGCTTTCATTCCTTCGGGTGCCACGCCTTCCTTAAGAAAAATAGAAATTTCTTATAACTCGAGGGCGCACGCCGCAACCTAGATAGTTGCACATCTAGCATAGTGTCCTTAATGCTCTTTACATCCTCCCCTGAATTAATTCTTGATAAATGATCAAGCCCACAATTGTTCTTTCTAGGTTTCACCACTACTGTGAACTCAAATTCTTGAAATAAGAGTACCCAATGACATATGCGCCCTTGCAACATGGATTTGTTTACTAAATACTTCAAGGCCATATGGTCAGTGTAGAATATAAAAGGAGTTGCCAACAGATATTGTCTAAAATTATGAAGTGCGTAGATCATTGACAATGCCTCACGCTCAGTCATTGTATAATTCTGCTCTGTTGGTGTCAACTTCCTACTTGCAAAACACAAGGGGTGATCAACAATTCCCTCACCTAGTTGTGCAAGAACGGCTCCAATTGTTGTACCAGAGGCATCCACATGGACATGGAAAGGCTTATCCCAAGAAGGGAATCATAAAATAGGTGTGGTGACAAGCCTATCCTTCAAAGTGTCAAATGCCCTCTACTATGCCTCTCCCCACTGAAAGGCACTTTTATGTCTAAGTAATATTTCCAATGGCACGGAAATCTTGGGGTACCCTTTAATGAACTTCCTGTAGTACCCAGTGTGCCCAAGAAATCCATGCATGACACTTTGGCTAGTAGGTTCCCCCAATCCCACAATAACTGTAACCTTGGCATGGATCAACCAACAAGCCTTCTTTGCATATGATATGCCCTAACAACGTCCCAAATAAAGCTACAAAGACACATTTCTTAATGTTTTGGGATATCCTCAACTGCCGATATCTCTCAAACATCAATCTTAAGTTATCACAATGGTCCCTGACCAATCCATACACTGTCTAATCATCCAAATATACCTGAAGAAAGTTGTGGATGAAGTCCTGAAATGCTTACAACACTATGCACGAAAAGATAGTAGGCACATTTTTCAACACAAAGGGCATGACCATGTAAGCAAAACTTCCCCACTCGGTGGTGAAAGTTGTCTTATCCTGGTATTCCTTCGCAATCCTTACCTGGTGGTATCCCGAAAATCCATCCGTGAAGGAATAGACCTCGCACCTAGCGACTCCTAAAATTTCTTCAAAGTGAAGGGGGTCGGAAAAGGATCTATAATACAAACAATGTTCAACTCCCTATAATCCATGCATATCCTAATCCTCCCATCCTTCTTTATGTTGATTACCATTAGACTTATCCATTCTGATTCTTCTACAACTTCAATGATACCAGATGCTATCATTTTGTCTAACTCTTCCTTTACCTTTACGTGCATATTGGGATTCATCTGGTAGGGTCTCTTCCTGACTGGGCATGCACCGTCCTTCAACTTTATCCTCATTTCCCCAAGGAATGGTGGACGCCTTTCAGTTCATGGTACCCGTGTGGGAATAAATCCTCAAATTCACACAAGAGATCGATGATCTTAGATACTTCCTTTTCTGACCAGTAGTCTCCAATGATAGCTTCCTTGGGCTCTTCTTCCGAGCCGATGTTAATTTTCTTGGTCTTTAGTAGTTCATTATATGCACGCGCATGTGCATCCACATTTGTCAACTACTTCACGCATCCCGACCGAATGGTCAACATCCAGGCCTTCTACCTCTTCTCCATCAATCACATATACCAACTTTCCTTTTTCTTTTTTAGCACACGCACACTCAAATTGTATATCTTTTGCTTCCTCTTCTTCAAAACATGCCTCCAAACTAGCTTCACCAAGTAAATCTAGTAGCCTATCTTCCACCATGGCGCTATCCCCCAGTAAGGTGCCCGACAACCTATAAAGCCTTATCAATTGGTGGCTTGGTACTTGATATTTGAAGGTGTGAATGAGATCAGCCGCTACCTCCTACCAATTTCCTTTACGGCAGCGATTCTCGAGTGTATGTTCCAAGTGTGCACATAACCTTGTAGTGTAGAATACAGCTTGTGCACCAAAAGAGATGGTGGTAAAGCTTCCGCACCTTCTCCCCAGACCCTCTCGCATACCCGGATATGGGAAAGAGGTAGGTTCATTGCCATTGCAATCCTTGATAGTGGTGGGTTTGTTTCTTCTAGAGAATCAAATAGTGAGTGCAATTCTAACCTCGTGCCATTCTAATAGGTTCTCACTATGTGTAGACCACCACCTTGTTATTTTTCCTAGCAAAACATAACTCATCATCCCACGTCACTCATCCTCCTTCCACTGAGATTCCATTTCTTTCAAAAATACCTCAGGGTATGCATCTCCAGAATACTTGGTTATTTTCTTTCCTCCTAGGTGCCGGACCGTATGCGCCTTTGTCACTTTGGTCACCAATCCTCTTAGATGTCGTCTAACCAATTCATAAGTCCCATGCACCCAATTATCACATGCTATATTGGTGGTATCACTAATAGATTGAGCATCATCAAACTAGATGACTCCCTCTATAGGATGGATTGTCTCTGGATCTCTTATGGAGCGCACATATATTATGTCCAGGACTTCCTCTCCCAGGGGTTTAGTATAGGGCGTGGACTTTCCATCAGCAAGGGGTATAATGACCCGCTCCTCCTTATTTTCAAAGCTTATGTATCCCTTGTTAAACCGGAGATTTGCATTATTTTTATAGCACCAAGGGTGCCCAAGTAATGCTGGGAAATTATCTGCCTCAGTGAGCGCCAAGACTTCAAAGTCCCCAGTAAACTTAGCTCCTTGAATGGTAATGGCCGCATCCTTCAAGACACCTATGGGCATTGCCTTTGTTTTATTTACCATATACAACACATTCAAAGATGGCCATAATGCAGGCCTTCCCATCTGATGCCATGCATCCAAGGTAAGAATGTTGACCTCAGCGCTTGTATCAATGAGGATATTACTTAGCAGCCATCCATCCACCATTGCATTCAATGTGATCTCCTTGTCATAATCAAGGCTATGAGGGGGAAGGTTTGCATGTAAGACTTGCCTCTCACACTCTTCTCCGTGCGTGGTACCTTCTCTCTCAGCCATGCTCCTAGCAAGGGAATAACATTATCTTGCCTCAGCATTTTGCACACTTCCTTAACTTCATCTAGGTCATCCTTTGGTGCCTCCACAGTTCTTCTTTGCTCCTCTTTTCTAGTCTACTCTTTTAAACACTGGATCTCTCCTTGTAAGCTTCGAATGACATCCATGGTCTCCTAGTAGACTTCCTTCTAGTGAGCAGGGTTTGGATATTTCCCATGCACTACCTCTTCCCTTGGAACCAAATTCCTTTGTCTGGATGCCTCCTTCGCGCGCATAGACTCTCGCTCTCGTTGTTACCATAACAGCTCCAACTATGAATCATGCATTACCCGTGGGAGCCATTGTGTGTAAGCCTTCTTAATACTTACCATAGAAGTGCCCTTGTCCTTCCGGTGCTGCTGGCTCATATGCTCATATAACTCTGGGCACTCCTCATACTTATGTTTTTTCCACACCATGAGCATTGCAGAAGTTCTGGGCACTCGCACTTATAGTGGTCTGTGGATCCACAATTAAAACACGTTCCGTGCAAGAACTCACTTCTTCCTCCACGGTTACCATGACCATGGAATCCTCCGTGAAATCCTCTTCCACGCGCACCTCCATATCCGCACTCTTCATACCGATGCTCATCTCCTTTGGAACTACTGGCAATGCTAGTTTGGCGCACACCAAGATCAATTGCCTCATGAATCTGGTCAATCAGTCTACAATCCTTAGTTTCATGTGTTGTGGAGGTACATATCTTGCAATAACAAGATACATTCTTGTGGATCACGTGTTGTAGCAGTGGACACCTACTTGCATCATGGTCCCCGTGACATATTTCACAGTCTACCACTATGGCGCATACCGCTTTCCAAGTGCATATTCCTCCATTATCTTTGGTGTGTCCTTCTACGTCACAATATGTAAACCACATCCCACCGCGATTCTCTAGAACCATGTTTGTAGATAACTTCTCCAGCTTCTTAGCCATGGCAATGATCTGAGCCTCCAGAAATGGGCTAACACCAGTGTCAACACTCCAAACCACCTCAAAGCATGTAAATCAGGTTTCAATGCCTCGCGCGGTCTCGTGAATGTTTTATGAGACAAGGCCCTCCTAAAGGGTGTCATCAACCCTCCAAAAACCACTGAGCATGTTGTGAAGGGTGGATATCATAAGACAATTTAGATAGAAGAGTTTTAAAGCGTGCATCATACTCCCGCACACTCTCTGCCATTCCTTGCTGGATTTCCTTGAGAGAGATGATGCTCTTCTATTCAAACTCAAGTATGTGGAACTTCGCTAGAATACATTCTTTGATGTGGTATAATCCAAAACCATTTGATGGGGGTCATATTTTCTATACCAGCTATCTGCGTGCCCTTGCAATGTCATTACAAATTGACTGGCCTTCCACTCCGGGTTGTGATCCCCTTCGCGCGCCATAGCAGCTCGCACTTATGTACATGCTCTCGCAACATCTTCTATCCCTCTGTAATCTGGTAAGTGTAGAGACATCTCAAAAAAAACTTGATGAGGTGGCTAAGGCCCTTGTCCTCCCAATCTAGCTCCTTGATTTCCTCTGGTGTTTACTCCTCCACCAAACCCACTAGATCCTAAGCCTCCATATCCACCACTTCCACCTCTAGATCCTCTCATGGTTGGGAAGGGGCCTGTGTTTTTCGTGCCTATCATCCTCAACGTTCCACTGAATTACACACCAATGGTCTGTGAGATAGTGCCACACCCACGACACACTCCCAAAACTCGTTGGATATGTGCCTTGTCCAAACATTCCGCCAAACACCGGAATAGTGTGTGCAGCCATAGAAGTCCCAAATGAGAAATTGTATCTCCAGGCACCGATCAGTTACTCCCACCGATATCAATTTGGATCAACTATAATTTTCCCTTGATATAACAAACCAAGCACCAAGGTTTAGTTCTTTAGGTGGATTTAGATACATGCCAATGACTCTTACTTCTCCACGCGACGAACTCTCATCGAAGTCAAGGGGTTTCTCTCCGCTTGCATAAGATGGGATAGCATAGAATTCTCGGGTTCCACGTCCTTCGCATGAACCTCAAATCCTTTCCACCACATATGGCTCCATAAGTCCAATCCACTTGCAGTCCCATGATATCTATCAATCTCCCTTTCATGCACTTTGTTATACTTGAGTCACCTTTCCTCTCTTTCCTTTTCAGTCGTTATATCATCCATCTTCCTCCACCCTAGCTTCCTCACCAAGCACTCAGGATGGTTTAGCTGACCATTGGAAATGCCTCTAAAATCATGGTTACAATCAATATTTTGATTGCAAGGGAATAGCATGCAAAAACAATCCTCTAGGCTCCCGCAAAAATTCAAACTCAGCAACTTCCGGACAAGAATACGTGGAAATTGTGTATTCCAGAGTGTATCTAGCCAACACTCCCTTCCACCAATGATCTATAACACGGGTCCATGTCAAATCAGCATCTTGCAAGCTTTGGTATGTTTCTTGGGTCCAAGGGTGTGATTTATAGTACCACCCCGATCTAGATGCATATGCCGAGAGCCATTCAAATAGCTCTACCGGGAAACAACAGAAGAAGGTTTCGTACAACTCATGATAGAGGTTGTCTTCCACCCATCTTCATACATCAAACTCAGGTCCAGTATTGAATCTCTGAGAAAATTCATCCTCCGTGCTTTTAAACCAATCTTGAACATGTTTCAGGGTTAACCACTCTGTCATCACTTATTACATAGATCATGATGTATGCCATGTTCCACTACAACTTTGAAAAGAGGTCCCAGAAATGGAACCAAGATGTAGTCATTTTT
This sequence comes from Taxus wallichiana var. yunnanensis, assembly GCA_018340775.1. Lineage (NCBI taxonomy): Eukaryota > Viridiplantae > Streptophyta > Pinopsida > Cupressales > Taxaceae > Taxus > Taxus wallichiana. The sequence goes on from CM031234.1 coordinate 526,563,947, forward strand.
GCACCCACCAAAGAACAAGGGAACCTCATGCGCATGAGCCTATCACCTAGCGGGCGTTGGGCGCTCACTCGAGGCACGCGAGAGGGAGCCGAGTCTCTCCTTTATGTGAGTCTAGTGGAAAACATCATTCATGATCTTGACTTAGTGATTTAAAAGACATGAAAGAACCATAGAGCTCAGAATGGATTCTATACCCTTACACGGTCATTCCGAACTAGAGAATGCTCAATGATTTAACAAAACTTAGAAAGTAACAAACCCGCAAATGGACTTAGCATTTAATTATGGTTCATGAATCATACAAGAACAAAGACCATAAAGGAAAGATGCATATGATAGAAGTAAAGAGATCTTGATTCAATATATTTGGTAACCTTATCATATTCACTTAATGCTTAATACAAAACATCAAAGAATAGAAGACCGCAGTCATGCATCATATCTGGATTCATACATGTAGGTTCTCAAAACAAAAATTACATCCCCAAGCCCTCAAGTACATCCTTCCCTATATTTATCTACCCAATTAGCTCTGCTCTATTACTTGTCTCTCTTGACTAAACGATACATTAATTTTCATCCCTTTCCATCCCCTCTAACTCGGCTATGGGTGTGCATATATATAGGCATCTCGAAGTGCAACAAACACTCCTGCAGACCTCGATATGGCGCCAAGTGTCAAAGTGTGGATCGCCCTAGCGCATGCTTCTCGTGCCCGTGCTCACCACTCCAAGCCATGATGAGCTTTTAGAATCTTCTCTCACAAAGCATATTCCTTCCAGGCCCCCCTGTCGCCAGGCTAGAACCTTATCTACTTGGGTCACGCTTTTCATGAGTTACGCCTGTGAGGTCAAAAATGGCCAAGTCTTGGATTCGCTTCGTGGGATCACATCTTAGGTTCTAGAAATCCCTCTTTAAACCCCGATCTATGCACCCTAGCTTGCGCACTTCCTCCAACCATGTGCGCTTATGTGCCTTCATGACTTGGTGGTTATTTCAAGGGCCCAACAATGGTCTCTAGTATTTCGACTCTACAAACCAAGTTCTCTTTTTCCATTTGAGCTCAAAGTCTCTGTTTGCACTTCTTCATAGAAATATCAAGCTCGAAAGGTAAAAATTATTCACCTTTAGACCTTTTCACTTTCATATAAATCACAAGAAAGAATTGAATAACATAGTCCTAGATATATAATCAAATCTGATACAAAAATGATCCGTAAACTTCTACTTTGGAACTCTACGAAATCACACAATTATGTTGTTCTACTTTCAACTTTGGAAAATGATAGATTGATTGAAGATTAGATCTTTAGTGACTGATTATATAGTGTTATAGAAAGGAAATTACAAAGAATAGGAAAGAATTCAAACTCCAAACACCAACAATTTTATCCTGGAAACCTCCAATGGAGGAAAACTAGTCGGGAAGGGAAAAACACTCTTTCTTCCCACTTTTATTGGTCAATTATAGACAATTACAGATTACAAGAAGTAGAAAATGGAGACAACAATGTAAACCTCTCCCTTTTTATGCTTGCTTTCTCTGTTTCTACACCTTGCTCCTACAATTCCAATCCAGCACTTAATATCTTTCTCACTTGCTCTTATTAAAACCTTTTCTCTTTGATCTCTTTGGATCTTTGAATGATCAATTCTCTTTCTCCTTGTATTTATAGCCTTCTCCCATGTCCTCCCATGCACTGGAGAATGAGAAAGGTCAGGGAGGGAAGAGACATAGTCGGGTGCTTCAAATTCACATCCATTCATGTTCCATTCTTCTTTTATGTTTAGAAGTGTCAGGACCACCGCCCTAAGCTGCATCGGTGCCTTAGCTAGGTGGAGGTAATAGGACCGCCTCCCCTACAAGGCAGCGGTGTTGTCCGTAACATCCATATACCTCATTTCTCTTCATTTTCTTCAATTCTCCTTCTTGGTGTTGATGTAACTGATGAAGTGGTGTATTTTTATAGATCCCTATGGATCATACCTCCCCTGTTTAGGAGGCTTTTGGTCCCACAAAATCTTAGTGGGGGAGTAATAGAGGAATCAACTCCCTCTCTTGCTCCTTCAAGTACCACTGGGTCTGCCTTGGTGTCTTCTCTCGTCCAACCTACCAAGACTCCTATGGATCTCTAGTTTTCTTCTCCAGTGTTGCATTCTCCTCCTAGTTGCCTCACGTACACATCCTCTTTCAAAGGCGGCTCTACAGTATGTTTCCTTATTTTTCATACAAATATGGTGTTCGTAGGTATGAGCTCTTGTAAATTAGTATCACATGCATCTACATGAAGTGTTTCCTAAAGGTTTACTTTACAACCTACTCAAGTATGGCGAAGGTCCCATGCTATAATGGTTTAATCCTTCTTGCTTATATTTGTCTCTTGAGATGGATTGGTTGAATCCTCTCCATGTACGATGCTTCTATAGTCACCACTATTCCTTGTATCTCCTCCTCTCCTTTCGCCCCACAGTCAGGTCCAGTGAATCCATAGGTAGATATGGTGACTTCATAGTGGAATTTTGTTTTTCTCCTTGAATGAGCAATTCCTGTGGTGGACTCTTCTAAAAACCGATAAGTGCTATCCAAAATATACGTGCTCTCAAGTCCATTTTACTTTTCTTCTAATGAAAGTAAACAAAAATAATGATTTTCCGAGAATAAATCTTTGTGCTTGGTTGGCACTTACCATCTCCTTCTTTCATTTGATCTTGTGTGGCCGGATGTTGAAACCGACTTTGTCCTTGACCCATATGTATCGGTTCTCCCTCCTTATGAACACATCATCCCCGACATACAAGTAAGGAATTCGAAGACAACATAAAATGCATAAAGTGGAATTATATCAGCCTCTAATACATCAATATATTGGGTATTTATCCCAAAATGAAACTTACACTTTCTTGTAACTTGTATTTCTACACCCTCTTCACCCATCCCAATGGGTATGGACATGGATGAGCGTAATTCTATTACCACATCAGAAATCAAATTTGACTAAGAACCAGAATCTACTAAAGCATTTACCTTAGTATTCTTGATTTGGATTCTGATTTGAAATAGCTTACTCAATTCTTCTTCTACACCCTTGTACATGTTAGTGGTCATGCATCCTAGCCTCTCGTCTACATCTGAATCATCCTCAATATCCACATCTCCTTCTGCTTTCACTGCGACCATAGATTTCTTGGAATCCTTGGTTCGGTGTTTTGGGTGTAATTCTAGATGAAACTTCCAACATGTGGCGTCAATATGTCCATTTAGATCACAATTCTTACAGAAATTCTTAGATCTTTACAAGTATGCAAAGCAGTAGCGACATGTTTACCTTTCCATTTACCTCTGCTACTTGTCTTCCCTTGTTCTTTTTCCTATTGATCTATTGACTGGTCTCCTTTTGGCTCTGTCTCTCCTTACTTATTCTCATCATCAATGTAGTATGCTTGTATATAAGCTTCATCAAGATCATTGGGATCCGTGGATATTACCTTCCTCTGAAGGTGAGTGTGAAGTCCTCCCAAATACTTGGTCAGAATGTCCTCATCCTCCAAGTCCATATTAAGCAACATAGCTTGTCTCCAAAATTCCGTAGTGTAGTCTTGCACGCTTTGACCTCGTCCCTGTCTAAAGTGCTGCCACTTAATCATCATCTCATCTTATGGTTGATTAGATAGAAGTTAGCTCTAAAAATTCTTTAAAACCTTTCCAAGTATTGACAATAGGACGTTTCTACTTTTCAAAAGTGGCTAGATGGGTTTCCCACCAAACCAGAGCATGACCTTCCATTTTGAGACGTGAAAAGGTAATCCTTTGTGCCTCAGTGACATTATGCATACTAAAATAGAATTCCAACTGTTTTAGCCACTTATCAAGAAATTATGCATCTACTTGTCCTTTAAAATTCTTTATTTCCACTTTCGTTTCAAATTTAAAAGGTGTATGAGCATATTTTACCTTCTCGCTTACAATTGGTGTCTCTTCTTCATGCTTTTCTCATTCTTCCTCTTTATGGCTCTTTCCGATACTAAATTTTTTGGCCAGTGCTTGAACCATGAAGTCCATGGAATATTTCTTAACTGAATCCATCTTTTGCAGATCTGAAAGCTCTTCTTGCTTTCTATGCAACCTATCCATCATGGTCTATATTATTTTGACTCTACGAACCAAGTTCTCTTCTTCCATTTGAGATTGAATTCTCTGTTTCCACTTCTTCGTAGAAATATTTGGCTCACAAGGTAAAACTTCTTCACCTTTGGACCTTGTCACTATCATAAAAATCACAAGAAATAATCAAATACCATAGTCTTGGATATATAATCAGCTCTGATATCAAAATGATTTGTAAACTTCAACTTTGGAACTCTACAAAATCACATAATTATGTTGTTCTACTTTTAACTTTGGAAAATGATAGATTGATTGAAGATTAGAGCTTTAGTGACTATTTATCTAGTGCTATAGAGAGGAAATTGTAGAGAATAGGAAATAATTCAAACTCCAAACACCAAAAATATTATCCTAGAAACCTCCAATGGAGGAAAACCAGTCAGGAAGGGAAAAACTCTCTTTCTTCCCACTTTTATTGGTCAATTATAGACAATTATAGATTACAAGAAGTATAAAATGGATACAAAAATGTAAACATATCCCTTCATATGTTTTATTGCTATGTTTCTACACCTTCCTCCTACAATTCTACTCTAGCAATGAAGATCTTTCTCACTTGTTCTCATTAAAACCTTTTCTCTTTGATCTCTTTGGATCTCTACATGGCCTTCTCCCATGTCCTCCCATGCACTGGAGAATGGGAAAGGTTAGGGAGGGAAGAGACATAGTCGAGCGCTTCAAATTCACATCCATTCATGCTCTATTTTTATTTTCTCGTTCGGATGTGTTAGGACTACCTCCCGAAAGGCACCGGCAGTTTCATGACTCATACCCTAGCCGGGTGGAGGTTACTAGACCACCGCCCTTCCGGTGGTGGTGGTTCTACAACCATCGCTCCGTACTGCAGTGGTGGTTCTATCCATAACCTCTCTCGTATACCTCATTTCTCTTGATTTTATTCGATTCTCCTTCTTGGTGCTGATGGAATTGATGAAGTGGTGTGTTTTTATGGATCCCTATGGATCACCTAACCAACTCCCTATCCAACTTACCCTCCCCTCTCCCATTTATCTCCCTCTTCTCGAGCTGATATCCTTTCCACTCCACCCGTTCTAGCCACCTCACCTCACACCCCATATCTCTTCTCACATCCCAACAAAAGTTCACCACACCTCTTCCACTCGTCATCCTCACCGCTGACCTCACATTCCCCTTAATCAAGCCACTCGTCTCACCCTCCCGACTCCACACAACTACCAAGCCCTTATTCTAAACACTACTCATCTCCCTATCACCAAGACTCACCACTTAGCCCATCAAACAACCCACATTCCCAACTCTCTACAAGCACTCACCTCCCATCCTCACCTTTGAGCTACACCCTACCCGAGCTACATCTACCCAAGCTACTCCTCAATTATAACTCACCTCACCGAGCTACTCCACTACCTAGATCCGACCGACTTGACCACATCTCCCTTGACTCCTCATTTTGAGCTCCTTGTTTATTTTTATCCCTACGACCCCCGACTTCACCCGAGAAATTTTCAAACCCTTCAAGAAATCCAACTAAGTCCCCACCTTCTTCTTTCCCCCTTCTCATTTGTGAATAAATGTGTCTCGAGAAAATCCGACGAGTAGTAATATCGCCATGAGAACATGGTTTTTGTTTGGAAGGAAGAACTTTTTGAAGCAAAGTGAAAAGGCCAATAAATGACCATATTTTTGTAATAAGAGCATCCATTCTAAATGAATATGAAACCAAACCAATGCATGATTGTATGGAGATACATTTTCATTTAACACCATATTTACAACCAAATATCCACTACGATTGACCTAAATGCTACTCTTAAATATACATCCGCATTTTGTATTTAACAATTAAAGGCTAGTTCGTTTGTATTCATAGTAAAATGGAAAACTGGTCCAATTTTGACCCTATGCTATGATAATTGTATTCCTTATACGCTAAAAATCACCAAATAGATATGTATTTCATCTAGGGAATAATCCATTTTGCAACACAAATCATATTTATCATTGCCAAGAAATGCACTTCAAGTCTGTAGATCCTATCGGACGCTATGATCTTGCATTCTTCATCGGAACGATGTAATCCTTTTCTCATGTGATGATGGTATGGGTAGTGACCAAAAATATTAGATGATATCGAAGGGTTCGTTGAAACTTATTTGATCCAAAAACACATTTCCACTTATCTAGAACACACAAATCAATAAAATACATTCTCACTTAGCCCAGTCATTCCCTCGCCTCTTCCTTCACAGAGCACGAACATACACATAATTGAAAACAAAAATATTTCAGCCTTGGTGACCTCTAACCATGCTCCATAACCATGAAATCACTAGCCACGACCTCCAAGTAGAAATTTTACTATAATCATGCTCAAATTAACGGGATTTTGAGAAAGTGAGTATCCACGCAGACTCACAAGATTTTGACGCTTGATGCATCCAACTATTTCCAGCTCAATTTCAAATTCACACAAAGCTTTGTGGGTAGTGACTATAAAGTCTCTTTATAGAAATCGGCTTAAAATTCTTTATACCGCATTTATAAACAATGCTCACAACACCATAGCCATTTACATATTTCTCGTTTAGATTTCGTGATTCTCATTATGCCATCTTACATGTGAAAATCCATTTCCATGTGTAATATGATCTACCAACCCTTTCTCTTTCACCGACATACACACGACTTGCTTGATTTAAAATAGAAAAACTTTCTCCCAAACGGTTACGCACACATATCTACCATGCTGATATCTCATCCTTGTCTCCTTTTATCCCCATCTGTGAACTCCTACTCTATAAATCACACCAACCAATAGATTCTATCCCACCCCCTTAAACTATCCCTCCTTCTCCCGACATCACCATGCATGTCTAGCCTATTGGAATTTATGTTTCTCATATTCCAGGTCTTCCCATCCAATCCCAACCATCTTATCATGTTTCTTCTTCCCAATATCATACACCCCCTCAACCAATATGATCTTCACCACTCCTTGACATTTTCAGAGAGCCCTTTCCTAACCCACCACTAACAAATTTGTTTTCACCAAACAAATATAACCCATTTTTAATCGACACCATACATCAAACACCTTTATCTTGTGATCCTTTAAGGACCACCTTTGAGCCTTCCTCTAGCCCTATCTATGAATTCTTGTGTTGGAAATCTCCTCAAATCTCAATCATTTCAATCCACCCAATTCGTGGATCTTATTACACCTACATCATGTCATATCAATCCTATCCCTGCTTCATCTAGAATACCCATCCAATCACCACAATTTACCAACATTCACACTTCTTGTGTGCTCCAACAATCAAATATTTTAATCCAACCTCAAACATCCTATCAAACATCTCCTCCATCTTTAACACACCAAGGTTCTTTTTACCCTTATTCACCCACTCCTTATGTGCTACAACCAATTCCATCCAACACTTATCCTACACCCACATCAACCATAACTACAATCTCCATGCCTATCACATCAATTACCGCCACTCCTCAAGCATCTAATACAATTGATATCTCATGCTTTCATCCTTCTAGTCCCATCGTAAATACTTTCAAAGTATAATTTTGGTTCTCAATCATGTCAACCAGAGGATCCTACTCCATCCTCGTCACCTTATGCCAATGTCATCCCTACCTTATCTACCACACTTTATGTAGCTCAACAATCTCATCTACCCCCGTCATGTCCCTAATTCCCAACATTACACAATCCCCAACCAAAACATTCTCCACTCCGAGATATGTTCGAACAAACCTTCCCAAATCCACCATCAAAAAATCCATTTCTACCTTCCACACCATACAATTTCAATCCTTATTTAATTAATATTGTACATCAAGAACCTCTTTCAATATCCATACCCACATCTACCATTGATTCCACACCTAAATATACCTCATACAATCCATCATTCACATCTATTCCATCCTTACCCATAATACCAACCATAGATCCAATCCCAGTCCCTACACCTACCACATCAATCATTGAGACCACATCCACATCTTCCTCCTCTCCTATATCATTTAAATAACCTTTGAAAGAACTTCAACTTACTTCAACTTCAAATTATCCTTCTATCTCACCAAAGCATAATCAATTCAATATTCTCTTTTCTTAGATTCCACCAAACAAATATTGCTTCATATGCCTATACTAGCACCATCTCCGAATCCTCCGGTGGAAATTGTTGTCATTTATCCTAAGGATGAAACCTCTCAAATAAAATCCACAACCTAATTTCATCGCCCAAAAATACCTTATACATTCCTATAAGGAAATTAATATCCCTTCCTCTAAACAATCCAACACGACACCCCTTTCATCAAAGATAATTCATCAACTAAAACTGAAATCATTCAACACTATGGCATATACTAATACCAAAACTTAATTTATATCATCAAGACAACAACGTACTCAAAATTTATCCAAAACATCCCGATTATATCAAACATTCACTTATTCTTAAAATATCAAGATATTCCACAAAGACAAAGCATCTCCTAACACTCTAATTAAATCATGTACAGAGATCTTCTAACACTTGTTACAAATTTATGCAATCACACTTCCTCCTATTAGGGCCTTTGACCCCAATAGCAAGAAGCCACCGTGGTTTAATTCAAACCTTGTTTGTGTATATCATCGTACCCCTAGAAACAAAAATGGACATTGAATAGCATTTCAAGACATCGGTCATAACTTCATTAAGGAAGGATACATCCTTCCCAAACAAAACCAATCTCTTCCTTCCACTTCAACGTTTGTACCTTTTACTTCATCCATCCAAATGTAAAGGTCCCCTTGTTCGTCATGAATGTTTGCAATGAGCGCTTTTCCTCCAAATGAAGATTCTTCTAAAGAGGATCCTTCATTGTCCATCAAAGTTATTCAAGTAACTACTCAGTCCGATCCACGTGACCCTAAATCATCAACCAACACTAAAACTGAAACCAAAACTCACGAAACCACAACACAATCCACCCCATCTTGAACATCCATATCAATTCATACATTTATATCCCAAACATCCACATCTAAATCCAAGTCTAAGACTTCTAAATAAAGGAAATATCACAATTTTAATTCCCAATCCAAACAATCCAATCCCCCAATCAAATTTAGTTTTTCTTCCAAGACACTAATTTACACATCCAATCTACATCCTGTACCTAAAGCCAAACCAAAATCATGTTAAAACCCATAGGAATTACCTTCCTTTTTATGCTTCGATCTCGGTCTTATGTAGATATCCTTCGACGTCTAATTCAAACCTCTATGATCACACTTCCTCCCATCAAATCCTTTAACCATAACAATAATAAACCATCATGGTTTGATCCTAATCAAACTTTTGTTTATCATCGTACTTTGGATCATGACATCGAGTATTGTAAGGCCTTGCAGAATATAGTCCATAATCTTATTGGGAAAGATGATTTTCTCATTCAAGGGAATCATTCTTCTCCATCTCCCACAATCAATCCAAATTCAAATCCTACATCCCCATCCACCAAATTTATTAAATCTCATCCTTCATCCACATCATCCCTCATCATTCCTCAAGAAGGTCCTCCGTTGTTTATTAGTAATGTTAGTTTTTTTAATCACAATTGGATCCTCAACTATCTATCTCGATCCAAGTCCAAGACGATCTCTTCTAAACTCTTTCAACAATCTCTTTCATTGGGGGATCCCCCTCGTCCTTAAGCATATCATCCACATTAACTATCTAAATAACTCCCTTAACACTAGGGGACTTCACTCCTTGACATTTTTATTTACCTCATCCAAATCCATCCAATATAAATTAATATTTTTCAACTCTTCTTCTCATTTTAAGTCCACTTTTGTGGCCATATTAAATCTCTACCTTAAGGGACCAAGTATTTTCATCAAAGTCCTCATTTGAGGCCATATTTGTCCTTCCATTGAGGGATCGTTTATTTTCATAAAATCCCTCCTTTGAGGCCATATTTTTCCTTCCATTGAGGTGCCATTTATTTTCATCAAAGTCCTCCTTTTAGGCCATATTTGTCCTTCCATTGAGGGACCATCTATTTTCATCAAATTCCACCATTGTGGCCATATTTTTACATCTTTTTGGGCACCATCTGTTTCATCAAGTCCACTATTGTGGCTATGTTTTTCCTTTGTTGGGGAACATATTTCCATATTTTTCATCAAATTCCACCTTTGTGGCCATGTTTGTGTTTGTTTTAGAGGAACCATCTTTTCATCATAATCCCACCCTTGTGGCCATGTTGTGTCTCGTTGGGACACACATCTTTTCTCACTTATTCAATTTTAATGTTAGCACATAGATTCCATCTTATCCGTCTCACGATGTCTTATCTAATCTTTCACTCTCACCTAAACCCCACCATTGTGGTCATATTTGTCCCTCCCTTGGGGGACCATTTACTCGTCTCATTAGGGATGCATATTTTTGCTTCCTTAAAGGGTAGCACATAGTTTTATACCTTTTCTCATCTATCTCATTGTCAGATCCCCTCCTACCAAGTTCTTATCTTATCTTGGACGTAACGTTAATCAAGGAGCCAACGGGGAAAGTTTTCTCCCAACTAGATTGGAGTGTACATTATCATGCATAAGTATGGGTGTGGGGCATATCGTTTAGCTTCCCTTTATGGTAAACTAGAAACTGAACCTCTTAATGCATTACACTTATGACCATTCTATTGTTAACACATGTACCCATAAGAATATAATCATATCTTGAGTTCATTCCCCCATCATTATCCCCTTCCATCTATCATGGTAATGATATGAACTATGTGGTCTACCATCAATTCTTTTACATGACCTTAAATATGAGTACCATGGCTTTTCTCATAGCATATTCAATATGGATAGGTTTTCCCTTTCTAGTGAAAACTCCATGATCATTACATCCATCACCCTCTCATTCACTTATTGGAGCCATGCAAAGGGTCTAGGGATGTCTCTTGTACATTCATTATCCCCTCCTAAAGTGGTCTACTTATCTATTCCTAGATATCCCTCATGTAAAGTTAAAATCCATGGATGCAAAAAGAAAAATCAAAGCTCTCAAAAATAAATTGATGCCTCAAAGGACAGATGTTCATTAAAAGCATATCATAAAAATAGACTGATCCCTCAAAGGACAACTATCATTCATATCTTATTCTATCATCTCAAAATAAAAAGTCAAAATTTCCAAAACCCAAAATAAAAAAGTAGACCATACCTTCGAAGGATAGCTACTCTCTTATCATGGAAACAAAGGCTTCCCACATTGATCATGTTGGTCGAAAATATGTCGGTTAGGCAGGTCATGGGGAAATAGGCCAACAGTGTGCAGGGCATAGCCCCTCTTTGAGATAGCAAAGTGAAACTAGTTTATTGCTAATCTATCAAGCAGGAATCTGTGCAAATCTACACTATTCTAACTTCGGGGGTTTGGGATCTCATCCCAGTAGAGGTAGTTCTAACAACGAACAAAAAGGTAGGAGGGAAGGAACGGAGGAGGGTAGATCTGAAGGAAGAAAAGAAATGAATTCCAAGACAGAAAGGTCAGAAGGTTTATGCTTTGAGCCGGTAGTAAACAGAGCCAAACTTACTTGCATAAACAATTAAAGCAATATTGATGAACAAATGACAATAGTAGGAATGAATCTAATCAGAATAAAAACATAGATCTAACTTAAGAAAGATCTGATGCAAATAACACACACATTAAGCACAAAGTCTGAATATGTATATTAATATTTCTTCTATTGCAAGAAAACACAAAGTCTTTCTCTCCTCACTTCTCTTTTCATACAAAAAATGTTCACCCTAAATACAACAAGTATTCTAGTATTTATAGAAGGAGAGGAGGAAAGAAGACAAAAGCAAACCCATTACTTACAAAATATCTTACAAGATATTTACAAAAGATCTATAAAATATCTAAAAGTCAATAGTTGACTTAGGCAAGTTTTTTGGATGGCAACATCCCATGGTGCAACATGGATGAGGTCATTGTGTATGCCAACATGCTTTTTAAATATTTTACAAAAATGATCAACGCATTCAAGAAAGGAGAAACTACTCTTCATCATCCCTCTGCTCAAACTTGGTGTCTTGCTTTTGATCAGGAGAGTCGATGTGACACTGCGCTTGATATTCTGCAAACTTGCTGATCATTGCTTGAAGTTGATCATGGTTGGGACCATTAAAATGGTCATGAATGACTTCGCAGGTTTCTTTCTTGTTCTTGAGCTTGTCAGGTAACTCAATGGAAAAATTTTCACATGCATCGATTAAAAAGCCAATGAAATCGTGGCAGGCCAAGAGGTTATTGATTGACTCTTGGTCGAAAGTGACCTTTGGTGCCAAACCTTGAGTGATGATAGCCTTGAAATGCTGGAATGTATCATCTGCTTCCCTCAAGTTATATGATTCACTGAGCATCCCTGGAGCCATTTTTGCAACTGTCTACTCCATGTTGTATCGTGCTTCCTGTGGCTTCATCTTTGATTTTATCGATTCTCTCCAAGATATATTCCATCTGATCAACCCGGTAATCTAATGTAAGTGAGAGCCTTATTATGTGCATGCGGGTGATTGATAATGTCAACATTCAATAGGTCGTCAGTTGAGCAGTTAACCATTGCTTGGAACATTTCATGCTGCAACCTAGCGTTATCCAACTCTTCGGATAGGGCACTTGCTACTGCTTGTAGCTCCTTATTTGCTTGAGTTATATCCTGATAGAGCAATGTAAACTTCCCAAGCACTTCCTCACCATCTCTGAGGATCCACTCGATCCAGGATGATACTGTTGTGCCTTGTTCACCAATCTTAACATATTCATTTATTTTCTCCTGACTGGGAACTTGAATGGGTTCGGTGGCGAGTCACAAGAGGAGCGTTGCCCATTTTCTGCAATGCTTGTAGGAGATGTTTATTTTGTTCTTTGAGTATCCTTTTCTCCTCTTTTACCTCTTGGAGCTTCTTGCAAAGAGCATCTACAAAGAGACAAGGCTTCCCCTTGCAGGATTTCAGACAAGGTCCCCATTGTGACTTGAGTCACCGTGAAGTCTATGGGAGATAAATCTTCTTTTCTCTTGGTGGGATCTGGGAAAGCTATCTCCATGACTCTCTCTCCGAAGTGCCTTTAGAAAAGTGAGTTATCACTTTCTGCTTCTTGGTTCCCTTTTTGAATAACGGAGAAATCCATGGCCGCAATGGGAACTTTCCTCTTATGCTAGCTCAGATGGTCAGAAATCCAACTAGGACTTATGGGAGTGGGAGTGAGAGGAAGAAGAAGAAATGGGAGTGAGAGGGGGAGCAATTGTAGAGGCCTCAGGAAGTGTGTTGAAACACTCGGTGGTGGCATTGATAGGGAGTCCAATGCACCAATGCTTATGGGGCTGGAGTTACTAATGAAGAAGAGAAGGATGTGGAAATGGAAGGGATCTTCATCAGGATTGAGGAAATATTGGGTGACAGATCCGTGAGAGAGGAGAAGATGGAAGAGGTGGGAGATGGAAGGGAGGAAGGGAGAGGAGAAGACACATCCATAGGAATAGATGCTTGAATGACAGGAGGAGAGGAGTGGAAGAAGGAACGTTGGGTACCTCAGTAGTTGCAGTTGTGATAACATCTTGGGTGGATGTATCCATTAAAACATCTACTATTTCTTCATCACCTGGAGACACTAGGTCAACTACTTGCTTCTCAGAAATAGGAGGAGATCTTCAGGAGTAGTGGAAGAGGGAACTCGGGTACCTCTTGTCTGCTTGGTTCTCCCACCTTATCTTTCCCTTTTCCTTTTGGCACACGGTCCTAGCCTTGGAGGTGCACTGCCTAAAGGAGAAGTAGTGAAGTCAAATCCGAGACATGTAAGGCCATTCTAATTGCACCAATGTTCGGTGTGCTGCAATGTGGGTTTAACCCTTTCTTGAATGGTCTTTGGCACTTTATCTCTGTTGATCTCCACGAATGGCCAGTTGTCCCATCTGTGTCAATGTAAACCTGATCGATTTCTTGATCAATCTCTTTCAATTTCTTTGGGACAATGGAAATGCCATAGTGGATGATCTCCTCAGAGAGCCAGGAGTGATCCTTCCACATAATGTCTATCTCATGGGTTAGGTCTATCCAAATGTCCTCGATCTCGGGAACATGGATGGGATCAATTTTTACCTTCGGGAGGCAACTCCATGACAGTCAAAGGTCGGCCTTGCTGGGAATTTGTGCTTCAAATTCAACAGCTCTAGCTCAACATACATCTCGTGCTTTAGCAAGTGTAGGGCAAGTGTATGGCCAACTGTAAGGGGGAATGGAGTTCCTCCTTTCTTTCTCTTCATACACTTTTCATGATAAGTGATTAACTGCCTTGAAAATTCTAGGAGGACCAACTTTGGCCCTGTAAACCTTGGCAACTTTGTTGGTTCTCCCTTGAAATTCACAGCTCTGAGGTATGTGAATGTGGGGAATTGTGTGAACAACGCTCCCCATTTCTTTGTAGTAGCAATCACACTCGGGCTGGTTCGATTGTGTCTCATGTTTGGTCTCAACAAATAGAATACCTCATAGAAGAAGGCATCATTTATTTTGGAGAACTGGGAGATGTTGGCTTTGAGCCTTAGCTCTGGGTAGAACTCATATATCTTGACTTGGGGCCATACCCCATTTTGAGTTAACCCTACGTGAAATCTCTTTCTGAAGTAACAATGTATACAACGTAGGAATTCATGTAGAACTTCCCAGTTGTTAGAACTTGTTGAAGTTGCTATGAGATGGTGTCACTTATGATTTCACCCCAGCCAAAGCGTTGATCAGGTGCATTCTTGCTCATATTCTCCAGGTATCTCAACATCCACTTGTGGAAATAATGGGCATCAGGGAGCCCAAATACTTTGTTCAAGAACGTGATTGTATCACTCAATTCTTCATTAAAATCACTACGGTGGATGGTTTGTGGCCATCGATCACTAGCTTCTTGTTCTTTAGATAGATTTCATTCATCATCTGCATGCACTGATCTTCATTATCATCCCATGCCTTCTTACAGTCTTCAATACTTATTTCCACATATTTCCTGTGATGAGGAATGCCTGGATCATCTCAAAGTGATGAGTTGTGAGGTTTATGATTGTCTCGTGTTCTTTATTTTTGACACATCTAGTGTCTTTGTTATAACATCGGGCAACCAACATGATAAACTCATTATTTACGGCACTCACTGGAAGCCCAGCTGCAAAGTGCAATCCACTGCCTATTAACTTATTCATCCATGGGCCATTGTTTTCCTTGGTGGTCCTTACCCAAAAATCATCCATGTCAATATGACCCAGCTCAGAGTCTCTGATGTCAAGGTGTACTCTGCATATGAGTCAGGCATTCTGACTCTCTAGTACTTGTACTTCATTTCTTGCTCTGACTGTTTAGCTTTAGCTTTAGTTGGTTTCTTACTTGATGAAGACATATGTGAGCTTGAGGACGGATGTTGTTGTTCTGCAAGAAGAATCAAGAAGGTCCAACATAGAAGAGCCATGTCAACCATCATGTTATTCATAATGAAAGTTTGAAGAATAACATAACACCTTAGAATGTGTGAGAAAATAGTTAAGTTTAGCTTACAGAAGGAAGAACGAGCAATTTTAAGCCTTAGGGCGCAAGGCACAAGTTTATAGCAGGTTGTAGGGGCTTTTTATGCTTTGGCACATTTGGGAAAGTGTCAACATGGGAAAAGTTACACCAAGTTAGAAAGGGCACAATTTTGAGAGGTGTTACATGACAAATTTCAGCACCAAAGGGTAAAGTGCAGGGCATGGATCTGCAGCATACAACATGTCATGTCGATGTTGTGGAAGTTGCACCTACGCCTCACAAAAATCTGCTAAGTGTTCTTTGGCTGGGTGCAGAAAAAGTTTATGTTGCATGAGAGTAAAGTGCGCCAAAGCACTTTGGAAGAGGTTGCAAGGAAAAATAGTGCGCCATATTAGTTCGGTGCACTTTTCGAGCGTGTAACATCTCTAAAAATTACGCCAAAGGATAACAATTAATAGTTTGATCAATTTCTTGATTATTACTTTCCTCCTTTTTGGATTCATTAGATGGAAAAGAAGAGAAATGGAGAGATGGTTTTTGGTTTACTTCTAGCCCAATGGCGAGGGCCTTCCAGATTTGCAGATCTGGAAGGAGAGGGAAAGAGGGTTTCAGCTTGGGTTGGGGATTTTGAATGTGTTCTTTAGATTTTAATTATTTGATACAAGCCCTAACATTTAACACAACAAAATGAAAACCACAAATGGGAGAGGAGCCACTCACCCTGGATTTATAAAAGATGAAGAAAGACGGGGTCCATAAGCTTGAAAATGGCATGCGAGGGTGACAGGGATGGTTGACACGTATAGAGAAAATACCTTTCGCAATTTTCAATTCGTGAAAATGACATGTGGCAGGTTTCTATTTATAGAAAAATTGGCATTTATGACCTCACTAACTACTTTTGGCGTGATTTTGGTAGCGTCGACATGAGAAAAGTTGCGCTTAGAAAAATGCTTAGCATGAAGTTTCTTGGTGTCGACATAACATTTTTAGGCCAAAGTATGTTTTAAGGGGGAGCAATGTTTTACATATGCTAAAGGACACGGGTAAAGTTGAGTAAAAATGTGCCCGAGTGTAAAAGGGATTTGGTCATGTTGAAATGTTAATTTCTGCACCGAAGGATTAGTTAAAAATGACTAAGTCTTGAATCAACCTAATTTTTTGAAAGGGAGTTTTGGGCTATTTCAAACATTGTAACACTTCCTTGTGGGTCAAAATAGAATTTTGGTATAGTTACTTGCAAAATTTCCCTTGTCAATTTTGCAAGATAACGTCTGGCTCTTTCTGGGGACTATCTTTAAGTGAAACTTAAGGGTAGAGAATCCTAGATTTTTATGTGCCTATCCATTGGGTTACAGAGATTCAAAAACAAGGGTGAAGAAAAATAAAAAGGAAGGGAACACACAACAACAAAAAGTAAACACACAACGAAAGTAAAAGAAAACGAACAAGAAAACTATACAAAGAAGAGAGTAAGCTCTACTTCTTGAAGATCTTCAGGTGTTGCCCGCTATAGGGAAGTGGGAGCAGTTCCATCTAGATATGAGAGATAGAAACTATTCTCTCCATTGAGATGCTTGATTTTGTATGGCCCTCTCCAAAGAGAGTCAAACTTCCCATGCATACCTTTCGGTTCTCTTCGTTTGTCCCACAGAAGAACAAGATCTCCCACTTGAAAATCTCTCTGCTTAGCTTTCTTGTCGAACAACCTCTTAACTTGATTCTGATGTTCAATGATCTTGTCAACCACTTTCACTCACTTTTCTTCAAGTTCCGTCAGGTACATAATCCTCTTTTCAAGAGAATTCTGAAAAGTTTCATCTTCAATTTCTCGAGCCAAGCGCAAAGTAGAATTTATGGAGATAGGGATTTCAGCATTGATCCCATACAACACCTGGAAAGGTGACATGCCAAGAGACCTCTTTGGAGTGATATGATCCACCCACAAAGCATCGTACAATGATTTTTGCCATGACCGCTGGTTTTCATCAACTAGCTTCCATATGATAGTTACCAGGTTCTTGTTGTTGGATTCTGCCTAACCATTTTCTTGAGGATAATAATCAGAAGCATGAGCCAAGATTATTCCGTATCCATAAAAAAAATAATTACTTCTCGTGAAGAGAAGTTGGAAGCATTATCAGCAACAATTTTGTGTGAAATGCCAAATCTCACAATAATATTCTCTTTGATGAAGTTACAAACAACTTTAGAAGTGGCATGCTTGACAGGTATGGCATCCACCCATTTCGTGAAGTAATCCATTGTTGTTAGGACGTAACTATGTCCAACACTTGATTGAGGATTGATTACTCCAATGAAATAAATTCCCCATTGCCTGAATGATTCGTCAATGATGACAGGCTTGAGGGGAAACAGTAGCTTTGGTTTGGCACAACAAACTATTGGCAAAGTTCACATTTCACTACCTGTGTGGCTCTATATCTTGAAATAGCGTCGGCCAGTAGTACCTAGCCCAAATAATTTTATGTGTATGTCATCACCGATGAGGAGAAGTGACCACCATAGGCTGAGTCATGAAAACTCTCCAACAATTTTACCTGTTGGCTTGTCAACACATAGTAGAAAAACATCATCAATTTCGCGTTTGTACAATCCATCATCCCATATGACATATCTTGCGGCTTTGAGCTTCACCATTCACTTTTCCTTAGTGGTTAGGTGAGTTGGGCACTGTTATAGGTGAGAAATAATTTGATGTCGAATACCATTCATCATTGGTTGACAAAATAAACATGGGAAAAGAATCCACTTTCTTCAGTTCATTTTGTTCTCCATCAATGTGATCACTTTCTCTTCGGTACCTTTGAGTCTTTATTTTCAGCCATTAGTGACATAGCCATTATCTCTTACCAACTTTGTTGGTTTGATGTCTAGGTCATATTATTTGAACTTTGATCCAATTCCCTCATAAGCTCCCTAACTCCTATTGAGTCAGGATAGACTTAATAGCCATGTTAGGAACCAACACTACTGTATGAGAATTCAGAATATAGTAGCAGAAATTTTTGATTGCTTTTACCATGGCAAAGGCATGCTTTTCCAATTATGACATCTTTAGTTCATGAGGCTTGAGAGGAGAGCTCATGAAAGCAATCAGGATTCAATATCCTCATAGTTCTTTTGCATCAAGATAGCTGATATAGTATGCACAGACGCATAACTATACATGATGAAGTCTTTGTTGAAGTCAAGACACACCAGAACAGAGCATGAGCAACAAAGGTTTTTATGTCTTTGAATGATGTCTTTCCTTCCTCACTCCATCAGAATTTTTAGGACCCTTTCATCATATTAGATATATGACAAGTCTTTTCTCAGCAAAATCAGAACAAAGCGTCTAAGAAAATTTACCTTTCCGAAGAAAGAGTGAACACCAATCTTGCTTGTAGGAAAAGTAAGGCTCTGAATAGCCTTGACCCTTTTGACATCTATCTTAGTTCCTTCTCTGCTGATGACATGTCCTAAAGAGCTTTCCTTGGTGACCCAAAACTCGACTTCTTGGGATTTAGCAAAAAACCGTGCTCTTAGCATCGATCAAGACTTGTTCCAAATGATCGCAGTGATCACTTTCTTTTGGAGAACACGGTCAAGTCATCTAGGTAAACTACGATGACTTTTCCCATCATAACTTTGAATGCAAATTTCATTTCTCATTGGAAGGTGGCACCAGCGTTGATCAAACCGAATGGCATTCTGTTGTAGGCAAAGGTACCCCAAGGAGTGGTGAAGGCTGTTTTGAATTGATCTTCAGGCGTGACTTGAATTTGATTGTAACCTAAAAAACCATCAAGCATAGACAAAATTTTCGAACCGAGTTCTTACGCTTGTAGCACTTGATCCATTTTTGGTAGTGGGTAGTTATATTTTAAGAATGACTGGTTCAAGCTGCGAAAGTCCACATATATGTGTATCTCACCATTCTTCTTCACACAGCACAATATTTGTAAACCTGTGTACTATGATGAATTGGAAAATAATTCTTGCATCCAACATTTCTCGAATTTCAGCTTGGATAGTACCTAAGATTTTGGGGTTGTAATGCCTTTGCTTTTGATGAATAGGCTTGATGTCATCCTTGAGCGGAATGTCGTGCCGAATGTCCTTTGGTTTAAAAGACTTTAGAGCAGCATAAGACCATGCTAACACATCCATGTACTTTTTTAGCAACTTAACGAATTTTCACTTTTCCTCGGGCGTACAACACTTCCCGATATTCACGTAACAAGGATGTTCCACGTAGTACCTAGATTGATGGATTCAGTTTCGAGAAAGAGCAAGGATCATCCTTTTTTTTTCTTGAAAAAATGGTCATGATTATCAAATAATCATTCTAAGGAAACCAAACCTTTCAAAATCTTATTTCCTTTAAGCTATATCACTAGATCTTTTTGATTCATGTGCTTGATCGGGTGAGAGACTCACAATACGTAGAAGTTGATCCATCAAAATGAAGTTCTTTTAAATTGTTAGCTTTCTCCAAAAAGGTGATAAGTTGGTTGTCATCATTGAACACTTGCTAGTGTTGTGAATTATCTGGTACACTTGGGTGAAAAACCACCTCAATGGTATATGTATCCATTTTTAACCCTGGGTGAGGGAGCACGAGAGAGGATGAGATGGCCAATGAATTAGCCATGTCGTTTTGAGCTCACGGAACAACTTTGATTGAGAAAGTGTCAAACTCTTCGATTCTATCCCATACGGAATTGCGGTAGTGTCCGAATTTGGTCATTTTTACTTGGTATATCACTTTTACTACGATTGACAATTAGCTCAAGATCACCTTGCACTCTTAGATTCTTGATTCCTTTCCTTTTTGTAGCTTACATGCTAAGTAACAAGGATTCATACTTGGTAATATTATTCATATTGAAGAACTGCAACTTGAAAGAAAAAGGGAAAATCTCCTCTTCAGGAGATATTAGAACAGCCCCAACACCGCATCCACTTGTCATGCAACTGCCATCAAAATGCAATGTCCATACTTTGTTGAGATCCTCTTTTTGGATGAGAACATCCATTCTATCTTGAGTTGGTGGACAAGAAGTAGTTCCCCATCCCTGATGATTCGAAAAGAATCTGAGCCTTAGGGTCATCAGAGTTGGTGACTAGATATTTCTTTTGTGACTCTGGTTCCAATGTCTACATCACCCCTTTGATAGGAATCCTGGATTTGGACCAGTTCATATGAATTTCCCCACCAACTTCTTTACAAAATCTCCTCTCTAGAAATATCATGTATGCTACTGGAATATCAGCTACGAGGATAGTCATTTTTACCATTTTCTCAGAAATGCCACGAATGCAAATCGTGCATCCTTCATCGACTAATCAATGGTACTGTTTTGTTTCCATGGAGTAAAGCATCTCGCCAAAAGGTTTAGTAAGTGTGAGGCCCAAAGCATGGGTGACCTTTACGGCATAACATTTAGAAGCCCAGAATCAATTATACAGTTACTTAGTTTATGACCATTGATCAGGAGAGATAGGTAAAAAGGTTCAATTTTCCCTAATGCGGAAGTCGAGGCAATGTTTATGCAAGACGTAGGAGGAATGGGAAGAATTCCTTTTGGGGAAATAGGAGGAGTGATGGCAGCCTGGCTTTGGATATACTTAGTTAATCTTATAAGTTGCTCTGGGTTGGACTGAAGGTACTCAACTTCAGACATCTAGATCTTGGTCTTTTTGGCATGATCGACTATATCAAATGCGACCAAGGGTTGCACTAATGAAGGAATGAGTCCTTCGTTTTGTGTTTGTGGAGGAGGTTACTAGTCTTTATGGGACTAGAGGAAGGTTGAATTGGAGGAGAAATAGGAGGAAAATATTTCTTAATAAAAGGTTTAACAGGAGGTTGAGTAGGAAGGGGATTACCTCTTTTAACGATCGTTGGAGGAGTTACCATAGCCTTTTCCTTTTGTTTTTCAGCAACAACCTTTGCTTCTTTTCCTTGCGAGCAAGTGAAAACCATGTATGATTGTCCACTCACATACCCTTGGGTATCCTCTTGTTCATCAGATTCCTCTTCTTCAAATTCCATATACCCAATAGTAGAGTTGCCAGTCGGTTCACCGACATCTTGATCATCTTCACCTTGCGATGAAGGTTCTTCGTAATTTGGATCATCTTCTTCGATTTCAACCAAAGCATTAACTAGAGGGGCTTCAATTGTAAACCTTAGAGAAGCAACAGTAAACACGGCCTTTGGGGGTGTTGTTGGGAGTGAATTTCCTCGGTGGTATATCCCGTGCGGAGTGGTAGACGATGTTTGAGTCAATTGCTTCTTTAATGAGAGAAAGTCGTTCACCATCTTCTAGAATGCTAGATCTGATGAGGTATCCTGAGAAGAAGTTGAAGCCTTTGATTTTGATGGCTCTCGTCTTAACTCACTGGATATAAGAAGGTTGTCTTCTATCCGAATGGCCATAGCTTGAGCAAGGGCCAAGGTGGGTATTTGTTCCTATAAAAGTAAGAAACTTACTTTCGAACTCATGGCATTCAAGAAGAAACACTTTTGATTCTCTAATGTCAGCATCATGGCAAGCGGCACACGGTTGATCAGTGAATTGAATCGGGTGATAAAATCACACATGGTTTCATTGGTCTCCTTCTTCATGTGAGTGATTTGTGACAATAACACAAATGTGTCTTCTGAAGGTTTGTATCTGTCTTCAAATGTAGTCCGCAATGTGGCCCAACTGGTGATGGATCTAGCTGGTAAGTGTTGGAACCATTCTGTAGGCCCTTGCAAGGTCTCCAGAAAGAGACATACCAATACATCCTCATGAGTCACGTCCAGAATGCTACATGACATAATAAATGTAGCTATATGCGCGTCCATGCTTTGATTTCTACTCCCATCAAATTTTGGGAAATTTTTGTGATTTTTGTGAGGGAGGGGGTTGACTGGATGCGGTAGTGCTAGAGGACCCATGGTGTTTCCCCATGGTACAAGTAAATTTTACTGCCATTTGAAAAGTAGGAAAAAGAACACAAGCAGGGAGTGTGGTTCCACTTAAAAAAGAGCTTTGTAAGTTGACGTCGAGGAACCTTGTGTAATCCGGCTCTTTCGTGGACGTGAGACACTTCTTACTAATAGATCCACTAAGCTCAAGGTGATGAAAATTGTACTAGAGTGATACTGAAATTGTGCTTTTGAAGTAGATCAAAAATTGGATCAACTTCCCCATGAGCTCTTCTGCTACAAGTAAATAGTTCACTGCTGGCGTACTGCATCCATTCGGATCTACAATAATCAAGAGTAGATTTACAACAATATTTTTGTTTATACTTGCTGATTTTATGAATTTTTTTGGCAAAAATCAGCAGCATGTACTTTTTCCATATTTAATTTTACCCTCTTAAATAACAACCGATTGCGGTTTTCTAACAAAGATTAATAAGGATAAAAGTGGGTCAATTCTAGGCTGATTTTCGGATCTTTGACCTGAATTTTGCAAGGTTTTGAAAATAACATAAAATGTCAAAATCTCAGATCTACTGAAATATACAAGTTTTTGTAAAAACTCAACGAACTAAAATTTTCTATCTGGTCCAGATCTATGGATTTTCATAAGGAAATTTTTAGTTTTGATCACTTATGTAAAAATTTGATTTTCAACAAAGGGTTAAAATTTGCAATTTGGTAGTGATTTTACAAAAAAAAAAATTAATTTCCTTAGTTTGATCCCCAGCGGAGTCGCCAAAAACTGTTGGTTTGAAAATATGTTGGTTAGGCAGGTCGTGAGGAAACAGGCCAATAGTGTGCAAGGCATAGCCCCTCTTTGAGACAACAAAGCGAAACTAGTTTATTGCTAATCTATCAAGCAGGAATCTATGCAAATCTACACTATTCTAACTTTGGGGGTTTGGGATCTCATCCCAGTAGAGGTAGTTCTAACAACAAACAATAAAGTAGGAGGGAAGGAACGAAGGAGGGTAGATCGAAGGAAGAAAAGAAAATAATTCCAAGACGGAAAGGTCGGAAGGTTTATGCTTTGAGTGGTAGTAAAGACAAAGCCAAGCTTACTTGCATAAACAATTAAAGTAATCTTGATGAACAGATGACAATAGTAGGAATGAATCTAACGAGAATAAAAACATAGATCTAGCTTAAGAAAGATCTCGATGCAAATAACACACACATTAAGCACAAAGTCTAAATATGTATATTAATATTTCTTACATTAAGAAAACACAAAGTCTTTCTCTCCTCACTTCTCTTTTCATACAAAAATGTTTGCCCCCGAATACAAAAAGTATTCTAGTATTTATAGAAGGAGAGAAGGAAAGAGGACAAAAGAAAACCCATTACTTATAAAATATCTTACAAGATATTTGCAAAAGATCTATAAAATATTTAAAAGTCAATAGTTGACTTGGGCAAGTTTTTGGATGGCAACATCCCATGGTGCAACATGGATGAGGTCATCATGTATGCCAACATGCTTTTTAAATATTTTACAAAAATGATCAACGCATTCAAGAAAGGAGAAACTACTCTTCATCATCCCTCTGCTCAAATTTGGTGTCTTGTTTTTTATTAGGAGAATCGATGTGACACTATGCTCGATATTCTGTAAAATTGCTAATCATCGCTTGAAGTTGATCATGGTTGGGACCATTAAAATGGTCACAAATGACTTCGCAGTTTCTTTCTCATTCTTGAGCTTGTCAGGTAACTAGGAAAAATTTCGCATGCATTGATTAAAAATCCAATGAAATCACGACAAGCCAAGAGGTTATTGATTGACTCTCGGTCGAAAGTGACCTCTGGTGCCAAACCTTGAGTGATGATAGCCTTGAAATTCTAGAATGTATCAAATGATTCCCTCAAGTTATATGATTCATTGAGCATCCTTGGAACCATTTTTGCAACTGTCTACTCCATGTTGTATCGTGCTTCCAGGGCTTCATCTTTGACTTTATTGATTCTCTCCAGGATATATTCCATTTGATCAACCCGGTAATCTAATGCAGTGAGATCCTTTTTATGTACATGTGGGTGATTGATAATGACAACATTTAATAGGTTGTTAGCTGAGCAGTTAACCATTGGTTGGAACATTTTGATAGGAAATAAGAGATAAAATATGCGGAATAATCCCTTACAGAATTGCAACTGTAGAAACTAATATGGAGAAAATATTACAGATCTCAAATAAAAGTGTATAATAAATAACACAACACAAAGAAAGATATTTAACGTGGTTCACCCAATTTGGGCTACGTCCACTAAGAATCACTTGCTCAGATTTTATTACAAGCCTCCACTCTCTCAATACAATACCCAGATCCGTTTTGAGCTATGCTCAACAAAATCTCTGAGAATTCACACTCGAATTCAAAACACATTTTGCAATGTATATGCTTGTATGTGTATCATATACATAAGACCATATAAATAGACAATTGCTTAAGCGGTTTGATACAAATGGGTACTGAAGCTACGCGAAAAGAATAGCTTAAGTCATGAACGTAAGTATCAAAACCATGGGAAAAAAACCATGGGTATCAAAAAAATGGTACCGAAAAACCATGGGCCCAAAAACAACCCATAACGGTTACCCATTACCCATGGGTTAATAAACCACCCATGAAAATTTGCTTCGGGGGCTTCACCCCCATGGCCGAAACTCAGCATCGGCGGGAGACCAAGTAAAAATACCAGTGTAACACATAGAAGGTGTACCACTCTCTAATATGAAAATAGGCTCCACAAACATAACAATCTCCCACTTGAGACCGATTTCCACCGAGCAAGCTTCTCGACCCTTCTCTTGCTGTCATCCATGAAGGCCAACCAAAGCTGAACATAGCTTTAGTTTATCCCTTGTGACCACCTTGGTCATCATGTCTATAGGATTCTAACTGGTATGAATCTTCTCCAACTTCAACTTATCTTCCTCCAAAGCTATCCTGATGAAGTGATATCTCAACTGTATATGCTTCATCCTGGAGTGGAAAGCAGAGTTCTTAGCTAGGTGTATAGCACTCTGACTATCACTATGCAGCTTACATTCCTTCTGCTTATGCCCCAACTCCTCAAGAAATTGTTATAACCAAATCATCTCTTTTCTTGCCTCTATGGCGGCAACATACTCGGCCTCCAAGTTGACAAAACCAAACTTCGTAGTCGTGAAATCCATCTTCTTGTTGTCCCACCTATAGTGTAAATATAACCTGTCGTGCTCCTCTTATTGTCTACATCTCCAGCCATGTATCGAGTCTACATAACCATGTAAAGTGGTGTTTGATCCATCAGTAGCATAAAATTGTCCCCATGGTCCCTCTCAAATACCCTTGGTGACCTTCATAAAAAAGTCATTGTAAATATCACAATATAACCATCACTTCCCAATTGCCCCACCGATATCAAATTTCTCCTTAATGTAGGCACATGTCCGACATCCTTTAATAGCCATGTATTCCCATTCTATATTTTAACTGAATAGAACCTTTTCGAACTATGCTTTGCAAGGCTCTCATCATCACCAAGAAAAACATGCCCAAAATCCCTTGAACATAATCAACAAAATAATGCCTATGTGGAGTAGCATGAAAAGAAGCCCCGAATCTAAAACCTAAGATTCATTAATATTATGCAAAGAAAGAATTAAAGCATCCGACATACATTACCCGATGCCACATTTGCCTCCTTGTTTTCTTCTGTTGTTTCTTCTTATCCCAAAGCTCCCAACAGTCCTTCTTTGCATGCCCGAGACTCTCCATGAGTGCATGCTATACTATCTTGCTTTTGGATTTTGACTCCTTGCACGATCCTTTGATTTTCCACGGTTTCCTCTATTCTTTTGTCTCCCTCTAGTTTCCACATCAAAGCATTACTGAAGTAGAAGATTCACCAGAGATTTTTCTTCGCATTTCCTCACTTAGAATCACCCCTACAACATCCTCAAACTTAAACTTTGAGTTAGCTAGAACCGAGTTGCTTACCACCATTACCAGGCTATTCCAACTTTCAGGTAAAGAGCACATAATTAATAAATCCCTAACTTCTTCATCAAATTCTATTGTAACCAAAGCTAGCATATTCACAACCGTATTGAAATCATATAAATGATGCACTCTTGAACCATTCTCAGACATCTTCATATTAAACAACTTTTTCATTAAAAATATCTTATTAGAGGCAGAGGGTTTTTCATACAACTTCCATAATGCATCCATCAGTTCTTTTGTAGTCTTTTCCTTTGAAACATTAAATATTACCGAAGATGCAAGACATAGACGGATCGTTCCAAGTGCCTTCCGATCCAACAAATCTCATTCCACATCTTTCATACTCGAGGGTTTGTTCACCTTCTCGACAATGGAGTATAAAGATCATACAGTAAAGGTAATCTTCCATCTGCATCTTCCAAAGACTGAAATTCTACCCGTTGAATTTATCAACCCTAGATCTTCCATCATCGATATAGCTCCCACTCAAGCTCAAAAAATTTCCCTACGATTCAACACTTGACAAACCAAACCCAGAACTCTCGATACCAATTGATAGGAAATAAGAGATAAAATATGCGGAATAATCCCTTACAAAAGGTGAAGTGCAACAGTAGAAACTAATATGCGAGAAAATATTGAGATCTCAAATAAAAGTGCAAAATAAATAACACAAACGACGAAAGATAGTAGTTAACATGGTTTAGCCAATTTGGGCTACGTCCACCAAGAATCACTTGCTCAGATTTTATTACAAGCCTCCACTCTCTCAATACAATACCCAAATCTGTTTGGAACTATGCTCAACAAACTCTACAAAATTCACACCCGAATTCAAAGCACATCTGCAATGCATTTTCTTGTATGTGTATCATATGCATAAGACCATATAAATAGACAATTCCTTAAGCAGTTTGATACAAAACCATGGGTATCGAACCATGGGTATCAAAACAATGGATAGATCTTGAAAAACCATGGGCCAAAAATAACCCATAACGGTTACCCATTACCCATGGGTTAATAAACCACCCATGGGTAAAAATACTTAGTGTAACACATAGAAGGTTTACCACACTCTAACATAAAAATAGGCTCCACAAACATAACACATTTCATGCTGCAACCTGACGTTATCCAACTCTTCAGATAGGGCACTTGCTACTGCTTGTAGCTCCTTATTTGCTTGAATTATATCCTGATAGAGCAATGTAAACTTCCCAAGAACTTCCTCACCATCTCTGAGGATCCACTCGATCTAGGATGATACTGTTGTGCCTTGTTCACCAATCTTAACATATTCATTTATTTTCTCCTGACTGGGAACTTGAATGGGTTCGGTGGCAGTCATAGGAGGAGCGTTTCCCATTTTTTACAATGCTTGTAGGAGATGTTTGTTTTATTCTTTGAGTATCCTTTTCTCCTCTTTTACCTCTTGGAGCTTCTTGCAGAGAGCATCTACATCAGAAAAGTCCCCATTGTGACTTGAGTCACCGTGAAGTCTGTGGGAGACAAATCTTCTTTTCTCTTGGTGGGATCAGGAAATCTATCTCCATGACTCTCTCTCCCAAAGTGCCTTTAGAAAAGTGAGTTATCACTTTTTGCTTCTTGGTTCCCTTCTTCGGAATAATGAGAGAAATCCATGGCCACAATGGGAACTTTCCTCTTATGCTAGCTTAGATGGTTAGAAATCCAACTAGGACTTATGGGAGTGGGAGCGGAGGAAGAAGAAGAAATGGGAGTGAGAGGGGGAGAAACTGTAGAGGCCTCAGGGAAGTGTGTTGAAACACTCGGTGGTGGCATTGATAGGGATTCCAATGCACCGATGCTTATGGGGCCTGGAGTTACTAATAGAGAAGAGAAGGACATGGAAACGGAAGGGATCTTCATCAAGATTGAGGAAATATTGGGTGACAGATCCGCAAGAGAGGAGAATATGGAAGAGGTGGGAGATGGAAGGGAGGAAGGGAGAGGAGAAGACACATCCATAGGAATAGATGCTTGAATGACATGAGGAGAAGGAGGAGTGAAGAAGGAACATTGGGTACCTTAGTAGTTGTAGTTATGATAACATCCCAGGTGGATGTATCCGTTGAAACATTTGTTGTTTCTTCATCACCTAGAGACACCAGGTCGACTACTTGCTTCTCAAAAGTAGGAGGGAGATCTTCAGGAGTAGTGGAAGAGGGAACGTTGGGTACCTCTTGTCTACTTGGTTCTCCCACCTTGTCTTTCCCTTTTCCTTTCGGCACATGGTCCACCTTGGAGGTGCATTGCCTGAAGGAGAAGTAGTGAAGTCAACTCTAAGGTATGTAAGGCCATTCTGATTACACCAATGTTTGCGTGCGCTGTAATGTGGGTTTAACCCTTTCTTGAATGGTCTTTGGCGCTTTAGCTCTGTCGATATCTTGAATGGCCAATTTTCCCCATTTGATTCAATGTAAACCTGATTGATTTCTTGATCAGTCTCTTTGAATTTCTTAGGGACAATGGAAACACCATAGTGGATGATCTCCTCTCTGACCCGGCTGGAGTGATCCTTCCGCATAATGTCTATCTCATGGGTTAGGTCTATCCAAATGTCCTTGATCTTAGGAACATGGATGGGATCAATTTTTGCCTTTGGGAGGTAACTACGATAGTCAAAGTTTGGCCTTTCTAGGAAGTTGTGTTTCAAATTCAGTAGCTCTAGCTCAGCATACATCTCTCGTGCTTTAGCAAGTGTAGGGTAGGTGTATCGACCAACTGTAAGGGGGAATGGAGTTCCTCCTTTCTTTCTCTTCATACACTTTTCATGATAAGTGATTAACTGCCTTGACAATTCCAGGAGGACCAGCTTTGGCCCCGTAAACCTTGGCAGCTTCGTTGGTTCTCCCTCAAAATTCACAGCTCTGAGGTATGTGAATGTGGGGAATTGTGTGAACAACGCTCCCCATTTCTTTGTAGCAGCAATCACACTTGGGCTGGTTCGACTATGTCTCATGTTTGGTCTCAACAAACAAAATACCTCATAGAAGAAGGCATCATTTATTTTGGAGAACTGGGAGATGCTGGCTTGAGCCTTAGCTCTGGGTAGAACTCATATATCTTGACTTGGGGCCATACCCCATTTCGAGTTAACCCTGTGAAATCTCTTTTTGGTGCAACAACGTTTACAATGTAGGATATGGTGTCACTTATGATTTCACCTCGGCCGAAGCATTGATCAGGTGCGTTCTTGTTCATATTCTCTAGGTATCTCAACATCCACTTATGGAAATAATGGGCATCAGGGACCCCAAATACTTTGTTCAAGAACATGATTGTATCACTCAATTCTTCATTAAAATCACTATGATGGATGGTTTGTGGCCATCTGGTCATCGACTTCTTGTTCTTCAGATAGAGTTCATTCATCATCTGCATTCACTGATATTCATTATCATCCCATGCCTTCTTATAGTCTTCAATACTTATTTCCACATATTTCCTGTGATGAGGAATGCCAAGGATCAACTCAAAGTGACGAGATGTGAGGTTTATTATTGTCTCGTGTTCTTTATTTTCGATGCATCTAGTGTCTTTGTTATAACATCGGGAAACCAACATGATAAAATCATTATTTACGGTACTCACCAGAAGCCCAGTTGTAAAGTACTATCCACTGCCTATTAACTTATTCATCCACGGGCCATTGTTTGCCTTGGTGGTCCTTACCTAGAAATCATCCATGTCAATATGACCCAGCTCAGAGTCTCTGATGTCAAGGTCACACTCTACATATGAGTCAAGCATTCTGACTCTCTAGTACTTGTACTTCATTTCTTGCTCTGACTGTTTAGCTTTAGCTTTAGCTGGTTTCTTGCTTGATGAAGACATATGTGAGTTCAAGAACGGATGTTGTTGTTCTACAAGAAGTATCAAGAAGGTCCAACATAGAAGAGCCATGTCAACTGTCATGTTATCCATAATGAAAGTTTGAAGAATAATATAACACCTTAGAATGTGTGAGAAAATGGTTAGGTTTAGATTGCAGAAGGAAGAATGAGAAATTTTAAGCCTTAGGGCGCAAGGCGCAAGTTTACAACAAGTTGCAGGAGCTTTTTATGCTTTGGTGCATTTGGGAAAGTGTCGACATGGGAGAATTTATGCTTAGTTTGAAAGGGTGCAATTTTGAGAGGTGTTACATGACAAATTTTAGTGCCAAAGGGTAAATCGTAGAGCACGGATCTGCGACATACCACATGTCATGTAGATGTTGTGGAAGTTGCGCTTGCACCTCACAAAAATATGCTAAGTGTTCTTTGGTTGGGCGCAGAAAAAGATTATGTTGCATGAGAGTAAAGTGCACCAAATTGTAGCTTTGGAAGAGGTTGTAAGGAAAAATAGTGCGCCATATTAGTTCGGCACACTTTCTGAGCGTGTAACATCTCTGAAAATTGCGCCAAAGGATAACATTTAACAGTTTGGTCAATTTCTTGATGATCACTTTCATCCTTTTTGGATTCGTTAGATGGCAAGGAAGAGAAACGGTAAGGCAACAAGCAGGGAGAGATGGTTTTTTGGTTTACTTCATGTGGGGCCTTCTAGATTTGTAGATCTAGAAGGAGAGGGAAAGAGGGTTTCAGCTGGGTTGGGGATTTTGAATGTGTTCTTTAGATTTTAATTATTTGATACAAGCCCTAACATTTAACACAAAAAAATGAAAACCACAAATGGGAGAGGAGCCACTCACCCGGATTTATAAAAGACGAAGAAAGACGCGGGGTCCACAAGCTCAAAAATGGCACGCGAGGGCTGACAGGGATGGCTGACACACGTAGAGAAAATACCTTTCACAATTTTCAATTCATGAAAATGACATGTGGTAGTTTCTATTTATAGAAAAATTGGCATTTATGACCTCACCAACTACTTTTGGCACAATTTTGGTAGCGTCGACATGAGAAAAGTTACACTTAGAAAAATGCTTAGCAAGTTTCTTGGTGTCGACACAACATTTTTAGCACCAAAGGATGTTTTAAGGGAGGCGCTCTCAAATTTGGTATAGAATTGCACAACAGATATAATACAAAACAATATGATATTCCTGTATATTTATTCCATACAGAAACATTACATATTTATAGGACAATATGCATCCTATAAAATAGGATCTTTAACAAAATCTTTGCTTCACCACTAACTTAATAATACGAGTTCTTTTTGGCTCGTATAACAATATCTATATTATATTATTATTAATGAGTTATGAAACTCATATAATAATATAATGAATTAATAATGTTTACAACAATTAATTCCTAACTTGGTGCGACATTTTGTATGTCGACATGGGTAAAGTTGCGCGAGTGTAAAAGGGCATAGTTTTGGTCATGTTGACATGCGAATTTCTGCGCCGAAGGATTAGCTAAAAATGGCTAAGTCCTGAAACAACCTGATTTTTTGAAAGGGAGTTTTGGGCTATTTTGAATGTTATCAAACTTCCCTAGGGGTCAAAACAGAATTTTGAGTACAATTACTGCAAAATTTCCCTTATCAATTTTACAGGATAATAGATCAACCTTATATTATCATAGCATCCTAAGAAAGCTTCACGCATCGATCAAATTTCTCATATACATTACATACTTCCTACATTAATCAATTTGTGTTTTCCCCCTTCCCGGATCTCGGGGCATAGTCCTAGGAAAATCTGCCTACGGAGAATCCTCTTCCTACATACAAGTTACATCTCAAACCCCCTTATCATGTATAACAATAGGTTTACGTGACTATTCCACCCATTTTTCCCTCATGATATTTTGGTATAACTACATGTCATTGGTTATGTAATGACACCTACTAATGGATGCAAGTGTAATGCCTTGAGTAGTACCATTTCTTGTTTACCTCTCATCTGTTTCAAAGCATGGTTTCCTGCGTGCCCCTTGCTACTGACCATGTGTCATTTATCTCATCAAGGTCACCTTTATCAAAATCACATTCTTCCATATCAAATTTTGAACCATGAATTCTATATCTATATGTCTACATTTATGGATGGCATATCTTACAATCATTCATAATTCCATCAATCCTGTGAATATCTATGAATGTTCCCGCTAATACACTTTTTGGTTTGGGAATTCTTCTTGATCCCCATTATAGTTTGTGAATCCTACTTGAGGATATTTCTCAAATAGAATTCACTATCCAGCAACTCTTCATCACCCACCCTAGTCACCATGTGTTTCATCCACTCATCCTCAATTCTCATTTGCCACTTATCCCTATGTTATACTTCTCACCATTCATGTCCCCTTTCAATGTCTATATTCCTCCATTTCACTATTCCACTTTTAGCTTGGAGATCTTACTTAATCATCCCTTCCACATAG
Source organism: Taxus wallichiana var. yunnanensis (assembly GCA_018340775.1). Lineage (NCBI taxonomy): Eukaryota > Viridiplantae > Streptophyta > Pinopsida > Cupressales > Taxaceae > Taxus > Taxus wallichiana. Next base: position 526,597,044 of record CM031234.1, read on the forward strand.
GCATCTTGGTTGATATTTACCCTCTTCCTAAGATCCTGCCACTGTAGAAACTCCTTCACCATTTGCCATTCCATCGAATGACAATCACAACTATAAATATATTTTCAATTCATCTCTTCTACTTGATGCTCTTACATCATCACCCTCACAACATGGGCATCCCAATTAAGGATTCCCCTCACACTCTCCATTCTACAATACATATATTCCTCCATTTATTTATGTTACACTCCTTTGTTTCCTTCTTTCCTTATTATCACCCCCTCTCACCTCTTGTTCCACTCGACATACACCATTCACTCTTTTCTCACCCTTCCTAGTATCCATCTTCTGCTCAATCATCTTACTTACACACTTTCACAGTATGGAAAATTTAATTGAGGGTTCCCCTTTAGTCCATCTTGCCGTACCCTCTTCTCATCAACTTTATCAATCACTTACTTTTTCTCATCATTCTTCTTCTTCTTCAGCTTGGCGATCCTACTTAACCATTCCCGTCGCATGAAAATCTTACTTAAGAATCCCTCTTAAGGATGATTTACCTTCCGACCCTTCCCCATCCTACCATATTTCCTCCATCCTATCTACCTCATCCCTCCTCGTCATCATCTACTCCATTTAACCATTCCACACCTATACCCATTACACTCTTGTCTCTCTCTTTTAATATCATCATTGTCGGTTTGGAAATCTTACTTAACCATTCCTCCGGCATGTCGATCTTACTTAAGAGTCTCTCTTAAGGATTGTCTATCTTGTTTCCTTTCCCCATCGCTTCACACGGTCCCAATATCCACATTTTCTCTTCATTCCCCATTAACACATCCTCTTCCCTCCTTTTCTTCCTCGCACCAACTATCTCTCGACATCCCTAATTTTCATTTCCATCATCTCTTGCTTGTAAATCTTACTTAATCACCTCCGACATGTAACTATCTTCCTTAAGGATCTCCCTTAAGGTAGAATTATCATTTGAACTTCTCCTTTGACTCATTATTCCTTCCCTCTGTTGATCGTTTCTTCATCTGGCCTCCTTTACTAACCACATTTTCATCATACTATTATCCTTTTTCAACCTATCATATCCCGAGTGTGTCTACTTTCATGCCTGTCATCATATTCCTTTCCCCATTTTCCCCTCCTTGATCCATCATCTTTCATACCATTTTGGTCATATCTTTTTCTTCATATTCACCTCATACATTCTCATCCACCACATCATCTTCTTGCCTTCATCTTGGCACAAATTGGTATCCCTCCTTTCTTTACTCTTTCCACTCCATATTCTCAAATTCTCCCACATATCGACTCCTATTCTTACCCTTCATCAATGTTGATCATCGATAACATCATCTTCCATTTTTGTGCTAAAAATTATTGGTTGAATTCTTCTAAAATCACTCATGTCATTCCACGTGGCCCTATTCCCTCTTTTTGACCTCCCCCATTCTATCTTCATTCCTTCCTTCCTCATGCACTCTTATTATTATTGGAGGGCTTCTCTTGACATCCCTTCATTGGTGTTCCCTCTTCCCTTCTTCATTTACTTTCTCCCTCTTCTCACTTTTCATCCCATCCTTCCATACCAATCATTCTCGGTGGAATTCTCCTAACATTCCTTCACTTTCATGGCCTCTTCTAACCCACATTTCCTCTTGCATCACCTCCCTTTTCTCCACTATCAAACTTTCTTATCACATCTTACCCACCTCTCCACTTTCCTTCATCCTCTTTAATATCTCTAATGTATTCATCATACATCCTTTTTCTATTATCTCATAATAATTATATCCTCACCTCGTGCATCTCTCGTATATTTTCCAATCTGTGTCATTTCTCCCATCTAGCTTCTCTTTACATTCATTATATTCTCTTCACTACATATCTCCCCTCTTGGTTTCCTTCTTTCTACATCATTTTCTCTGTTGTCCTCTCCTCCTTTCTACCCCTTGTTTTCTTTTACTTCCTCTATATCATCTTCATCCCCTTTTCCCTCGCGCTTCCTTCTTACTTCCCCATTGATAAACTTTGGCTCATCGGTGTTGTCCCATATTTTTTTATCTTCTCACCCTCCACATGCATTTCCATGTATTCAGTTTCATATTATTTTCTGGATTTTCCTCACAAGGACTAGGCTCCGTTGATATTCTTCCTATATCCATTCTTTCATCTCTTCTCCCCCTTTCATTTTCACTTCCCCACTACCATCCCCTTCCTTTCTCTATCACCCCTACCTTTTCCATCATTATGTACCAGTTTCTCTTCCTTTCTCTCATCTTCTCCACATCTTCCTGGTCCCTCATCATTTCTTTATTTTCTCTATTATACCTCCGCTTTCATATTATTTAACTTCTTCATCTTCCTCATCCTTTTAATTATTCCATCCTTATCTTCCTTTTTCATGATTTTACCACCCACTCTCATCTCTTCTTCTTGTTCATCTCTCCCATCATCCTTCTCTAATATTATCTTCTACCTATTTTTCATCTCCACCTCTTCCTCTTATTTATTTTCTCATCTTTATCATCTCTTTGATGTTCCATTCTTTCTCTCCCTTCATCCCTTTCACCTTTCTTCACTCCCTTCATTTTTGATCTCCTTCTCCCTTTTTTGCGATTTAACCTTCTACTATGTCATTTCCTTGTCTTCTTCTTGTTTTTTCCTTCTTCCCCTATCATCCCTATCTCTTATATCCTTCTCCATATTTCATCCTTTGTCTCCTTCACTTTTGAATTTTCTTGCTCTTCTCATAATCTACCACTACTCATGTCTATTTATTTTTCTTATCTTTCCACTCTCAATCATTCCCTCCTTTTTTCCTAGTTTCCTTTCCTTTTTCCACTCCCCCGAACCCCTCCTTGTCACTGTAGTTTCCTTATTTTTCTCAGTTATGTCATCTCTTTTATCTTCCTTACATTCCTTCTATAACTCATTACCCTCAATTTTTCACCATTTCTCTCCATCATCTTCTACATATTATCTATTTCTTGGTTTCCATTGCTTTCATATTGCACATCTCTCTTTTGTTTTCACCCTGCTTTGTCATCTTCTCTCTTATCTTTCCCTTTTGATTTTCCTTGCTCCTTCACCATATGTTATAGCATTTTCTCGTCTTCTTCTTCTTTGTCCTTCATCATTTCTTCCTCCTTTGTCTTCCCTCTTTATTATCTTCACTACTTCCTTCATACAACACATCATTGTCCCTCTTCTCATCTTGCTCGATCCTTCTTGTTCATCCTCCCTCATCACTTTCTTCTCCTATCCTCTTTCTCTATTTTCTTTTTCTCCACGCCCATCATGCCCTCTCTATTTCTTCTCTTCTTATCTTTTTCCATGACCTTCATATTGCCTATCTTTCTCATCTTCTCTCTTTCTTATTGTCCTTCTCTATTATTCTCTTCCTCTTCTTTCCATCACATTCAAGCACGGTTCACACTCCTCATTGTTCTAGACGATGGTTTCTCCATCCTATTACACCCCATCCTCTTCCTCCTCTTTCATTCCTTTTTTATCCTCCTCCACCATGTCCACTCTATTCCACCTCCATGTCTAATTCAATTTCCTCTTTCTCCTCTTTATAATATTTCTATCTCCTCCTTTTTGGGAGTAGTATCATCTCTTCCATTCCCGCCACCCTCTCAAGAAGGAATAATCACCTATATCCCTCATCACATCTTCCCTTGACATTTTATTATTTGAGGATACCATAACGGTCATCACCTACTAAATCTTGTTCTCTTCCATGAATATTTTCTCTACTTTTGTCTTTTCACAAAATTAGCTTGACTCTATTTCCGAAGAAACGGATTGCTTTCTCTTTTCTTCACCTACTCATCTGCAGTTCTTCACCGTGTGAACCTTTCTTATGAAACATATATTCAACATCATATTTACCACCCTTTTGGGGCATTTTATCTCACACTTCTATCCCATCTTCTCTTCATATCCACATTTATGACCATACTCGTTCCCCCGGGTCATTTTATTTACACATCCATCTTCTACTTTTTTGGTTATTTTAATTCCTCGAGCTAGGAATCATTCTCTTCATCTTCATCCTTTTTATAGATGCATTATTTTTCATTTGATCCCTTGCATATGAATGACTTCGCATACCTTTCGTATTTAGTTGTGCATAATTTGATGTTTTCTTATGACTCATTGGTCATCGCGGTTTACATCCATCTTGCAGTGGACTTCACCCACTCACTATTCCATAGAACGTTGTCACCCATCTCCATTGAGACTGCAATTGTCCTCTACCAATGTTATATTGGAGTCACCGCCATATTTTCAATCGTTATTGTGATCCTTTTTTCTCGGGGAATCTTGCCTTTGGTCATGTTTTTACCCATCCTCTATCCACCATCCTTTTTCAAATGCGTCATCAATTTCACATGACATCATCGACTCCCTATTTGAGGGGGAGCTTACCATCTACTCCTTTATCATTATCCCTCCTTTTTTTTTTTTTCTCGTGGCTTGCTATCACAAACCACTCATCAAAAAGGGGCAAATGTAGACACCAATTTTGGTATCGTTCCTCCACTTCACCCCGCGTTCACTCTCCCTAATCAAGTTTTCCCATTCAAATCCATTTTCCCTTCAAATTAAATAAATCTTGTTTCCCATCAAAAATAAATTTTCCTTAAGAAATATTAATAGTTTTAATTAATTCATTGTTAAATAATTAATCCTCGTTATCTAAACATTCCAAATTTAGTCCTATCATTCACAAATTATTTAAATCATGAGTCCCACTACTTTTTTATCCTCATCCAACCCTTTAAATCATCTACTCCTTTTATTTAAATCATGAGTCCCACTCATAATTTAAATCATGCAAAGAAATATGTATCACATCCACTATTTCACCCACTAATTCAAATCATGAGCCCCGCATAATCAAATCATATCCCTTAACTAGGGTTACTTTGTCCAAATTTGATTACTTAATAACCCCTAATATAACTCCAAATCTAGGCTATAAATATACCCCCTCATTCAAACAAGTGGGAAATTTTGGGAAATTCTTTTTAAAGTTGTAGAAAAATAAAGAAACAAGGAAAGAATGATAGAAAATATCTGAAATTGTAGCCTCTTGCTTAACATCCTCATAGTGCCCTTGTAATGCCACTGGAATCCCCACAGTACCCTTCTCATGCTTTGGTGGTTCACTTAGCTTGGTTCATGTTGCATTTTCTTGGATTAGATCAGTAGCTCATCTACACACCAACATTTTTAGGTTTCTTTGTTTATCAATTTGTATTTCTATTATTTTCTTCATCACATGGGGGTTGAAACCGAGGAAGTAAACCCTTCTTAGATCACTTCTTAAGGAGGCCCTCGTATACAATATCTAAGAAATTTTCTTTAGTGTCTTTGAGTTGCAGGTTTGCTAAGATCATAGCAAGGGCTCATCATCCACTTTGTGCCTGTATCAGTCATCATCATCTCCCAAGGTACTAAGCCCTTGCATATTTGAGGTTATTTGGTATTCTTTGATTTCTAGCACACTAATATGGACAGGAAGAAGAAAACCATATCAAAAATATGGTTTTAAGAAGAATCACAAGTTGGCTTGTCATGTTTGGGAAATGGGTCACTAAATATTTTAAGATTTTGATTATCATTGACCGGTTTAGTAGTAGATGGCTCAAGGAGCTAGATCGCACTATGTTCAATAAGATCTTAAATGATATGTTTGAGCTTAAAGAATTGATTAGAATAATTCCCATTACATTGGTGATAGTCACAATGTGCATTTTCATCGTAATTATGGCCACATGGGTGAGAAGGATCGAGATTGAGTGGTGGAGGAAGAGTAATGAGATTGCTTTCGATAAGCTATGGTAATAGGAACCGAGGTGTGTAAGGTAGTCTAGTAAAAAAATTTCCTCATGGATTGAAATTGAAGTTTGGCATGTGTATAAATAGCGTTGACTATGGATTTATCTTCAATAGGCTTAGTGGATGGCTTTAATTTATATTTTTCATGTAACTTATTAAAAGAAGTGGAGGAAGTATCATAAGACTTCAATTTTACGATAGATAATTATTATTTTTCATATAATTTGAGCGTATGAGACAATTGGTTGAAATAAGGATAAGTCTCGAAAATGACACTTTCTTAGAGTGGAGGTAAGAGAATTTGAATAAAAATATCTTGCAATTCCGAATCATCTAGGACATTGTTCATTTTAGTAAGATTGTTCTTATATCAAAAACATACTCGGAAAGATGTTAGTTGGATCATTATTTTATTTTAGCAAGTTGTGCATAGGATATCTTAGTTTCCATGTTCATCGAAAAAGGAGAAAGAAATGCATCAGCTAGAGCTATAAAAGAATTTACCAAATAAACGAGATAGATCGAGAACCATCGCATAATGAGTCTTATACACTTCGAGGAAATAATTTTTCAATAGTGTAAGATCATCAACCTAATCAAGACATATAACATGAAATGATTGGAGGTGTTCTTGATGGTCTTTATGGCCATTCAATATAAAAACCTAGGTATGATAAAGTTATGAAGAAGTGGATAAGAGGAAATGATAGGTGAAAAAGGGCTATGAAGGAAAATTGAGAAATCTAGAGATCGAAAGGAATGTGAAGTGACCTACTATAATTGATCGATTTGGGATTGTAAATATTGGTATAAAGAAGCTAGGTCATGAGTTTTTGAAGAGGATCTACGTTCTATATGAGAACTATTGGGAGAAGGGAGGGGATAAGTAGTTGTAGAAATAGAAATAGAAATGATGGAGGGTGGTGTGGAGGCCATGGCGGCGCCAAGGAGAAACCTATGAGAGGGAGAGTGGTAGCATCTCGAGAGTGTTTAGTAGTAAGTAAAGAATTTAGAACATGTGGAATATGTGTAGGGTTGGTGCATAAAGCAGAATGAAAATTAGTGAGCTTGTCAAGTTGTTCTTGATCAAAATTAGTGTCCTCATCATATGATTGTTCACTGTCAGAAGTTTCAATATTTTTAAGAGGAATGTTGGTTGAGTTAAGAAGGAGATTATAAAATTCATCCATTGGTTTATAGAACTTATAGATAGATGGAGGAAGGTAAATTTGCATAAGGGGACCAAAATAACCACTACGGGTGACATGCATAAAAATAAATCCTTGAAGGAAGGTGGGGTTCAAGTGAATGGGTTCACCAAATGATTTAATCTAAATTTAATTAAACCTTACTTTGAAGTAACTTATGTAACTAATGATATAAAGGTTATAAAATACGGTAAGACGCAAGAAATAAGCATTCAAATATATAAAACCCTAAACAAATGAGAAAGGAAAATGACTTAGCTGATTTCGTGTAACCTGGAAGTGATCTGGAGTGAGTAACTACTGGAACAAGTGGAAAATAATGTTGGATATATGCATATGAGAAGGTAATATATGCATAAGCTTCGGATGTAACAGAAGAAAATACCAACCATGAATCCTACCATGAAGTTTGGAGATATGCTTTAGCTTTGTAAGGGATATATGAACATCTTGAAGTACTCCGTCAAGAGGAGGAAGAAGAAAAGGATACCTTTCCTATGAAGGAAGGTTCTGAATATTTTTCATACTATAGGGTATTCATCCCCGAAATATTCTTCAATGGTGTTGAAGAAAATCCTATCCTTAAGCCTTCGATGAAGATCAAATCGACACTATGGAATATGATGAGAGGTAGAATGATGAAAGATCAACTGAAGAAGATATTATTATTGAACCCTCAATTAAAAAATAAAAGAAACACCTTCAAAGATGGTGAGAAAGAAATGGAGAAGGAACCACCATTAATTTATTCATTCGGCTCTAGGAACAATACCCTCGAGAAGTAATATATTTGATAGAGGATTCTGTTGCATAATGGATGATTTGATGCCTTCTGAAGAGCCCACTAATAATGAAGAAATACAAGAAGATGAGTTAGAGGTAAGCACAAATAATTTCCTTTCAAATTAAAATATTTCAATTAATGAAGAAATGGAAATATGTGAAGAAGCACCTGAGATCAATCTTGCATCATGGACCAAAGATGGAGAATTCAAGATGATCATGAATGATTTTACTTCCTATTTTTATCTTTCAAGTGATCAAGAAATGATTAACGGAGAAATAGAGACATTCAAAGAACCATATTATTTTCTCGATTCAATCATCAATGATCGATGGAAGAATCTTACTTCCATTTCAAAGCCAAGGAGAATGAATATTTTAAACACAATCTCTTCTCACCCAAGGAGAAGAATGATCATCACAGTGAGTATGAAGTATCTCATTTTCCATCTGAGAAAGAGGATTCAATAATGAAAGATCAGGATAACATTGAAATTTCTTCCCACATTACTTCTTCAATGTCATCCCATCAAGTATGTCCGTGTTTGCAAGAAATTGAATATTGGGAAACATAAAACATGGAAGGAGTGAACAAGGATGTTTCAAATGAATCATGGGTGCATATGGATCAGATTTTCAACCATCTCCTGGAGGCACAACGTATACATTATTCCATTAAGAATAAAAATGAGCCATTGGAAATTTCAAAAGAACTATATGTGCAAGATCTCTTGAAGGCTATAGAAGAAATTGAAGATCCTTAATTCAGTCTTGAATTCTTGACCCGGGCTATAGAGATGTAAGACAATTATGAATCAATTTTTTCTTCCCACTTTGCTATACCATTTTTGATTTTGAGATGGATCAGTTGGATAAGCCTCATGACTTCCCTAATACTTTGGTTTACGAGTGAACATGAAAGCATGTCTTTTTCTTCCACACTATGTGAAGAAGTTAATGAGTGCAAAAGAAGGAAGGTGCTTGAATATCCTATGAATTTTCCCAATGTCAAAGATCATTTCCGTATTGTGAAGGAAGACAAGTAGGGAAAATGTCAAGCTGATTTTCATGGAAGAAAGATGTTCGAGTAAAATAGTGAAAAGCTGCAAGATTCTTGGGAGTGTGTTCAAGATCAACTTGTTCCCACCGCCTCAGAATGTTCCACCAATATAGAACAAGAGTTCATGTGGAAAAATACACTCAAAGGTAAAGAATGATTCTATGAAAAAATTGAGGGTTGCAATTTTGAAGATGATACCAAGATATGCTTCGAGAAAATGAATATTGATGATAATTTCTTTGAACAACAAAGTATAGAAGTACGTGATTCTTATCAAAGAATTAAAAATCATATTATGCTCACCATTATTCAAGCTTCGATATATCTTGAACATATCTCCATGTTGCAACATTTTCCGAGGAAGATGAAGGCCTCGATTTAATGATATAGCCTTTATTTTGGGAAGTACTCGTTGGGAGAAAGCAGAGCTAGATATTCATAGAAGTCCAAACGAGAAGGAAATCAGTTTGTTCTCACTCCTCTTGAGTACCTTGCTAATATGGGAGATTATTTTAGGATTCCATCCAAGGATGAAGAATGTCTCCATCAAGAGGTCAATATTTATAATTTTTAAATTATGAAGGAATGGTGGATCACACCCACATGATATCAAGAGGAAGCCTCAAAAGGAAAGAGTTTCAAGAAGGTGACCAAATTTTCAATGGATGAAAGAATGTTCTCAGTGCAGTGTGAGTATGAGGATGGAATCATGATCAATATTATTCTTCTCAAGACATGCAATTCCATTACTAGAGCATGGTTTGATCAAATAATAGTTTTTGTGGCTCAAAGTACAGAATTAAGTTCACTATTCCATGATGGCATGTAATTTTCTCAATCTGTTATCAGATATGTGTATATTGTTTTCCCACCTCTGTAAGTACCCACCCCCTATATATAAATTCCATTTCTTGTTGTGTGTTTTTTCCTTTCTTGTGGGTTTCCCTTCCATTTGTTCACGTCTCATTAGTGTGTGTGTGTGTTTTTCCTTTCAAGTTATCTCGTGGAAGTTGTATGTGAATCCTATAAATCCCAATGGATAAGGCACTGGTCAATGATTTGTAAGCTGAGATTATGGGATTTATCAAGTCATGTCTTCATTATGATAATTCCATAACATGCCCCAAGAAAGATCCTGTTGTTTTCATGCAAATGTGTAACAGGAAAAATTCCAATTTTCATGCATGACAACAAACAAAATTGTCAAAACTTTTCAAAGCCATATCTTTCCAAGACACCCCAAGTCATTCCATCCCCAATACCAATCTTATCATGTCAGTCAAATGATCCCTATGTGATTTTAATGTGTCCCCCAAGGTGATTTAGGGAAAGTAAAATAAATCCCCCTGTGTGATTTAGGATCTTCTAGAGCATTCAAGCCTTCAAGCAGTGTTAGAGGGGCTACCATCAACCTTCCTAGGACCCATGCACCACCCTTGGAGCAGATCAAAGGAGAAAAATACATCATGGAGGATTATTCAAGGGATAAAAATAACAAGGAAAATATTTTTGAAGATTCACTTTGAATATTTGGATTTTTTTGGGGCGATCGGTCAGAAGCAAGTTCTCGGGCCCAAAAGAGAACGCACCGCAAAACAAGACCTGAGCTTCAAAGTAAGACTCTGGGATCCTTGAGAAGATTCAAGAACCCAAAAAAGTACCTAGGAAAACAATTTTTCATTCCATACATCATGGAAAAGATGGCACATCTCAAATAATCATACACTTCCCTAGGCAACTCATTCTTTTGGTGCATAACGGGAAGTCCCGAGAAAGAAGGGGCCATTTGGAAGATTTTCAGTAAAACTTGGATCTTGATTCCATCACTAGTGGACTCATTGGGGTTTTTTTAGGTGGAATAATATAAAATTTCACCCCTAAATTCATCCAAGAGCCCGAGATATCACCTCCGAAAGTTGGTTCCAAGGTAAGAGTTTTCATACTTAGTCATTTTTCAAGTGGACACATGTCAGCACCAAGAGCTTGGTGGGATTTCATGTCCCTTTTATCCCTTTATGAAAGTTACATAAGGGAAAAAAATTCTCCAAGCCCTTTTTAGCCCCCAAAACACCAATGTGACCTCTCATTTTCCAATTAAGCCCCCAAGAGCTAAGTTTGAGCCTTCCTCTCCCTGCACGGATGATCGCCAAGTGTCGTGATGAGGCGTGAAGTGAAAATTGATGTCCCTTTCATCCCTTTAGAAAAGGTACATAGGGGACACAAAATTACCCCATCCCACTTAATCCATGTGGTTCCTCATGTGCCCAAAAGCAGCTCCCAGGTGCTTCTCTCAAGCTCCCTCACTCAAACGCACATCCAGCCAAAATTTGCCAAGTGTCGCAACCAAGCGTGAAGGGGAATTTTGCATCCCTTTATCCATTTTAAAAAGATACATAGGGGACACAAAAATTTTCCCATCCCCTAGGATGATATTATGATGATGTATATGATGCTAACATGGATATTCAGATGTGGTTCAGTTGGTACGGTGAGATTCGGTGGTGCAAGCTTGCTTTAGAGAGCTATACAGTGCCTAGGTGGTGTTGCATGAAATAATGAGGTTTATGGATGCTTAGTGAGCATGTTGGAATGTTGTACGACATTATTTGAGGGTTCTTGTACACTCATAGGAATGGAAAGCTTCAGATATAGGTGTTTCACCATGTTACAACTACTCATTGGGTGCATGTATGCTAACTTGGAGGTGTGACAGAGTGCATTGGGGCTTGATGAGCTCATGGAATCATGCATTCAGTTTTTTCATGGTGTATGATGTATTTTTGGGTCATTTTTAGTAGTTCTATGTTCGGTTATTGCATTGTCTTAGTTGATCCCAGTTGATACAGTGAGCACAAGCAAGTTAGCATGGGTAAGTCATTGTCAGTAAAGAGTTTTAAGCATACCTTGGCCATGATATTATTATGTAGGGTTATTAAAGTGTTTCATGGTGCTTCATACAAAATTTAAAATGATTTTGAAAAGGGATTTTTGAGATATTCAAGTTTTGCTGAGACAAGGTCAATTTTTAGTGCATTTCTAGTTCGAAACACAACTTCGGATGATCATTGTGAATAATTTTCCTTGCATGGGACCTATTAAATTTCAAGGATAATTCTAAGGTGGTTATATAATATTTCAGAAGAATAATTAGGTTATTTCATAGTCATGTTTTTATGAACGAATGTTAAGACGGTAAGAAGGTCAAAAATCCTTGTTAAACCCTAACTAGGAGCAGATTTGCAAAAGATGGGGGATTATGAGTCTGTTTTTATGGAATTATGAAATTTTATTACTATATGTTGTATTAGACTCATATATATTTCCATAAATGTATGTTTGATCTTGTGACAGTATGTGAGCCCCACCTAAAAATAGCAGTTTCTAAAGAAGAAGGTATTTGGGAAAGTTAGTCCACAGGAGTGTTATGCCAAATTGATCATGTGTGATATTTGTGAGTTTTAATTTATGTATATGGAGAACTATAATAATTTATATTAAGGTTCATGGTGTTTTGGGGGTCAAACAGGTTGATTGGTGAAAGGGCGATTGAGCCCATAAGAAGCAAGTCTCGGTATTTTGCAATAACTTGAGCTACGTGTAGAGTTTTGAGGTGATTAAAATTATGATGGAAACTAGATTTAGATAAATTTCCAATTATGTATGTACTTATTAATGATGAGGTGATTTTATAGGGTTTGAGGATTTATTTCAATAGGAACAGTTTTGGCGATTCAAGACATGAAATGAAATTGTGAATGTTTGAGGTTGTTTGAGGCATGAGATGGATTGTATGACATGATTCTATCACCTGTAACATGAATAGTAATGTATTTTTCATAAAATTATCCTATTTATAAGGCTTGATGATATTTATAAATGTTTTTATGAGCTAACCTTTGAAAGTAGTTTTTTTGGTAGGTTATTTTGGTAAAGGCAAAGCTTTCTATGGGTTTAAGATTAATGTGTGTAAAGGCTTGAAACAAGTTTAGAAGTCATATAAATGTCCTGCCATATATTTTGAGTGGTTACATGGAATTTTTAATGCATTATAAGAAATTTTTGGCATTATGAAGTTTCAAGCATTCAAGGGTTCATGAAACAACTATTTTGAGAATTGTGAAGATTAATAGGCCTAGTAATTGAAATATTTTGATTTTTGATTAAATGTGTGACCATGTATGAATTTTTAATGATTTTTTAATCATTTGTAAGGGTTATTTGATGATTAATAATTATGGTACTCATGTTAGGGCAATTTTAAGATTGCGCCAATGGGGTTTTGAGCCATTTTTGGCACATGAAATGATGTTTTTGGCTAGGCCGACCTATATGGGTCATATGTAACTATTTTAGTTCAAATTTTTGAATGTAATGAAGGTGTATGGGTCACATTTATCATGAAGGACCGAACTTTTTGGTTTGGAAGGAAGAAATGGCTATAAAAGCCAAGTTTGAGCTCATTTTGTGAGCTAGTCATGCATGGGGAAATAGTGTGACCTAGAGAGGTGTTGTTTGCAGGTATGAAGGAATGTGTTGAAGGAATATAAATATCATGACAAGTTGATAAATTCATGGCAGCATGAGAGAAATAATATAGAGCAAAGAAAAGTGAAGAAAGAGCAAGAATATGAGAGTTTGAAGACCTAGTGTGTGAGCTAGGGTTTGTGAGCTGAATAAGTGATCTCCATCGTTGTGGTAGCAGAAAAATCAGAGATCATATTTCTTTAGGTGGATGATTTGGTGCTTTGTCATATTTATGGGGTTTTATCCTCCTTGTGGAGTGGGTGCTTCACTAAATTAGGGGTTAGTGCTCCTTGTGGGGTTGGTTCTCCTTGTGGGGTTAGTGCCTCACTAAATTCTAAAACATACCAATATAAGATTGTGTTTCGGTGGGTTTTCTTCCCCTTGAGGGTTTCCCACTTAATTTTTGTGTCTTTTGTAATCTCTTGCTCTTGATCTTTCTTATGGTTTTTTATATGCTTATCTTTGCACATATATGGTACATGGTTGAATAAATGATTGTATGGATGATAACATATAATGAATGGAAATTGAAATAAAAAATTTAAAGGGATTATTCACCCCCTCCCCTCTCAATCTCTTGTTTTTCTAACAATTGGTATCAAAGGCCTTTTGCGAAGTTTGATGACTTAAAAGGAGATCCTCTCGAAGCACTAGCAATGGAAAATTTTGCAAATCTTATAGCTATTTTGAGTAGAAGGAATGAAATATCTCGATCGTGTATTTAGGCCTATAAAAGTGATATCAAGGATATGGAGATGAAACTTGACCTATCCATCAAATATTTGAGATCTCAAGTTGAAAGTTTGACAAAATCCCTAAAGGAGAAGGAAGATACTTGTTCTAGCTACGAAGGAAAGTTGAAGGATCTTAAATCAGATTTAGAGGATGCTTCCAATATATTGAGGATGTATGAGAAGCTTGAGAAGATATCCAAAGCTCTTGATGATGTTATAAAGGAAAAAAGGCCATAAATGATAAAACTGGCCTAGGGTTTGAAGGAAAGAATGTTGATGAATCTGGTCCTAGCTGCAAATCAAATGTAAAAGTGACTAAGAGAGCTAATTCGAGAATGTATAACTCATTTAGAAAACCTAATGCTACGAGGTATGGCTCTTTATTTAATGGATATTGTTTTTTTTCCATGATTTTGGTCATAGAGCCAAAGATTGCAAAAGGAAGCTTCCTATGAGTGATAGAGCTATCTTCAAAGGTGAATGTTACTCATGTTGTGAGTGTGGGCACAAAGCTAAGGATTGTGGTTAGAATCTAAGAGTGTTTGAACCTAGGAGGAATAAGAATGTTGTTGTTTGTTTCAAGTGCCACAAATAAGGTCATATTTCAAGTTTTTTCCAAAACAAGAAGAAGTTCATTCCAAATTCATATTCAAAGGACAAGAAGAAGGAGGTTTCTAAAGTGAAGGAGGTCAAGAGAAGTGATCCCTAGCCCACCATGTAGAGTTTTAATATTGTCAAGGAGGTTTCCAATGCTATGAAGAGTGAAATCAAGGTCATCAAGCCTAAATCTAGTCAAAAGGGTATGTTTTCTCAAGTTCAAGAAGATCATTGGTGCCTCCATGCTTTAGTTCATGACAAGCTGAAGGATCCAAGAGTTTGGAATACCTCTAGAGTGATAAGGTATGGAAAATGAATCCTCCCTTGTTTTTGTTGAGTTCTTGCTTTTATAGGTGTCTGAGTTATGAGTCATAAGGTCATGTCATGGTGTTTGAGAATCTTGAAACTTGTTGTCATCATGTTGTGGGCTATTTTTATGTATGAAAAAGGATTTCATGTTTTCCTAAGTCAATATTATCACAATGTTTCTGTTTTGAACGATGTATCATCATTATCTCGAGCAAGGATTGTTTGAGATTACTTGTTGTAATAAAGTATTTTTAGGTCATGAATTGTGTCATGTTCAAGCTCCAAAGTATGTATATCTGTCTTAAATGTGGTATCCTTTCTTATAAGGTCAGTTTGAAGTCTACATCTTAGTCTCAATGTCTTGTGCAACATTCAAGTAATGGTTTGTCTCATCTGTCATTATATGAGTGTGTATGATCTCTCAAATATGCTCACAGTCTTGTAAATGTATACATATGTGTGAAGTCTCATCTGGTGTGTGACTATTTCCATAAAAATTAAGCATCTCTACTAGGTCAAGAGTTATTACATGAGATCAAATTGGTTTCTCTGTCAAAACCAGGTATGCAAGTCTATTAGTTGTTATGTGAAGTTGTATTTCTCAATGTGTTTTTCTCGGTCAATGCATAACTCATAGTGAATGAAAGCATAAAGAAGGCTACAAAAACAATATTGTGAAAAATACCAAGGTGTCAATATAGATATCTAAAGATGTTGATAAAAAATTGTTAAGGAAGGTCAGTCCCATTTATATGTGCTGAGTCAGTATGCTTGTCAAGTCAAGTGAGTGTATCCTAAGGTGTGTGATGGAGTATTCTGGAAGAAGATGTCTCGTAACATGTTTAAAGGATTTTGTGTGTATCTATAAAAAGGTATTATGCTCTGAAAGGATGATGTAATAATGGTATATGTTCATGTGCATCAAATTCTTAAATTTTGCAAGGAAGCTTTGATAAGTTGATTCAATCTACAAGGAGTATGTCCTGTTCTCCAAAGTGTAAGAGTGAGAATGTCATTATTGAAATTTGATCCTAGTTGAGTGTATATATTATGAGTCTTTGTGTCATGACACAAGAAGTGTGAATGTGTTTTGTATCTTCTAAAAGTGGTGTTTTTCTCTGTCATTACAAATGTTACTTTCAAAAATTTGTAGGTGTCATTCTTTACTCATATGATTTCTCAATCAAATTTTATGAGTCTATCGGATGATCACGATTACAATGTCATGTTATTAAATTTGTGTCTAGTTATGTTAGAAGTGTCTGAAGATCTAAAGAGGGTTAGATATGTCCTGTGTAAAGTTTCCAATGTGTGAAGTGTCACATAAATTGACTTTAGTTATGTCAAGTGTAGTTTGTGTATAATAACATAAGTGTATGATTCTTGTAGTCTTATCTCAATGACTATATCTTCATCAAGTCAAAGGATGGACTATCACAAGGTTCAATGTGTCTATAGGTCTTGATTTATTTCTAGTTAGAAGAATTAAGTGCATATGAATAGCTCATTTTAGGTACCATGAAACCATGAAGTAAGAAGTATCGATAATCCAATTGTGTTGTAAAAGATTGTCTTTCTAAAGTTGTAAAGGTCTCTGCAAGAAGTATCAGTCATGTTGATGTTCAAGTCCAGCTTAGATATCTTTTTGAAGGTTAATATACCAAAGATTGTAATTTTTCTCTTGTAAATTGTGGGCTTAAAGTCCGTGGATGAACATGTTGGAGTTAAATATGGTGTTATATGGTCTAATGCACTAAGCTCCATACTCTAATGCTACAAGTTATGGAATATGACTTGAGGACAGGACTGCAGTCTCCATTTTTGCATCTTGTGCATGTCTTTATGATTTGAAAAGGTGATTTTCATTTAGTATGTGCCCTAAGAAGTGCGTTTACCAGAGTATATTTTGGTTCAAGATAAGATGCAGGGTATGATTTAAGATCTAAAAGTTGAGAAAATCATTGAAAGAAGCATAAGGCATAAGAAAAGATTATCAAATATGTTTTTTCTATGAAGGGAGTAAATGAATTATCCAAGTGGTTCATAAAAGTTGTATGAGAACAAATATCTACAGTAGATATTAGATAAAAGTTGACTTCCAGTGGTATGAGAGTTTATAATAAGTCTATTTATTCTCTTCAATCAAGGTTACAGTCATGAAAAACTAGATTCAAGCTTGTTCTCGAGTGCAAAGATGTTGTATAGTCTAGAGAATCTCATAAAAATGCTTACTTGTGGTAGTTGTATGAACTTGATTGACTAAGAAATTTTTGTGAAAAGTGATGTCTACAGCCTAAATAGAGTTCAAGAGGAAAATTGTTTGAAAAAATATGTCAATCAAGTGATGTTGAAGAGTAAAAGAGCATGGTGACCTTCAGGTTAAATGAAGATTGTGGCTACATTGTGAGACTATATAGATTTGACCTTTTGCTCTGAGATGTTCTAAGTAAGAATAAAAGAAGTGGCATAAGCTTAAATATGAATGATGACATGAGAAATGGATTGCAAAATCTTTCTTTTATTATCTTATGAAGAAGGTATGTCAAGTGAAGTGGTATGTTTCGGTAAGACTCTGCAAGATGGTATTTATTTCTTCAAGTCAAGGTCTCATCAAGATAAGTTACCAGTCTAAGATGTTGTTTTCCACAAACATGAGTAAAAGAGAAATAGGTATGCTACAGTTCAAGTAATGTAGGGTTCATGTAGGTGTCATAATCATGTCTCAAAGAAACTAGAGCATGAAAGATTTCCATGGGCCTGTGAAAGCTTGTTTAAATGGTGTCAAATGACATAAAAGTGGGTCATCAATGCTAAACATGGGACTATATATGTAAATGACATAGGTGTCCAAATGTTGCTCAGTGTGTATGAGCTCTAAAATGTAGGGAGAGTACTTGTTTATTCATTCAAGGGAGTAATATGTTGTTCTCAAGATCATTCAAGGTAAGTAAGTGGTGTTTACTTCTTATTCAAGCTTGTTAAGGTGTGTAGTGGACTATCCCATTGCTGTATATGACTCTAAAAGATTGAAATGGTGCATTAGAGATTGCTAAAATATGTAATGTTGATTTCAAGGCATAGTAGCATGGATGATTGATCAAATTTGTGCCTAGGAGCTAGGAATATAGGTGTTAAAGAAACAAGGAACAATTTTTGCATGAGTTCAAGCTTTGTATACCTATAGTTGGATGTAAAAACTTGTCAAAAATGCACTAAAAGGACTGTTTAGGGTTGTTGGTGACTTGTGTGGAGTAAAGAGCAAAATATACCTTGTTTTTTCTTATTTTAGGCCTAAAATTGGTTGATCATGATCTAGAATGAATGAACAATGATGTGGAATGGTTCCTCAACATTGTTGGCATTTTTTTTTGAGATTGTATGGATCGATATCAATTTGCTATAGTACCCTTGAGAAGCCCAAAACAAGGTATATGGTAAAGAATTATGGATTTACATGCCTAGAAGATGGAAAATGATGGTTTAGCTCCCTGCAAGGTGAGATATTGTTAGTTTCATTCTTGACTAATGTTGTTCGGATGTTGGTATTGTTGATTCCAGGGGAGCTAGTGTTCACATGTCCAAAATGAAGGCAAAATTCAGATTTTGGGCAAAATGAGAAAATTTGAAACCTTTGGTTGATGTTTCTAACTAAATCATAGAAGTATGAAGCTGATTCAGTGGTGCAAGATTGCTTTAGCAAGCCTATACAGGTGCATAGGTGGTGTTGCATGACATAATGAGCTTCATGGATGCTTGGTGAGAATGTTGGCATGATGTAAAAAAATATTTAAGGGTGTTTGTGCACTCATAGAAGTAGAAAGCTTAAAATAAAGGTGTTTCACCATGTTACAACTCATTGGGTGCAGGTATGCTATCTTGGAGGTGTGACAGAGTGTATTGGGGCTAGATGAGCTCATGGAAGAATGCATACAAGAGAGTGCATTGGGCCTAGATGAGCTCATGTAATAATGCATACGGGAGAGTGCATTGGGCCTAGATGAGATCATGGAATCATTCATTCAAGTTTTTCTTGGTGTATGAGGTATGTTTGGGTCATTTTTAGTAGTTGTATATTCGGTTATTGCATTGTTTGATTGACCCGATTGATCACAGTGAGCACAAGCAAACTAGCACGGGTAAGTCACTATGGATAAGAGTTTGAATAATACTTGGGACATGAGATGATTATGGAGATTTATTACATTGTTTCATGGTGATTCATACAAAATTTTAGGTGATTCTGAAAAGGAATTTTGAGATATTCAAGTTTTGGTGAGACATGGTCAGTTTTTAGTGCATTTCTATTTTGAAATGCAACTTCAGATGCTCGTTATGAATAATGTGCTTTACATGGTACCTAGAGTCTTTAAATGATACTTCTAAGGTGAGTCTACAATATTTTAGAAGAATAATGAGGTTGTTTCATTGTCGTGTTTTTATAACGAACGTTAAGAAGGTAAGAAGGTCAAAAACACTAGTTAAACCCTAACTAGGAGCAATCTGCAAAAGATGGAGTATTATGATTCTATTTTTATGGCATGATAAAATTTGATTACTTGGATGTTGTAGTAGACTCGAGAGATTTCAGAAATGTATGTTTGAGCTTGTGACAATATGTGTTCCACACCTAAAAATAGCAGTTTCTAAAGAAGAAGGTATATTTGGGCAAGTTATTCCAAGGAGTGTTATGCCAAATTGATCCCGTGTTATGTATGTGAGTTTTAATTGATTTATATGGATACTTATAATCATTTATATGAAGGATCATGGTGTTTTGGGGGTCAAATAGGTTGAATAGTCAAAGGGCAATATTGAGCACATAAGAAGAAGGTCTCGGTATTTTTGCAATAACTTGAACTACAAGTGGATTTTTGAGGTGATTAAAATTGTGATGGAAGCTATACTCATATAAATTTCCAATTATGTATGGATTTATGCATGATGAGGTGATTTGATAGGGTTTCCAAGGATTTTTTAGCAGGAACATTTTTGGCGATTCAGACGGAAATGAAATTGTGAAAGTTTGAGGTTGTTTGAGGCAGGATATGGATTGGATGATTCATCCTATCACTTGAAAAATTAAGAGTGATGCAATTTTCATCCATTGATCCTATTTATAATTCTTTATGATATGTATAAATGTTTTTATGAGATAACCTTTAAAAGTAGATGCTTTGGCGGAGTTATTTTGGTAAAGGTAAATATTTATGTGGTTTTAAGAGGAATGTGTGTCAAGGATTTAAAACTTTTTAGAATTGATCTAAATTTCCTTCCATTTATTTTTAGTTGTTACATGGAATATTTTAATTCAGTATAAGAAATTTGGTGGAATTGTGAAGTTTCTAGGGTGTTCAAGGGTGCAAGCTTGTTGTTTTGAGAATTATGAAGATTAATGCGCCCAGTAAATGAAATATTTTGATTGGTTGATTAAATTTGTGACCATGTATGAATTGTTAATGATGTTTTAATCATCTTTAATAGTTAATGGGTGATGAATAAGTACGGTACTAATGTTAGGGAAATTTTAAGATTGTGCCCATGGGGTTTTGAGCCATTTTTAGCACATGAAATGATGTTTTTGGCTATTCCAACCTATATGGGTCATATGTAAGTATTGTAGTTATAATTTTTGAATTTAATGAAGGTGTATGGGTCTAATTTATCAGGAAGTACCGACCTATTTTGTTTTGGAAGGAAGAAATGTCTATAAAACCCAAGTTTGAGCTCATTTTGTGAGCTAGTCATGCATGGGGAAATAGTGTGACCTAGAGAGGTGATATTTTCTGGTATGAAGGTTTGTATTGAAGGAAGATAAATATCATGATAGTTTGATGAAGTCATTGTAGTATGAGAGCAATAATATAGATCAAATAAAAGTGAAGAAAGAGGGAAAATATGAGAGTTTGAAGACCTAATGTGTGAGCTAGGGTTTGTGAGTTGAATAAGTTATCTCCATCAGTTGTGGTAGCAGAAAAATCAAAGATCATATTTCTTCAGGTCGCTTATTTTCTACTTGGTCATCTTTAGGGGTTATATCCTTTTGATGGAGTGGGTGCTTCACTAAATTAGAGGTTGGTGCTCCTTGTAGGGTTGGTGCTCTACTAAGCAAGGGTTAGTGCTCCTTGTGGGGTTGGTGCCGCACTAAATTATGAAACATATCAATATAAGATTTTGTTTTAGTGGTTTGACTTCTCCTTAAGGGTTTCCCACTTAATTTTGGTGTCTTGTGTACTCTCTTTCTCTTGATCTTGCTTATGGTTGTTTATATGCTTATGTTTACACACATATGGTACATGGTTGAATAAATGGTTGTATGAATGATAACATATAATGAATGGAAATTGAAATAAGTTTTCTAAAGGACCAATTCTCCCCCTCTCTCATTCCCTTGTGCTTCTAAAAATAATATTTCTTTTTCTATGCACTAAAAAGTTCGCAATATTATGTGTCCTTTATTTTTTCTTGTTTGCTCTTATTTTAGTTCTTGATGAATGTTTAAATATATATCATGTTACATGACTTTACATATTTTAAATAAATCTATTATTTGTGCATGTGATTATGTTTTAGTTACATCCATCCTTTTATGTCTGAAATATATTCGAAATAGTTAATCATGTTCGATGTTCTTTGGTGATCTAGTAGTTATTTCAAAAAAAACTCTATGTTATTTTAGTAAAGATTCAATACATCGCCTTAGATAGGATTTACATATTAATTCATTTTCTCTCTAACCCTTATCTCAAAATAAATTAGAGAAGATCCAACTTCTATAAAACCTGGAGGTTATCTTAGAGGTCAAGTCCCACATCCCTAATATTTCCCACAACTTTGATGGTTCATCTGCAAATATAATCGTCAATAGTTCATATTTTACAAAGCATTCATAGATGACTATACTAGGAAAATATGGGTGTAAGTTTTTAGAAACAAATCAGATGCTTTTGATATATTTTAGTAGTTAAAATCCTTAGTGTAGAAGCAAAGTAGATACTACATCAAAGTTCCAAGGACATACATAGGAGGTATGTTTTCAATGCAATCCTATTTTTTACAAAAACATGGTATCCACAACTAGTTTACTATTAGGTATACATTACAAAAATAATGGTTTGGTAGAGAGGAAGATAAGAACCATAATTGATATGGATAGAAGTATGATGAAATCCAAACATCTACTAAATGAGTATTCGGCAGAATTAGTAGAATCGTTGTTTACATTTTAAATAGGTATCCAAAGAAAATTGTTCAAAACAAGGTTCCTCCATAGGATTGAACTCACAAAAACACTTGTGTTTCTCATTTTATAATCTTCATTTGTGTGGTATATGTACATGCGCTTGATGACCTAAGGAATAATTTAGTCGATAAATTATAAAATTTTATTTTGTTGGATATTCGAGAGAATATGAAAGCCTACAATTTTTTCAATCCGGTAATAAGAAAGACATCATCAACAAAGATGTACAATTTGTTGATAATGAGGCATGTGCTGGAAGTATAGAAAAAATAGTCAATATAGCAGCAACTATTCTTCAATATGATATGACAGATGAAGGAAAGAACCATGATGAATTATACCTTCTTCAACTCGTATGCATGCACCTCAAGTTCTTGCACAAGTTACACATCCTTCTATAGCTAGAATGTTTACAAGATCTCATTTAATTTCAGCTATGCAAGAGACTCCACAAGGAGCACTAGAAATAACTCCTTTATCAAATAGTTCATTTCAAAGCAACCCACCATCGGATAGTATAGTGCAATGAAAATAAGGAGCTTTAGTGAGATTTATAATGTTGATACAACTAACTCTTTTTTCATTTTTGCATTATTTTCTCAAGCTGCAGATCCAATGTATTTTGAAGAAGCAATAAATGAATAAATTTGGGCTCAAGCCATGGATGATGAGATAGAAACCATAGAGTAAAATCAAAAATCATAGTTGTTAGATCTTCTAGAAGGAAAGGATATGATATGAATGAATTGGGTCTACAAGACCAAGCACATGATGCGAGATGGAAAAGTGCATAAGCATAAAGAAATATTGGTTGCAATAATATTTACTCATAAATATGGATTAGATAATAACAAAACATTTACTCCAGTAACAAATTTGGACATGGTAAGAACAATATTGGCATTAACATCTCAAAACAAATGGATTATATATCATATGGATGTGAAATCAATTTTTTTGAATGGATTCCTTAAAGAGGAAGTGTATGTAAAAAAACATAAGGTCATGAGGTTGAAGGCCATGAAGAAAAGATGTACATGTTGAGAAAATAAATTTATGGACTAAAGAAAGATCCTAGAGCATTCTACGACAACATTTATTCTTATTTAATACGAGAATGACTTCAATATGTGTAATAGTGAGCCTACCTTAAACATCAAGATAAATGAACAAGGTAAGATTATAATTATTTTTTTATATATGGATGATTTAATCATTACTAGAGACATATCTACAAATTCATTCAAATCAACCATGAAGAAAGAATTTGAGATGACAGATCTAGGTCTCATTCTCTACTTTTTAGGCATTGAAGTTCAACAATCGAAGCTGAAATTTTGTTGTCACAAATAAAGTATGTTAATGAAAATTTGAAGATATTTAACATGTTGAATTGTATGTTAGTGCCAACACCATTTTCAGTAGGTTTGAAGTTAATCAAAGATGAAAACAGATCATTTTTGGATCCAACATTATTCAAAAGGTTAGTTGGAAGTCTTGTGTATTGTAAGGCCATAAGGCCACGATATTATGCAAGGTGTGAGCCACGTCTTAAGGTTAATGGAACCTCCTAAAGATTCACATTAGCAAGCTAGAAAAAATATATTGAGGTATGTATGTGGAACTAACAATCATGGAATTTTGTAATCAACATCAAATGAGTTAAAACTCATATGTTATACAAATAGTGACATTATATATGGCAAGAAAAGCACATCCAACTATGTTTTTCACTTTGGAACAAGAGTAGTTTCATGGGAATCAAAGAATCATCTCATAGTCATAATATCTTTAGTAGAGGCAAAGTATGTAGCATCCATAAGAGAAGCATATCAAGTTGTCTAGATGAGAAGAGTGTTGAAATATTTGAGGAAAAATCAAGAAGACACTACACATATTTTTTTGACAACTCAACAATAACATTGTCCAAAATTCATGTTTTTCACAAGAGGAGGAAGTGTATATATAAAAGGTATCATTTCATCTAGGATTTGGTTGACAACAAAGAAGTTACAATTCTTGAATTTTACGAATCTAAAGATCAATTTGTTGATATCTTTACAAAGGCTTTGGGAAAATAAGTTTTTGAGTATTTGAGAATTTGTTTTAAGGAGTCTATGATTGGGAATATGCCAACACTAGATATGCACACTTAGCACCAGAATAATGAAAGTTTCAAGGTTGAAATTAAGGGGGAGTGTTGGAATAAATGCTAATTTATCCCATCCGCATATTCTATGATTAACAAACAACAGACTTCTTATTCAAAGTAATTCATCTATTTTAGATGTTGAGCTTAATTTTTATTTTTAGGATAAAACAAATAAAATAAGAAATTATTTGTATGCATGCATATCATGCATTATTTTTAGATGTTTTTGTTGTATTTTTAAGATGCTCTATTTAGATTTATGAGTGTTCTATCTTTAAATGAAGCCCTCTTATATTATAGGAAATTTGTAATTTTTGTAAAAATAGATTGTAAGGAGCTAAAGCTTATACAAAGAGAATTTTTTTACTATGCAGAGCAGTGTTGGAAATAGTGTTTTATTCTCTATTTTTAATTTGCAATTTGTTTAATTCTAAATTTGTTGTTTTTGTTTTTATCTACTATATTACACACACGCACGCACGCACGCACGCACGCACGCACGCACGCACGCACGCACGCACGCACGCACGCACACACACACACACACACACACACACACACACACACACACACACACACACACACACACACACACACACACACACACACACACACACACACACACACACACACACACACACACTTCTTGAGGTTATGATCAAAATCAGATATAAACTATAATTTCCTCTCTTCCATTGTAGATAAGCCTATGTTCTAGGAAAAGTGGAAATCAACTGAATTGTTACATCAATCCTAGATTCTATCATTAATATTTCATCCGTATGAGTTTCCAATTTGGTACTCTTTAGATGGAAGGGAAAAAAAATTTCTATTTTCATCGACACTAAGTATCAAACACCGGTCAAGACCATCAATTGAAATATCAGTTTATGGTCATCATTTTACAAGACTATCAACTATTTCCTCAAATGAGTCATTTTCTACAAGTATTATCTCCATGAACATACTACAAGTTTGCAGTGTGTACATCATTACTTTTAAAATTTTAAATAATCCCATACTCCTCAACATATTACTGGTAGTATGTACAATCACCAAAATATATAGCCAAATTAGGGTTTCTGAGACAATCATTAATTAAAATAGAAAAACATTTTCACTTTTTCAAATGTCATGTGTGTGTATCCGAAGTGTCTTCATCTAAATTAATTATCTCTAAAACAACTTTTCTACTTTCACTATCCCATATATTAGCCTCTCGTATCGAATAATTTTATCATCTTGTTCAATAAAAAAGGATAGGAGGAAGAATTCACAAAAATTAGGATCCATTTTGTTTTCAAAGAAGATTCCTAACAAATAGTAAATTTATCTAGAGATTAAAGAGCACATCACCTAGTTTGCATGTAGGAATTTTAAAGACCGAATTATAACATCATATAAATACGCTTTAATACCTCATTTTTATATTGAAAATGATAATAAACTTATCTCAATAGTCTATTTAGGGTTTAGTGTTTGATTCAAAATTTTAGATAGAGATTGGGAAGGAGATAGTTGATAGAAAAATTAGGACCTGAGTATTAGATAGTTAATAGAAAACAAGAACTTGAGGATTAGGAGGTTCCTACAATATGATCGAGGTGGTGTTCAGTTTTGATTTTTTCCCTATTAAAATTATCAAAAAACATTATGCCTAGTTGAAATTAATATGATATTTATCCCAAATTTTCTCTTTACATTCATACAACTTATAACATGGACAGAAAGGGAAAACATAAGACTACTAGAACAAATTATAGTTCTCTGGGAGTAAGGATGTAAGAAAAATTTGAAATTATGGCTAATGACTAAGGAAACATGACCCCTCCATGGTTGATTTCACTCCCAGTGAAATACTTTTTGGAGACATTTTCACGTTCTAGATTTCAGCTAATCCTTGTAACATTGTATTGATTCCAAGTGACTTGTTGAAAGGAGATATAATAATCCCTTTCTACATGGATGATAAAACAAATATGGCCTTCTCATCATAGTCCATTGGAGTAATGAAAATCCTATGGTTGAGATGAGTGGAATTTATTTGCAGTTAAGAAAATGTTGTCTCGTGGTGTTGGTGAAAATGAAGATGGTTACCATAAAATGGTGTTGGTGAAAATGAAGATGGTTACCATAAAATACTTGAAGTGTAATGTGAAAATGTTTCGATTATTATGCCTACCTATTTTAATGAGTCATATAAGAGTGAAACTTAAGATGTTAGAAAGATTGCATTCTTAATGCTACAAAGATCATTAATGAACCCCCACAACTATAACAATAACATATGGCTTTAATGCATTGAAGGAGGAAACAAGAAAAATTCTAGCTTTTGACTTTAGAGGAGGTACCTTTTATGTACCCTTTGCTACAGTTGAAATAGGTAAGATTGAGGTAAAAAAATTTGTAGGGGACATTCTTTTTAGAGGAAAGGATTGTTTTTTTATGAAAATGACCTTATATTATATTAAATGCAACATGATACAAGATTCTCTCAACAAAAAAATCAATGGTATAAGAGCACACCCCAAAGCCACAAGCATACTAGCCCAAGCCTAGAAACACAAAAATAATAAAGAAGCAACTATAAAGGGGTTTCAAGAAAACCAAAAAAAAAGTTACTTAGATCCAATGGAGAATGAGAAGTAGGAGGCTCAAAACACCCTTTCTTCTCCTTAGAACGTGTGAAATATTATATGGCGCATGTTGGGGTGCCAGGTCAAGCAGAGGATCAAGGCATGAGATATCCTGAGTGGGGTCAGAATCAAAAGAGTTAGATACATGCGTCCGCTTGGCACCACCGCTAGCATAGGGAAGATTGACAGTCATGTCGTCTGACTGATCTTTGACTTCTGGCTGGTCTCTTCCGGTGTAGAAAATGGTTGCTAACCTTTAGGCCATTGACAAGTCCCTTTATTCTTATTTTGTTTATTTTGATTGGGTGATAGTGGGAAAGCCAAATAAAGATTCCTAGTTTGATGGCATAACCAACAATGAAATGTCGTGTTCTCATAATCGATAATTTGAATCCACTTAAAGCCATCATGGATTAATTCGAATTTTTTTGAAGACCTTTTTGAAATCTACCTCCATGAAAATATGGGCATATGTGAACAACCCTTGTTTAGACCACTCATCATCCAACTTGATGAATTGACCAAGAGAATCACCAATAGCCACACAAACTGCAAGGTGCCAGAAGGGAAGAGGAAGATTGGGTAGATGAACCCAAACCAACATTTTTGAGACCACCATAGAAGAGGGATCAAAATCCAGAAACCATGGTGTAATAAAAAGGTAGGCCTTACCCCAAAACAAGGGACCCTCGGTAACTATCCGTTGGTGATATTTAGGAGAGGATAACTAAACAATAAAAAAACCCTTGGCACATAACTAGATCTCACAATCACGGGACCAAGTAGAGTAAATGTAACTCTTCACTCGAGGCCAAAATCCATTAAATCTACAGATAATGGTAGAATTTTTAAGGGCACAAATTGAATCGAGTTACCTCTGGGAGTGAAAGGGTAACAACAGGGGTGTCTGTTTCCTTTTCCATAATAAACAATGTATCAAGAGCCCAAAAAAAAACTTGTGTCCGTGTTCCCATAGTATATGCCAAGAAATTTTTTGGAGGATCCATTGGAGGGCCAAAGGATCTGTTGCCTCCAATTTTGGCCTCTATGATGGTACTATTGGCTCTGTGTGGCCTTCCCCATCCGCAACTTCCTTCATCCCCGACATCGGTGAGTAACGGTTATGGATTTATGGCATGTCCATTCTGCGTCCCTCGCCAAACCTCTAGGAATATTCAAGTTCGAGTGTTTCCTTGCACAACCGTGCATCCCCATTGCTCGAGCTCTTCTAGAGCTAGCAGCGTAGAAGCAACAGAGATAGGGTTTTTGTGAGCCTTCATTTTTGCCTCTATAACTTGGTTGTCTTTTCAAATATAATAGTAAGTTTTTAATTTATTTGAATGAATGATAAACATATAGCTTAGAGGAAAGGATTTTGATAATAGGATGCTCAATTTTATGTTCAACATTTAATCAAAATATATAACATGGATATGATTACAAGTTACATAACTCCTTAGAGGCTACATTTAGAATGTGAGAGGGTAAAAATAATCTTGTCTTCATTGTGGAGACTATAAATGACATAGAATGACTCTATGAAGCATAATATTTCCATACAAGATTAGGAGATCTAAGTTTATTGATCTCAATACATAGCTATTCAATAATTACATGCAAGTGGTCAAATAATGTATGGAAGACTCAAGATGGGAAAACACCATATCAATGATGTTGTGTTGGTTAGAGGTTCATCTTTTTTACTAAAGGTTCGGGAATTCTTGAGTCAATTCTATAGGGGAACGGGGTTTTGTAAAAGTGTAAATCCATTTAAATCAGTTTCTTATGATATAGATTTTAGAAAACAATGTTGAAAAAGGAAGAATTATAATTGGTCTTGGTGGATGTGACTCCTTTGATTCTTGGAACTGAAATTAACCATGATGTTATGAATGTAAGGGAGAGGAGCCAGTATTTGTACACCCTAAGTTGAGAGGTGTACAACACTCATATAAATACCATAAATTTTGAAAAAAAAAAAAACCCTTTAATAGTTTTTTTAATTTTTAATCTAAATATTTTCTTTTGAGCATTTATATTGTATGGAAAGTGGTTTTTAAAGGTATTTAAATCAAGTAGTTTTCCATACAAATAAAAATAAGGGTGGACCATTAGTAGGGCATTATGTCATGCATTTTTTTCCACTTATGTGGCATCATGTGATTGGGTGATTGTTTGATGTGACTCATTTTATTGGCTACTTTTTTTCAAATTTTAAATGAGAAATGTACATGTACTAGTCCTTGAATTTACATCTACCCTCACCATTATTGGTCCATGCTCCACTATTGGCTCCTCTCCCTTAGTTGATCCCTAAAACACTCACATTCCTACTATGAAGGAGACAAATGTGACCACAATGTATAACAACCCAACATGTGTAGCATTTTGGGTATATAAAGGCAAGAGACCATTGGTTGCACACAAAAATTTTCTTTGGATGAATTTTTCTTAAATATAGTTCTACCATCCTAATGGTGAGTGCCAAGTATGAGAGTTTGATTTCAAGTGAAAATGGAGGGATGAGAGCCTGAAATTAGTTGATTGATTTCATTGAAGGAGTTTAACTATTAAATAAAAATATAAACGGTTGATGAAATTGAATAAATAATTATCATACCTACATATTTTAACCATCAATGTCTAACAACAAAGTGTAATTATGCTAACATTCCCCTTGTTACATTTTTTTTTCAAATGTACCGAGCTCAAATTTCACCTTTCCAAGAGACTTGGTGATCAGATCATTACCCGAGAATCTATTAGGTAGTACTCGGGAGGGATGTGGTGGTTCAAGACTTGTTCTCAAATGTAATGACATTTAACCTCAATATGCTTTGTTCTTTCATGGAAAACTAGATTCTTCACAAGCTTTAACACACCTTGATTGTCACAATAAATGATAGGTGGATTTTCTTTAGGAATGTCCAAGTCATCCAAAATGTGATGTAACCAAATCACTTCACACATAACTCCTCATGTGGTACAATATTCAACCTTGATGGATGACATAGAAAAAAACACTTTACTTCTTACTAATCCACAAGATATGTCTAAATCTAAGATGAAAAATAAATCTTGTATTTGACTTCTTGTCATCAAAAGATCTAGCATAGTCTCGAGTTGGTATAACCCTACAAGAATAACTGAAAGTTCTTATTATATTCAAGACCATAATCAAGTGTACCTCGGACATATCTCAAAACATGATTCACTATAACCCAATGACATTTCTTTGGTTCCAACATAAATCTCAAAAGATAAGTGACATCAAAGATAAAGTATGGTTTTGTATAATTCAAGTAAATGAGATTCCTAATAAGCTATCTATAGATAGTAGCATTTACTTGAGGTGAATCCTATAATTGAGATAGTTACAAACCTTTCTCCATTGGAGTAGACACATGTTTACAATCGGCATACCATACTTTTATGGGAGTGTATTGGCATATTTTATTTGTGAGATAAAAATGTGATGTTTCTTTTACCATATATCCAAGCCAAGGCAAGTAGTGAAGTAGCCCAATGTTTTTCATGTTGAAGGATTTCTTTAGATCATTCTTTACATCTTCGATGAGATTTTATGAGCTTCATGTGATGACAAGATTTTCAACATACAAAACAAGAATGAAAATATATTTCCTACCTTCTTAATATACAAATTTGAATTTGAGGGGCTACAGTTCAATCCATGCTACAATAGGTGATCATCTATCTTAATGTATAATGCTCTTGGTGCTTTTTTAAGCCCATAAAGTGACTTAATTAGACAACATACCTTTTAAGGATTTTTTCGTTAATAAATCCTTATGGTTGGGTCAGTTATACTTATTATTTGAGATCACCATTCAAGAAAGTACTTTTTATGTCCATCTGTTGAAGATTCCATCCTTTTTGTGCTACCATTGCGCATATAACTTTGATGGTCTTAATCTTAACAATGGGTTGACTCAAGGTCTTGGTCTATTGGTAAGTTACAAGTAGTTTGTAATCATCAACCCAAGTTCCATTCACATTGAGGCCATTGGACACTTTCAATAAGTAGCCATGGAGACACCTTGAGGTAGGGGTCAAACTTCTCCATGTGAACCAAGAAGAACACAATGGGGTGCTTCGAATGCGGATCACTCAACGGACATTAAGGACCCAAGCCCACCTCCATGTCTCACTTATAGAAAGTGCTCCTCCAAAACCACCACTCCAGTTCATAGCTCTAGTATAATAAAAGTGTTTACCATCCAAATTTTTGTTGTACTCGTTGTTTTATCTCGATATTTTTCTTTGTCTTTTTGTTGTTGTTTTGATGTTATGTTGCAATTTATGTTCTATTTTGCTTTCTACTAGTAACTTTATTTTGGTTACTACTGGGCATAATGCTTTATCTAGATTTTGATCCTCTTTTTTGTTCCTCATAAGTTCTATCTGGATTTTGAGCCCTTTCATGTAACAGGTATATTCCCTTCAAAACTATTTACTCATAATAAAAAAAAATAGTGGGTGATCAATTCCTTCTTATTCAACATATCCCTTGGCAACAATTTGTTATTTGTACTTATCAATAGATCCATATTCCTTGTATTTGTTTTTGAAAATATTTTCAGTTGATGTGTTTCTTTCCTACAAGCATATGGACAAGTTCCCATGTCCAATTTTGAATCATTTAGTCATATTCAATATCCATGGATGGACTTCTTCCACTATGGTTGACTTATTATGTCTCGAACTATATCGTTTTTGTTTTATCAATAACTAAACTCATCATTCGATGTTTACCTCATTTCTCGCATGTCTTATCATTTTAAATATTCATGAAGTATATGGGAGAGAGTTTAGGTGGGAGTCCCTGATGGTGCTTTGGACCCATTTTAGACATTGATGTTGCTATTGGTAATGTGAAGAATCATTTTCCAAATGGCCAAGATCAACGAATAATTCTCCTTGCAGCTCATTTCATTTATGAGAAGATTCTTCATGCTCATCATTTGACTACGCATTAAATCTATGAGAGGTGGTCAGTATTAATTCTCCGTTGTATATAAATGAGCTGAATGATGACTCATCATAAACCACATATCGAATCACATAAATATTTTTGTCTCAGGATCCATGAGATGATATATTTTTGAGGTAGTATTGTATTCCAAAAAGATACATTAAAGTTCCTTGGGATCAATCGTCTTCCTCTTTTTAGTTAGAACATGCATATATGTTGTACAACCAAAGACTCTATGATGGGATATCAAATGCTTATGACCACTCCATGCCTTTTCTAGTGTCGTTTCTTGTAAAATATTTTTAGGTTCCCTATTGATAAGATACATAGTTTTCTAGAAAACTTCTACCCGAAATCTATTCTCCAACTTAGCTATAGAAAACATGC
Organism: Taxus wallichiana var. yunnanensis; assembly: GCA_018340775.1. Taxonomy (NCBI): domain Eukaryota; kingdom Viridiplantae; phylum Streptophyta; class Pinopsida; order Cupressales; family Taxaceae; genus Taxus; species Taxus wallichiana. The sequence goes on from CM031234.1 coordinate 526,629,517, forward strand.
AACAAGCCATCTCCATCATGGTCTGATTGTGACATTATTCAATTTCATTTTATTGGGGCATATAGTGGGAAGCCAATTTTTGTTTCATGTCATGTTTCTTCAAGAATATCAAGAAATTATTTGACATGAATTCCCCCTTGATCTCGAGTGGAGGAGAAAAAGAGGCTTCCCGATATGTTGAATAACTTGCCGATAGAAGATCTAAAAGTTTGAAAAGGATTCACTCTTCTCCCTTAGAAACAACACCCACATCTGATGAGAGAATTCATCCACCAACAACTAAAAGTAATGGAATCCTTGAAAGGAAGAAAAAAGGGGTTTATACGAGATCAATATGTATGACCTCAAGATGATCCTTGGCATGGAAGGTACTTGGATCGAATGGATCCCGATGTTGTTTTCTGTAAGACATACATAAAATATAGGAAAATAATGGGAAAGATAAATAATTCATCTTACCATTTTTATGGAACCGAGATAATATATGAATTTGATAAAAAAATCCCATAGCGATAATACTAGAAAGCATTAGATTCCTTCGTAGAGGTAGAAAAAGAAAGTGCAGAGGATGAGACTACATCTAGTGCAAATATATGATCCTTCAAAAAATAAAGCAATTATCATTCCTTCTCCTGAGATCAAATAGGATTTGATGTCTTTATGGACTAGGAACTCCACCTTAAACTTTTTATTAAAGATTCAATTTACAAACATGATATTTTTGTCAATATAGGAATATAGAGAACCTTCATGAGGGTAAAACTTCTCATCCCGAGAGGAATAATATCATTTATAATTCATTCTAAAACATACTCCTTATTTTCTATAATCTAAACCTGATCTCTAGTGGGTTGATCATTCAGTGAATCAAAGATCTTGTTATTAATCTGTCATATGCTTGCTAGCACCAAAGTCAATCAACGAAATGTTCTATGATGGCTACACGAGGTTTGGGAGACAAGAACAACATTTTGATGGACACTACAATTAACTTCTTATGGTAATTCCTCATCGATGCATCATATTTTTGGGCCGCAAAATGTCCTTTTTCTTCCTTTGACTATGATGTTGTTTTGATTGATGAGAATCATTGTGACTAGATATGCCTTCTTTCTTATAAATTCCTTGAGTCATACCATTAACATCAACTAACAATGTCATGCGTATTTATAACTTGTAAATGTAACACCATCGATTCACTTTATAGACTTATATTATTGTTATTGTTTCTTCTTGGGGCTATTTTTATTTTTTCCCTTTCAATAATTCAAACCATGTTCTTGTCTTAAGATCGGTGATTTTTCTTCAAAATCCTCTTGCACTAACTCGGATGGCTTTTTCCTTTTAGAGAAAATTCACCAGTTCTTCAAAGGACATCACTTACTTTATGATGTTCAATGTCATGAAAAAATTCCAAAATGGGAAGGAAGAGCTCTCGAGTGATAAGGAATAGTATTTTTCCTCCGCATTCTCTCCGAATGCATCAATTTCTACTTGTATTTCGCCACCCAATGCAAGAATGCCTCTAATTTATTTTCAACTATTATACTAAGTATATGAAGCTTTGACTAGAGACGGAGGATCATTGTCTAGTTCTTTACCTCATAGATGGTGGGAAGAGCATAAAAATACTCCTTTAATGTTGTCAAATCTAGAACATGTGGTTGAACTTCATCGTAGATGTTGAGTGTGATCAACATAGATTCATTTTCATTGACATTGTCATACTTTGTCTTCTCATCGGCATGCCCAATTAGATGTGATACTAAACCAGTAGTTTGATCCCTCATAGCTCTTAAAATTGGATAATTGTGTGCATATTCACATTTTAGACTACATAATTAGACCCTTTGAGTTTCGAGAATTTGACAATAATAATTTCAAAGCTTACATGATGCTAAAAAATTATTATTTATATTCAAAATACACGCCCATTCATGGATGAATAAGAGATTGTAGATGAGCTTGGTATGCTTGTGTAGTGAGACAAAAATGCTTATGTGGGTGTTATTCCTTGTGTTTAGCATCTACATCATATCCTTCCTTGAGCTTGACATGGATATTCTCTTCTTGTCACCGTACATCAAACCAAAAATAATTTGGTTTACATTGTCATATTAACTCACCAAATTGCAAGTTTCCAATATTGTGAAGGGAATATAGGAGATAAAAGTATCTACTGGGTTTTGAATTCGAAAGAACTCATTTAATAAATGGTTGAAACTAATTTAATCAATGTATAATATTTGGCTATGTGTTATTATTAACAGAGACAAGTAGACACACCTCCAAACATAGATTCGATTCAAGCTAAAAGGCTAGCTACTTCAAGAGTTAAGCGAGTTAATATGGCTCAAATGAGTTACTTACTAAGTCAAATGTCACACAAGGAACATGTCTACCATAAAATATTACATGAAGAAATAAAATCACATTTCATAAGGAATCTTACAAAAACACGCATTATAAGGGCCAAGAAAAGTGATCCTTCATACTGTTAGGAAACCACACATTATGCAAAGAATGAATACACAGAAAGTAGAATAACAAAATAACAGTTTATAGAGATAGAGAAAAATAAAATATATAAAATACCAAACATGTAAGAGATGAACACCAAATTTACATGGTAAAACCCTAGCTGAGTGCTTAGGGAAACATCCACGGTGCAAGATATCAAGCTTTATTAACTCAAAATGAATGAATTACATGCAAACTTATTATAGGAGTATTTAGATCTCCACAAAAATATATACACCTAATTGGTGAAGTATAGTTAGGATTCCTCCTTCTAAAAATAGAGTGGAAAATGCCATTAGGATTTTCCTTTCTAAAAATAGAATTTGGTAAAATTTGGTTGAATTCGTCTTTCTAGAAATAAGGGATTGACTCCTTAATTTTTTTTTCGGGGGCTTCGCCCCAAAGCCCCCTCCAGGGGGTCTCCATAACATGTCATCGACCCCTATACCCCCTTGCGACATAAGTACGAAACATCCCCCCACACCCTCTTTAATAAGTGAGGTACAAATCATGCCGCAAAGGGATCCAAAATTTAACTTTGTTGGCACATATCTAACAATATCCACCTTGACAAAAAATCCACTTGATATCTTACATGACCAACTCATCACCTTTTCTATAATTTAAGAGAATCCAAACACCATTTTAGCTTCTCTAATAGTACTTGGTTTTGTGAACATATTAGCATAATTTTTTGTGGTGTGGACCTTTTCCAGAGCTACTGTCCCTTCATCAATAACATGTCTAAAAAAATGATACTTAACTACAATATGCTTTTTCTTACTGTGATAAGCTAGATTCTTGGCCAAATAAATAACACTTTTATTATCACACAATACCTTCATCTTGTATTGATCTCTTCCAAACTCATCCAATAGGCCTTTTAGCCAAATTTCCTCTTGACAAGCATGATAGGCAGCTACATATTCTGCCTCAGTTGTTGACACAACAGTAATTGTCTGAAGCTTTGACATCCAACTAATAGGTCCACCTGCAAGTGTAAAAACATAACCAAAAGTTGATCTTCTTTTATCCAAATCACCTATAAAATCTGAATCAACATATCCACAAATAGAATCGCCAATATTACTATAGGTGATACAATAATCACGTGTGCCTCGCAAGTAGCAAAACACCCACTTCACTTCTAACCAATGTTCTCTACCTGGATTTTCCATAAATCTACTAACAACTCCAACTGCATGTGAAATATCAAGGCCAAGTACATACCATAGTATACATTAAAATTCCTACTGCACATAAACATAGTATACATTAAACTTCCTACATATATACCTTTTCTTTTTCTTCTCTAGGACATAAACTTGAAGAAAGTTTGAAATTGGAAGTAAAAGGGATTCTAGCTCGATTTCACATATTTCATGCCAAATATGGTTAGTATCTTTTATAGATACCTATGATGTAATAACCAAATCTTACCATTTATCCTACAAGTAACCGTATTCTTGATCTCGCGCCTCACAATTTCATGTCCCATGTGCCTAGTTATCACTCATAGATTGTGCATCATCCCATTGAATAACTCCTTCCTTTGATGGCTTAAGTACTTCAGATCTCTAATGGTGCACACATAAATTATTTTCAAATCTTCTTCACTCAAAGGTTATACATAAGGTGCAGCCTTCCCATCTGTCAAAGGAATGATGATGCACTCCTCCTTGTTCTCAAAACTGATATATCCTTTATTGAAGCGCAGATCAGCATTATTTGCATAACACCAAGGGCACCCAAGTAAAGATGGAAATTTTTCTTCCTCGAAACTCCAAGACCTCAAAGTCCCTTGTAAACTTGGCCCCTTATATAGTAATAGTAGCATCCTTCAAGACTCCAATGGGTATGGCTTTAGTCCTATTTTCCATAAACAATACAGTTAAAGATAGCTGTAATGGTGGTCTCCCCATCTAATTCCACGTGTCCAAAGTGAGTTCATTTATCTCGCACCTGTATCAATCAAAATATTACTCAAGATCCATCCATAAACAAATGCATTCAGAGTGATCTTTTGTCATAATCCGAGAATGTGAGGAGGTAAGTTAGCATGTAAAATTTGTCTCTCGCACTCAACTCCAACACATGGTATCTTCCCCCTTAGCCATTCCCATAACAAAGGAATCATATTTTCTTGTCGCAGCATCTTACACACCTCTTTCAAATAGTCAACATCCTTCCGACGAAGCTCAACTATTTTTTTCTGCTCCAACTTCCACGGCTACGCTTTTAGGCATTATATATCACCATGTAAGTTTCTAATAAATTTCATGGATTCTTGATAAACTTCCTTCTGATGAGTAGGGTCTGGATAATTAGCATACAATACCTCCTCTTTTTTAATAATAGGCTTCTTCTTTAGAACTTCCCTGACACATGCAACCTTAGCGTGTGTAGTGACTAACACAGGAAACATCTTAGGATCAAGCGCTACCTTCAGATTCACCGATCTTCCACAACAAGACTTGTACTCTAACCATTCCCACACCATTATCATGTCTATGTTTATTACTTAAGTGCTCATATAAATCCAGGCATTCTTCATAATTTTGGTTCTTTCCACAAAAGGATTAAATAATGTTCTAAGGGCACTCATGCCCGTAATGATCGGGGATCCACATGTATAACAAGTTCCAAGGGGTAACTCACTTCATCCACCGCCATGACCTCGGCCTCGAATCCTCCACGGTAGCCTCTGCCCCGACAACCTCCATCATAATGCCCTTCATTACGGTTTTCATTTTTACCTTGCTCCTTGGAATTTCTTACAACACTAGTCTATCATACACCAATATCAATGGTATCATGAATCTAATCAATCAACATACATTTATCTCGTATCTTGAGTGGTAGAACTATAAATATTAAGAATAAGAAATGTTATTTCTTATTACACGTTGCAAAAATGGGAACCTACTTGAATCATGATCCAAGTGACAGATCTCACAATCTAGCAATATGGCACACACCAATTTACGAGGGAAACTATCCTTGGTATGTCCTTCTACCTCGCAATTTGTACACCAAATACCACTACGCGTCTCATGAGTTGAATTGGCTGATAACTTCTCTAATTTTTTAGCCATAGATGCAATATCCGCTTCCAAAAAATGGCTAACACCTATGTCTATGCTTCCAAATGCCTCGGTGTGTAGGGCTGCCTCAAGTTCCTCACACAAATCAGAAAAGTCTTATGTGAAAGCATCCTTTTGAAAGGTGTGATCAAAGCTTCAATGATTCATTAAGCATGCTTTGACTCGGGTGGATGTCATAAGAAAAATTTGACAATAACATTTTAAAGAGAGCATCATACTCCCTTACACTTTTAGCCATGCCCTACTTAATGTCCTTCAACACACTAATGCTCTTCTATTCAAACTCAGGTATATGGAATTCTGCCAAGAAATCATCACGTAATGTCATATAGTCTACACAAGTTTGGTTCGGATCATACTCCCTATACCACCTATGCACGTGCTCTTACAAAGTAGTTGAAAATTGGCTTTCCTTACACTTTGGAGCTATAATCCCCTTAGTGTGCCATAGTATCTCACACATATGCATGTTCTCGATTGTATCTTCAATTCTTCTATATTGCGGGAGATAAATAGACATCACAAAATATAATTTCTAGGGAAAGTGCGGACCGTGCCCACCAAATCCAGAACCTGTATTACCTCATGTGTTTCCTCTTCCTCTAAAACCACAAGATCCACTAGATCCCAAGCCACCTGATCCCCTTCATATAGTAGGAAATGGACCAACATATGTGCTACCTTGTGTTCTGACAACAGTTGTACTAAACTGAACCCCCACAGTCTTTGAATTTGTACTACTCCAAGATGTAATACCAATGTTCTGTGCACCCACGTTTTTGTTGATGATGCGCTAGAAAATATACCTCCAACCGGACCTCCAAATAATGTAGATGACGATTGTGCCACCATAGATGAATAAGATACTAGATTAACTCCTGAACCTGATGTAAAATTATCTCTATTTTTTTCTACTCTACTGCCCACACTAGCTTGCTTACTATTGATTGTCGTAGAAACTGGAAAACTAAGCACAAGGGCTAGGTCACTAGGAGGGATCAAATGTGTTCCCACAGTCCTTATAGTCTCAACCGGCACACTTTCATCTAAGGTTGAAGAGGGTTCTCTTTCATGCTTACCCAAATGGGAGAGTTCCAAATTCTTTGGCTCCACATCCTCTACGGTAGCTCCAAATCCTTCATGATCCATCTCTCTCCACAACACCATTCATTCCAAAAATTCAAGATACTTCTCTAAATCCCTCTTACGCACCTCATTAAACTTAAGCCACCTTTCTTTTGTTTGCTTTTTTACCCCTTGGTCCATCATATTTCACCATACTTGCTCCCGCCCGTGCATGGTGGGGTTTAGCTAGCCATAAGATGCTCTTCCAAATCCATAGTTGAAATCAAGATCTTAATCACTAAATGGATAATGCGCAGATAAGATCCTCTGGGTTTGTGCAGGAACTGAAACTCAATAACCTCTAGATAGGAATAAGTAGAAACTACGTACTCCAGAATGTAGATATTCAAAACACCACTCCACCAATACTCTACAACGTGTGTCCAAGTTAGATAAACATCATGTAAATTATGGAAATCTTCTCGCGTCCAAACAAGCGCTCTAAAATTCCAATTTATCTTCGATGTGTATGCTACTAGCTACTCGTACAACACTATAGGAAAACATGTGAAAACGTCTCATAGATATCATGATATAGGTTCTATTCAACCCATGTTAGGTAAACTAGGTTAATTTTGCATTGTATTACCTTTAGTAATTAATAATTTACTAAGGTAATTAGTTGTTTCTCTATTGTTACATGGTTATGTTAGTATAACCATTATATTTATCATTTTTGATGTCTCGTATGTATATTGTTAATTGGTTATATTTATATAACCATATTTTTACACATGTGCAACAACACTTTTACTCGTATCTGGATGTTCAAATCGATAAGTATTGCAGCCATATTAATTGTAAATGATTTGATTGAATATTAATAAAAGTGTGAGGCTTTTTTCCTCTTCTGCATTTACATTTGGTACCATAGAAGGTGACCATGTAGGATGGAGAGAGGTTGCAGAGGTAGAAATTTTTGGAGAAGAACAATGCATCACAAGAGAGCCAGTGCTACCTCCAGCAGCTTCCCAAAATGCCCTGCATCCCCACAACCTCCTGTCATTCTCCAGGTAAAAGAAAAGAAAAAAAAATTCCTCAATGCCCCCTTGCACTAGGAAATTTTTCTTCCTCGAAGCCAATCAAATTCAAAAAAAAAAATTAAAATTCATTTCCCCACTAATATGGGTTTTATAGTTAAAATAGGCAATTGTTTAGTCACAACCATATACCATTTCCTACCAAATCTGGTGGATTTCTGCTAGACTTGGAGGACCGAGTTATGTCACGCCGAGTTATTGTGAACCGAGATGTGAATTCGAATTGAGTTCGTATCTCATACCGAGCCAAAAGGCGAGCTGATTGATCAAGGTAATGAGCTTACCGAGTTACACTCGATCATTTTGCATTGTGGTGAGATGACTTCCTGTTCTTTGGCGAGTTGAGAAGGAAAACAATCATCGAAATGGTTGTTTGTGCCATCAAGCCAAGGGCTCTCACACCGTGCTAAGATCCTATTCAAGCCAAGGATGAGTTAGCATTGCATTGTTTTGAGACCGAGTCATGTCGTTGCATTGTTGATCAATGAGCCGAGTCTTTATCACCTTCTACCAAGTTGGAGCCACTCGAAAATTAACATTGGTCGAGTCGTATTTCCTTTCAAGAAATTGAATCAGTTTTTAAGCTACCGAGACCATTCAATGGCGAGCTCTGGATGTGTTGATTAGACAGCTACGTCTCCTTACATGTAATATAAAGCCGAGTTAGAAAAAATCTGCGAAGCTAAATAAGCAAAGTGGCATACAAAGCTAACCCCCTTCGAACGAGACCTGTAAACATAGAAAAGGATCAATAAAAAATGGTGATAACATAAAGAAAATAGTGAACAAACGGCAGATGATTCCATTGCAAGCAATGGAGATAACAAGGCAAATCTAGTTTTTCACAAATCCCTAATCCACCTCAACAAGATGGATGCCACGTATTTATCTAATGACTGTTATATCACCATTTTTGAACGCTCGGTTGGGTTTTGCTTTGGTTAAATAAAACTTACTTCATTTTATTAGCAAAGTGCATACAATGTTGTGGTGGCTAGGTAGAAATCTTTAGGAGGCTAAGGCCTTTAGGTTGACCCACCCCATTACATTGTTTTCTAAATATTGAAATTTAGTGGAAAAATATCATAACCACCAACATTTAGTGGTCAAAATTGTTCTTTAGTCCCCCTAACCAATGCCAAACCCACTACCAAATCAAGCAAAGAAAAACCCTATTTTAGGGTAAATTGTTTTTTCTCCTAAATAGTATAATTTTTCATTCTAGGCATTTTTTTCCAAAGGGGGTACTTGAAAACTACATTTTTAGCTATTTTTGTGGTTTTTTATACTAAGAGAGTCATATTAAGCTCTAGAGGCCACGGGGCCACAAAAAACAAAAAATAAATTGCATGTCATTCAATTTTTTTAGAATTTTGGATGTAATTGTATTTTTCAATGCATTGTACTAATTTGTAGGTTTCCATATTCAACCCTAAAATTGTAGTTGCTAAAAACTAGTAGAGAATTGTAACCAAAAATATTGAAAATTTTGGTTCTGTAACACTCACAAAATCTTCGGATCTCATTTGCAGTGTTTGATATAAACAGTGCCTCTAGGAAGCGCTTACGGGTAAAGTCATCGCAAATACTATTGTACTTAATGCCTAATATAGCTGCAACAATGTCATCTAGGCATCGATCCTTTCAATTTATGGGGAGTAATAAGGACACAGTCCACACACTTTGAGCCCTCCCATCCATATGTGAACGATTTCACGACATAAATCTAGAAACTGAAATTATCTGAGTATATAGCAAAGTTACACGTGTGTATGAGGATATTTCTTTGAGCTGATGTCAATAATCACACAGACCCCTTTCAGTTCTGTCTTGGTACCATGTATCATATTATTTCACATATGTTAACACCTCTTTCATGTACTGGAAAGTATATAGAAAGGGCGAGCTTCTTCAACAGCATCGACGACGAGTATTGTAGACACCAAATTTGGGTCACACTCCCCTTGGTCCCCTTCAATCAATTAACATAATATATTTAACACATCATGACCCCTTCATCCCATATTAATATTCATCCTCACATTATTAATTAATTTAATTATTTTAATTAAGTTAATTTCATCCTCACACCTCCACCTCATTATTACACCTCATCCTGGACCCATTCCAGGTGCATTTAACTCACAATGACTAAGTCATCACTCTCAGCACTGAGTCATCACTCCCATTGTTGAGTCACCACTTGACCTAACTAACAAAGACTTCTTCCTAAACATAACTAGACCTTTTCTAAGTTCTCCTTGCCTTCTCTCAGGTGAACTCCACTTTCCTAAGCGGACTCAATGAGAAAGCACACCAAATCTAGGAAGATCTACCTATTTTTGGTAAACCTAGACTTTCCGCCTTAACCAATGCCGATTATCCCTCAACCGACACCATTCACCTAACCACCATCGGTTACCTTATATACACTTTCAAAACTCTTTACACGGGTTGGTCATTCATTTATTGGGACTGATTGCATTCAAGCACGAATCTTCAATCCCTCCTACATCTAGACGACAAACACACACAACTATAATGCAATACAAGTAGTTGGTTATCCTTCAGAGCATTGGAATACTCACGGGAGCACATAGGTCATACTTCGTGGCACTAGACTCAAGAACTTATTCTCTGATCAACCATCAACCATCCCAACTCCCAAGATCTGCAAGACACCAAGTAAGTACTGTGATTTTAATCATTTGTTCTTATCCCATTGTAGATCTCTTTCTTCTTTCATTATTTTATTTCCTTTGTTGCCTGTACATCACCTTCTTCCCACCAACCCACTATTCAACCATCCCAATCCTTTTCACCATTCTAAACCTCCTTCTTAGTATCCCCGAGTCTTCTCAGCCATATTACGACTCAAACCACACTACCCTCACTCTCTATGTAATCACAGAGAGCCTAAAAACCTTTTTTTAATAATTTACTACCTATTGCCCCTACCAACATCGGTTCCCTCGATCGACGTCGAGTGTAGTACCCTTATCGGCATCCGGTCACTAGATCGATATCGGTCTCTATGTCATTTCACAGTCTCAGACCAACAAGCTTCCCACTCACCTAAAATAAATCCAGACTTCAACCAATCAACCCCGTGCCCTTACTGCACCTTTGACATGCACTGTCTCGACCTAAACAAACACCGAGTTCTAATTAAATTTAGTGTTATTTTAATATCTAGCATAAAATCTAGTGTATTATGTGTATGAGAAACCTAAATCATTACATTGCAATAGGACTTATTTATTTCAGTTGCTTATTCAAATTGAATTATATCAAACAAAGGATTGACAACCATTCAAGGAAGCATCATGCTTCTCAGATCTAGCCTTGCTAGTCAATCCTCTTACTCTTGCTATTTAATACTCTTTTATGGTCTTACTTTATATCTACATATAGTCCTTCCCAGACAAAAAGAAATTCTCTATGATCAACATGGATAAAGTCAGTAATGCGCGCATTCAACCTTTTACCTACATATCACAAGTATTCCTCCTTGACCGTTACCTTATCTATTTTATTGTACAACTTATTTGGTGAAACATTTATGCACACCAAGTGAGACCCATTTGGGTTATTTTGAATTTTTCATTCCTGGGTGAATCATTGTGTGTCTATTTCCTTTTCAAACAGTTCACATTCAATTTTCTCCCTTGGGACATTCTTTTTTTCTTCTAGTGGTCTTAGTGACACTCGTATTTTGGAATAAAAAGAACACTTCTTTCTATTTTGTATTGCAATAGTGAAAGACATACTCTTTCCTATTCATCATTTCTCTCATCGAATTTCATTGTGGATTTGGGTCTAAAATATTTGCATATCATTTCTATGTGTTGCATCTGTAGCTCATTTAAAAATTGTGGGAAACCTATATGTTGGAAGTCATTCCCAGCTGATGGTTGAGAAATTGAACTATAGTGCACACTTTTTCTTTACACCAACCACTTAAAATAAATTACTCGAAAGAAGTTGTCAACGATCACATGATTAGAGGATTGACAAGTGGGACCCAAACTGGTTTCTCTATCTAGTTATTATCTCGAGAAAGGATCTCCCTCACCAAAACATACTTGAAACTATTCTTAGTTGTTGGATTTTCGTAGGGCACATTTATCTAACCAAAAAAATTACTCTATTCACAATACAGTCCTAAATGGCATAAGCCGGAACATAAAATACACCACATAGGATTTCATGTTTGCTAGTTTTTGCTTGATCTATGTTTTGAGGTGTGATTTCATTTTCTTCATTCTTATTTGCCTTCACACTCCATAATCATAGTTGGTGTATTCTGACTCTTTTTGAGTGTGTTAGGGTCAAATATTTCCATACTCAGTTTCTATGTTGGTCTTTTACTTGATCTAAATCACTAAAATCATTATTTTCCATCTTTTCACAAATTTCACAATAATCGGCATCGGTCTAGCGACCATCATCAGCTTCCTAATATGGTAATTATCATTTTACTTGACCGTTGTTAGTTTCTGTCATTTTGGTCATTTTAACCAAAGTAGCATTCACCACATTGTTGTTCTTTCTAGTATTTCCTCAATTACCTTACTATATCTCTGTGTCTTTGAAATCACTATCAAAGTCCATATCTCGATCCATTTTCATCATTTGTTGCCAAATTTACAAGTCCTTTTATTTTCCATGGTGATCGGTATCGGTCCTCTGACCGGCATTGGTTACCCTTTGCTACCGACATCGCTTATGCAACCATCATCAGATCTCGTGTTTTAATTTTTCAATTAAAATAATGATCAATTGTCACCTTTTGGAACCATTTTCTCCATTCCTTTTGTACTCATGTGTCATCTACAGAGCTCAAATTAATAAGTCTATTATTATTCACATGGTTTTGACTCATAGCCAAGCCAACGCCATCATGTTCCATGCTAACCTTCAACCACTCCCACCTATCCCATTGCCACCTTCCATTCTATCACCTATGGATCCGGGTAGCCTACTACCATCAAGATGCAGTTGATGAGGAGTTCACAAGACTCCTTGATAAAAACCCCATTGCTTTACAATATTATTTAGCCCATTCATCCAATCGGGATTCATTAGGGTAGATTATATACGGCATGCATGTGTCCATTCCTCCTACCCTCACACCCACTTCTGCATCAACTACTACTAGCTCGGCCTTACCCTCTTCCACCTTATCACCTATGGTTTCCAGCTTGACCCTACATCATTGATATCTTCTACACCTATGGCATTTGTCATGCCTTTGATGTCAATTTCTCCTATGATGTCAACCATGCCTTTATCAACCACCTTGAGTGTAGGTCTATCTGCACCCACCACCTCTCATATACCTATTGCATCTCAACCACCCATGGTGTCGGCAGCCCATACTCCCTTCCAAAACATTGTCCTCTCCATCCCATAGTCTCTTCCTCCAATTGCTACGAGAGTCATTACATCCACTCCACCTACCTACACTTATCACCAAAAACCCCTATCTCATCTATCACTTATTTAGGATACTTGCCACCTACATCTATTCCTCCCTCACAATTTTCGTACTTAGCACCACCACATATTGGGATGTTTCCCATGTCATACCTTCATCATCTACCCCCTTATACTACAGGGGGTGCCTAGTCATCACAACCTACTAATGATCTTATCAAAATGATGATGGACAAGATGTAGACATTGGAAGAATCTATCTCGGCTCACGTAACTCTCTGACATACGACAAGATTTGCAATGATCCCATTCACCCATCCATTCGATTCTTCCATACCCTACGATTGGGAAATGCCTAAATTCAACCAATTTAACAGTAAAGAAGACCCACAACAACAATTGCGGTCTTTTAAACATGGGTGTTATCTGATCACTCATGATGACGCTTTTTTCTTGCAAACATTCCCAATGTCCTTGACAGGACATGCTTTGGATTGGTATAGTGCTCTACCTAGGCACTCCATTTTCTCATTCAACCAAGTAGCTCAAGCTTTCCTAGACCACTTTTCTATCAACATTGTCAAGAAAGTCACCATGACCGACTTGTACTCGACATGCCAATACAAAGACGAATCTATCACAGATTTTTTTCACTCGTTGGCGAAGCCTAATCAACCAGCTCATGTTCTAACTACCTCAAACCGAGTTAATAGATTTGTTCACTGGGATTGTGCTAGGCACATCTTACCAACTCTCCAATTTCAAATCTTCTACACATTCGATGATGCATTCACCATGGCCCGAAAACTTGAAATTCGTGCCATTGAAGAGAAGAAGATATAATTGCATAACAAGAATGTTACATTTAAATCAAATGATACCTCTTCTTCTTCCAAACCATAAAATAATTACTCCAAAGCAAAAGGATCTTCCAACGTGGTAGTTTTGAAATCTAACCCATCTCACCCATCCAACCAATCAAAGCCTTCTTCCAATCTTTCTCCTATTTACGCTTTTTAGTTCAAGCAAGAGCAAAAAAATACACTCACATAGGAGAACCCTACTCTTTGGTTTTAGAAAAACTTCTAAAATCTAGAGTAGTCACTCTTCCACCGTCAAACCACATACTGGTTTTGATCCCTCTCATCCTATGCCTGTATGGTACAAATAAAATGATTACCGCAACTATCATTGCGTTAAAGGTCATAAAGAATAGTAATTATATAACTTTCAAAAATATCATCCAAGAAATGTTAGATAGTAGATATCTCATCTTGGATAACCCTAATGCACCAGCTAATTAGAACCTTCACATCTTCAAGAATTCATTCCCAAATCACACCCCGTCATCTAACTAAACTAGAAAAACCTTGACCAATGACAGTAACATTCATGAGGTTCATGTTGTTTTTGACATCATACCAACTCTTCCTCAATTTCCTCCTACTCCATCTATCGAGGAGATTCTTGCATGATCTCCTTCATCCATGGAGGGACTTGTTTCATCTGCTCCTTTACCCATAGAGGATTCTCCCTTATCTCCCCCTTCACCCATAGAGGATTTTTCCATATCCGTCAATGCAGTTTCCCCACTCACCTCTCAACCTAACGAACAACCCATAATATTTACTCTCCTACCCATAAGAGAGTCATGTTTACCTTCCTCTTTACCAAAATATTAACCTACCTTATCCTACTTTTCATCTCCCCTACCTATAGGGGATCCATTAGCAAGCACCCTTCCTATTGGTGACAATTCTCCATTGGCTTTCAAGGATATTTTTGATTTACTCTTAGCTATTTTACCCACAAATTCTGAAGCCAACCATTTCCCTATCTCACAGACATTATTTACAAGGATTACTACCAAATCAACATCACCCCCTACCACAGTGTCATTTTCACGTTTGACTAACCAATTGGATTATGTCGACAATTTCATAATTTGGGAATGCCTTCGGCTACCTTTCTCAACTAAGATGAAAATTTTGTCTATTGATACCTCCACGATCTATCCAAAGGTGTTCCAGAAAAACAAACCAACCATACCCATGCTAGTTGTAACAAACTCTTCTTAATCACCCTCACCCACACCTAAACCTTTACCATAAAATGAAATTTTGGAACTTCCTAATGCCTTACCTACATCTATATCTTTCTCCATGTCCAAAACCATTTCCACATTGGGAGTCATGCCGACATAAAGCCTATTCCATCCTCCTATCAAACTGGATTTAGCCATGTCCTCATAAGCCAATGTAAAGACTATTCCCCACCTAAGAGGAATACCTAACCTCTTAGGCCACATACATTGGCTTCACCCACTACCCCTCTATCACCTTCACCACTTCCATCTATCCTAGGACCCCACCCATCAACCTTGGCCAAGCAGCCTCCTACCCAAGGTAAACTAAAAGCACAACAGCCCACCTCCTTGTCACAATCCTCTATTACACCCAAATTACCTACACAACTTACGCCTTCACCGTCACCTGCATCCTTTCTACCGCCTATACCTACACCACTTCTAGTATCCTCATCATTACCTATGATATTCCCTTCTCTTCAACTAGTACCTTCCACCTTGCCTCTTCCCACTGACCTTCACCACACCTCCATTATCACCTTGGCTAACCTGTCCCCTTCCACCATCTGCCTTCCCTTCTACATCATGCACTTATTCTTCACCTTTACCTAAGAAGATACAAACAAATTCCAAGAACCCAATACCCTCCAAAGAGGTAGTTAAACCTACACCACCTTCAACTAACTAGTTCACCTGCTACATCTTTACCCAAGATGGTGTAATGCAAACATAAAACTATACTATCTACTAAACAAGTGGTCAAACTTACTCAACCTCTGATTCCACCTCCGGTGGAACCTCTCCCACCAAAGTCACCCACACTTCCATCTAGACCCACACTTACTTCACATTGTGATCCATTGGCAGGGTCTTATGCCAACATCTTAGCTAACCTTTTGGAAACCTTTGTCATCACATTGCCACCACTTAGACCTTATGACCCACTCAAACCTAAACCAAAAGGGTTTGACAATACAAAAAAATTTTCTTACCATCATGTGTCGGGAATGATGTGGAAAAGCTGTAAGGCTCTTAAAACTATTCTTCTCCAACTATGTCCTCCCGAAGAAAGCTTTGACGATGATGATATTTTAGATGAGGACCTTATTCCACCTTCACCTATCACCACACATCCTCATCCCTTACCTATTCAATGACCTTCATCTCCCCCTCCACAACCCTTTTATCCTCCTCTAACATTTGAGATCAATATGGTCCACATAAGAGAGCTAGCCAAACCTCCGCCAAAATTCCAATGTGCTACATTGTTTTCACAAAACCAGTATATGCCCTCACCATATTTTTTCCCGTCCTATCGCTACACCTATCATGACTCACTTTCTCCTTTACAAATAGGTTAATATGGTCCACATTACCACTTGATCTCGAAGGAAAAAGGAAAGGAGAAAACAACCAGCTCATCTACCACTCTTTTACCCAATATCCCATCTACACTTGCACCAAAAATCACCATCTGTGGACCCACATACCCTATTTCTGATGGGTTTTCCCATCGTACAATGCTTAAACAATTGCACCAGTATCCTCTCAAAATGTCTTTGTATGACCTTGTTCAAACCTCTTAATCTCATTGACACGCCCTCATTAAGGTTCTGTAATCTATTAAGGTTTTACGTAATGACCCTACTCTGTTGCATCCATTATCACTCCTCACCATGTGGCCTCTCTCACCACTTCATCCCCTTCCTCTACACCCGCTACCACTCATCAAGTAGCTTCTTTTAGTTTCTCGACGACAAGATTGTACCTCTCCAATCAGATGATCCGATCCCACCCTATTTATTTCTATCTACATTGATAATATACATGTTCGACATGTTATGATCAATGGTGGTGCTAATATCAACATCATTTCCTCCCATGCATATAACCAAATGTGCATCCCTACCAATTACATGCATAATAACCCAGTTATGTTGCATTCATTCAATGATGCCATGACTTCCACCCTTGGCACCATCATTCTCCACATTCATGTAGGCCCCGTACCATTCCTGAATTATTCTATGTCTTAGAGGGGGAATTCCAAAAATACAACATTGCTTGGCCGACCTTGGATCCATGCCATGGGTTTTGTTCCTTCAACCTTACACCATTGTTTAAAATTTGAACATGAAGGACACAACTATACCATTCTAGTCGACCCTTCACCATTCAATACCTATAACATGTTGTATCAACCCAATGATGTCCTTATACCAGTTAAGGCATCTACCACCACTACCACTTCTTCTTCAGCCATTGCCTCATCCACTAATACTACCGCTACATCTTCCATAACCAACTCCTCTATTCCCACTAGTGCCATAGCTTCTACAACTAACCCATCTACTTATGAACCAGCCAATGCTTCTTCCCAACTATCCAAGTAATTCATCCATTCCCACTACCCACATATCAACTACTAATCCCTTAGAAGGTGTTTTTCAATGCCTCACTTTGGGGGAGTACCACCTTTATAATATTGACACATTCCTTACTCCTCAAGAGTATGGTAAACTTCACCAACATCCCCGCTATGATCACCGCATAGGAGAGGTTTTCCCCTACGGTCCTCCCCACCTTCGCACCAACTTAACATATGGGGACTTGATGCTTCTACCTATTCACCCGATCCACCTTCCCAAACTTGACCATTTTCATCCGACCTTCAATCTCTCACCAATTTCCACTTCACCCACACCTTCCTCCATCGTTGTTCTTAGAAAGGCTTTGGATTTGGTTTCTATGAACAAGGTTGTCATACTATCATTCCTTGCACCACTCGTAAGCATAAAGACCACAATGGTATTGGATTTGTCGAACCATCTCCCAAGAAGGCCCAATTCGAACTCATTGAGGATGATAAACATTCCCACCCTGTTCACCAACTTCACCACCTTCACCTATAGAGTCTATGGACCCAAAATCCATTCCTCCTAACTATTTCTTTTCATAAAAATCATTTCCTGGGACGTCGAATTATCAACAAGATGGTGAGGCTCCTATTCTTTTCTCTTATTATATCCCGACATGATCGATGACGATACACCTTTTATTAACATCATTCAATGTCGGGGATGATGAGTCTATTCTCACCTACCTTCATACGGAAGATTCTTATATTCACCAGTCATTACCTTCTGAGATGCAAACCATGTTAAATGAATCAACCATCAAAATTAATATTCACACTTAGGATGACTCGCACATTCTAAAAATAGGCCAATATTTATATGTTGATGAATATGAATCTTTTACTTCTTTCCTCTGGGATCATAGCAACGCTTTTGCTTAGTCCTACATTGATATTCTGGTAATGACCCAAACATTTTTGTCCACAATATTATAACCATTCCCGATGCCAAACCCATGAAACAGATTGTAAAAATACATCCTTGCATTTCCCTTCTTGTCACAAAGAAGAACTCCGGTGCCTTCTTTTGGTTTCCTTCATCCTACCCATTGATTATCCCCGATAGATCTCTAACATCACTCTTGTCACAAAAATGATAGGGTAACCCGTATTTGCATGGATTTGTAACCTTAACTTAGCTTGCCCCAAAGACAAATTTCCTCTACCTAGTATTGACCAACTAGTTGATCTCACTACTAGCCATGAGATGCTATCACTCATGGACAATTTCTTGGGTTATAACCAAATATTACTTGCCCCAAAATATCAACACAAAACTTCCTTCATCACTCCTTGGGGACCTTCGCTATTGTGTCATGCCCTTTGGCCTTAAAAATGTTGGTGCTACATATCAGCGGGCTATGAATTATATATTTCATGACATTATGCATCGCATATTAGAAGATTATGTTGACGATATTCTTGCCAAATCCAAACATCGGGATGAATACCTTACAGTCATTAAGGTTATCTTTGACCATCTCATCAAATACTATGTTCTCCTTCAACCTAAGAAGTGTGTCTTCATTGTTCTCTCTGCAAATCTCTTTGGTTTTATCATTTCTTTACGTGGCATTGAAGTCGATCCCACTAAAATCAAGGTTATTCTTGAGATGTCTCCACACACTAACCTTCGTTAACTTTGTAGTTTGCAAGGCAAGTTTCAATCTATTTTTCACTTTATTTCTCAGCTTTCGACCATTATCATCCATTTCATCATCTCCTAAAAATGATGTCTCCTTCAAATGGGAAGATGAATGCCACTGTGCTCATTTCCCGTAAGGATGACCAACCATTTTACCTTTATATTTCTGCTACTAATCATTCCTTGGGTTCCATGCTTGCTCATTGTGATGAGAAACATAGGGAACAAGTGGTTTATTATATAAGTTGTACACTTTTAGACTATGAAACTAGATATACTCATGCCAAAAACTCTGTTTAGCCTTAGTTTTTGTTGCCACTAAACTTTGTCATTACCTACTCAACCAAAAAACCTTTTTTGTCACCAATACTGACCCCTTATATTACATGTACATTAAGCCCTACCAACATCAACATGTTGCACGTTGGCTCATGCTTCTTACAGACCTAGATCTTGAATTCACCCATCAAAAATTTGTCAAAGGAAAACAATTTCTGACCAACTCGCAGACACACCTCTCTCCAGAAATCAATCCTCTAACTTCAATTTCCCTGATGAATCCATTACTACCCTCTCTTTGGATGATACCATTTACCAAATGACCTTATTCTTTCATGGTTCCAAATTATAGCGTGGGGTGGTGCTGGAGTTATCTTCATTCCTATTGATGGTGAGCCTATGCCATTATCTTTCAAACTAGATTTTGATTATACTAACAATATCATTGAATATGAAGCACTCATGTTAGGTCTTCAAACCGCCATATCCTTAGATGTTAAATCAATTAATATCTTTGGCAACTCTCAACTGGTTGTGAACCAAGTTAATGGTATATACCAGTGTCATAATGAGATACTTCAAAAGTATAAACATCATGTTGATATACTTTTGAATACCTTTGACCATTATGAACTTCATACCACCCCATATTCCACTAATAAATTTGTAGATACCATGGCCTATCTTGCTTCTCGAATCCCTGCTTTACCCTCTGATTTAAAAATATTTGTCACCGTACAAAGGTTGCAATCATCTTCTTATCTACTTCGAGATGTCAACCTTGTAGGAAACATTGAAATTGACCCACGTGACCTTTGGTATAAGTAGTTTGCTAACTATCTTTCCCTTTCCATTTTTCCTCCATATCTTACTCATGAATGGACAATGAGCCTTTCTCAAAAAAAAAAATTCTCACTATGTCATCATGGGTGGTCTTCTCTATAGATGTGACTATGAAGTTATCCTCTTACGATGTCTTACGAGTTCAGAAATTCCCTACACCATAAATAAATTTCATGACAAAATAAGTGTATCCTTCACCTAGGCTATTACTAGCCAACCCTAAACTATGATTGTTGTGACTATGTCAAGCATTGTGTGAAGTGTCAGTCACACAAGACCTTTTTCCTTTTCTCAATGGGGTTTGGATCTTGTCGGAGAGATCAACCCTCATTCTTCCCAACGTCATCAATGGATTATTACCGCATTACCGAATATTACACTAAATGGGTGGAATCCATACCTCTTATTTCTACAAAAGATGAGAAAATTTATGAATTCATCAACCATCACATCATTTGTCACTTTTTTGTTCCTCACCACCTCATCACTAATAATAGAAAATAATTCAAAAACAAAATGTTGCGGAAACTTTGTGATGTCTTGACATACAACTCAATTTTTCTTCACCTTATTATCCTAAAAAAATGGCCAAGATAAATCAACCAACAAAACCTTAAGCAAAAATCTTATGAAATTGGTTGACAATATTGGTAAGGATTGGCACATGCACCTTCCTTTTACCTTATGGTCTTATCGCACTAGTATTCGCACCTCAACTTTTTCATGCCTTTCTCTTTGGTTTATAGTACAGAGGTTGTCTTGCCTCTCGAAGTCCAAATTCCATCTCTTCGTATCTCACTCAAAGATATGCTCAACGATGATGATTTTTTCCGAACCGTTTGGCACAACTCGAGTTATTAGACAAACGTCATCTAAATTCTCTCAATCACCTCAAAATCTACAAAAAATGTATCAAATGTGCCTACGATAAATGTGTCCAAGAACAAACCTTCCAGGTTGGTGACCTCATCCTGAAGGAAAATCAACATGTAACAAAAGTAGAGAAAAGTAAACGGGCAAGTTTGCTCCTAATTGGCTTGGACCCTATATCGTTACTCATGCTTATGGATCGGGTGCTTATCGTTTATCTTCACTCAAAGGTAAACCCGAACCTGAGCCCCTCAATGCCTTGCATCTTCAACCATTCTATTATTGAATCAAGTCCTATATCACCTTCTGTCTATTAAATTCTTGTCCCTTGAGCACCATTCACCTTCCACTTACCTATTTTAAGGATCAATGGTTAAACAAGAATCATGTGATCACCCGTCACATTTCATCCTTATCTTAAATATGAGTACCATGGATCTACTCATGGCATGATTCTCTTGGATACTTTTCATCTTTTTCAAGATGGAATCTCATTATCATTCATCACTTAAAACCTCTCTTTCATAGCTAACCTTTGTGTGCTATGGTTTTGTCTTCATAAAAGAAACCTAGACTTATCTATAGTCTTTTCCATGACCTAAAAGTCCATAAACAATTCAAAGGTAATATACGAGATTTTCAAATTCAAACTCCTTGATTCAAACTTCTAGCAAAAGGATGACTCCCTCAAAAAGGAAATCTATTTTTTTCTATCTCGCTGCTATAAATAGGTTGCTCACTCAAAGGAAAATTATACAAAGCTAGCCATATTGTACATAGTCCATAAAAAAACTATTCCTATAAAAATAAAAATAAAAATATTCTCAAGCTTCCGGCCGATCAACTTCACGAAGACCTCAAGGAGATATTCTATTCATCCCACCTATGCTTCCCACATCAATCAGTCTATAAAACAAAAGCAAAAACCAAAAGATATCTTTTTCGTCATGGACTTGATTATTTTTATTTTGGGTATCTTTGGAAGAGGCATGTTGCCTCACACCAGTTAAGCTAAAATACCCTCTTTCACCTCACCATCGTTTCTTTCTAACCTTCTACCTATCGAAGGGGCCTGCGCCGCAAATGCAACATTTTGTGATCATGTGACCTTCTTCACACTTAGAACGATCAATCATGTAATGATTTTAGGGTTTTATGTCCATAAGCCAATATTTGGTATGATAGACTCGTAGTGGTTCTTATCAATTAGGTGGCTCTTTTGTCTCCTCTTACCATTCACCTTTTTTTCTTACTTATTGATTCTCCTACACAGACCAGACCTTCGACGCCTACGTTTTAGGAATTCCTCTTTCGCCAAAATCACCCATGCCTATTCGACCTAAATTCACCCATGCATATTCAACCTAAATTCAACCATGCCTATTCGACCTAAATTCACACATGCCTATTTGACCTAAATTCAGCCATGCCTATGACCTAAATTCAACCATGCCTAAATGACCTAGACTCAATCATGCCTAAAACCTACCAACCCATTCCTCTACCTATTCAACCATGCCTAAATGACCTAGACTCAATCATGCCTAAAACCTACCAACCCATTCCTCTACCTCATCATATTCTTCCCTAGCTTATGGGAGAACTACATCAGCCTGAGGCCCCTTTTCACTGGGCTATGTAGGTAACACTCGAGGGCATGGGGCCCTTGGAGGTTAGCTCGACCACTCTTTCCCCTAACCAATTTTCCCCCTTTTTATATTCACAATCTACCTTAATTAGTTTCCATTTTACACAAAATCGGGAAATTAAACAATCATTAAACCATACATACCTTCCATTTTATAACATCGCCATATCATACATCAATCATTTCAAATTTTCATGATATCAAATATTTGCAAATTTCACCACAACATACATATACACCATCATTTATTTTCCATACTACCAATAATTTAGAAATTAAATCAAATACAAAAACATGACCAAACCATGCATATACCTCGACTCTGTTGGAACATAATAATTAAGTTGTCTAGCCAACCCTTAATTAATATGGGTCCATCACTATTATATAGGTTAAATATTTAATAATATGAAATACTTTTCTATTATTAAATATTCATACCTAGGTAATATACATTGGGTAAGTATCTAATAATGTGAATCATTTATGTTTATATTTATTAAATACATTCACCTAGGTATATGTGTCAACCATTTTAAGTTGAAAATGTGGTTCGGGAGACATACCCAATCACCTTATATAAAAAGGACTTTAGGTCCTCATTTGATATATTCAGGAAATATATCAAAGGTGTGAAAATCAAGTGATTTGGTTTTACCCTTGGTAAATAGGATTTTAAGGAGGAGGTGATCTTCTTTGGATGTAAAATAAGTTCTCTCAAGTAAAAGATTATTTTCAAAGTGGTTTTTACCCTATTGGGGTTTTCCACTATAAATACTATCACTGTTATTTATTTCTTGTAAGTATTTCGTATTTACTTATGTTATGATGTAATTTTTATTTAAATATTTATTGTAACATTATATAATATGTAAGTTGATTAAATCCATACTTATTAGAATCCTCAAATTCTAACATGGTAATAGAGTAAGGTAAATTAAATAAATTAATATCAAATGTTTTGCATTTTATTTATTTAATTTTTCAATGGTAAATGAAGGAGACAAAGCTCCATCAAAATAGGATTTGAATTTTTCCATTGGAAGTGTGAAAAATGTTGTCTCCTCTGTAAATTCTAAGGTTTATGTAGAATTTAAAATTACATGGCTTGGTAAATGTTTTAAATATTTTTTTCATGAGGGGCCCCCGTAATAAGGGTTATATGTGTTTTTTTAAGTATATATACTATAGTTTATAATTTTTTATAGACTATATGTTGTTTTTTATTTACATTATATAAACTATATACCTCTTTTTTAAAAGTGAATATATTTTTACATTATAAATTATAATAGGTTAATATAATGTATTAAAATATAACCTCCCTAATATTATACAAAAGAAGAAATTCTGGAATTTTACATTCTGGAAATAAATAGCAAGTTTTGAATCCATTAAATTTGACGGTCAAATGACCATCACGGCAGACCAAACATAAGGCAGTATGATGGTCATTTAGACGTCAAATTTAAGTTGATCGGATCTTTGTCTACATTATTTTTTTTCAGAAATTTGAAGTTGTTTTGCATTCTTAAGGGTTTCTTCTTCACTTCTATATGGTCGTAAAATTTTTTATATAAGTCTGGGGTATAATGCAAAGCCCTTTATATTGCGGGTTATTATTTTGATCATGGGAGGTTAATTAATATGCATTGTAATGACAGAATTAGTTATGATTAAATAGTTTATGTAGATCTATAAAATTTAAATTTATTTCTATTAAAAGTGTTACTTTTTTATAAATATGTATCTAACTATATGGTACATTGTATATTATAATGGGGTGTGTTTTACAGGTTCAGGAAAATAATGGCATCTAGCTATTTATGTCTTGACAAAACCCAGATCTTGAATGGAACCAACTACAACATTTGGAAGATCAGGTTCAAATCAGAACTTATGGCAAGGAAACTCTGGACAATTGTTTCTGGATCTGAGGTTTCTCCCACCGGTCATCAAACAACTGTAGATAACATGAATGCATTCTCGTAATGAATGCAGGAGGCTCTTTCCATGATTTACACAATGTGAATGATGAGTACCTTCTACACATTGGTAATATCGAACATTTGAAAGAGGTATGGACACAACTATAATCCATGCATGAAAGTACGTGTTTATTTAAAATTATTAAATTAGTTTTAGAATTGCTTACAGCTCCTATGAAAGGACATGAAAAAGAAGTTAATTTATTAGCCAAAATAAAAAATATTAAAACACAATTATATGGATACAATTGTGATTTAATTGGTGAAAAATTAATCTACTTTATTGTTCAATTAAATATACATGAAAGATTTAGGAATTTTATTTCTATCTTGAACTCTAAATATCAGAACAAAAATGATCTACCTAATTTAAATACCTTGAGTTCACTTTTGATATAGGAAGAGCAAGTGATGATGAACTTTGACTCTAAGGAGAATGCCTCTTAGGAACTTCTTGCTCAGAATTCAAAGTTCAAACCTCACAAGCCCTTCTCAGATCAAAAATTTAGATCTAAATCTTCTTTTGTTGATAAGAAATTTTTTTCTTCTGATCAATTGCATGTTAGCTTTAGTGGTAAATGTCACAAATGTGGTAAATTTGGACATAAAAAGGAAGATTGCAAAACTAAGAAACCTATCCATAAAAATAAAAAATAAATTGTTTCTTCTAAGTACAATTTAAGGAAAAAGGATAGTTTTAATGATATTCCTAAAATTATTGCATTATATGTTGTGTTGTATTCTTCCTCTAATTTTGAATGGATTCTAGATTCAGGTGCATCAAATCATATGACTGGTGTTTCAAATTCTTTATTTTATGTTGTGAAAATCAATGAACATGTGTATCTTGGTGATAACTCATCTTTAGAAGCAATAGAGAAAGGAAAAGTAAAATTTTCTAATGGTGTGTTGAATAATGTTTTATTTGTTCCTACGCTAAAAATGACCTTTTATCATGTTCTAAATTAACTCATAATGGTTTGGCTATTCAAATTTTGAAAGATACTTAAGATATCAAGAATAGTAATGATAATATAATAGCTGAAGGAATTCAAAGAAATGGTCTGTATATTTTTATGATTTCTATTTTGCATCATGTTTTGTTTCTCAAAGTTTGAATAATTCAAAACTATGGCATGAAAGATTAGGACATGTTAATTATCGAAGTTTATATGAAATGGCTAGATATAATATTTTGAAAGGTTTGCATGTGTTTTCTTCTTCTCATGATGCATGTGAAGGGTGTTTACACTCAAAACAAAGTGTTAAACCCTTTCACTCACATCTTGAAGAGAGTTCCTCTTCCCCACTAGAACTTATTCATAGTGATGTTAGAGGACCTCTTGAAGTAGCTTCATTAAATGGTTCTTTATATGTTGTGACTTTCATTAATGATTTCACCAAGATGATTTGGTCATATTTTCTTAAAAATAAATCGATGTACTTAGGAAATTTAAGGAATTTAAGCATCTATTAAAAACTCTTCAAATTATAAAATTAAGAGACTTAGAACAGATAAAGGGGGTGAATATGTTATAAAATCATTTGAAAAATTTGTATTAATTGTGGTATTAAAATAGAATTAACTTCTCGTTATTCTCCCCAAGATAATGGTGTTACATAACGTAATAATAGGACTATTTTAGATATGGCTCGTACTATGCTTCATTTTGCTAGTCTTCCTAAATTTTTGTGGGAAGAAGCAATGAACACAACAATCTACATTCTAAATAGGGTTCCCACCAAAGCTATTCATCTTTCAACTCCTTTAGAAAAATGTTCAAATCAAAAACCTAATATTTCTCATCTAAAAGTTTTTGGTAGTCCTGTTTCTTTATACATTCCTAAAAATAAAAGAAAGAAACTTGATATGACTTTTTTCTTTCGTTTTCATTGGATATGGTATTAAAACTACAGGTATAAGGATTTATGACCCTGCAAAAAGGGAAGTAATCGAAAAGCGCAATGTGGTGGTTTTGGAAAAATGGTTTTATTCATCTGATAATGGTAAATAGGTTCCTAACTTTGTCAACATTTCTAATGATGGTTATGATTCGATAATGAGAATATAATAAATGGTCATGATGATGTTTCTTGTGTTGATACAATAGATTCTTTTGAATCTCCTAACTCCCTAGTTAAGAAACCAAAATGGGCTCAATATGTGTTAGAAAATTCTAATCCTATTGATCTTAGGAAAATGACCAGAAGCCGTCATAAGTACCATGCATTAATGACCTTGTATGAACCTAAGCCACAAATTTTTGAAGAAGCTTCTCAGGATGAGAAGTGGATCAATGCAATGTACGTTGAATATAATGCCCTAATTCAAAATCAACACGGGAGTTGGTTCCACCTCCGAGAAAACAAGTATTATAGGGTCTAGGTGGTTATACAAAGTAATATATACCGTAAATGGTAGTATTGAAAAACATAAAGCTAGACTTTTTGCTAGATATTTCACTCAGAAACCTGGTATTGATTATGTTGAAAAATTTTCCCCTGTAGCTAAAAATGAGTACTATTAGGACCTTATTTGCAATTGTTGCTCAATTTGGGTGGGAAATCCACCAAATGGATGTGAAAATACTTTTTTAATGGTGATTGAAAAGAAGAACTTTACATGTATCAACCTAAAGGATTTGAAGAAACTAGTAAAGAAAACTATGTTTGTAAATTGAAAAAATCCTTGTATGGTTTAAAGCAAGATCCTAGTGCTTGGTATGTGAAAATTAATTCTTTCTTTAAATAGTTAGGATTTGTTAATGTTTCTTCTGACAATGATCTATTCATTAAGTAAGAAGGATCACATATTATCATCATTTTTATATATGTTGATGATTTTCTTATGATAGTGATAATCCGGCTTTAATTTGTAGAATTAAATAAAAATTGAAACAGTACTTTGAAATGACTGATTTAGGTCTCTTACATCATTTTCTTTTCATGGGTGTATTTCAAGATAAACATTTTATTCTTGTTTCTCAAGCACGATATGTAACAATGTATTGAAATTTTTTAACATGATTGATCTTAAACCAATTTCTACTCCTATGAAAGTTGGACTGAAAATTGATCCTAAACTGCATGTGAAAAATTTGATCATACTTTATATAGGAAATTAGTTAGTACTTTGATATATCTAACTATCACTAGACCATATATTTCCTATGCAGTAGGAATTACTTCTAGATTTATGTGGGAGCCTTATAGAGATCATTGGAATCTTGCAAAAAGGATTCTCGATATATTAAGGTATAATTAATTATGGGTTGCATTATATTAAGAATGAAAATGCTAACTTATATAGATTTTGTGATTCTGATCATGTTGGTGATGTATTGGATAGAAAATCTACTTCTAATTATGTGTTTAAATTTGGTGCAGGTGTCATTACTTGGTGTAACAAAAAGCATCCAATTGTTTCTATCTCTTCAACAAAAGTTGAGTATAGAAGTGCAATGGAAGATGCAAAAGAGGATCTATGGATAAAAAGGTTGTTCGATGAGATAAAGATAAAGGATCCAAGTAATGTTCATTTGTTCTGTGACAACCAAAACACCATATCTCTTTCACATAATCCAGTACAACATTAGAGGAAGAAACACATTGAGATACATATACACTTCATCCGTGAGAAGGTGTTAAGTGGTGAGATAGATCTCAAGTTTGTGCCGACTGAAGAGCAAGTTGTTGATATCTTCACAAAGCCCCTGAGTGCTGCAAAGTTTTGTCACTTTCATGAAAAGATTGGATTGTCATATTTTCCATTGAGGGGGAGTGTGCATGACAATTTCACCTCCTAATGGAACTTGGTTTTTATAAAAAGACCTTCAAGAAAGTGTAAAAAGACCTTTAGGCATGTATACCTCCTTGAATTCATTTTTAAAAATAAGTGTAGAATTATCTTAAAGGCGGTCTTCAATAAAATCTTTAGTGTTATTGATTTTACTAGTAAACATCTAATACAAACATATTATTAAAGAGGTCATTGGTTATAAAAGGCTCTTATATGCTTGGGTTCAGTAACCTTTTATGAGAACCTATGAGAATATGTAAAAATCACAAATCATACTTAGCCACTTATCATGGGATGATCTTTGGGATTCCAAATCCTTTTGTACCAAAAGGTAACTTGACTATGATGAAGGTGTTTTAATTCCTTCACCAAGTATGCTAGCCTAAAAACTTTATGGTTTAAGGATTGTAAATTCTATAGTGTAC
The DNA here is from genome assembly GCA_018340775.1 of Taxus wallichiana var. yunnanensis. Taxonomy (NCBI): domain Eukaryota; kingdom Viridiplantae; phylum Streptophyta; class Pinopsida; order Cupressales; family Taxaceae; genus Taxus; species Taxus wallichiana. Next base: position 526,658,744 of record CM031234.1, read on the forward strand.
CACGGGCAGGTAATTTATTGGCATATGTTATCCCACTTAACATTAAGGGGGAGTGTTGGAACATAATGATTAAGTGGTCTGGCCAACCCTTAATTAATATGGGTCCATCACTATTATATAGGTTAAATATTTAATAATATGAAATACTTTTCTATTATTGAATATTCATACCTAGGTAATATACATTAGGTAAGTATTTAATAATATGAATCATTTATATTTATATTTATTAAATACACTCACCTAGGTATATGTGTTAACCATTTTAAGTTGAAAAGGTGGTTCGGGAGACATACCCGATCACCTTATAAGGACTTTAAGTCCTCATTTGATATATTTGGGAAATATATCAAAGGTGTGCAAATCAAGTGATTTGGTTTTACCCTTGGTAAATAGAGTTTTAAGGAGGAGGTGATCTTACTGGATGTAAAATAAGTTCTCTAAAGTAAAAGGTTATTTTCAAAGTGGTTTTTACCCTATTGGGGTTTTCCACTATAAATATTGTGTCACCTATGTTATTTATTTCCTATAAGTATTTCTTTATTTACTTATGTTATGATGTAATATTTATTTAAATATTTATTGTAACATTATATAATATGTAAGTTGATTAAATCCATATTTATTAGAATCCTCAAATTCTAATAGACTCCACCATGCCTAAACCCAACTCCGTCATGCCTAAATCACCTAAAGTCAACTATACCTAAATGACCTTGACTCAATCATGCCTAAATCACCTAAACTCCACCATGCCTATACCTAACTACATCATGCCTACATGACCTCGACTCCATCAGGCATGAATCACCTAAAATCCATCATGCCTACATGACCTCGATTAGATCATGCCTAATTAAACTAAATTCCATAATACACAATAACAATGGAAATTAAAAACGCAGTACATCATCCATCCATTCAACATCATCAATTATATAATGGAATGTCGTGTATCAATACATATATTCACATATATAAATAAATATCGAGTACCTCCAAAACTCACATGTACAACCTCACGTCTTGTACACAAGCGGTATATATATCAAAAATCAAAATAATGGTAAACTATCCATACATTGACCACTCACCCCTACCCGATGCCATCCTCTCCAATCTAACTTATCTCCTCCTCATGGCCTCAGATGGGCTGGTCTCCAATATCTCGTAACCTCACCATGCCCCTTTCTCTCGGGGTCAAAACCCCTTGTGCTACCGTAATCTGTGAGTCCTGAATCTAGTCCACTCCCTGGCTACTCGATGATCTTGGTACTCGGCATATGAAGGCACATCAATCCTTGCGGTGGCTAGATGATCTTGATAATATCGAGCCTCATTCGAGAGAATCCTCAACCTCACCATGGATATAGTCGGGGTTTTGTCATCGGTATAACTACCCCCTGTGAACTCTACCCGACCACTAGTGTACCTTGTCTTGGTATAGGTACTTGTACTATGGGACCCTGTCCATGTGCCTATGCAGTACTGTGCCACTACCTAGGTCTATAGTTCCACAACCTATGCCTGTGTAGTGGCCAACTAGCCATGTAATTTAGACACCTATTCCTGTAGGGTAGCTACCTACCCTCTATCCCCATCTCCACCCCGTACGAGATCTCATTCCTATGCTACCGGGTTTATAGGGCCATCACATGTGCCTATAAGGTGGTTACTTGTGCCTTTGACTGTCGCCAATTATCCCTACAACCCTGTAATCTATGCCTATAGGGTGGCCACCTGACCTTATAATATATCCCTCAATACTATGACTATTGCTAAATCAAGTTACCCTAGCCTCGACGATGCCACCCGTAGTTGTGCCACCCACCACTATCTGTATCCATCAGTGATGCCCCCATCGTCTATCGTATATCTATCACCTATTGATCTTACCCCGTGGGAACACTCAGACGTGGTGGATATTTGGGTCTCTCCATGTCATCTCTACGGTACTATGGGAAAGGTGGGGGTACATCCTGTCGTAGTCCAAATTATTGTCTGACCCTATCCACGAGTATCATATTGTGCTCCCCGGCATGCCACCCTTGTATCTATCTCAATGTCTGAAGCTCCTCTAACTCCTCATCCATGCCTCTATATGATGGATAATCAACATATGGATGCCACATGATATCTACCACTAATAGGCCCTCTAATAGCCTCATGTAGTATATAACATCATATGTGGCCCTGGCCACTCTCGGTTGTGCCGTGGTTGGTACCCATCTTATGAATCCTACCCTATAAAATCCACCCCGAACTAGTCTTGTCATGGTAACCCAATTGGATGCACACCCACAATGTGCTCATATTCCCAGTAGTGTAACAAAAATGTGTAACACATACCAAATCTTGTAAACCTACCATAGGCCCGCACTGCCTATACATTTGGACTAGAAAAGTTGGTTCCCAAGCAAAGCATACCCTCTCCTCGATCATGTCCTATAGCACCCCCATTAGTACTTGTGGGAATCTCCCACCCTCATAATCTAAGAGAGAAAAACAACCTACTGCCACCATCATCAAAACTCGATAGCCTGGTCTCTTGTGGGTAGGTCGCATACATGTCCCCATAGCTCAAACTTGCACTATGATAGCTCAACAAGCCCATTGCTTCACCAAATACGCCACTATCGCTCCATTAATGCCTCAAATTAAATTGAATACACCGACTCCCCCACAATAGGAAGTCTGCGGGATCCTATACACATCCTCTAATGTGACGGTCATCTCACCCGTCGGTAAATGAAAGATATTGCTCATTGAGTCCCATCTATCGAATAGAGCGACCATCAACCTATGATCTTGGGCTATACGTCTATAACGCCTTTGATTGAACTAAGTCCCACATCTGCTATGTTCTCCCACTCCTCTATTGTCACGCTCACCCGCATCCATACCAGTAGGGGTGATACTTTGTCTCTCATCCTCAACTGATCTCTCGCCTGCATCATCCAAAACAACATTGTCAAGTTGCGACCCTCTCAAATTACCTATTCCTTACAACCTCAACTAACCTCATACTTAGCCATTTATTTTCCCACATCATACCTAAAACCATCACTCATACCTACCCCTCACTTGGTTTCCAATACCTACCCCTTTACCTAATTCACCTAAAAATCTACGGTCTCCATTTTCATACTTACCCAATTCCCTATACCATTTCACCTACATACCTATCACACACCTGCACCAGGGTTCCTTACCCTCTTCCAAATACACTAACCTTCAATATACCCTTGCCTCACCTGTTTAACTTTCCCAAATACCTTTTTGTTACCCTAGTCACTTTTTACAGTGATCGACATGGGTCGCCTTGACCGATGCCGGTCACTTTCACTGGTGTCGATCACCCTTTATCCGACCGATGCCGAAAAAATGCAACCAACGTCGGCCAACCCTTGACCTACATCAGCCACGCTTTGTTGTGGATATAAAAACTAAAACCCATGTCCCCATTATCAAAAAGTACCCAAAAATAACCTAAACACCTACCCCAACCCACCCAAACCTATCCTACCTTCATTACCAACCCTATTTAAGCTACATTTGACCTTCCCACCCCTCGTTTCATTCATTTTAACCACATTTTCAAAATTAACTTTCTACCCAAACTTAACCCGCAATAAACAAAATGATTTCAATCTTTTCAACTCAACTGAAAGATTCAGATAGTCTCCTACCTCTACTTGGATTCATCTTTGTGATTACACCTTTGGTCTATGTGTCGGTGGTCCTCCCGCTCCCTTTCCCACCTCTCGCCATGCCAAACTCCAACCACGCACCTCCCAACCAATAAAATAGCTCCAATCAATCTCGTGGACCTACCTATTGAATGCCAATCACCTGCTAGTCACTCGCCAACTCAGCTAGAGACCTCGTACCGTCACTTTTCCACTTTCCACTTCTTCTCTGTCATGTTCCAAAAATGCCAAAGAAACTTATGAATTTGTAAAACATTGATTTTTCCTTTTTAGCCCCAAATCGACATGACCGACGTCGATCATGTCGTGCCCTAGCCAACCGACATCGGTTAAGCTATAACCAAAGCATCGGTCACCCGACATAACCATTTGACCTACCCTATGCCCATTTAGCCTGAAATAATGTTGCTCATACAACTATTACCCTTACCAACACCACTTACACCTTACCCACATGCCTAAATTACTTGAACATTTCCTTAATTACGTTTAGGGACATGTTATTTACCTATACTTCAGCCCTACCTATACCCTGACCTACATACCTTGACCTGAACCACCTTTTGTGACATTTGAATTTGTGTACTTGTTATACCTTGCGATGTTGTCACCCATGTTGTTTAGCCTAATGACATTACCTTTCCTAATGACATGATGTTTATCCCGACCATACCTTTGTTGCCATGGAACCAAACCTATTAACCATTCATATACCTGACCTCATTGTGCTTCATGACCATATCCTATACCTTGGATACCTGAATCACTTCAACCTCGTTTGGATAAACCTATCACCCTTTTGACAATGTAGAGTTTACAAGCTCTTCCACCTAGTACCGTATTACAATCTATATGTGTGTGTGTTTAAATTCCATTACCGATTCTTGGACCCAACCTTTACCCATTACCTATAATTACCATACCCTTACCTACCGTCCTCACTTTCCTCAATAACCTATTTATCAAACCACTCCCCGACTACTTTTCCTACCTCATTGGTTCGTAGTTTGAGGGGGATCACCTTCAGCCCTACTTGGGGAAACCTAACCTCCATTTATACCTAGGACACCGATTCCCTACTTTTGTCAGCATCACTTACCAATACAAGCTATGTGACAAAAGAGGAAAATGTAGACACCAAATTTGGGTCACACTCCCCTTGGTCCCCTTCAATCAATTAATGTAATATATTTAACACATCATGACCCCTTCATCCCATATTAATATTCATCCTCACATTATTAATTAATTTAATTATTTTAATTAAGTTAATTTCATCCTCACACCTCCACCTCATCATTACACCTCACTTTGGACCCATTCTAGGGGCATTTAACAAACAATGATCGAGTCATCACTCTCAACACTGAGTTATTAATCCCAGTGCTGAGTCACCACTTGACCTAACTAACTAAGACTTCTTCCTAAACCTAACTGGACTTTTTTAAGTTATCATTTCCTTCTCTCAGTGAACTCCACTTTCCTAAGTGGAGTCAATGAGAAATCATGCCAAATCTGGGAACATCTACCTATTTTTGGTAAACCTAGACTTTCCCACCTTAACCGACACCGGTTATCCCTCGATTGATGTCGATCACCTAACCACCATCGGCTACCTTATATACACTTTCACAACTCTTTACACAAGTTGTTCATTCAATTGTGGGGCTAATTGCATTCAAATCTTCAAGCCCTTCTACATCCAGGACAACAAACACACACAACTACAGTGTAAAACAAGTAGCTAGTTCTCCTTCTAGAGCATTGGAATACTCACGGGAGCACATAGTCCGTACTATCGTAGCACTGGACTCAAGCAATTCTTCTTTGATCAACCATCAACCATCCCAACTCCCAATATCTACAAGACACCAAGTAATTACTTTGATTTTAATCATTTGTGTTTATCCCATTTTAGATCTCTTTCTTCTTTCAGTATTTTATTTCCTCTCGTTGCCTGTACATCACCTTATTCCCACCAACCCACTATTCAACCATCTCAAGCCTTTTAACCATTCTAAACCTCCTTCTTAGTATCCATGGGTCTTATCGGGCACATTACAACCCAAACCGCACTACCCTCACTCACTGTAATCACAGAGCCTAAAACCCTTTTTTATAATTTAATACCTATTACCCCTACGACATCATTCCCTAACCAACGTCGTTTATTCCCCTTACGGCATTGGTCACGGACCGATATCGTCCTATGTCATTTCACAGTCTCAAACCAACAAGCTTCCCACTCACCCAAAATCAACCCAAAATTCAACCAATCAACCCCAAACCCTTACCAGACCTTTGTGACAGACTTGTCTGACCGAAAAAACCCCATTCTAATTAGATTTAGTGTTATTTTAATATCTAGCATAAAATCTAGTGTATTATGTGTATGAGAAACCTAAATCATTACATTGCAATAAGACTTATTTATTTTAGTTTCTTATTCACATTGAATTGTATTAAACAAAGGATTGACATCCATTTGAGGAAGCATCACGCTTCCCAGATCTAGCCTTGCTAGGAAGTCCTCTAACTCTTGCTATTTAATACTCTTTTGTGGTCTTGCTTTATATCTACAGGTAGTCCTTCCTAGACAAAAAGGAGTTCTCTACGATCAGCTTGGATAAAGTTAGTAACGCGTGCATTCAACCTTCGACCTACATATCACAGGCATTCCTCCTTGACCATTACCATATATATTTTATCGCACAACTTATTTGGTGAAACAAGTAAGTCGGAATGGCACATATATAGAAAGTTTTAGTATATCGGACTGACGATATATAGATTGGGATACCTTATACCTAGAGTGATAAGAGCCTGACCCTTTGTCAATTGATTCTACACAATGGGCACCAATGCCCCCAAGTTATTTCTTCCAGATTCTCAACTTCTAAGAGGAGATAAATATGCAGCATGGAAGACAAAGATCAAAACACAACTTGAGTTTGAAGAGATTTGGAATGTTGTGGATGGTTCTTTAACTAGATCAACAATTGATACAACCCAACAATGATAGTTTGATAGATCTAATCAGAAGGCCAAGATGATAATATTATTTGTAGTTTCCAATGATGTGCAACCCCACATTCATGATGCCAAATCATCCAAAGAAGTGTGGGATAAGTTGAGCATATTCTATGAGGCAAAAACAAGAACACAATACTGAATTTGTAGACTCAGTTACACACACTAAAATTCAAACAGATGAGAAAGTAGAATATTTCCTAAGAAGAGTTGGAGAATTGAGGGCTTCATTTCTATTGCCAAGAGAGGAGGTCACTGATACATCTCTTGTTCCCACTATTATGAGATCACTCCCTCCTTCATATCACTTTTTTTTACAACATGAAACTTGACGGATCAGAAAGTTTCTTTTGACAAGTTAGTAAATCTACTACAACAAGAAGAAGCATTGTACAAAAAAGATGATAAAGAGGAATAGGAACTTTCTTCTCATCATAAATGGAAAGGAAAAGGAAAATTAAAATCTCATTCCTCTCAAAATTCCCATTTATAGCATCAACATGGGGACAAACATATTAAGAATAGGAATAAATGTCCTATCTGCAAGAGAGGACATGATATAAAATATTATTGGTTCAATAAATACAAGAGAGGTTCATCAAGCAACTCTGGACCTCAAAATCAGAAATCTCACAAGGGACATTTAAACTATAATCAAGGGCAGAAGAAGGGGAACTAGAGAAGAAAACCTCATCACCTAGGAAATAGAGTTGAGTAAGAAGAACATTCAGATAATGAATACTTATTTTACCTGTTTGTTCCAAAGTGAACCATCCACATCTTCTAGTGACATTTGGTATGTTGATTCAAGAGCCACTCGACACATGACTAGGGATAGAGACTGGTTTTCCACAATGAGGGACACACCTTCAAAAAATCATGTTTCGTTAGGTGATGATTCTTCATACACAAGATGTGGATTGGGAACATTTCTCGCCTCTTAGTTCATGAAATTGTAGACTATCATATGTACTATATGTCCCTAGGTTAACAAAAAATCTACTATATGTGAGTCATCTTCTAGATCACAATCTAAATATTGACTTTTATAGTCATTCCGACAATAAAATGTGTTTAATTTGAGATAAATCACGAGGCTCAAAAATAGTTACAAAATCCTCCAATGTGGGACGTATGTTCCATCTTGATTTTTTCCATAGAGATGATCAGGCACTTGTGGCTAAGAATTCTACCTCCACATAGTTATGGCATCGAGACTTGGTCACATCAGTTTATAGTATCTCGAAACACTTTGTCGGTGTAAAATGGTAAAAGGATTTCCATCTCTCCATAAGGATACAGATAAGTGTCCTCACTGCCTAGCAGGAAAACAACACAGAGCTTCATTCCAGAAGAGTACTTATCAAGCTCATGGTAAGCTTGATTTGGTTCATGTCAATCTTTTTGGTGTGATGCAACCAATTCATTATGGATTTCAATACTTCATGCTTTGTGTTGATGATTACTCAAGAAAAATGTGGATATATTGTCTTTGTAAGAAAAGTGAATATTTTGAGACCTTTAAGAATTTCAAAGTGGTTGTAGAGAACGAGACTGTTTCATCACATCAAATATCTCTATTCAAATCGGGGAATTCACAAAAATGAGTTCAAAGCCTACCTACAATCTCATAGGATTCCTCAAAAAATTCCTCCTCCACACACACCGTAGTAGAATGGTGTTGTTGAGAGAAAATCATACTATCATGGAAATGGTGCATTTTATGATCAATGATTCTAGATTGACGAGGACATTTTGGGAAAAATCAGCAAAGACAACTATATATTTGTTGAACAAAGTTCCCACCGTTTCTCTTGATGGAGTAACGCCATATGAAGCATATTCGAAGCGGAAACCATATTTTGCACACCTTAGAGTATTCAAGTGCAAATCTAGCATGCACATACCCAAGCAAAACAAAAATAATTTGGATATGAAATTAAAAAAACTCATCTTCATTGGCTACATTGAAGAGACTCTTGGGTATAGATTGATGGATCCAAAGACTAGGAAAGTCTACACCAGCAGATATGATAAGAATTTTGAGAAGAAGGAAGAAGAGACTCCTCCTCCGGACTCACCTGATGTAGATTTTTCACCTATTGTAAAAATAGAAGTTGATTTTCTCACAAATGATGATAGGGATGATGGGAATCATGGTGATGATCATATAGAACCATGACCCATGGTAGTAGTTTAGTGTATGCCAAGTGGTATACTAACATGATACAAGATGCGATATTACATGTTCCATCTGGATACATCCACCACCTGGACCAAGGACTCACGGTAAAGCACAAAAAGAAGTAAAATTTTCATTGATGAGTAGAGTTATTAAATATGATGATCCCTTACAGTCTAGGAATCCCTATAGTCAAAATCTTGGAAATATGCCATGGATGTTGAGTATAAGTCAGTGATGAAAAATAACACTTGCTAGCTTGTCGATCTTCCACAAGGAAAGAAACCCATTGGTTCAAATGGATATTCAAAACAAAGTAAAATTAGATGGGACCATAGAAAAGTAAAAGTAAGACTAGTAGCAAAGGGGTATGCACAAAAATAAGGTACTAATTATGAGGAGATATTCGCGCCACAAACTAAGATAAACATGATCAAGATGATATTTTCTCTAGCTGCACGGTTTGGTTGGAAATTCCATCGATGCACATGAAAATTCCCTTTTAAATGGAGATCTACAAGAACAATTCTGCGTAACTCAACCTGATGGATATGTTGTACCTAGAGAAGAAACAAAGGTATGCAGACTCAGGAAATATTTGTATGGCCTTAAACATCTTAAAAATTAATGAGCATCTCTCATAGCACGAATTTTTCAAAAATCCATACGATCCCAATCTCTACCTCAAAAAGAAAGGGGGGAGATTTTGATTGTTGTTGTCTATCTTGATGATCTAGTTGTCACTAGAAATTTAGTGAAGATGATTGATGCAACAAATAAATATCTTAATCGATCGCTCGACATGACAGATCTCGAGCGATGCATTATTGTCTTGGATTGGAAGTATGGAAAAAGATAAACTCATCTTTTTTTCTCGGTTTAAGTATACCAAGACAACACTCAAGAAATTCAGGATGATGTATTACACACCTATAGAGAACAGTTGCAGTTATCTCATTCAAATCCATCTCCTATGGTAAATGTAACTCTCTATCGGCAGTTGATTGGGAGTCTCATTTACCTAACCTACACTAGACCAGATATCAGCTTTGCAGTGAGTTATCTATCACGGTTCATGCAGGAACCCCGAGTTTTTCATTGGAAGGCAACAAGGTGAATCTTGAGATATCTCAAGGGAACAGTAGATCTTGGTCTAGAATACAAGAAGAATGATCAATTCTTATTGATTGGATATTTAGATTCAGATCATGTAGGTAATATTGATGACAGAAAACCCACTTCAAAGTATTTTTTTCTTTTTGGGATATGGATCGATATCATGGGGAATCAAGAAAAACCACTTTGTTTCTCACTCTTCTACAAAAGTTGAATATCATCCGCAGTGTGAATCTTTTTGTGAATTAATATGGCTATGTCACATACTTGAAGGACTTGGAATACCACAAGAAAAACCAACCACCTTGTATGTTGAAAATGAAGGTGTTCTCAAACTTGTTCACAATCCAGTTTTTCATGAGAGAACAAAGCACATCGAAGTACAAGTTCATTTCATACGCGAGCATGTCTTGAAACACAACATATAGCTTTAGTTTTGTCCAATAGTTGAACAACGATCAGATTTTTTCACAAATTCACTTGCACGTGAAACATTTGAGTTATTCAAAGATTTCCTCTCCTCATCCTTGAGACAATGCAAAATTAAGGGGGAATGTTAGGTAAACTAGGTTAATTATGCATTGTATTACCTTTAGTAATTAATAATTCACTAAGGTAATTAGTTGTTGTATAATTGTTACATGGTTATGTTAGTATAACCATTATATTTTTCATTTTATGATGTCTCATATGTATATTGTTAATTGGTTATATTTATATAACCATATTGTTATTTACGGTTGTGTATATTGTTGCACCCATGCAAAAACACTTTTTATGTATATGGATATTCAAATCCTATAAGCAATACAGCCATATCAATTGTAAATGATTTTATTAAATATTAATAAAAGTGTGAGGCTTTTTCCCCTCTTCTGAATTTACACTTCAAAATGTATCTATTCAAAACACCACTCCACTAATACTCTACAAAGGTGTGTGTCCAAGTCGATAACCATCATGTAAATTCTATAAATATTCCTACATCCAAACAATCGGTCTAAAATTCCAATTTCTCTTCGACGCATATGTTACTTATCCACTCATACAATAATATAGGAAAACATGTGAAAAATATCTCATAAATCTCATGATATAGATTTTGTTCAACCCATGCACGTGCATCAAACTCGGGACTAGTATTAAATATTTAAGGATACTCTTCCTCTAAATTCTCCAACCAATCCTAAATACTGGAAAAAGTCAACAGGTACGTCTTCATCATGCAACATCCTCGTAACAACTTAAAAGAGGTCCCAAAACGAAACGAAAGTGTTATATTATTATTTCACTAACAGCCCAAGGTGTGTTGGCACATCCCTCAGCTAGATTTGAGCACTCACCCAAAGCACGCAAGGGTACCAGGTCCCTCTTTTCTGGCATCTTGTTCAAGAAGTTAGCATGATCATACAAATATTCTAGATCTATAATATCTATTCAACAATAAATCATAACATGAACTAGATCTAGATCTCAACTATTATGCATGAGTAATTAAACAAGAACCATAATCAGATTTACTGACAAGATCCATGCTCAGTTATGTCAACAACCAATATCCAACCACAAAGATCCATTATACTAATTGGTTTAAAACATAGAAGCCATACATAATGTCACCATCATCCATGCACACCCATAGACCAAAGAAAGATAACTCTACAAAAACATGGATGATCCCTAAACCGTGCAAATCAATACATATTTATAAGTAGTGGGGACTTCCCTTCACTACTCATGCACTCTCAAAATAGTCTACATGCTAAGAATAGTCATGTGCGACACAAGATAATTACAAAAGCATGCAAGCTTGCTAATAATAGATTATTTAATAATAACTACAATTCTAATCCTATTAATATCCCTAAAACTATGCATGTTGCTTGATCTTCCATACGTCAAAAAATAACCTTGAGTGAATTCCAATTCTTCTCACTATTACGTGCACTTTACTCCATGTCTTCAATTATCCTATGCAAAATAGCTAAGTCTTTACACCATGATTTTACCCAGAGTGCCCCTTTCCTACCAAACTTGCATGCGCATCCGATTCCCCGTGCCCTATTCTTTCATGCCTCTAATACTTAGGCATACTTTATCCTCCCAACAATTAATGACAAGCTCATTCACTCCTAAGAAGAAAAAGGTCATTTTCAATATTTGACCAATGAGCATGGAATTCAAGATGCGTTGACATAATAACACCAAATGTTAGTAAAGACAAAAATAAATGACTATATTGTTGATTAAGAAATATCTAGAGTAATTCTTGGAAATTCAAGCATGGAGGGTGATGATCTTCATGATTGAGAATCCGTTGACATAGTTATATAATGGATGGAAAAGTAAAAATATCGATAACCTAACTTGAGGAAGAAAATTAGCAACGAATAATGTATGTGAAACACCTCATCAATCTGATTTCTTCTTCTACCATTTAGGATTACACTGTAGTAAAAATACTAGATCAATATACCCTCATGTTATCCAAATAGTATGGGTCAAGAAACCAAATCTTTTATTGCCCGTATGTTCTTATACAAGGTCTTTGGATCATATACGAAGCTATAAGAATCTATAATAAGATTCATACTTATCTAGATTTAATTCTATAGGATGAAGATGGCCACTCTTGAAAAAAATTTCTCCGAGATCCGAGAACCTATACAAATGGACTCTTCATCTCTTGTCATTGAATGAATTCTAGACTACTTTCACCACAAGCTACACATTAAATGGTTGAATTTTTCCAAATTTAGGAAAATGGTGCTCAATGATGTCAAAGTACAATTTGATGATGTAAAAGACAGGATAATTGATCATGAAGGAATTCCTTTTATTTTCATTGATGAACACAATCAAATGAGCTTTGTGTAATTTTTAAAAGTGCAATTGACTAATCTAGTCAAGAATCAATATTCTTCCTCGACAAATTTCAATATTGATTCTCTTGACAAACTCACCAAACTCCAAAGTCTGTTCACCAACATGGAGGAGAAAATGGTGGAGTTTCATATGGTTCCTGATAGGATTTTGGAAATGCAAGTCATCTGTGAGACTTGCCTTACCTCCAGCTACTTCCCCGATGAATATAAAATGATGGAATCACTGGAAAGAAATTCAAGAAATTCAAAATGGAAAAATGCTTGGACCCAATATTTTCAAAATGATGTCCGAATGCAAGAATGAGGTTATCCTTATTGTTTAATGAGTTCATTTCTCATACAATCAAGATAGGTAGACTCTTGGCCCAATGGATATCACACTAATTTATGTGCCACTTTTTTATGGGCTCCACATATACCCACTTTTTTTGAAATATTTGTAATATTTTTCAATGAAGTTACTCAAGTCATAAAATTATTTTAATAAAGAAAAATTGCTTTATTAAAAAAGTTAATTAATTAAAGTGAGTTAATTGTTTCCTAATATGATGTCATGGAAACCTTAACTACTTTGTAACCAACTTGGGGGTTATAAAAGGAAGTTAGTGATCATTTGTAAAGGAATTTTGGAAAAGGAGAAAATATTTTTGGATAGAGAATGAGAAACTTTGTGTTCTTGTATGAAGAGAAATAAAGAAACATTTATGGAGAACTTTGTGTCTTGTGTTTGTTTCTTTCTTTAGCATTTATTACTCTTATGTTTAATGAATGTGAAGGATCTTTCTCTCTATGGATTCCACATATTTGATTCAATTTCACTTATTATGTTAGTTTCTAAAGTGCATTCAAGTTTATGATCTACATTTTCTTAATCTTGCATGCTCCCCTTTCTCACTTCTTCATCTCCATTCTCTCACTCATCCTTCCTTATTCCTTCACTATCTATTTTCTTTCTTTTCAAAACCTCAAACCCTTGATATAAAATTTTGAATGCATATTTGTACATATCATTTTGGTTTTCAATAAGGGTGAACTCAACCATCATCGAGGAGGTACTTTGTCCCCTCCATTGTTTACTTATTTTGCATGCATGAAAAATTATATGCCAACACTTTGGGAATAAATTTAGTCATATAACAGGGGTGGGACATGCAAATATTCAATTCTTGCATTTTCCTTTACAATTTTCCATTCATGTCTTTATCTTATCTAAAATAATATCAAATCCCATTTCCCCATATTATCTCAAAAAAAAATTATTTCAGTTGTGTAAGGCCCAATCATTTGCACCATAGAAATGATAGAGAACTTAATGGAATTAACTAGATGACCCCCTCATATGGCTAAAAATTTAAGCATATAAATTACAATCACATGAATAATGAAAGAAATATCATGATGATAAAGTGGAGTATAAATAGAAAAAATATTTCAAAGTTGGGAACAATCTAAGTTGTATAACAAGTGTGTGACATGCAAGTATTTAATTCCCACATTTTCTTTCCAACTTTGTATTCATTTATTCATATTATCTAATAAAATAGATGTAGTTGAATTGAAAACCTTAAGACCGAAAAAATAAAATAAAATAATAATAAATCCAATTTTCCCCATATTTTGTCAAAAAAATGGTTTCTTTCGATTGTGTAAGGTCTTGTTTATACCATTGAACTAAGGGACAAGTTAACAAAGTTGATTGAGTGACTCCTCCATATGGATAAAAACATATGCATTACAACATTATTCTTAAGCTAGATAATATTTTTTATTAGTTTAATTTAACGAGTTGTATTAATTGCTTTCATAACAACTCATATTTTGTATTTTGATAAGACCATCAGAGCTACGTCTATGTATTTCTTAAGTACATTGCTAAACATCATTATTAAAACAATGAAATTTTGGCATAATGACTATTTAATATAGTTATATCTAATTATATTTATTTTTGATTTTTGTGTGAATTTATTCTTGGTATTCCAATAAAAATTTTGGATGATTATATGTGTTGATGCCACTCTTAGTTGTTAGCAATTTTTCATATACAACAAACGAACCTGTCTGCAACAACTCATCCATAGCCAAAGAACTTGTCCGCAGCTACTAGTCCGCAACATAAGGAAATCATTCACAATAAAGAACCCGCATTTATGAATATATTTTGAAACATGAAGTCATGACACTTAAGTCCTTACACGTCATTAGAGAAGTAGTTACAACAAAAATATGGAAAATTGGGAAACAAATCAATCTTTGATTTGGTCATTGATTAAGATCTTGTGAAGAACTAATTTTGAGTTCAACACAAACTAATTTTTAGTTGAACAATGGTTGCATGTGTTGAATATATCACTTGTTCCATTGCAAACTTCTTGTTTTATTCTTCTTATTCTCACGTGTTGTAAATGATAAGATATTAAGGAAAGGGTTGGTCCTTGTAGGAAGGCGATAAGTTAGATTTGGAATTAGAGAAAAGATATTACTCTGATCTTTTGTTCCTAGATGTAATGTTTTATGCAAATCAATAAATAAATCTGAGTTCTTTCATTTAGTTTTTAGTTACATAGTTAGGAAGGGATTAGCACCCAAGTTATGGCCCACTTGAGGTCTGTTAAATCCCCTCCATTGTTTCATTTCATGCATATTTCCTTAGGAATAATATTCTCTCTCGAATCAGAACTTTTTTTTCAAGTAATAGCATTTCATAATAGTCTATTTTCAAGTCCAAGTTTTATTTTACTTTCAGCATTGTTATGTGACAGTTATTTCGTTTCCAACCTCTTAGATCAACTACAATTGTGCATACAAAGATTGAAAAATATTTCAATTCTACATTCTCTAGTCTAACAACTAAATGAATGTAATCCAATGTATAACATATTAATTGTTGCAAGTTGATTTGTACCACTATTTTTTGTGTCGTTACAAGGATATTGCAAAAGTTATGGGATTTTTTGAGGTTTTGCATTTTGAATTTCTTGGAATAGATTAGGTTGTATAAATTCCACCTTCAAAATCTCCCCACTTATGAATGTGGATTGAGTTGATTCATTTTATGTACGAACCATCATAGGGATTCCTACCCAATCCTCAAATAGCATAAATTACTTATAATTCTAAAGAAGAAACATCTTATTTTGTACACGGTTTTTTGATAGAACACTCCCTCCCAAGTGATATTTCTAAGGATTTTCTTGAACAGTCTAGCATGGCAGAGGAGGTGAATCAAAACATGGAAAAATAAGTTAGAGAACCAAACACATTTGATTTTCCTATCTTCAGTGAACATCAACTTGCTCAAATGAATAACATCTCTCCATCAACTCTTCCTAATTTTCATGGATCTATAACTGAAAACCTAGACACTTTCTTGTTTGAATTCTATGTCTTTTGCGGCAGAGTTATGAATACACAACTAATTCATAGAAGTTGAATTTGTTCTCTGCTACACTCAAGGATACAACCTTGAGATGGTTTATGGGCCTAGGAAGAGATGATGTTACTACTGGTAGGGGATGAAAGACAAGTTTTTGACCAAGTACCATGAATACTTCAGTGCCAAGTAGCATAGGAAGAGATGAAATCTTCAAGATGGCATAGAAGGAAGATGATCCACTAGAAGATTACCTAGAAAGATTCCTATTTTGTGTTCAAAATTCAAGACATACAAGGTTGCCTCCTAAGTCTCTTAAGTTACTTTTCTTAAAAGGACTCAATGCAAAATATATGGATTTTTGAACTTAATAGGATATAGAGACATCTCCAAAGCTACTTTTGAGGATATTTGTCAAGCCTACAAGAACTATTCTAGATAAACCATGAAAATAATAAGTGCTAGATCAAAGGGTGGAGAAATTGCCAAAGGAATTAGGGAAATATCTAAATCATAAATTGTAAACATGTTTAAGAACATGAAACAATAAATAGTTAATGACATGGCCACCCATATTGATGCTCTACATGCAAAGAAGAAGAGAGAGGATGTTGAGAGAATAATTGTATATTTCTTCCATTCTTGTAAAATAAATAAAGATGATTACACATGTAGGGGACTAGCCAACATTACAGAAGGAAAGGAGGCTACACTAGAGTTCAAAATGATAGAAATGGAGGATGGGAAAGTTTTCTACATTGCCCAAAGGAAGCCATGGCTGCCAAGACAAGGAGGTATGTTACAAGATCCCATGCCATATTTTAAAAATTGGGATAGTAGTTCATATAACAATATGCAACCCCACCTTGGGATAATACTCAGCAAGGATGGGCTCCTTACCCTAGCCAATACCAACATCCATGACAACCTCAGTTCTCAGGAAAACAGTGGCAGGACTCCCTTTATTCATGGCAGTAACTTTCGAGAGGAGGGAAGAAATGTAGAAATACACCTCCTAATTACTAATAACCTCTCTACCTACAGTAGAAAACTTTTAATCCAAACCCCCAATCTCAATCTTGTTAGAGATATTGTATAGTGTGAACATTAGATATGATGAATATAATATTATCATGGATAATATTATTATAATGTGAATGTAATATTACATATAGTAAATAGTATTTACTATATGGTAATTAGTAAATTAGTAAGTTAGTAAGTTAGATAATAAAACAATGAGATATTGTTTTATTATCAATGTTATTATTAATGGTTGAAACCATTCGGGTAGATTGGTTTCATATGCAACCAAATATTGTTGAGAAGGTTGCAGGTAAAGACAAAGACATTGTTATGAGAGTTGTTACTATGCATCTCCTATATAATGGAGTGCATAGCTATGGGAAATGTAGAAGAGTTAATAGAAGTGTGTTGTAATGAATATATATGCAGTATGAATGTATGAATTACAATAGATCAATATATTCAGTGTTCAATATATGTCTATGTGTTATCAACAAGTATGTGTGATATACAATAAGTAGGAGGATAGAAAATAATTAAAGCTAAATCTATGCTCCTAAACCTGTATTTCACCACAAATCTCAACCAAAAACTATTCAATTTGTAGCTCAACCAATAACTAACCCCAATAATAAAGCTGCTCACCAACCTATAACACTAAATCAACCCAATACTCTACTTATTCAGTTGATGTCAATAATATCCATCTCCATTTAGGAAGATCACTTTTTCCACCAAGTAAACCTATAATCATGGAGATACCAAATGAAACACGATTCTCGCAAGTTGATCCGTAGTAAATCCGTAAGATGTTGCAAGTTGTCCGCAATAACATGAACAAAATTCTAGCAAAATTAAGATGTAAGTCAATGGACCCCATTTCCAGAAATATTTCAAGAGATAAAATCTGACCCTATATCATATTTTGATTCTGATTTTGTCAATCAGTTGAAGGACATTTGCGTAAAAATTACACTCTTTTAAGCTATCAAAGATGTGCCTTTTTATAACAAGTTGATCAAGGATCTATGTGTAAAGAATATGGGAAGAAAAATAAAATATTCATCTACTGTACAAGTCATTGGAAATTTGGATGACATCATGCTTGGAAAATTTGTGCTACCTAAGTACATAGATCTAGGTAGTCCTTTGGTGAATGTTACTATCAATGGAACTATGATAAAAAAATACCCTGATTAACTTAGGGGAAACAATCAATGTCATGACCAAGAAAATAATGGATGACCTAAAGTTGTAAGGATTAAGTAAAACAACTACAATATTGCAACTAGTAGATAGATCAACAGTAAGGCCTGAAGGATTCCTTGAGGACATTATTGTGGTGGTAGACTCTTGGGAATACCCTGCTGATTTCATTATCCTACAACCAAAGGAAAGTCTAGGAGGTTACCCTCTTATACTAGGAAGGCCATGGCTAGCCATTATTGATGCATTTATAGGGTGCAGTGTATGGAAACATGATCATCTCAAATGGAAATGGTACTAAGAAACTTATACTTTATCTTCCTACCCAACCATTAAATGATGAGGATCAAATAGTTTGGGTTGAAGAACTAGAAATTGATAAATGTTCTATCCAACAGTTGATGATGTTGGAAAATTCTTACACTATTGAATATCAAGAGGAATATGTTTTTCTCTCTAATATTTTTGTAGAAAAATATGGAAGAAATGAAGAAATTGATGACAAATTGAGGTGCTTGAGTTGTCCTTTGAACCAATTCTTACCACAACAGAGCACCATGAGTATTCCAAGTAAAAATTGTATTTTTCACCAACTTCTTCCTCATGACTACATATTAAATTATGTTAATAGAAACATGTGTTCAATTTTGGACCTCTCCAAGCAAGTAGAAATAACAAAGCAGGGAGGCCACTAAATATAAGTAAGATGTTGAATATACAATAGGAGCAATTGTTGATTTATCTTCTTCAAGAACATAATACAACATTTTATTTGGATTATAGTGATATGTGTGGGATTCATCATATGATTTGTACTAAATAAATTTAAATTAAATACTAATGTAAACCAATTACACAGCCACAAAGGCACATGAACCCAATGGTAAAATAAATTGTGAAGGGTGAAATACAGAATTTTCTAGATGTTGGATTCATATACCCCATATCAGATAGCCAATGGGTATCACCTATGATAATTGTACCAAATAATAATGGGAAATAGATAATTTGTGTGGATTATAGAGAACTAAATTCAGCCACAAAGAAATACCACTTCCCATTTCCCTTCATTGATCAAGTGTTTGATACCCTAGCTGGTAAAAAGTACTTCTCCTTTCTTGATGGATATAGTGGTTATAATCAGATCCAGATTGCACCATAGGACCAAGATAAGAATACATTCACATTTCCATGGGGAAAATTTTCCTATTCAGTTCTCCCATTTAGCCTATGTAATGCACCTACCACATTCAGAGGGTAGTCTGAGTATCTTCTCTTATTTGACAAATGACTGCATGGAAGTCTATATGGATGACTTCATTATTTATGGCAGTACTTTTGAGGAGGCTATGCAAAATATGATTAAGGTCTTAACAAGATGCAAGGATTAAAAAATTCCTTGGGTAATGAGAAGTGTTATATGATGATGTGAGATGGTATAGTGATGGGGCACTACCTTTCCTCAGCAGGAATTCAAGTAGATCCAGAAAAATTTTCTTTCATATTCAACCTACCCATACCAGGGAAACAAAAAGGTTTTAGAATATTTTTATGCCATGTTGGATATTACAAAAGGTTTATACAAGACTTCAGCAAAATTACAGCACCATTTTTGCATTGTTGGGAAAGGATGTTGATTTTGTATGGATTGAATGTTGTGAAAGTGATTTTCAAACTTTAAAAGAGATGCTAAATATTGATCCTGTGTTTAGAGGACTTGATTGGAACCTACCTTTTCACATCCACAAAGATGCATCAAATCATTCTATTAGATATGTCTTAGGTCAAAAATATGGTAGTCTGAATTATGCAATATACTATGTCAGCAAGAATTTGCAACATGCAGAATTGAACTATACAAGAATGAAAAATAGTTCCTAGTGGTGGTGTAGACAACTAAAATTAGCACCACTAATTCATGTTTCATCATCTACTAGGTCCCCTTCATTATCACATTACACCCCTCACATCATTAATTAACATATTACTTTCATACTCTTCATCTTAGGTTATATACTTATAAACCTACACCATTTAAATTAATTAATTAATCACTCACCTCACATTTCCTAAGTCACATTCCCCCTCCATGGTTAATTAATTAGTTAAATTCCACTTCATCCCTACACCTCACCATGTGAACTCGTCATGACCCACTAGTTACGACTAGTTTAACTAGGAAACCTTCTAAAATATATCAATATACCTATCCTAACCACTTCTATCCTCATCTAACCTCACCCCACTTATCTATATGATAAGCCCCTACTTCACACTAGTTACGACTAGTTTAACTAGGAACCTACCAAAAATACTCCTCATCTATCCTAACCAACTTAATCCCTATCTTAACCTATCAAACTACACATCTCAACCTCTCTAAGTTGTCACACCATAATCCTCGAAATCCCATGACACCAAAGTTAAAAATAGCAATTTATTCATTCTTATCTCTCCCAAACTCTAATTGACCAAAATCACTATGGAGATTCCCTAAATCATCGGAGATTCTCCCTATTGAAAAAACTCTATAAATATGAACTCCAAGCCTCCATTTGAGATTAGATCACAAGTGGATGTGACCCTAGGACTTCATATTTTATTTTTATTGCATCATAGACCTCTCATAGAGATTACATGTTGTCCAACACATTCAAATCATCTTTGAACATCATTCATATGTCTAGGAATCAAATCAATGTCTTCTTGCATCAAAAATCTTCCTCTCGGGTAATATCACCTTCTATTGTCTCATTTCTCAAATTATACAATGTAAGTGGTTTCCCTTGTTTCATTACATCATTATGTATTATATCCAAGCTTAAATAAACATTCTTAGCATTCCTTTTTAGACATATATTCATCTACTATCAATTATATATTTTCCCCGAGAATCGTTGGAATTCCTTGAATCACTAGAGATTCTCGAATCATTGAGAATCCTGGAGATTCTTGATAATCGATTGGATATTCCTTGAATCATCATAGAGATTCTCATCAAGCAAGGTATTTTGACCCCTAAGCATGCTTTTTAGACCTCCAAATCACATAATCTATTACCGCAAGGATTTTCAAGTGTCTTTTCTGTCATATCAAGCTTCTTTAAGCCATATTTAGCATTTTATCAATCATCTTAATCAAATTTACCATCTTTTTCACATATCTCTCAATATCATTTCTCCTTTGAGCCATATTGTGATCCCTAGACTCCCTTTGGATTAGGTATCACCATCAGACCAACATATAGCCTTGGACCATGTCAGTCACTCTGCCTTTGCATTGTTTGGTTATATCATCTTTTATCATTTCATTTTATCATCATCAAATTAATTTCTTAAAATCAGATTGACATCCTTGCAAGGAAGTCCATTGACTTCTAGGGACTAGCCTTTTCAGGCAATCCACCATAAATTTGTTTAATCTCATCTTGTGTAGTGTTTTTGATTGCAGATTCATTTCAGAAAGAGATCTTG
Organism: Taxus wallichiana var. yunnanensis; assembly: GCA_018340775.1. Classification (NCBI taxonomy): domain Eukaryota; kingdom Viridiplantae; phylum Streptophyta; class Pinopsida; order Cupressales; family Taxaceae; genus Taxus; species Taxus wallichiana. Next base: position 526,680,745 of record CM031234.1, read on the forward strand.
GTCCATTCTTCCACGGAGCACAACCATCTAACTACATCCATCCACATCTCACAGGTATCACTAAACCCTACCATATTCGAGGATTGATCCAATTTTACTCTTGGTTTTATTAGCTAAATTGTTAAGGTAGAATTGCTTATCAACATTCTGGCACACCCGGTGGGACCCTGTCCCTTGTTTCTTTGCTTCATTTCATCAATAAAATAGTATTTTTTCTTGATTCATTGTGTGATAATCACCATGATTAGACTAATCACATGTGATTTATGATTAGTACGATTTTCTGTGTGTTTTTCTTATATATAGCCTCACAATTTTCTTTTCTACTTTTTGCTTTTTGTTTTCTATTTTTCCTGACTTATCTATAGGGTATTATTTCTCAAAATCTTGTTTGATGGATTATCAAGATTGCTTACTTTGGAAATTTACTAAAATCTAAAAAAATTAATAATAGGAGTGATCTCATGGTAAGTCTAAAAACCTTCCTTTTGGTTTCGGTTTTGCATATTTGTTTGATTGTCCTCATCGAAGAGAAACATTTCATTTTGGGTCTTAAAATAAACAATTGCATTCTTCTTGTTTCACATAGTCTAATTAGGAGGAAATTTATTTTTGCATTCACTTATTCTTCCCCACACACAACCAAACCACTTATAAATCAAAAATGCATTCAAAAACTCCCCACCAAGTGAAACTATGATTGGGATTTCATCACCCAACAGGGAAACTAACTTAGTGTTTTGGCCGAGTATAAACACATGTCTGTCGGTATATATTGGCTCAACACCCGACTCCCTTATCATAGTAGGACCATGAAGTGAGGGGTAGGCCCAAATATACACACCCGTATGTACTAGTAATCATTATAGAGTTTTTGCCTCACGTACCTTTGGGTATATCGAGGACACCACCCATAAACATACTTGAAACCAACCATAGCTTGCCATTTCCTAGGACCCATCATCCATTTTTCACATTTCACTTTTCTTAATTAAATCAAGAAAATTTAAAATTTATTCTACTTGCTTATCTGTTGTTTGTAAATCCATCCATTTAGTTTCTTTTTATTGATTAGGAAATTTTGTGCTTGTAATTTTGTGATTAAACCTTAGAAAATATGTATGCATCATTATCTACACCAGTACAACATTATAACCCATTTTATCAACCTATCACATCTCAGTCAACTTTATTTAGCTCTAACATGTTTCTAGAGTCATCTAGCCATCTTATGTTCCCTATGGAACTTCTACCTCTTATCCAATTCAACAATCCTACAATAACCCCATCCAACAAACCTATGACTATTCTTCACAACCAAACTATTTCCAAACTATTGCTTCTCAGTCTATGTCCAATGTATCTCATCAAGTGGTCTTTCCAACATCCCCTTCTTCATCACAATATCATCAGAATCTCAATATCCCCATCCTTCATCTAATCAATCCATCTCTTCTTCAATCCCATTTTCAGTACCTCAGACATCCCAAATCCATACACATATCCCTACTCAAGCCCAATCAACTCCTCTCATCCAACAACAACAACATACTCAACATTTTTCCACATCTCCCCACATCCCTTTATCACAACCCACTTCACAAAAATATCCTCTCAAGCTACCCCTCATCAATCTCTACATCAAGCCCATCTATTACAAAACTATACTACTTCACATTTTCATCATTCAAATCAATTGTGTCCTCTTCATTAATTCCTTCACATTTAATCCTACAAATGATCCCATACAAGATTTATCAAACAAATTAGACAATTTAGAAACCACTACTAAAGGATCCAAACAAGTCCTCACTTATGATCAAGTTTGTAATGAACCCATCCATCCATCAATACCATATAAGCCTTATCCTCCACATTGGGAATTTCCTAAATTTACCATGTTCCATGGCCAGAGGATCCTCAACAACACATACTATCCTTTAGAAATTCATGTTATCTCATCATCCACGATCAAGATCTCCTTCTTAGAACCTTCCCTATGTCACTAATAAGACTTTCTTTGGATTGGTACAATTCCCTCCTCGACATTCTTTGGTCTCTTTCACACAGTTAGCTATGTTGTTTCTCAATCACTTTGTTATAAATATCACTCACAAAATCACCATTTCTGACCTTGCCACCATCAAACAATCCAAAAATGAATCCCTTGGAGACTTTTTCACTAGATGGTAGAGCACTATCAATCAATTATCTTTTTCACTTCCATAATTAGAATTAATCGAGTTGTTTACCCGATCATGTTCCCATCACATATCATCCACCTTAAAATCCATACATTCCATACACCTTGATGAAGCTTTTCCATGGCTAGGAAGTTAGAAATCCAAGCCCTCAAAGAAGGCCATCTCGATCCTCAATCTCCACACGTTTCATCTGATTCCCTAGGTCTTCCTATGATTTAGATGAGACTACACACATTTTATCTGATTCCCCTAGATCTTTCTATGATTCAGATAAAACTACCACACATGATGACATTACTTGTCTTCTAACCCAACACCTTTGATAGATTCAATCCCTATAAATATTGTGCATCCCTCGAGCTACATCATCAACAATATTACATATGATCTTCCCTATAAGAAGACATGTTCATCACCGATGCTTCCTCTTGAAAACTTAGAATCACTGGATCCTCTTTTCGATGATCCTCACACATCGATATCACCTGTGTCCACTTTCTAGTCATCCATTACCTCCACACAACCCTTAGACTCCACCTTGGAGACTAGTGACTAAGGAGGCATTCATCATCAAAGATCTCTACATTAACCCACTTTTTAAACTAATCAAAGAATTAGATAACCCACATGAATATAACTCATCCCACTCATGTCTCAAAACAACATCCCCTCATCTAAACCAGACTCAATCCTATCCTCAGCTATTCACTTATCATCTAGCCTAGAACATTTCCCTAAATCAAACACTACACAGTCAAATACCATCACACTCATGGCCTCACCCTTGTCATTTGACACGATTCCCTCTTCTCTATTTAACGCAAACATTACAAAATTGAAACCGATCACATTCACCTCCTCATCCTCATCATCCATTATAAAACACCCTCCTTTACCTAAAATCAATACTACAAAATCTAAGCACACGCCATCTAAGGTCTCAACTTTACCATCCATTTTGGGACCTCATCCTTTATCACAATCTAAGTCTATCAAATCTACGGGTCCACCCTTACCATCAATTTTAGGACCCCATCCTTTAGCTCAATATCATGGGAACACAATCAAACCTATCTCATCCATCAACCATCCCTCCTCCTCTATTTTGGGACCTCATCCATCATCCAATCTTATCAATCACACATGTTATCCCTTTCTTGGGTCATATTCTCCCTCTTATCAACCTCACAACATCCCTATGATGTTCCAACACCATACAACATCCATGAATCCACCCCCATCAAAAATAAGACGTGTCCTCCTAAGCACTCTCGTAAGCCAAGGTCAAAATCATTAATCCAAATCCCCCAAAAGGGACTTACATTGATATCCTCGATAGAATCATATAGAATGCCTCTCTTATCACATTACCACCAATCAAAACACCCCATCCACATACTTAGAAACTTTCTGGTATAATCAAGACAAAACTTGTGCCTACCATAGATGCTCAAGGCATAACAAAGAGTTGTAAAACACTTAAAGCCATAATCCAATGACTCTTCCTTATCAATGATCTTCCCCCAAGAGAGGACCATCCTAAGCCATCATCGATATCATCACCCTCATCAATTTCCTCACCAACATCTATAGGACAAGGAAAACATCTTATTCTATCATCAACAAGCCTTCATCAGATATCTCATTAGCACCCTCCCTTAAAGGTCCATCAATATCTTCATTGAAGGAACATTTCCTCTCACCTTTAAAGGTGTCCCTTAACCTTCCTTTAAAGGACCTTCTCATTAGTCATCCTTTAAAGGTCCCTCAATCCCTAACATGAAGGTCCTCAATCTCATCAACACCTTCTATTGAAGGTCTCTCAACCTCATCAATGTCCACACCTTCCCTTAAAGGTTTTTCAACCTCATCAACATCTATGCCCAAGCCACTGATAATGTCTTCACTAAAATTTTTCAGAACCAAGGGGTCATCCTCAACCAAATCTTGACAAACCTTCCTCATGTGTTTTCCCATCACCTTCTAGTGAAGGTCCCTTATCTCAAACCAATATAATTCACCCACCTATACGAACCCAAAATCAACATACAAGAAGAAAATGAAAAACCAAAGCTTCATCATCTACCCCTCTTTATCAATTGTCCTCTCATACCCATCCAAATTTCCCACAACTCCTTTGTCAAGGGATCCTTTATTTACCATATACTCGATTAATCAAGACCAAAACTTCTATCATCCTTAGGACATCATTCCTTTTAACACATGTCATTTATATCCATAGTATTATGTTGGGAAGGCTCCTATCTACTGAGACTTGAAAGTCTTACTTTACATGCCTTCCCTTTTACACATCCTCACTAACCTATCTATCAATCTAATCAAAATGTCATTACTTTGGAGTAAACATGGAATGTTTTCCTTAATTGGATCGGTCCATATAGTATGGGTCAACCTTTGAAATCTTGCACTTTCACTTTATACTATTAACACATCAATGTCATGATAGTAGTCACATCAAAGATCTTATTCCATCATTAGCCAACCATTTTATCATCGTAATGATTTGAAAGCATGTGGTTTTCTGTCACTATCCTTAATACACCTTAAATATGAGCACCACGGACTCTATTCATCACATCTTTCACATGGACAAGTTCCTCTTTAGCAAGAACCCCATAATCATTACATCCATCCACCTTGTCTACCAACCAAAGACATGTCTTGGGGCACACATGTGTAGTTTGTGTACACATATTTTCCCCTCCTTGAAATGTCTATTAGGGTCTTGACCTCAACTCAAAATAAATTCAAAAATATCTATGGATGCTTCTATCAAAATTCAAAAATAATAATAGACTGATCCCTCAAAGGACAACTACTAGTCAAAATCATAGATTGATCCCTCAAAGGAAGGATGACCATATTTCAAAAAAAAAAAAAAAAAATGTAGACCATACCCTCGAAGGATGGCTACCCATGTAAAAGGCTTCCCACATCGATCAACCTTCAAAAATCCAAAATTCAAAGCATCCTAGGAAATCTTCCCACATGATCAACTTTCCCATTATAGAAAACTTCCCACATTGATCAGTTTGCATCAAAATAAAAATGTAAAGTTGGGGCATTTCCTATGAAACCATTGAAAGGAGAACCTATTTTCCCACACAACCTACATATGTCAACCCTTCTCATGTCCTAATAAGGTACACTCTGTCACTTCAATTTATATCCAAGATCCTAAGTGTGACTACCCATTGTTAGTCATCTGTTAACATTCACTATAAAGGCCAAAAGTGCAAGCACCTTCACTTTGTTGTTTCCCATCATATATGTATCAAATCCAATACAAAGAAATCAATCCACATTTCATTCTTGACCATGGTTTTGAAAAACATTAAATCACTTTAACATCAATATCAAATACACATCATACCTAAAACATAACTTTAACAATTGTCAACACTTCCACATCAACATTTATCAAAACATCTACAAAATCTATCACAATATCTATCATCTCTCAATATCAACACAATCCTAAGCACATCTCAACATCACATCACTGTGTTTAAAACATCACATCTACTCATTAAAATCAACATTTATCAACCAAATACCTCCTTGGGTGCTACATCCTTGATCACCATCAGGACCCCCATCTAGTCCTCGTAAGCCCACCTTTGTGGAAACATCAATTTTGGTCCTTTGACCTCATCAAATTGTCATATCATCCTTTTTTTCATTAAGTCATATGTTTATAGGACATGAACCCTTTGGTTCCCCTATCACTTGACTTCTTAGCCTCGTAAGCCCACCTTTGTGGCAACATTAATTCTTGGTCCTTTGACCTGTCAAAACATATTTTCATATCCTTCATTAAAATTCATGTCTATAGGACACGAACCCTTTGGTTCCCATCATTTATCATTTGATTTTATGGAAACAACACCCATCTTGTTTTTACCTCCTTAAAAGTCCTAGGGGCATCAAAACCTTTATCATCTTCTTATCCTTGCATCTTTCCATCTATCTCTTTCATATACCTCTTTGCTCATGATCAATTCCTTTTTCATCAATCCCAGTTTGAGGGGAAGCACCTCATCATGTAATTCTGCAACATTTATCTATCACATCTCATTTTTGTCTCGTGGCTTGTCTCAAAACCACTCAACAAAAAGGGGGAAAATGTAGACACCTAAAATTAGCACCGCTAATTCTAGTGTCGACATCGATAGGCCCCCTTCATTATCACATTACACCCCTCATATTTATTAAAACATCAACATCAACATCATCGCCATACTTACCTTGCATAAATCCACATCCATCATTAATTAACATATTACTTCCATACTCTTCATCTTAGGTTATATACTTATAAACCTACACCCATTAAATTAATTAATTAATCACTCACCTCACATTTCTAAGTCACATTCCCCCCCATGGCTAATTAATTAATTAATTAATTCACATATTCCACTTCACCCCTACACCTCACCATGTGAACTCATCATGACCCACTAGTTATGACTAGTTTAACTAGAAAACCTTCTAAAATTTATATTTATACCTATCCTAACCAATTTTATCCTCATCTAACCTCACCCCACTTATCCCTATGACAAGCCCCTACTTCACACTAGTTACGACTAGTTTAACTAGGGAACCTACCAAAAATACTCCTCATCTATCCTAACCAACTTAATCCCTATCTTAACCTATCAAACTACACATCTCGAAATCTCTAAGTTATCACACCATAATCCATTGAAATCCCATGACACAAAAGTTAAAAATAGAAATTTATCCTTCTTATCTCTCCCAAACTCTAACTGACCAAAATCAGTAGAGATTCCCTAAATCACCAAAGATTATCCCCTATTATCAGAAACTCTATAAATACGAGCTCCAGGCCTCCATTTGAGATTAGATTGCAAGTGGATGTGACCCTAGGACTTCATATTGTATTATTCTTGCATTATATACCTCTTACAAAGTCATAGATCATCCAACAACATTCAAAGCATCTTTTATCATCATTTATATCCAGGATCAAATAAGTTGTCTTCTTACATCAAAGATCTTCCTTTCTAGGGTAATATCACCTTATATTCTCCATTTATCAAGTTATACAATGTAAGTGGTTTTCATTGCTTCATTACATCATTATGCTTCATATATAGGCTTATATTAACATTTTTAACATTCCTTTTGAACCCATATTCGTCATTATCAATGTATATTATCCCCCAAAATCGCTAGAGATTCCCAAATAGCCAAAGATTCTCACATAGAATTGCTAGAGATTCCCTAAGCACCATAGATTCGTGCACATAATCGCTTAGAGATTCCTAAATCATCGATATTCTCATCAACAAGGCATTTGACCCCTAAGCTTGCTTTTTAGACATCCAAATCACATAATCTATTACCACAAGGCCTTTCAAGTGTCTTTTTAGTCATATCAAGCTCCTTTGAGCCATCTTTAGCATTTTATCAATTATCTTAATCAAATTTACCATCTTGTTTCCATATATATCCTTTCACTTTTGAGCCATACTTTTGATTCCTCGACTCCCTTTGGATCAGGAACCACCATCAAACCAACATATAGCCTTGGAATGTGTCAGTCCCTTTTCCTTTTCGTTGTTGGTTATATAATTTTATCAATTGTCATTAATTTATTTTATCATTATTCGATTAATCTATTGAAATTGGATTGACATCCTTCAAAGGAAGTCCATTAAATTCCGAGGAATGGCCTTTTCTAGGTAATCTATCATTATTTTTTTAATCTCATCTTGTATCGTGGTTTTGATTTTAGATTCATTCGTAGGAGCTTGATCCATTCTTCCACATAGCGCAACCACCAATTACATCCATCCACATCTCGTGGGTATCACAAAAACCCCGCCATATTGAGGTTTGATAAGTCTTATTGTCTTTCTCGTGAAGTCAGGTTGAAGAGGTAATATTTGTCTTAAATAGGTGGTGTAAATCAACCTACAAGTAATTAATATGTTTTACATTAAGCTACATGCATTTTGTTGTTAGCATAGGGAGCGTAGACTTGAAATATTTTTGGTTTTGTATGCACAGTTATAGTGATCTAAGAGGTTGGAAAGGAAATAATTGTCACATAATAATGTTGAAAGTAAAATAAAACTCAAACTTGAAAATGAACTATTTTTAAATTTTATTACTAAAATAAAGTTACAAATTCAGAGAGAATATGATTCCTAAAGAAATATGCATGAAATAAAACAATGGAGGGGATTTAGCAAACCTCAAGTGGGCCCTGACTTGGGTGTTAATCCATTCCTAAGTCTATAACTAAAAACTAAATGACCAAACTCAGATTTATTTATTTATTTGCATAAAACATTACCTATAGGAAAAAAAATATCAAAGTAATCTCTTTCCTCTAATTCCAAATTTTACTTACTAACTTCTTACTGACCTCTTACAAGTCACCAGCCATTTCCTTTATATCCTATCATTTACATCACATGAGAAGAAGAAGAATACAATAAGGAGTCTTCAAAAAACAAGTGAGATATTCAACATGTGTTTAAAACACACAAGTGTTCAACTAACAATTAGTTCTTCACTAGTTCTTAATCAATGACCAAATCAAAGATTGATTTTTTTCTCAATTTTCCATGTTTCTGTTGTAACTACTTATCCAATGGCACATAAGGACTTAAGTTTCATCACTTCATGTTTTAAAATATCTTCATAAATGTGTTTTAACTTGCTGTGAATGATTTCCTTATGTTTTAGACAAGTTGTTTTTGCACAAGTTCTTTTGGTTATGACGAGTTGTTGCATGACGATTCTTTTGTTGTATATGAAAACATTCTTACAACCAAGAGTGGAATCAACACATATAATCATCTAAATAATTTATTATAATAACAATAATAAATGCACACATAATATCACATAATATAGACAAGTTAGATTTAACTATATCAATTATTCATTATGACAAAAGTTCATGGTTGTAATAGTGATGTTCAACAATGTACTTAGGAAATACATAGACATGGCTACAATGGTCTTATCAAAATACAAAAGATGAGTTGTTATGAAAGTAATTAATACAACTCATCACACCCCAGGCTTAAACACTTGAATGTCCTCATTCAAGAGCTTCATATCTTCTCTGTTGGAAACTACATTCTTTCCTGAAATCTATGGGTGTTCCTGTTCCTTCCTCTTCTAAGAATAAATATCCATAATTCCTCCTTAATTTGTCCCAAACTCTTTCTTGCACCCTCTAATTGATTGGTAAATTTCTTGTCCAAGGTGCAATTGGGAAATGAAATATTGGAGGATGATAAGCTATAAGAAACCAATCATCCTCACATTCATTTGTTATTTCAATATATTTGTTCACCCTGCATAACATTGGAAGTAAATTTGGATATGAGTGCATTTCTTTCCTTTGGAGTGTAGGTGACAACTTTTTCCATCTAGCTCTGCATGCCATCATAACCTGAATTGAATGTTCTTTGATCATGTTCCTGACTTCTGTGTGGGATTCCATCCTCATTCTCAACACTTTGTTTTTGATTGCATCCACTTCCATATAGTTGTCATATTCTTCTACAATTTCATCTGTTGTTGCCTCAGCTCTAATATAGAGTGGTGTAACCTTCTCCAAATTTCTATATTCCTTCATTTTCTGAGCTCTTTCCATTTCATTTGAAATATAAGAACATAATTCCTTAACCTATACATCCCCAATATACATAATTAGGATCCAATCTCTATCATATGGAAGGGCATAATTATGCAAATATAGCTCACATAATAAATTTTATACTTCATGTGTACTATGTTGCCATAGAGTAAAAAATTTCTTGGTTGATCTAATTTCATATATCATATCATAATTTATGTAAGTAAACTTGTGATAAAGCATATTTTTTTAGGTATATGGCATAAACATTTGATGGGGGTCTACAACTCAACATGTCAAATGCTACATTCACTATTTCCTCTTGTTTTTGTTTCATCCTTTTAATATCCTTGTCTTTTTCTTCCATTTCCTTCTTATGTTTAGAGATAAGGTCTTCCTTTTCCTTTTCCCATTTCTTCTTGATCATGTTAATGTAAGCATCCCTTTGCAGCAATAAATTTTCAATATTGGGCCCCATAGTTTGTGTTCCCATCTCACTACAAGATGGTTTTTCAGGTTCCTTTATGATTGGGGCTACATTGGTTCTACATTTGCTTCTTGTAGACTATCATTTTGTGATTGTTCAACAACTTTCTCAATGAATTATTCATTTACATCATCTGTAGTCAATTAATCTTGTGCATTTCCTCCTTCCACTACCTCGTCTACTTCTCTCACTTCATGAATTGTGCCCTCATTATAATTTAATTCTTCTTTTCCCTCGTTGGTTTTTCATGGTATTTTGGATCTCTAGATACTATGGGAGAAATATCTCTACACTCTTTATCTAATGCTTTAGGCTAAAAATTTTATTCTATGGATTCCAAATCACTATCCAATGAGATGGGTTGAGATTGTCTTGAACTGGATTTTTTTGTCCTCTTTTTCCTAGGCCTATTGAGCACCTAGTTTATTGTGGAGCAGAATGAGTAGGTTTTATTTTGGTTCTAGATGTGGAGGGTCTAGTTTGTTGTGTAGAAAAATGAGTAGATTTCATTTTGGTTTTGGAAGTGGAGGTTTCAGGGGAGGAAAATTCCAATAAATTTTCAACAATAAATATTTTCTCTAGTGAAATAGGTGTAGGGGTTTCTTCTATGGAAGGCATAATTTTAGAATTTATTGGTTCTTGAGGTGGGGAAGAGGGTGGTGCAGCTTCTAGCATATGTGAAGTATAAATTTTAGTGTTGTTTCTCCTTTTTATCCTCTTTCCCAACAAGGTTTCAATATTGTTCACTCTCACAAAGTCATCCCATGATATCTGAGGGTGCTCCCTCTACAAAGTGTGCTTGACCACTAGGGTTATTAGACAAAGTGATGTGATAGGGCTACCCTACCCCTCTGAACCTATTTGCTCATTTTCTTAAGCATCTCATGAAATAAATTTGGAACATTCACTTGATGATTGTTTTTCAAATGATTTAAAAATTTGAAATGCACTGTATTTAACCTTGAATATCTCCCTTCACAAGTAAAATATTGAATGAAAAAATTGGCATATTATGTCCATAAATGTTTGAGATATGTTCTAAGAGTACCTTGGTGGTATGAGATGAACCCTTCATCATTGAATGTGAATTCTCTCTGTGTTTCTTCTAGGTTAGCGTTGTCTAGAAATGGCTCTCCCGAGTGGTAAACTAGTGACCTCTGCTAAAATTTCATCACTTACCCTGATTGTTAACCCTTTTACCTTTGCCTCTCCATTATTCAAGGTATTTTCAAACTCTTCCACAACTACCTCATCAAATCCTTGAAATTTGTTAATGTATTGCATCTAGCCATGATTCTCAAAGTACTACACAATCTCAAGATGATTCAGAAGTTATAAATGCACAAAAGGTTCATATCTAATCAAGTCACCTCCCATGGTGGATACACAACTTCTCCTGTGCAATACACAACTAAACAATTTTTCCTTGAAATTAATTTACAAAAATGAATTGTGTTGATGGATTTTCATTGCTTTGAACTTTATTACCAAGGGGACAAGAAATACGTTTAGGGGTGATTAATCATTAAGTGGATGTGACAACATTGAATACATGAAGCAAAATGATGTGACACGTTGGCTTATGTGGAGGGATTAAGTGGACACATCATAACTGAAAGGTAGTGGTCTTTTAATGTGACACACGCTTCATGACTTAGCATAACTCATAATTAAATACAATTAATCTAATCATGCTTTATTAAATTAATAGATGTATGCACTTATCTCTTTGTTATTTATAATTATTGATGTGCATGCTTTATTGAATTGTAGTCTTGGCTGCATACAAGTGCCCTACGATGTTGTAGACATGGGTTTGACTTATTTTAACTACTCTTTACTATAAACAGATGCTTACCGAGAGAAGGAACTCTAATTGGTTGGGGTTCCAATTGTTCTTTGTATATCATCCACTTTTGCATGTTTCCTGATGTTCTTTATGTAACCATGAGTTATGCCAGACACTACAATAAATAGGATCTTATTTCTTGTGGTTGCAAGTTGAACCCTTGGTCATTGCACTCTCTCCTTATGATGGAGATCATGCTCTCCTATAATCACTTGTCAATAAGACCTACAAAACAAAAACTTATATAAAAATGGGTTAGCAAAATGTTGATGATCACCTAGAAAGGTAGATCTCAACACTTTTATTTAGCCTTGAAGTATTCAGCAAGTTGAATGCTCCAAGGCTACTGAAATATCATCAATTCTCTGTAATCCAGAAGGTGAGCCAACATGCTCAACCTCTAAGGTTAATTATGATGTTTCTTTCTCCATTCTTCTCTTGATCTTCTCTGAAAATTCCATAAATGAGCCTTTATCAACTGGATTTTTATACAATCTTAACATGTGGCCATTCACCAACAACTTGAATCTCATAGGATCAATAGTAGTAAGCTTCACAACTCCATTAGGGAATATCTTCTCAATTTCATAGGGGCCTAGCCACCTTGTTCTAAGCTTCCCTATGTGATCCTTGTATTTTGAGTCAAACAAAAGTACCCAGTCACCTTCCTGGAACTATCTTGTTTTAATATACTGGTCATGTCATTTGATTCTTTGTTTTTGCACTACCTCTGTGTTATGAATTTATTTCTTTCTCAATTCATCCAACTCATTGAGTTGGAGAATTATCTATCTTTGAGCTTTTGATAAGTCTATTCCTAGCTCAAGTGCAATTCTCAACATTTTATGCTCAAATTCTATTGGCAAAACAACAGTCTTGCCATATAATAGTTCAAATGGTGTGAAGCTAGTTGTCATCTTCCATGTTATATTGAATGCCAGGGACTGATTTTAGAAGCTTGTGTGCCTAGTATCTTCTATGGAGTGTTATATTCTTTTTTAATATGGAATTTATCTCTCTATTTGTAACATCCACTTGTCTATTAGACTGGGGACAATATGGTGTAGACTTCTTATTATTGATATTTCCTATTCACTAACTAAATCATCAATCACATCAGCAAGTAAAATGTGTACCTTGGTCTATCACAATATCCCTTAGGACTCCATATCTGGTAAAGATGTTCTCATACAATAATTTAGCCACCTTCTCACTAGTTTGGTTTGCAATGCTTTTACCTCTGTCCACTTGGTTAGGTAATCTATACAGACTATGATATACTCTTTTTGCTGAGATGGAGGGTCTATAGGGCCAAAAAAATCTAAGCCCCACTTATCAAAAGGTTAAAAATTAATTAAGGTTGCAATGGAATCTCATCAGACTTAGTGGGCTTTCCCATTCTCTGGAATTTGTCACATCTCTTAGTGTATAATATTGCATCCTTATGTAAATTTGGCCAATAGTAGTCAATATTCAACACCTTCTATGTTGTTCTCTTTGTAGAAAAATTCCCTCCACAAGGTTCATTATGGCAGGCTCTGAGGACATCAAATATATCCTCATCATCTATACACCTTCTCATTACTTGATATTGACTTGTATAAAATAGAAGTACAACTATCCAAGAAAAGGGTAAACTATTTTCAACTAAATACCTTTTCTTAGAGGACAAAAATGTGGAGGTGTTTTACCTAAAACCAATTAGTTGGCTATGTCTCGAGTACCACGTTGTTTTTGTAGAAATGGAAAACATGTGCTCATATATAAATTAATCATCAACTACTTTCTCTTCATTATTGGTCTTCATCCTTGAGATGAAATTCGCCACCACATTATATTTTCCATGCTTGTCCACTATGGTAACATCAAATTCTTATAAGAGGAGCAGCCACCTTATGATCTTGCTACTTACTATGGGTTTGTTTACCAAATACTTGATTACACCATAATAACTATGAATAAAGACTATATATCTCGTGATATAATATCTTAATTTGTTTATGGAATATAGCACTCCCATGAACTCATTTTTTGTTACCGTATAATTAAATTATGTATGTTACAAATTCTTGCTGACATAGTATATTGCATAATTCACACTACCATATTTTTGACCTAGAACAACTTCAATAACATGATCCGATGCATTTGTGTGGATTTGAAAAGGAAGGTTCCGGTCAAGTCTTCTCAACACACGATCACTAGTTAGAATCCTTTTAAAGTTTGAAAATCAATTTCAAATCATTCATTCCATACAAAAATAACATCCTTTCCCAAAGAATGCAAAAAAAGGGGCGTTGCAATTTTCTTTGAAGTCTTGTATAAACATTTAATAATATCTGCCATGACCTAAAACACTTCTAACATCTTTTTGTTTTCTTGGTGTGGGTAGGTTGACTATGAAAAACACTTTTGCTAGATCTACTTGAATTCCTACTAAGGAAAGGTAGTGCCCAACACTATACCCTCTGACATCATCATATAGCACTTCTCATTGCTCAGGGACAAATTGTGATCCTTGCATCTTCTTAAGACCTTATCCATATTTTGCATAGCCTCCTCAAAATTATTGCCATGAATAATGAAGTCATCCATATATACTTCCATGCAGTCATTTGTCAAATCAGAGAAGATACTCAGGATTGCCCTCTAGAATGTGGAAGGTGCATTACACAAGCCAAATGGGAGAACTAAATAGGAAAATGTCCCCATGGACATGTGAATGTATTCTTATCTTGGTCCTCTGGTGCAATCTGGATATGATTGTAACCATTGTATCCATTAAGAAAGGAGAATTACTTTTTACTAGCTAGGGTATCAAGCACTTGATCAATGAAGGGCAATGAGAAGTGGTCTTTCTTTGTGGTTGAATTCAACTCTCTGTAATCCACACATATTCCCATTTCCTATTGTTCTTTACTAAAATTACCGAGGTGATACCCATTGGTTGTATGATATGGGGTATATGAATCTAACATCTAGCAACTTTTGTAGTTCACCCTTCACAATTTATCTTACTATTGGGTTCATGCGCCTCTATGGTTGTCTGATTGGTTTACATTCTTCTTTAATATAAATTTTGTGAGTAAAATCCTAGGATGAATCCCACGCATATCACTATAATCCCAAGAAAATGTTATATTATGTTCTTGAAGAAGAGCAATCAACAATTGCTCATGTTGTATATTCAACATCTTTCTTATATTTAGTGGCCTCCTGCTATTATTTCTACTTTCTTAGAGAGGTCCAACATTGAACACATGTTTCTATTAACAAAATTTAATATGTAGTCATGAGGAATAAGTTGGTGAAAAATACATTTTTACCTGGAATACTCATGGTGCTCTATTGTGGTAAGACTTGGTTCAAAGGAAAACTCAAACACCTTAATCTATCATCAATTTCTTCATTTCTTCCATATTTTTTCTGTAGAATATTAGAGAAAAACATCTTCCTCCTAATATTCAATAGTAAAATACTTTTCCAACATCATCAGTTGTTGGACAAAGCATTGATCAACTTCTAGTTCTTCAACCCAAACTATTTGATCCTCATCATTCAATGGTTGGGCAGGAGGATAGAGTATAAGTTTCTTGGTACCATTTCCATTTGAGATGATCATGTTGTCAGAATTGCACCCTATAAATGCATCAGTAATGGCCAGCCATGGCCTTCATAGTATAAGAGGGTAACCTCCTATACTTTCCTTTGGTTGTAGGACAATGAAATCAGCAAGGTATTCCCAAGATTCTACCACCACAACAATTTCCTCAAGGACTCCTTCAGCCTTACTATTGATCTATCCACTAGTTGTAATACTATATTTGTTGGCCTCATTCCTTCCAACTTCAGGTCATCCATGACTTGCTTGGTCATGACATTGATTGTTGCCCCTAAGTCAATCAGGTATTTTTTATTATAGTTCCATTACTAGTAACATCTACCAAATGTCTACTACGGATCTATGTACTTAGGTAGCACAAGAGTTTCCAAGCATGATGTCAGCCAAATGTCCAATGACTTGTATAGTGGATGGATCTTTTCTTTTTCTTCCTGAATTATTTATACAAATATCTTTGATCAACTTGTTGTAAATGGGCACACCCTTAATGGCACGAATGAGTAGAAAATCAGAATCAAAATCTGATTGAGGGTCATATTTGATCTCTTGCAATCTTTCTATAAATGGGGGTCCATTGAATTTTATCTTAATTTTTCTTGAATTTTGTTCCTATTGTTGTGGATCAGCTTGCAGCATCTTCTAGCTTTGTTGTGGATCATCTTGCAGTGTTTATGGTTTATTTAGTATCTATGTGATTGTGGGTTTACTTGGTGGTACAAGTGCTCTTCCTAAACGGAGATAGATATTATTGACATCAACTGAATAAGCATAATATTGGGTTGATTTAATGTTATAGGCAAGTTGAGTGACTTTATTATTGGGGTTAGATGTTGGTTGATCTGTAACCGAGTATTTTTTGGTTGAAAGCAAGATTTAGGATTTGACATCAAAGCTTGTTGTTATGGGTAGGGATTTTTCTAGTAGGTTTGTTGGTATTTTGGAGGTTGATTTCTCCATTTCTTCCCTCATCTCCATTTTTTTGTCATGAATAAGGGGGTTCTACCACTTGTTCTCCGGGAACTAAGGTTGTCATGGCTGTTGGTATTGACTAGGGTAAAGAGTCCATCCTTACTAAGTATTATCCCAAGGTGGGGTTGCATATTTTTATATGGACTACTAGCCCACTTTTTAAAATATGGCATGGGATATTTTTACATACCTCCTTGTCTTGGTGGAAATGGCTTCCTTTGGGAAATAGAAAACTTACCTATCCTCCCTTTCTATCATTTTGAACTCTGGTGCAGCCTCCTTTCCTTTTGTAATGTTTTCAAGTCCTCGCATATCCAATCAGATTTCTTCTTCTACAAGAATGGTATAACTCTACAAGTGTTGCCTCTGCATCCTCTCTCTTCTTCTTTACATGTAGATCGTCAAGATGGGTGGTCATTTCATTAACTATTTCTTGAATCATGTTCTTAAACATGTTTACAATTTCTGATTTAGATAATCCCTCAATTCCTTTAGCACTTTCTCCACCCTTTGATCTAGAATTTATTATTTTTTCATGGTTGATCTAGAATAGTTCCTACATGCTTGAAATTTTTTCTCAAAAGTGGCTTTGGAGATGTCTCCAACTCCTATTAAGTCCAAAACATCCATATCTTACCTACTGATTCCTTTTAAGAAAAGTTACTTGAGATACTCAGGAGGCAACCTTATATTTCTTGAATTTTGAACAAAAATAGAAATCTATCCAGGTAATCTTCTAGTGGCTCATCTTCCTTATGTACCATCTTGAAGAGTTCGTCTCCTCCTCTGCTACTTGGTCTGCAATAGTCTTGGTACTTGGTTAGAAATGTTTCTTTCATCTCCCCGCCTGTATTAATATTATCTCTTCCTCGGCCCATAAACCATCTCAATGTTGCATCCTTAAGTATAGTAGGAACAACTTCATCTTATGTGAATTATTTGTTTAGTCATAACTCATGCATAAGACATCAAACTCAAACAAGAAAGTGTCTGGGTCTTCAGTCATAGATCCATGAAAATTAGGAAGAGATGATGGAGAGATGTTCTTCATTTGAGTAGGTTGATTGTTATTGGAGATAAGAAACTCAAATGTGCTTGGTTCCCTTGCCTCTTCTTCCATGTTTTGATTCACCTCCTCTGCCATATTAGATTATTCAGAATAGCCTCAAAATTTCACTTATGAGGGAGTGTCCTATTAGCAAACCCTATACATAATAGGGTTTTTCTTCAAAATTAGAAATAATTTCTTCTATTTGAGGATTGAGTAGGAATATACTTTATACATATCTACGATGATGCATACATCAACTAAATAAACTCAATCAACATTCATTAGTGGGGGGTTTTGAAGGTGAAATTTCTACAACCTAATCTATTCTAAGAAATTTAGAAATGAAAAACCTCAAAACTCCTATAACTTTGGTAATATCCGGAAATGATGCCAAAAATGGTGGTGTAAATCAACTTGTAGCAATTAATATGTTGTACATTGAGTTACATTCATTTAGTTATCACTGAGAGAGCATAGACTTGAAATTTTTTCAATGTTGTATACACAATTATAATGATCTAAGAGGTTGAAAGGAAATAACTTTCACATAACAATGCTGAAAGTAAAATAAAACTTAAACTTGAAAATGAACTATTGCTAAATGTTATTACTAAAACAAAGTTACAAATTCAAAAAGAAGATTGTTCCTAAGGAAATATACATGAAATGAAACAATGGAGGGGATTTAGCAGACCTCAAGTGGGCCCTAACTTGGGTGTTCCCTCCTAAGCCTATAACTAAAAACTAAATAATAGAACTCATATTTATTTATTGATTTGCATAAAACATTACATCTAGGAACAAAAGATCATAGTAATTTTTTTCTCAAATCCAAATCGACTTACTAACTTACTAACTTCTTAATAACCTCTTACAAGGCACCATCCCTTTCCTTTATATCCTATCATTTACAACATGTGAGAAGAATAAGAATACAACAAGGATTCTTTAACAGAACAAGTGAGAGATTCAACATGTGTTTAAAACACACAAGTGTTCAACTAACAATCAGTTCTTCACTAGTTCTTAATCAATGACCAAATCAAATATTGATTTGTTTCTCAATTTTCCATGTTTCTATTGTAACTAATTCTCTAATGGCATGTAAGGACTTAAGTTCCATCACTTCATGTTTCAAAATATCTTCATAAATGCATTGTAACTTGTTGTGAATGATTTCCTTATGTTGTGGATGAGTTGTAAAAAGTTCTTTAGCTACGAGAGGAGTTGATACAGACGGGTTCCTTTGTTGTATTTGACAAATTTCTTACAAATAAGAGTGAAATCAACACATATAATCATCTAAAAAGAATATTGGAATAACAAGAATATATGCACACATAATATCACAAAATAAAGACAATTAGATATAACTATATCAATTAGTCACTATGCCAAAATTTCATGGCTGTAATAGTGATGTTAAGTAATGTACTCGGGAAATACATAGACATGGCTATAATGGTGTTATCAAAATACAAAATGTGATTTTTATGAAATCAATTGATACATCTCATCAACTGGAAGTAGTATATTCCATAAACAAATTCAAACATTATATCATATGATACCCAGTGTTTATTCACACTGATCATGTTGTAATTAATTATTTAGTAAACAAACCAATAGTAAGTAGCATAATCATAAGGTGGCTACTCCTCTTGCAAGAATTTGATGTCACCATAGTGGACAATCCTGGAAAATATAATGTGGTGGTAGATTTCCTCTCAAGGATGGAGACCAACAGTGAAGAGCAAGTATTTGATGATTCATTTCTAGATGAGAACCTGTTTTCTATTTCTATAAGAACACCCTGGTATGCAGACATAGCCAACTACTTGGTCTCAGGTAAAACACCTCCACATTTTTCATCCTCTAAGAAAAGGTATTTAGTTGAAAAGAGTTTACCCTTTTCTTGGATAGCTGGACTTATCTTTTATACAGGTCAAGATCAAGTAATGAGAAGGTGTATAGATGATGAGGATATATTTGATGTCCTCAGAGCCTGCCACAATGAACCTTGTGGAGGGAATTTTTTTTTGCAAAGAGAACAACATAGAAGGTGTTGACTATTGGCTACTATTGGCCAAATTTACATAAGGATGCAACACTATACACTAAGATATGTGAAAAATTCTAGAGAATGGGAAATCCCACTAAGTCTGATGAGATTTCATTGCAACCTCAATTGGTTCTACAACCTTTTGATAAGTGGGGCTTAGATTTTTTTGGCCCTATAGACCCTCCATCTTAGTAGAAAGAGTATATCTTGGTCTGTACAGATTACCTAACCAAGTGGATAGAGGTAAAAGCATTACCAAACTAGACCAGTGAGAAGGTGGCTAAATTCCTATATGAGAACATATTTACTAGATATGGATTCCCAAGGGAGATTGTGACATACCAAGGTACACATTTTATTGTTGATGTGATTTCTAATTTGGTCAGTGAATATGAAATCAGACATAGAAAGTCTACACCATACCATCCCCAGTCTAATGGCCAAGTGGAGGTTACAAATAGAGAGATAGAGGCCATATTGAAAAAGACTATAACACTCCATAAAAGAGACTGGGCAGACAGGATTCTAGAAGTATTCTAGAATTCAATACAACATGGAAGACCACAACTGGCTTCACACCATTTGAACTATTATATGGCAAGACTATTGTTTTTCCAATAGAATTTGAGCATATATTCTTATGTTGATAGGCCCCTATGAAATTGAGAATATATTCCCTAATAGAGATGTGAAGCTTACTACTATTGATCCTGTGAGATTCAAGTTGTTGGTGAATGGCCACAAGTTAATATTGTATAAAAATTCATTGATAAAGGCTCATTTATGGAATTGTTTAGAGGATATCATAGAAGAATGGAGAAAGAAACATAAGAATTAATCTTATAGGTTGAGCATGTTGGTTCACCTATTGGGATTGCTAGATAATTGATGAGATTTCAGTAGCCTTGGAGAATTCAGTTTGTTGAATACTTCAAGGCTAAATAAAAGTGTTGAGATCTACCTTTTTGGGTGATCATCAACATTTTTCTAACCCATTTTTATAAGTTTTTATTTTTCAGTTCTTATTAACAAGTGATTATAGGAGAGTAGTATATCCATCACAATGAGAGAGTGTAATGACCAAGAGTTTAACTTCCATCCACAAGAAATAAGATCATATTTGTTTGAAGCATCTGACAAAACTCATGGTTACATAAAGGACATCAAGGAAGTATGCACAATTGGATTATATATAAAGAATGATTGACACCCCAACCAATTAGAGTTCCTTGTCTAGGAAGCATCATTTACATGAAGGAGTAGTCAACATAAGTTAAACCCATGTTTCGCAACATCGTAAGGAACTTTGATGTAGCCAAGATTCTAGTTTAATAAAACATGCACATCAATCATTACAAACCACAACGAGATAATTGAATGCACTTATTAATTTAATAAAGTATTATTAGATTAATTATTGTTTAATTATGAATTATGCAAAGTTATAAAGCCCGTGACACACTAAAATATCTTCGCCTTTCGGTTATGATGTGTCGACTTAAGCCCACCACATAAGCCGAGTGTGTCACATCATTTTTCTTCATGTATTCAATGTTGTCACATCCACTTAATGATTAATCATCCCTAAACATATTGTTTTTACCCTCAGTAATAAATTTCAAAGTAATGAAAATCCATCAACACAATTCATTTTCATAAAGTACTTTTAAGGAAAAAATGTCTAGTTGCGTATTTCACATGGGAGAAGTTGTGTATCTTCCATGGGAGGTGACTTGATTAGATATGAACCTTCTACACATTTTCGACTTCTAAATCATCAATAGGTTGTGCAAAAAGTATTTTGAGAATCATGGCTGGATGTAATACATTAACAAATTTCAAGTCTTTGATGAGGCAGTTGTGGTAGAGTTTGAAAATACCCTAAATAATGGAGAGGAAAAGGTAAAAGGGTTAACAATCAAAGTGTAAGTGATGAGATTTAGCAGAGGTCACTAGTTTACTAGCTCAAGGAGAGCCATTTCTAGACAAAGCTAACCCAGAAGCAATAAGAAGAGAATTTAGAAAATGATGAGTTCATCTCAGATTGCAAGGTAATTTTGAAACATATGTCAAACCTTTATAGGCACAAGTTGCCAATTTTTTCATTCAATATTTTACTTGTGAAGGGAGATATTCAAGGTTAAATACAATGCATTTAAAATTGTTAAATCATTTGAAAAACAATCATCAAGTGAATGTTCCAAATTTATTTCATGAGATGCTTAAGAAAATAAGAAAAGAGGTTTAGAGAGGTAGGGTAGCTATACGCCTTAGAATCAACATGTGATTCCTAGACGTACGTGACCTCCCAAGGTCATGTTAGGACAGCCGGAATGTGCAAGATTGCGGGAATGTTGATGGGAAACTATAGGATAATCAGGGACTAAGATCGAGTAGTGTGAGTTCCTAGTAGTTGAATTGGCCAAAGGGGAATAATAGGCTATGTACGGGTAGCATAAGTTCCCTATTATTTGATTGTTTGATTTAATGTGTTTGCTAAACTACATTGAAACTTTGTTTTAAATAAATAAAGAAAGTAAATTCAACATAAATAAAATACAAGTGTGTTTAATATTTAAATTATTCAAATTCATAAAGGTAACGAGAAAAAATTGTACCAAGCCAAAAATAACTTAGATGCTAATCAAACACCATGCTCAATAAGATCAAAGCAATTTGCCATAATAAATTTAGTAAAACCTTTGAAAACAAATGAGTAACAATATATATTCTTATAGAACTCAATGAAATACAATTAGAATAGGACTTGTTTATATAGGAAAGGAATATCAATCTAAGAACAGGTCAAGGTCGTAGATCAAGCCATAAATCAAGGAAAGAACTATTCAAGTCCATAGATTTAGGAAATAACTAGTCATCAAATATCTAGTCAATATCATAGATCAAGGAAAGAACTATAGCTAACAACTAGATAATATCTTCATAATATCTAAATAAGATAAAATAAATATCCACACACATAAGTGGGTGAGGATAAATACAATAAAGGTAAATAAATTACCTAGGTTAACATGAGCTAAGGTAAATACCTACTCTAACACCCCCTTCAAGTGAAGATAGGGGCCCAAAATAAAAGTGGCATATCCACAATTTGAGTCCCGACAACTAGGCTTGATCAAGTACTCATGTACAATATATCCATGAAGAAATCTCGAACCAAAAGTAGGAAAGAATCATGCTAGAAGCAAAGAGTAAGAAGGAATATGTTCTCATGAACACCCCCAAGAATGACTTCTAAAACCCCAAGCATATCACACAACTCAAGGTAGCGATGTGATGCAAAAGGCTTCATAAATATTACCATAACTTTCAACTCGAGTCGGAATGTACTCCAAGCAAAGAACTCCATCCCGAATGTGATGACAAATGAATTATATGTGTATCTCGGTATGCTTGAAATTGGTACTCAACGGGGTTGCGATAAATGTGTATTGCACTTTGTTTTTCATACCAAATTATAGTCGGTGAATCCTAAGGGAATCCAAAATCATCAATAAATGTCAAAGCCAAATAATCTATTGAATCGTTATAACCGATGCCCTATACTATGCCTCTAAATATGAAAGTGCAATATCCTATTTTTTTCGCACGCCTGCCAGCGCTAGAGAAGAACCAAGACAAAAAAAGATAGCCATAAGTAAAATTCCTTTCATCAATAGAACCTACCCAATTTGAATATGTATATCTAACCAACTGAGTAGAACCCCTAGTGTAGTGGAGTCCAAAGTGGGAAGTTCCATGTAAATAGTACAAAATCCTTTTAGTAGTCTGTCGGTGACTACTATGAGGAGAATACAAAACCGAGATACAAGCCCTACTGCAAATGAAATATCAGGGCAAGTATGGGTCAATCACATGAGACTTCCAACCAACTTTCTATATAATGTAGGATCACAAAGTGTAGTGGTACATGTGGAATTAAGATTAACCCCAAACTGAAAAGGAGATGGACTTGGCTTGCAATCAGCCATATCAAAATGCCAAATAAGATCATGGGTGTACTTTTTCTAACTCAAATGAATCCTTGAATCTATCTGAGAAATATACAATCCAAGGAAATAATGCAATAACCCAAGATTTGTCATGTAAAACTACATAGAAAGAGCCCTCTGAATACTCGAATGTGAAAAGAAGAGCTTCAATAAGTAAGTAACAAATCATCAACATACAAGACAAGTATCACAATATCCTCGCCAACATGTTGGAAATATATTGTATGATCGGAGTGGCAACAAACAAAACTAGTAGATAGAATAAAATAATCCATCTTCTCATACCAATCCGGAGAGCTTGTTTAAGACCGTAAAGAGACCTTCGTGGTATACAAACAAGAGAATAATCCTAAATAAATCTAGCAAGTTGCTCCATGTATAGTTCCTCTTGTAAATATCCATGTAAGAAGGCAATCTTCATGTCCATTTGGTATACGAGCCACACCTGTGAATCAGCAATAGAAAGTACAAGGTTTACAAAATACATCTTGGAAAGCGGGTGCAAAAGTCTCGAGAATAATCAATACCCTCAACTTGTGAAAAACCTTTGCAACAAGACGAGCCTTAAACTTATCAATGGACCCATCGGCTTTGTATTTGGTTCAAGATACCCACTTACACCTAGCCATCTTTATTCCTTTATGAAAAGATAAAAAATCCCAAGTATTATTCTTCATCAAAGAGGAACACTTAGCTACTATTGCATCATCCCACTCCTATATCCCATGAGCTCGTGAAAATATTGTGGATCCTCGAAACTTCCCCGACATAAAATTCTAAAACCTCTAGAATGTGTGTGATGATTCCTAGTGGGTGGAATATCATGTATGAAAGGTGTTACTCGAGAAAGCGTAGTATGAGTCCACTTAGGCATAGTGACAACATCAATGGGAATAGGATCCTCATTGGCATATATAACCTCCTCAAAGAAAGCATCCTCAAGATGAGATAAAGAAGAAGAATTAGGCATGGAAGAAGATGAAGAATCATGAGGTGTGAAGTGCTCATCAAATTGAAAATGTTTTCTAAAAATAACCTCATGAGTATTAGGGGCTAAAATTTGATAATCTATCATGTCCTCGTAATACCCTATAAAGATCAAGGGTTTTCTCTTCTTATCCAAGTCTTTAATTTTCTTCTTAGGCACAAAGGCCCAAGCATGGATCCCAAAGACTCAAAAAAATGATACATCGGCTTAGTGTTGGACCAAGCTTCCTCACGGAATAAAATGCCCAAGTTCTCTATGTGGTGTGCGATTCTGAATCTAGTTAGCAAAATTCACTACTTATGCCCAGTGAGATACAAGGTAAATCTCTAGAATGCATCATGTAGTTATCCATTTCTTTCAAAGTTATATTCTTTTGTTCTGCTAACACATTTTTGTGGAGTATGAGGAAGAGAATTTTGGTGAATAATGACATGAGTTTTCAAAAATTCAAAAAAATCATTGTTAAAGTACTCCCCACCATTATCGGTCAACGGCTCTTTATTCAACTAGAATATTGTTTCTTAACCGAGAGACTTGAAGACTTTGAAGTGTTATAAAACATCGTTTTGTACTTGATAAAATAAACCCAAGTATGCCTTGAGAAATTATCAATAAATGTAAATGCATACTTATCTCCATTGAAAGAGAGGGTAGGAAAAACCATCAAGTCACTATGAACAAGCTCAAGTGGTGAATAAGTTCTCTTGGAAAAATTATTTGGATATGGATCTTGGTGTTGTTTCCCTAATGCATAGTCATGATAAACTCCCTCAAGATAATAAAATCTAGGAAGACCATCAACCATACCATGAGTGCTCAACTCCTTTAAATATTTATAATTGAGATGTCCAAATCTCTCATGTCAAAGCTTACTCTCTAAATATGCATGAGAAACCAATCTTGTCCCTATAGAGGAAGTGTCATCAAAACCCTAAAAGTGATATAGTCTAGAACTATGATCAACAATACCTTGAGCAACAAGTGAATGAGGCTCTAACAAAGTTCATACTTCTACCCCATGTGGTGTAAAAGTCACTATTTTTCCTTGACCAGAATGAAAAATTTGATATACATAAAGAAAATTTGTAGTGATGTTAGGAACATATAGTGCATCTTGGATACTACCACCATCAAGGTGTATGTCACCTTTTCCTTTAACAAAAAAGAAAGGAATAATCTCCAACCTCAATTTTGGAAGTAGAACTCAAACCTAGAGATATAAAAGACTTGTATCTATAATCCAACTATCTGCAAGTGGTGACTGAGATCTCCCAACAACATTAAGTTTTATTCCATGTTTACTAAAAGGATGTGGAGTGGTGATGAGAAGCCCTAGAATCTATAACCCAACTATTTGCAAGTGGTGACCGAGATCTCCCAAAAAATTAATTACTTTTCCCTGCTGATTAGAAATAGGTGGAGTAGAGATAGAAATTTAGTGTTTCTTGACTACATCCTCTAAGGATTACATTCTCTTATAACATATATGTTATTCATAACCAATAGCCCTACAAAAATAGCATGAAAGTCTAGACTTATTCTTGGATTTAGAAGACTCCTTGGGTTTAGAGTTGTTTTCGATGGGGTTAGGAGAACTTTAAGATGGAGAATGGGTGGATTTCATTTTACTTTTGGTTTTCCCTTGCCCTTAGGAATAGATGCAACTAATTCATTTTGAGAGATGGAAGACTCAAGGTTAGACAATTTGGATTCTTCCCTAGTAATTCTTTCAAAAATGTTTCTAAGTCAAGCATTTTGAAGGTGTCACCTAAGGTATCCATGCTAGAGAAAAAGCTAGAAGCAAAGATTTTGAATGGTCCTCTCAACTTGGATAGAATTAAGTAAAAACACTCTTCATCATATTTCTTATATCTTCCACTCCCCTTCAATTGTGTCAAAAAATGCTTGAACTTGGTAAGATGGTCTATAATTGATGGAAAATCTTCATAATTAAGAGAGGTGATCTCAATTTCAAGTTTCATGGCTCTCATGTGATCCACCTTACCAAATAAACCCTCCAATTTCTCCCATATTTTGAAAGGAGAGTCACATTTTTCCAAATGAAATAAAATATTATCACTTACATAAGTTCCTATCAATCCCATACACTCATAAAATTTACACTGGAACTGAAATTTCTCATATTCTCTAGTGGACATTGGTTGTTCTAAAGAAGTTAAATCCCATAATCCTTTCCATTTAATTATTGTTTCCATTCTTGGTTTCCATGTGTGGTAACTATGTGTTGTTAATGTCTCAACATGATCTAATGTAGAAGTAGATAAATACATCATTCTCAAAAATCGCCAAAAAATGCAAGACCCAAGCAATGCAACAAGACCCCCACAGATTTTGGCACTTTATAATTGAGTGTGTGTTATAATATGAAAATTTATAATTACATTTATTTTCTGAAAAAAAAATATTTCAATCGAAAAGATCACGAAAAAACAAGCACTTTTAAAAAAAAAAAAGAACAAACATTATTGAAAAAATAAAACTTACAAACATATGTCAACAAAGAATCTCCAACTCGATACCAAAAAAGGAACAATAAACAAATCATACCAAGCCACAAATAACTCAAATTCTAATCAAGCACCACACTCAATAAGATGAAATCAATACGCTAAAATAACTTTAATAAAACCTTTGCATGAAAAACAAATGAGCAACAATATCATATATTATTATGGAACTCAATGAAATACAATGAGAATGGGCCAATCTTATATAGACAAGGAATATTAATCTAAGAACTAGCTAAGGCCATAGATCAGGCCATAAATCAAGTAAAGAACTAGTCATCAAAGAATTATTCAAGTCCATATATTTAGGAAAGAACTAGTCATCAAAGATCTAGTCAATACCATAGATCAAGGAAAGAACTATACCTACCAACTAGATAATATCTTCCTACTATCTAAATAAGATAAAAGAAATATCCACACACATAAGTGTGTGAGGATAAATACAATAAAGGTAAATAAAGTACATATGTGAACATGAGCTAAGGTAAATACCTACTCTAACAATTTAATACCAATTAATTAAATAAAACAAAATGAAATACTATCTATTCTATTTTCTAAAAAATAGAATTAAAAGAAAAATAATCAAACGGCTAACATATTTTGTATTTTTCAGAATTTAGATTAAAAATATATATAAACTATTCTACTGCATACGTAAATTCATTAAAATTAAATACTACTACTTCTTATAAAATAAATTAAATGAGAGAATAGCTAGATGTGGCTATTCCTCTATTGTGCAGATTATCCGACAATTCTATTCTAAAAGAATGTATTCAAAATTATTAATCTAAATAAAATAAAATAAACTTATTCCAGCAAAGATTCACTCATGTTTTTTTCTAGAAAGGGAAAATCTTCCGAAGCAATTTCCCTTTTGTCGTATGAACTTTCCCTGGAAGAAATAAATCTAAACTAATTAAAATAAATAAATGATGTGCAAGGATTTCTTCACTTCTTCCTCCAACTAATTTCCCAAACAGATCCATAGGGATAAGTTGGGAAGAATTTATAAAGGGAATATGTATGCAAGAAATGTTTTGAAATAAATACTAGAAATAAAATAAATACATTCGGGAAGTGATGAAATCTTCGCTTCTACAATTCTACCAACTCAAAACAAATGCATTATTTCTATTCTAACAAATAAAAATTAATTAAAGCTTCAAATAATTCAAGTACAACCCCAACTTGGTTACTATTGTACTATGGTAGCTTCCCAAAGATGAGATGTGCTTTTTATCTCCTTAGCTTTGTATCTTCTTCCAAAGATGAAGTCCAATTGATCCAGGAATGCACAGATGTTTGGTTGGTAGAAAAGAAAACAAAATATTGGTTGTGGCTGGCTTGGTGCAAGAAATGACTAAAATTAAATGGTAGGAAAGAACAAAGAAAAGAGTTGGTTTTCTATGTGGTTCCTCTCAAAATTTCAGCAACATAACTTAACCTCAAGAATATGAAAAATCCAACCCATCATACGGGTAAAAGTTTGGCTTTTATAAAATCTGGGAAAGAAGAAGTCAATTACATGTGTCAATGAAGAAGTGAAAAATTAGTAAAAGGAGAGGTAGTCAACATTATAACATATCCAAAGAGGAAGAGAAAATAAATACGATTCCAACGAGTCCAAAAATAGGCAAAACGGTTGAGAAACGAGTGAGAAAATCACTCCCGAAATCCAAGTGTGCGTTGAAAAATGTGTGTTTTAAGAATTTAATTTTAAGTGAAAATACCATCGGTAAACATAGAGGGGCATTACACAACCACCAAGGTATTTGCATAACTTTCATGGCAGATATGCAACCACGATTAACAATCGCCGAGGCGATTAGACAACCGCCATTCGGGACAAAGAAAAAGCTAAAAAGTGGTCTTATAAGAAAAATTAAAGTTTTGAGACAAAATAGAAGGGTTGATTTGAGTCAAAGGAGGGATGAAAAGAATAGGGGGAAGGATTTAGACCTCATTTTTACCTTGGAATTTTTTTATCATCATTGGAGATTTTACCGTTTCCAACAATATAGCACCATGTAATTTTGGTGCGTACATATTTCCCCTTGCGAGAATCGTAAACGTGAAGTCCAAGTATGGCGCTCCCAAATGGGAAAATTATAAATTATAGCTTATCCACCCATGTTTTGAAACCATGCCAATCCATCCTTGCCACCACCTGCAAAAGAAAGATGAGAATCAAGTGCAGATATAAAACATGATTAAGTTTAAATACTTTGAAATAAATGACAAGATTACGTACCGTATCTATGAGGATGATAAATATACCTACTCCAAGGCATGAAATCCCTACAAATGCAATGTTAAAAAATCCAAATATATTTTATATGTGCCATTTTCACTATTTTTTTAACTCATTTATTTTTTACAAGTTTGTTGAATTTAGAGCTCCTAGTTTCTTATGACTGTTTCATTTGTGAGTATAGTTAAATTGGAAAGGATTTAGAAATGGTGGTGTCAGACCCAATGAAGGTGAAAGGGGTTTGAGAATAGGTTAGACACGAGAGACTTTTTTTTGCATTAGGATTTGGATTTTACTTTTTGAATGCACTCATAAATAACTTATGGGAAATTTGTAACTTGAGCGGTCGTAAGGGGTCTTAAAGATATGGATAGGCAGAATGCCTTTATTTTTTAGTCTCATTTGTGTGTATTTTATTGATTTTTTTTTTTTGTATTTTTGGCTCATAGTTGAGCGTTTTGACCACGCTTACTCTATGGTTTTATGAAACTGTACGTGAGAAACTTGACATTAAATATATACATATAGAAATTTTTTGGTTCGGTATTCCTTACAAGAGTTAACTTCATTGTAGTTTGCTTCATCTATGTACTCTTAGATGGTTTGGAATTTTTATGATTTTTTATGTTTTATGAATGCATGTCATGGATGATGATGTAAATGTGTAGACAGAATTATATATATATACACGATGCACATGAGAACATATTGTAATTTAGAACTTTGATTTTTAAGAAATATTCAGCACTTTAGTTCTATTAGCATAATGTGATGAATGCAACATGATAAGAAAATGAACTCACTCCAATCCTAACCCCAATCAATCAATAATATGTGAGGGATCATCACTAAGAGCTAGGAAGGATGCAAGTTATATGATTTTGATGAATGGAGATGGTGACAAGAAGATAAGATTTTGACAAAGATCTAATTAGTAACCTACAACTCAATCCTAAGCAAGGTCCAAGTAACTAGTTCTAGCCACTTTGAATGTTAATTTCTTACAAGTTTATCTAGACTTAGATCCAAAGATGACCTTTTGATTGATAAAATATGGTTTTAGGGATTAACTCTCTTGTAACATACACATCTAACTCATTTTCTTGGGATTTTAAGATTTCAAAGCACTTTTTGTTCATTGACTTGTTTACAACTTATTAACTTATTTGACGAGACCCCCTACATATTACCTCATGAAACTAGTAATAAGCATGGGCTTATCACAAAGGACAAGACATAGGTGAGTAAGGGCACTTCCCTCCTTTCCCAACCTCACGCTACCAGTGAGAAGTGTGGGCTCATCACCAAAGGTTGGTAGGGAAAAGAAGTGTAGTTTTATTTTGAAATGAAATCATTTTTGTGTTTATTGTTGATTTATTTATTTATTTTTTATTTGTTTTACACTTTTTATTTTGGGAAGGAATGCTTTCCCTAGCCTTAACTCCACGCAACTAGTAAGATGTGAGGACTCACCACCGAAGGTTGAAATAGGTAGAAAATAACTCTAGGTGAAATGTTTATATTGCTTACATTATCATAGAGGTTTCAGGAAAGATGTGACATCAAGAAGAATCTAGAATAGATTATGGGCAAAGGCACCTAATCTAGAAGAAACCATGAATAGAACTAAGAGTGTAATTCTTGGTAGGATCAATGTCAAATTTCCGTCTTAAATGTTGAAACTAAAATAGGGTTTAAAAACCTAAAATGCAAGGATCACAAGGACGACACGAACATCCACGAACGTGTGAAATACAACATGAAGAGGTCTTGGGAGGAGTGAGCATCAACCAAAAGTGCATGCAAAGATTTGACAAATGGGCAGAATTTTGTTAAGCCACAAAACTCTCTCTCTCTATCTCATAGATCCAAAATGGGGTACAAATAGGAGTTTTTAGTAACCCCCAGTGTTGTAATCATGACAACTCAAGTGGAGAGGGGGAGTTACATTCCCATAATAGAAAAGTAACTCCCAATGACGCATATGACACACTAATGCATATGACACAATGACCCCTATAAGACACATAGACCTATAATTTCACCTAAGTGAGATGACTCACCTAATGATGTGGAAAATGACTCACACCAACACCCCCTTCATCATAACATAGGATGAGGTGGAAAGTAAGAAATGAGAAATAGGTCCTAGCATAAAAATCCTGATGAGGTACCCATGCACAAAAAGAGATCCCAAGAAGTGAAGGAAAACCAAGTGGGAAAAACATCCACCATAAGATAACAAAACACTCTCTAATCTAATAAATATGCCAAGGATGGGTCATGGCCATAGATGAGCACGATAGGGTACCCATGTACGAAAGGGAAATCTCTAAGAAGGAAGAAGAAGAGAGAAGAAGAGGGAGACAAGAGGAACATAGAAGATGCCATGGACATATCTGAACTCTACAACTCTAGGAAGTCTTCAAAAAGAGTGTTGATGATGAGATCCTCTACCTCTGGACTGAAGAAGAGCCACCTACATCAAACTATATGCCTACCCTTAAGAAGGAAAGAAATGACGTGTTGGAAGTCTACCCACTCCACGAAGGAAACTAAAGGTAGCAACACAAAGAACTTTGAGTCTGCTCCACTGAAGTGTGACATAGGTCTAATAAAATAGTGCCAAGGAATTGAAGGTAATACATGTGTGCAGAACTACCAGAGTGTGAAGAGGAAACACTAGTAGAAAGGATGTCCAAATGATGTGAATACAACACAAAAACCCCACAACAAAAAGGGATACACAAGTAAGGGTGGATTAATGAAGGTCTTTGAAAAAGTGGTAGTGATAAGAGTGCCAAAAGGGGCACTCCCAACAATGAGAGATGAACTCCTCCAAAACACTGTAGACGGATGAGGAATATGTAGTGCATCACAAGTATACTCTGTGAAAAGATGACCAAGTTCAAGAAAATACTCATCCCAATGAGGGGCCTCGACAAAAAGAAGAGTGATTTTAGACGGGTATAAGTCATCCAATGAAGGTGGAAGAGTGGAAGGGGCCCTCACACACTAGAAGTGGAAAGGAGGTGGGTGAAATGACTATATGAGGCTAATAAGGAGACCGCTCAATTTCTGATGAGATGTGGGATGTGGAAACACTCTCTGGAATAGAGAGAGAAGGAGGAGGAGATTCCTCTATAGTACTCTCAAAGCCTCGGGTGGGTGCAGAATCCTCATCATTAGAAGAATAATCAAGCAAGTATGTGTTAGCGAAACTGCAATCATACTAAGAACAGGAGGAGACAACGTAGAAGAATATTGTGGAGAGCTTCTGGAAGACCAAGGTGAAGCAATGTGGTACTCAATGGAAGTAACAAGTGTAGGGAGAGTGTTGTCAACTAAGCAATCAAGATGTGAGGGATCACTTGGGGAAATGGTCATATCTATCTTAGAGAAATTATCTCGATAGAACACAAGTGCGAAGAGTGGATGGAAGCATGAACATGGTCAAAAATGAGCTCTGTAGTGGCAGAAGATGAAGGGTCTCTAGAGAGGGGCTGAAAGATGCTCCAGATATGATGGGAGGATACGAATCTACCACAATATAGTGGAGAGGTCTGAAGACATATGTCATCAAGTGACTAAAAACATGGTTGCAAGTGTCGAGAAATTCCTCAAGATGACGATGATCAGTGGGTGCAGGAACTTTCCCAAGAAAGAAGTGTGAAAGACCATAATGGGATAAGTAGTGCTCCATGGAAGCACGCTTGGGATAGTTCTCTCTCCCAATAAGAACTAGCGGAGGTTGTAAGGTGATCCTACGATGATCAATTCGGAAAAAGAATCCTCCATGATGTGGAAGAAAAAGTGTAAGATGCATAAGAATAAGGGTACAAGAATGTAAGACATTGGACTCGGCCGATAATGCATCTCGCAATCAATACGACACCCGAGAAAAAGAGAGCAATGGTAACCCCCTATATCTATGGTACTAGATAGTGTGTGAATACTATACGGTGTGTTCATATGACTTTAGACAGTTGACCACTAACCTTGCAGTAGGTGACAAGTCGCGCGAGAGTGCAAGTCACAATGGAGTCCTAGTCGGAACTAGAGGAACACACACAATCGGGGACAAAAGTGTGTAAGAGATAAGGTACAACCACTCTACAATGTGAGAAAATTGGTGTCTCATAATGAAAAAGAGAAGGATTTATTTCCGAAAGGCTGTGGTGGATGCGTCCACTAGCCGCAGGAAAATAATATCACTATGATAAACGAGCCAAAAAAGGGCCCAAAATCCCAATAACCCTATAAAATAAGCTCGGAAAAAGATACCTCATGTATACATGATCCAAAAATTCAAGTTTAATAAAATTCACAAAAGAATAACTTGAAATGGATTTAACCGAATAATTGTTCTCAAATTATATCCAATGCAGTAATTTAAATTAAAATAAATCACACATATTAATACTCAATGACATAAAATTTACAAAAATAAGAAAATAAAACACAGAGACATAGAAGTTTGTTTACAGTGGTTCACCAATTGGCTACGTCCCGAGTCCACTCTACGAGTGTTCCGATTAGTTAATTAAAATTCTTCAAAATAACAATACAACTCCTCAAATTAAGCTTACAATAAACATGTGTCTGCAGCGATTATCAGTAGAAGAAATTCCTATAAGAAAATAAAATCCTCCTCTATCAAATTCCGCCTTTTGTATTTTGTCTCGCAATCAAATAATAATACTGAGATGTATGTATTCTTTTCTTTTATTTTTCAAACATTACAAATACCCGTATATATATACACTTAAGTGTATATTTATTAAATTTAATCCCATTTAAATCTCCCAATAATCCTCCCAAAGCCCATGATTTTCTCTTATCCATATGAGTGGATTTTAACATCAAAAATGGAGGAATAATCCCACATATAATGGGATATTACCAATTTTAGACTTTATCAAAGCCTTCAAATCCTCCATTTAATGTGTGTACTAAGTCCACATAATGCT
Source organism: Taxus wallichiana var. yunnanensis (assembly GCA_018340775.1). Taxonomy (NCBI): domain Eukaryota; kingdom Viridiplantae; phylum Streptophyta; class Pinopsida; order Cupressales; family Taxaceae; genus Taxus; species Taxus wallichiana. The sequence goes on from CM031234.1 coordinate 526,715,399, forward strand.
AACCACCCCCTCCTTCTCTCGTGGATATTTTCTTGGTTGTAAATTGTCTTGCCTTGGAAAAATGCGCCAAAACTTGGGAGAGAAGATTTGGTCAAAATTTGATAAATTTAAGGTGCTTAATTAGGATTAATTAAATGGATATCTTAGGATTAATTTATGAATTAATAAAATATGTTAACTAAGGGTATCTTGTAGTTGGAATTTTGGCCAAATTTTCCACCTACATAATATCACTAGTTAGCATTAAGAATTCAAAAATTTGAAGATTAAAAATAATTACGATGGTCAAGAATCAACTTCGAAATGCATAAATTTTTCTCACGGACTCGGCTTTCTACCCGTTAAAAGGTGTTGGAAATATCTTACCAAGCTCTTGACTTTTCCAATGGTTTTCATAGACTTCGAAATTGATCAAAATATTTTTGTAGGGAAATCCTCGGGATCGGTCTAGTGAATTTTTTTTTATGTTTTTACAATATTCCTCTTTACAATGTTTGCACAATGTCAAAAAAAGGAAAAAAACAAAGGGGGTTCGAAGGGGTTCGAGGCTCTAAGTGTTGGTCAAGCTACTCAAGCTTGGATGGGTGAGTTGGTCATGTGGAAGCTAGATCGGGCTGGTGAGTTGAGTAGTAGAGTGGCGAGCTGATCTAGTGTAAAAAGATGATTTGGTTGGCGTGTGGAGGTTCGAGTTGGCAAGGTCAAATGGAGTGTTGGAATGTCGGAGGTCGAGGTGGTAGGTCACCGGGAGCCAAGGCCGAAGTCACGCCATAGGGGTCCAAGCTGGCAAGTTGGCTGACCACCGAGTGTCATGGGAGAGATGTTTAAACGATGTAGAGTTCGAGGTTGGCGAGTTAGTCACCGAGGTGACAGAGAAATGCAACCGTGTCCGGGTGAACAGAGAACCCAAGGCGGGTGTTGTCAAGTTAGGCATGGGAAATATCCAAACCAATTGGAAATGGTGAAGGAAAAAAACACAACTTGAGAAAAAACCAATGCTCAAAGCTAAAGTCAAGCTCGAACCAAGTGCAAGGTGAACCAGCGAAGAACCTGCGCAGCAGCCAATGTAGGGATCAAGTTCGAGCTAGTGATCAACAGAGATGTTGAATGCCGATCACAAAACCAATGACGTAGAGGAAAAAGTGAGCAATGGAAAAACATGGATGGTAAGGCAGAGTCACGAGAAGCAACGGCGAGTGAGAGCCGAGTGGGTGAACCGACCACCAATGATGAGGCAAGCCACGGGAAGACTAACGGAGGAGTCGAAGCGGGGCATAAACTTAGGATATTTAAGGCTAGAAACCAAGAAATACATGAGGTGAGACAAATCTAAACTAAGTGAGTCAAAGCTGAGTTACAGAGACATGAACCGATACAATATGGACTCGAAGACATCTCAAGAAAATAGGCAAGAAAGCATGGAGAATATTTCATGTCGTCAAATCCAAGCTTAAGACCAAACAAAAAAGAGTTGTGAGTCAAAGACCAAGGCCAAAACACAATATATGTTGAGATCGGTGAGGTAAGGCAAGGTGAAAAATTGCAGAGAAGGTGAGTGCAAGCGAGCCAAGGCGTCTTGGTTCCTAGCTCGAAGAGTCGGGGGCCGAGTTGGTCCCAAAACCAACCTACCACCTTTCAAGGCTCAAATAAACAACACTAAACCCTAAACTTTTAGACCTCAAAACTACAACCCGAAGTCCTCAAACACCTCTAAAAACTACATGCAAAGGCTGGATAACCATAGACACTCAAAAACCCAAATAAAAGCCATGAAAAAACCTAAACAAGGAACCAAAACCTAGAAAAAGGTATAAAAACCCCGAATCAATACACTGAAATGCACGAGAACAGAATATCCATTATTACACATGCAACGAGAACTATAAATCATGTCGGAAGGCTGAAAAGCACACAAAAACTACCGAGTGTGTGGATCCACAAGATCATCTCTAATACCATGAAATACGGTTCAAAAACTCGAAACATGAGTATCACGAGGACGACATGAACATCCACGGATGTGCAAACGGTATCGTGAAGAGATCTCGGGAGGAGCGAGCATCAACCGAAAGTACATGCAAAGATTCAAAAATGCAAAGAACCTTGCTAAGCCACAAAACTCTCTCTCTCTCTATCTCATAGATCCAAAATGGGGTACAAATAGGAGGTATTGAGTAAACCCCAATGTTACAATCATGAAAACTCAAGTGGAGATGGGGAGTTACATTCCCAGAATAGAAAAGTAACTCTCAAGGATGCATATGATGTACCGATGCACCGACGCGTAAGATAATATCATAATGAACCCTACAAGACACACAGACCTACGATATCACCTAAGTGAGATGACTCACTTGATGATGTGGAAAATGACTCACACCAATAGAAATGATGAAGAAATTAGAACAATTTTGTGATGATATGATAGATACTTGAAGAGGTATGATTAAATTCTTTTGCCAATATTTGGAAGTTTTTAAAAGTTTCTTGAAAACTAAGTTTTAGTTTACAATTTCACACTATGTTAATGTAGTATGTATGCAATAATGCACAGTTTTGGAAATGCAAACGAGTTATGCATGGAAACATTTAGGGTGAAGCTAATTGATGGATGTCAAACTCCTCACCTCCCAAGGTACACAAATGATACACATGATCTTTGAAGTTTTTGTTCTCTTGAAAAGGGCCTACTATCTTGGGTTTAAACTTATAACCCTTTCCTACAAATGACTACATTTGAACATCTAACATTGACATAAATTTGAAAGAGGTATTTGTGAACCTCTTTTTCACATATTTGACATATCGTGTTCATGTGAGCATGACTACGTTGCTCAACTCTATTCCCCACGTAGGGAGTAGTGGTTACATCTAACATTTTTCGCTCTATGGGATTATGTCTCATAGACACAATGAGATTGGTTTTGATATATTTGTGTCTAGACCAAGGCTAGGAATGGAGGAAGCCCTAGAGATGGATTTTATGGGTATTGTTTTGTTCTCAAAATCCTCTCCTTCCTTCATTATTTCTATCATGTTTACGCCTAGACTCGAGATCATCAATAGGAAGAGAAGCTATACCAAGGAGGTTACCCATTCCTTGTGGTTCGAAGGGGAGAAGAATTGGTTCATCACTCTCTAAGATTTTCATAATCTATGTTGTGGTTTGGTGGACACAGTTTCCATGGATATTTCTTTACCCTTATCTATTTTTGCTACCTCAAATGTTTTTGGGTTATTAGCCTCAACTTTCAAAACATTTGGGGTGGTCACAACCAATTATTTTGATGGAAGTGGTTTGTTTAAATGATTCACAGGAGCTCATATTCGAATGGAACCCTAGTTTCTTCTTGAGGTTTTCCAAATGTATATCGAAGGGCTTAGGATCCCCTTAAGCAACGAATACCTTTCCCAAGTGGATAAATATAACCTCTTGGAACAATGTGGAGGGAATAGCCTTCATCTGGTGAATCCAAGGTCTACCAAGGATCATGTTGTAATTCATCTCTTTATCAATGACGTAAAACTCCGTTAAAATCACTTTCACTGAGGGTAATAGGAAGAGATATAGTCCCAATCTAAGAATCCTTAAGTCTATCATACCCTCGCAACGTGTTTCTATTTGGAAATATAATTTATTAGTGCTCCATTATTATAGATATTATAAAGAGAATAATTACGTGAGTAATTATTCACATATTTGGTTGTATTATTTGATAGTTGTGATATTGTTATGAGTTACAACAATATCACGGATATAGGTAGATTTTGGAGCAACTTCCTAGAATATAGGAATTGCATCTCATTATATATTGTATGATCGGATTGGAGAATTAATGAAGTATTATTCCTTGTAAATCATTCTTTGTGCTTTTCATTTAGTTGAGAGAGTTTTTGATTAATCTGTGAAGAGATTTTTTCTTCGATATTCTTAATTGTGATGGAAGGATATTAAGAATTTAAGGGGCAATGTATGTCTGCATATTTCCCTCTTTTATGCACGAGAAGATTTGAGTGTCGTATGAAGATAATAGATTAGTTTCATATCTGTATCGATTACTTTCGCATGCTGGGAAGACTACATTTCTTTGTGAATTACAAAGTGCAATTTTAGATTGAAATGACGTCTATGACTGTGATTCTGTTTCTAACAAATTACATTCATTCTTCGGATTCACGTGAGAGGAGGTCTGATTTGGTGCATTTGCAGCTGACTCGAAGCTTGCGTGAAAGGCGGTTTTGATGTCCATTCTTCTCATTGGAAATCGTGTTAATATTTGTGGTGAACTCAACTATTAAGTAGAATTTGGTGCCAGTTTAGACGTCTTCTATCAGTCCCATAGTCAATCTCCTTCGGGTAGGATCCAGAGCTCTAAAGCGCAGGTCTGTTCTTCTATTTTGTGGAGTCCACTCTGTATTCACATTTTCTTGAGGTTTTAGATTCGTTGATGGACACAAATCGGGTGAAATACAAAGCCACGATTACTCTTTGATACCACATCTTTGACGGATCCTTCAATCACATTCGGTAGTTGACGTCAATAAAGTATCCAACAGACTCGGCATTGATCCACAATGTTGTTCTTTGATCTGCACATATTGTTTTAACGCCACTATATACCGTGGAATTTTTTGCAAGCCCTGCAAATTTTGGTTTGCGACTGTGTATTGAAGGCTGGTATAAATCAGGGACAATAATCTCTGATAGTTCTGATTGATTGATTTTCTATGCAAATCTGTAATCAAATCCGTCCATGCAAGGATCTTCAACATGTCGTAAGTTCTTCATGAGAATAAATGTTCTTTTTCCGTATTTGACAATCATGGAGAAGATAGAGAATTCATTGACACGAGTATTGGAGATCATAGCTTATAATATTTTTTGTCCGTATTGTTAATCATTTTGTGGTCTTTAGTGTCTTGTTGTGTTTTTTAACTTTATAGGTAGTCATATTGTCTCCCAAGGTTGATATATATGTGTGTGTGTGTGTGTCAAAATTCATCATTTGTCAATAAAGTCTTTGTATGTCATTTTTTCGTATTTTAAAAGAGTTAAATGTCACTATTCTTGAAAAGTAATCTTTAATTACTTTTCATTATCTTTTCCGTTATTGTTGTCATTACTTGTCATTATCTTTGTCATTATTTGTGTTAATGTTTCCATTCTCATATATGTCATTGTCTAAATAATTTTGTTGTCAAAATCCGGTATCATTTTGTCAAATGTTATTGTTCAAAGTAGTCTCATCGTCAAAAGAGTCATTGTAAAAATAAAACATCCTATGGATGCATTTTCGGCAATGACCGACATCCTAATAAATTTTGTGGTTCACATTGCAGGAGGGAGAAAAAATAAAGATCAATGTGAAACCTGATGAGCTTCAAAGCCATATTCTATTGAGTTAGCAAAAAACACTAGAGGATGGAGGCAAACGGAGGTTGGAGGTCATTCAGCGACCTCTCGTTAGTCGCCAACGACGGGCCGCATGATGATTTGGTGGCATTTTTTTTCAGTTGTGTGTTTGCTTCAGTTTGTAGTGTTCTTGATTTCAATAAGTGGAAATTTCACATTGAGGGGGAACATGATTCCAATGTTCCATTTCCATTATGTTAGTGTTTTCTATGTATGTATGAGCAGTAGATTTCAGCAGAATTTCCTATGTTATTCCTTGTAGTGAGATGTGATGAGGGCTAAGAATAGTACTTGGCATATCATGATGTGGTTGTAGGTAAACCACTTGAAAACCTTCATTTGTGGTTTGTGGTAAACCAATAGCAAAACCACCATTCTTGGTTGTTGGTAATCCATTTGTAAAACCATCACTTTGTGGTTTGTGGTAAACCAATTGCAAAACCACCATTCTTGGTTTTGGTCAACCGTTTGCAAAACCATCCTTGAGGTTTGTGATCATCCCGTGAAAATTACCGAGATCATGAGCAGTGCGAAAGTACAAAGGCAGGTTTTTCCCATGTTCACACTAAGGGGGGGAATGTTGGGAAATATAATTTATTAGTGCTCCATTATTATAGATATTATAAAGAGAATAATTACGTGAGTAATTATTCACATATTTGGTTGTATTATTTGATAGTTGTGATATTGTTATGAGTTACAACAATATCACGAATATAGGTAGATTGTTGGAGAAACTTCCTAGAATATAGGAATTGCATCTCATTATATATTGTATGATCCGGATTGGAGAATTAATGAAGTATTATTCCTTGTAAATCTGTGGTTTGTGCTTTTAGTTTCTAGTAGAAGAACAATTATTTTCCCCATATCCCATCTTTTGTAAGAAAGAGAAGGGAACTAGATTCACAAAAGCCTCGTCATCGATCATGGATCTCTTGATGCAATTTTTATAAACCGAGACTTGTAGAAATAATGTGGGATTACCTCTTTGGGCTATTTCGACATCGAAAGCATCTTGCTTATATCAAAAACAAACCCAATATCCCTATCACTCTGTCCCGGATGATATATGTCAAAGTCAAGATGATTTATTTGAGATACAAGAGGAGGCATAACATACATTAAATTACCAAAACATAATTCATCAAGTAATACTGTAATGATGCACAGGAAATGCTTCAACAAATCTAGAAATGAGATGTGAGAAAAGGTCTTGTTCAAATCCGATATCAAATCATAAGCTCCCACCGGTTTTGATATTGTAGGAATGTCATCCGTGAGAAAGAATGAGTGGGGAGGGGTTGTGAAACATATTCCCTTGTCTGAGTTGTTGCATTAATTTCTTATTCAACCTCTAACTCAACTAATCCCAAAATCTTTGTATTGTTGTTTGAGCCAAGGTTAGGAGAAACTCGAGAGTTATCAGAAGTTGAGGCCTCATGGTTGTTATTCCCTACAGAATACCCTTTTTTTTAGGATTTGCTTTAACATCTTAATGAAATTTAGGGAATGGGTCTTGATAGATGCCTAGGTTTTCATTCTAAAGTGGACCACCTCGATTACAAGGTTGTTTCAAGATTTTCTAAGAACATGTCCATAAAGAGTTGTCTTTGATTTTCAAGGAGTCTTTGAATGAACTTGTTGTAGTCCCTACAAGACCTATTTTCATGACCAATAACATGATGAAAACCACAATAAATATTGGGGTCATAGTCTCTTGGCCTTTGGTTCGAGTTTTGTTGTTTATTATAACCCCGATTGTAGTTCTGAAACTGGTTTTTATAACCATAATTTGTTGCCCCTTGGTTGGAGTTTTGGTATTGGTTTAGGCCTTGGGTTTGAACTTATCAAGGAGGGGGATGATTGACATCAACTGTATTGATGGAGGTAAAATAATTAGGTCCCCTTTGATTTCCCATGTTGTTTTCATTATTGTTAGTGTGTTGTCATGAAAATGTGCAATAGGAAAATTGACAATTTTTTAGCATGACAACAATACCTCCGTGTCGAAACATTCAAGCTTTACCCTCGAGAGGCACCCCATATCTACCCAAATAGTTTGATGACCTCCCAGTTGATGTTAGCATAGTCTTCTATGTGAATTAGGAAATTCAAGTCAACCCCTTAGGTGATTTTAGGATTTCTTGAAAAATGTTATCTCTGGGAAGTGTTGGGAAGGGCTACGACTGGCCTTCCCAAGACCGGCACAACCCCTTGAGTGAAAATGAGGATAAAAGTCCAACATTGAGATGAATTGAATGTCTAGTAACATCATGAAATTTATTTTTAAATATTCGGGAATCATTTGGAAGAGTTGGGCAGTTTGATCAAAAACAAGGTTCGCAGGCCTAAGCAAAGGTGCATAGAGCCAAAACTCCTCTATGAACTTAAGGAAGTGATTCGAGATCTCTGGGTGGAATTAGGAGCTAAAAAATATCTTTGGAAAGGTAATTAAAGTCTCTACAAGATGGTGAATTCGAATTTTTCGCAACACTTTGGAGCAATAGGTCTGCAATCATTTTTTCCTGTGCTCAACTATAAAACCGAACAAAAATCCACTTTTTTAGGGCTTAAATGGAGGAATCAAGAACTGAGACCCCACCATTGGATTTAGAAGGAAATTTTAAGTGAAAATCATGTACAATTTTTCCAAATAATTCCATCGGGAGCTCAAGTTATCATCATTTCAAGTCATCCTCTAGGAAAGCTTCATGTGTCAGCTCCAGGAGCCTAACGTAATTGTATGTCCCTTTTATCCCTAAAGAAAAGGGACATAGGGGAAAAGGAAATTCTCCCAGCCCCAATAATCCTTATGGTCATCCATGGAACCTCCTGGATCGCTAGTTCAACCCCCAAGTGCTTGTCGGAGCTCTTTCCCTCAATCGCTCAGATCGTGACAAGTGGCACAACCTCAGCACAATGTGGAAATGGATTCCCCTTTCATACATTTTAGAAAAGGGAAATGATGGAAATGAAAATTCACATAACCCCTTGAATCCCTCAAGTCATCCATGTGACCCTCTCTAGTGCAAATTTCGGCCCCGTGAAGTTAGTGGAGCCAAATGCTTGATCGTTGGATCTTCGCCAAGTGTCATGTTATGGCACGATGTGAAAATTGATGTCAATTTAATCCCTTAATTATTGATGGAAATCATGGACACAAAATTTTCCCAGCCCTAGGTATGCCTCCTAGTTCCTCATCGCGTTCAGCCCTAGGTGCTTCTAGCAAGTTTTTGGCCAAAGTACTCAACCGTTAGATCTCCGCCAAGTGTCGCATTGAGGTACGACATGCAATTTGATGTCCCTTTCATCCCTTAATGCTTAAGGGACATCAGGGACATAAAAATTCACCCCACTCCCTGATATGCATCTTTCAAACACTTTGAATCTGATGCTTAGCCTTTTTTTTGCGCTTCTTCTTCTCCATAGTTCATACCCGTCATTGCTCGCTCATACCGCACACGGTTCACCATTACCGATTTGAACCAGCTCTAACATGGAAACAAAACCCTCAAATCCATGAAAACATACATGTCTCAGAAGAAATATTGATCAAAAGAGCTGAAGGATCGAAGAACAGAAGAGAGAAACGGAGAAATTCATCAAAAACCCATATTGCCATGAAACAAGGATTCAAACATATCTTGCTAACCAAAGGTACTAAACGAAGAAAATTTTTGATGTGGTATTCACTCTTAAAGGTTATTAAAACCTCACCTTCAAATCCTCCTTCCATAGCACAAATCACTGACAATAAAGAAATCTCCCTTTCGGCTTAACAAAGACAAAAATCTGATTTCCTATCAAACCGGCAATTGGTTTAAAGAGAAATTTCATTAGTGAATCTAGAAACAAAAATCCACAAAAAAAATATGATTTTTTTTCGTAAACGGAGAAGAAAACCATACCTGAAACTTCAAGCTCCATTAATGGTTGTCACATCCAAAACTATCATCAGGTCAAAAATTCAAAATTTTAAAATCTCACGAATCGGTGATCTGGGTCGGGCCTAAGATTTCAAAGGAGTGATATTGGAAAAAATCCATATCAAAAAACTTCATTCTGCCATGATTCGACCACCAAAAGATCAATTTTTAAAAATAGCAGGTCTTCTACATGGGATACTGCTATTTTAAGTAAGTCATCAATTGGAGAAATTACGAAGGAAGCAAAGTGAACACGAAAGCAATATCGCAGCAAAAATCATCGAATAGTTGTCTTCGTCAAAATTAGAACCTACTAAAAATAGTAAGTGGTCCCATGAGCACCTACTAAAAATAAAAACCAGTTCAAAAGGTGAGGGGGCATAGGGAGAAGAAAAAAATTGAGATGCCATATCCAATTGAGGATCGGAGGAGCTGATTTTTCATACTTACTAAAAATAGTAAGTCATCTCACTGGCACTTATTAAAAATAGTAAGTCACTCCAAAGGGTGATTTTCACAAGAGGATCATTCTGAGAGTTGAACATCTAGATTGGCAGCTGCAGTTGGAGTTCGGGAATAATTTTCACACTTACTAAAAATAGTAAGTTGTTTTTTCTAGAAATAGTAAGTGTCAAGAGACAATGGGACTCAAGTTTATAGAATGGACATTGTCACTGAATATTTCCTTCACTAAGATTCAATGCCCATCTCCGCAAAGTATGTTTGAACTCATCTTGAGATACCCTAACAATGTCTTTTCATACTCACTACATGGTTCAGTCACAAGTTAGAGTTTGCAAGTCATCAACAGAACAGTTCATTCAACTTGGCAGGCCGATTTTGAGATCTTATCTCTTCTGAGGTAATATTCATGAGTCACATTTGTGGTCATCTTCAAAACCATTCAGCAGTGTTTTTAAACACTCTTTCCAAAGCATCCATGATCCATTTGAAAGAGTTTCATAGAGTGCAAAGATTGCGAAGATTCATAATTTCATCACATTAGGAGCTTTCCATCAGCAAGGATCATCTGACTTCATCAGAGTGACATCCTCTCTCCTTCTCTCTCTTCTCTTTCTTCCCCCAACTTTCTCTCTCTTCAAGTGTTCTAATTCTTCGTTGGGGTTTGCACTTTTTGATATGCCTTTAAGTCATCTAAAGGTGACTTTTGACACATAATGTAAATTAAGTCACCTTGATTTTATAAAAGGGACTTAATATTTGGTAAGAAATGCAAATAGTCTAAAGTTATAAATAAGGCATATGGAGGGTCATCGAGAAGATGAAGATTTTTTCCTATGCTATAAATTGTAATGAGCTCCTCATTCAAAGGGGTTCTAATTCTGAAATTCTTCTAGCTAGTTGTATTCTTGTAAGTTTGTGAGAGAGATTTTGCTTACTTGTGAGTGAAAAGAGTTATCCATTTTTCCCCTATTCTCAATCTCTTCCATTCTCATACTACGTAAAATTTCTACTTGAGCATCAATACAAGAAGGATTTTCTCCTTTTTTGACTAAGGGGTTTACTGATACTTTGTGCTCATTAAATTCTAATTAGTCTTGTTGTTTGTAGTATTGTTTCTTCCTAATTTAGTGCATGTGATGAAATTTCTAACTAATGTATGCAAGAATCTGATTTTCTACTTGCAACATTAGTTCCTCTTATCTAATATTCTCACTCCCTTTCCCACTCTCCTAGCAAATTCCTCCCTTGCAAATATCTACAAGATTTTTCCACAGGGTCATTGGAGTGCCCATATTGGATCCTCGACCACAAGGCCACCAGAAATTCCATCTTTACTCGTGCATGCATATATGCAAGTCGTGACCTGGTTAAGTAGAGGGACTTAGAGTCCCAAAGCGTTGGCAAAAAACCCACCAATTTCTCCCCGAAAAATTTTCTTGCCAACAAAGTGTTACCATTGTTTTTAAAACTAGCATTATTTATTTGATCAGTAACACCATCTGTGGTAGCACCACGATTACAATTCAAAACCTTATGTCCTTGGTTTTTGCTCCATTGTTTTTATGATTTGCATTGTTTTGATTAGGGGACACCAATTTCCCATTAAGACCATAAGTTTTACACCCACTATCGATAACGGCTTGGTTGATTCGAAGTGCACCTTCCAATACTTCTTCATAACTATAGAAAGGAAACTTTTGGACTTCTTCCTTGGTCTCTCGATTAAGAGAGTGAAGGAAAAGATCACAAAGTTCCATCTGGTCCATGTTAGGTGCACTTGCAAAGGAGTAAAGAACTTGACGCCATCTTTGAATGAAATGGGTAGCAGATTCATTTTTCTCCTGCCTAATATGTAGAAACTCTTTAATCCCTATTTGAAGAAACTTGTTCATATCAAATGCTCTAATGAATTCTGAAACAAATTGTTTAAAGGAATGTATAGAAGACTTAGGAATCGATAGTACCCGGTCTAGGAAAACTCTTCAAGGGCCTTCAAAACATTTTAGCTATTACAACATCCCAAGGAATAAATTCCCTTATAAAAGTAGCGTAGGAATTGATATGAGTTTTCGAGTATCCTTCTCTATTAAATTTAGGAAGATCGAGAAATGGGCGTGGAAGCATAACACCCCGTATGGTAAAGTCAAGGGGTTCTTTCAAATACTTAGCATAAGTACCCATTGCATAAGATTCCACCATTGAAGCTCCTTGGTGGGGATGTGGAGGAGGAGGAATTGGATAGGTTGTAGTGTATGCGTTAGATGGAACGTATGGAGCTCCTTGATATGACATATAAGGAGTAGGGAAGGTATATGGGTCCATCTAGGGGACTTTGCATACATATGTAGGTAAGGTAGAACAACACTAGGAAATGGGATAGTGGGCATGAAACCAGGGAACATCACATTTCTTGATGGAGTGGCATTTGAGAACACACTTCCAGCCAACCCTTGCATAGGATAAGCATGAGAAGGGTGAGGGCCCATCCCTAGGGTATCATCTCTCATGAGAAGATCACCTGGATTTGATTGGACAGGATAACCTTGTTGCACATGATGTTGTATTGGTTGTGCGTTGATAGGGGTGTACCCTTTATTTTTGATGGGATACCCCATGTTCTGCCCTACTACATAGGTTGGTTGTGAAGGTTGGGCACTCTCTAGTTCTCTAATCCTCCCTACTAAAGTGGAAATAACATCATGAGGTGAGGATTGAGTCTCTTGTTTGGGTGCCTATTGTGTAGGGTTTGGTTGAGAGGGCACATGATATCCTCTTATGAATTGTTCAACGTTTTCATTCTTGTTTTCCTTAAAATTAGGAGTCTCAGGATAGGTTGTCGATACATTGTTATTGAACAGTTATGAAGTATGAATCTTCATCCTATCTAAGGACTCATCTATTTGGCGAAGAGGATTAGCCATCTTTGTAAAAATTTCATCTTCGTTGATTGCATGGTGTTGTAATCTTCCTAGAAATTATGTATTTTTGTCTCAGTTTTAAATTTTTTGGGTAAGATGTCTATCAGAATGTCCTTGTAAAGGTCCATGAAGGAAGACTTGTTTTCTAGCAGTTAGTCATTTTTGGACTTTCGGTTTTGAGGCTTTCCCTTTTTTGTGTGGGAATTTTGGGTTTTAATGTCCATCGCATCCCAAGTTTTTTTGGGCTCCCGGTTCACTAATTTCCCTCATTCCCCGCATTGTATTATTTTCCCTTTGTTTTACGGGTACTTCAAATTTGTGGAGAAATCACGTCCCAATGTCTCAAGGGCCAACTGTGTGAGTTTTTTCTAGTTTACCTAATTTGAATGTATCGTAAATATCTCAGCTTCTCGCGTCCCACATGTCCCTAGTGCTTCACAGCCTCCATTTCCCCGCAAGCGCATTTTTTTCGCATCCCATTCCCTGTGGGTTTTTCAACTTCTCACGTCCCAAATGTCCTGCCACACTGGGGGCTGGGTTGTGAAAATTTTCTCTGCCATATCCACATTCCACTGTCTTAGGTCGACACAATGCATTAATTGTTGCATTTAATTCCCCCCATCGACCTACTCAAAATGGATTATGTATAAATATCCGGTGGTAATCAATTTTTTTGCCATACTCCCTTCATTTTCTACTTTTCTCGTTCCGTTCTCTCCACTATTCAGTAGCCATGGCGAGGTCCCTATTCTAGTATTTTTTCAAAAAAATGAGGTGCAATGTGTTCTCGCAGAGGTCACGGATTGTCAAGAGAAAATTTCAGAGGATCAAGAAGTCTATTGCACAATATTTCTACCCTTTCCACACAATGAAGATTCATTACAAAGGGCATGAGCATCTACCTTCATTGGAGACCGCCATACCAGAAATAGGAGATAGTGATGCTCAACACCTTGACCTGGATGACTTTTGGGTAGGACTTGACTGCAATAAGCCTACTCCCATTTCTCAATTAATCAAGGAAAGCGGAATTTCTCATGCGGGGGGTTTTCTAGTCTCTATTCAATGTGTTGATACTATGTTAGCATGTGTCTCCTGCTTCAACTCAGATATGAAAGAGATCATTGATCCTCACGGGAAGGTATTTACTTGATTAGATGCTGATTATATTAGCACTTCCCTCAGAATTCCAGTAACTGAAGATTCAAACACTCTCACCAAGGCTTAGGATCAGCTTCTATTTTATCAGGAAAATGAAAAATATAAGAGTAGGGTGGCCAAATCATGGTTTAAAACCCAAAGAATGGACCTTCAAGACTACAAAAGATTATGTATATGATTTATTTCAAGGAGGAGTTTTGACGCCGTCACCCTCCTTGCTAAAATTATGGGGATGCCCTCGACCAATGAGTTCCACTATTGGATGTGTCCTTATGTTAATATCATATGTGAAGGCAAACAAATCCCGAACTGGGGAAAGATAATTTGTGATAGTCTTACTAAACAACTTCCAAATGTTTAAAGGACTAAGAATTTCTATATGACTTCCTATTTGATATACATTGTTGCTGCATACAGGGAATGGTTGGGGTTCTCTCCTGATGAAAGAAAAAAAGATGCTCCTATTTATTAGAATTATCCACATTTGACTTTGAATATTATTAATCACCATTTAAGAAGGGTGAATGATGCATTCACCATGTATATTGTCAGATTGTTAGATTACAACAGGGCCTGAAGATTCTCAGAGGAAGCTAAACAATTGATTGATGTATATGGTAGTTATTACACTCAATTCAAGAAATTTTCTTACATACGGTTGGTTGGATTTGAGGGAACACCCTTGAAACTCCCTATGTATTGTAGTGATAAAATGGACCTAGTTTAAATTTGCAGAAGTTGGATAAACTTCACAGAACTTGTAGAGACAAGCAGATTACATGCATCTAGTTTTCCAATCACATTGGGTAACTACACTTGCAGGACTGCTTTGGATGCCCAAAATGTGGATAGAAAAATTTCTCCCCTCACTCTTCATTATTTCAAACCAAGGACTTTCTTTTATATCAAGGGATTTATTGCCAATAATTTTAGAATGGGTTTCCATCATCTTGTTGATAGTGAAGACTACTAGGTTGACTGTTCTGATGATTATGAAGCTAGAAGAAGGTATTATGGCAAATTGTCCCTACATCAAATCAAATATTTTTATGTATACAAGGAAGGTGATGGAATTCAATATGATGATAAGGAACTACAGTCCCTTGAATATGAAATTTCTATCATACACACTCCCATTGAAACCATTGATTGGTTTGTTAAGGAAAGGGATGATTTGAAGGAACTCATAAACCCTGTCTTGGTGAGGACCAAAATTTGGTTTGACAAAAAAATGAAGATGTTCAGATCAAGTAAGTCTAGGTCTTCCTCCCAAGAAGCCTCCACTCCTCATAAGGAAATGTCTATGGTGACCCCTGAGGCATATGTGCAATATGTTCCCTCTCCACTTGAACCTTCAACTCGGAGTACACAAAGAAAGGAAAGGCTAAGAAGGATGAAAAGTTGGAAGAAGTAATTCAGAGAGTGAAAAGTTGTCTTCTTCAAAGAAATTGGAAGCAGTACCTGAGGTTGAACTAGTTATAGATCTATGTGATGATGATAGTGAGGAGAAAGAACAAGAAGAACAAGGGAAAGGTAATCCTGAAGAAATTAGTAGAGAGAAAGAAGAAGAAAAAGAGGATCAATTGAAGGATCGGGCTTCAGAATCAATGGATGTTTTAGGACCATCTTCTAAAGAGGTTCCTGTTAAGGAAGTACCTTCCTCCCAAACCTAAAAATATATGTTGGAAGTATCTGTTGTACAAAATTTGAGTGTAATGGGAACACTTGCGCTTGGGCCCATTTTCCCTCTACTTCTAGTTCTTCGTTTGATTGGATACAACCGTTGGTTCAAATCAAGAAAATAAAATCCACATCTCATATTGTTTGTCCTAAGTTTGATGTTTAACTCCCTCCTCATCTACAAAGAAAGATAAAACCACATCTAGGTTAGTATCTAATTCTCAAGGCCAATAATTCATGGAGATTGTTAAGCCCAAGCTTGACAAGGATGAAAAAGACCTATTGGTAAGTGATTTGGAATTGACAAGAATTCCCCTTGGAGAATCTACACCTGAGAGTGAAGTGCATAATTTAAAGGAGACAGTGTCGAGAGTAATTGAAAGAGTTGAGAACAATAGGAAAACACAGGAGTAGTTGGAAGAACAAAATCAAATCCTTTCAAATTTCATCAGGTCCTTATTGGTAGAAGACAAGGTACTTGATCCAACTCCCTTAGCCTCAATTCCACCACCTGTTGTTCTAACTAGTGATGAAGTTCAAGCTATCAAAGATATTCACAAGCATTTTGCTTATGGGAAGGAAATGGAGGCCTTGGTTGATGATATGATAGTCATAGGATTAAAATTCATCGAGGAAGCACACAAGTCATATGATAAATTCACTATCATACAACTTAAATTTACTACAACACTCAGTGGTTTAGATAGAGAATTGAAATTGTGGAGTGAATGCATTCAAGATCTTTGGCTGATGAGTGACACAAATGTGTAGGTTATTTTGGAAAATAAAGTATTTGATGATGCAAAGTTTAATTTTTCTAAGCAGTGGGTCTTCAACATTGATTGGAAAATAAAAATCCTTGAGGAATCCATTGGTGAAATCAGGAATATGTTGCAGAAGGGAGAATCTTTTAAATCTTGTGTTGTATCTACCTTTCAAGATATTCATTGCAAAATATTTAAGGATAATTCAAGGGATAAGTTCAAATTCCAAGAGATTAAGTCACAATTCAATTCATTTGTTAAAGAAGATTTGTTCAAGTGTTGTCGTGCAAATGTGCAATAGGGAAATTGACAATTTTTTAGCATGATAACTATACCCCTGCGCCAAAAATTTTAAGTCTATCATTCCAAGACACCCTAGGTCTATCCAGTCAGTTCAAGTGACCTCCCAATTAATGTTATCTCATACCCCTAGGTGATTTAGGAAATTCCATTCATTCCCCCTAGGTGATTTTAGGAGTTCCTTAAAAAAGAAAACTTTAGGCAGTCATGGGAAGGGCTATCACTGGCCTTCCTAAGACTAGAGAAACTCCATGGAGTGGAGTAGAAAATCCAAAATAGATGTGGAAGTAATTAAAATTTATAAAAACATCATGAAGGTGATTTTGGAAGGTTCAGGGAAGATTTGGAGCATTTGTGGCAGTTTCATCAAAGTTGGGGATTCACAAGCCTACTAGTCGGTGCAAGACAAAGCCAAAACAACCACGAGCTTCAAAAGGTGATTCTAGGAGCTCTGGATGGAGTTAGGAGAAAAAATAAACATCTCTAGAAATAAAATTCCAATCCCTACATGATGGTGAAATCATATTTTTCACAACACTTTGGCACATTAGGTCTACAGGAAGTTTTTCTTAGGCACAAGTGGAGTACCAAATCAAAAATCAGATTTTTAGGGATCAAATGGAAGAATAAAGACATGATACCCCAAAATTGGATTCAAAATTCCATTTCCAGTCAGGATCATATAAAATTTTTCTGAAAAATTCCATCGGGAGCTCAAGATATCATCGTTGCAAGTTGTCCTCTTAGAGCAAGTTCAGGAGTTAGCCAAATTTTGGGAGGACACGTGTCAGCTCCAAGAGCTTGGCAGGATTTTATGTCCCTAAATACCCTGAGGGTTAGGTACATCAAACCTTGAAAATTTTTCCCAGCCCCCATGTGACCTTTGGAGCCCCATACAACCATTAGCATTATCATTTCATTCCCGGGTACAATTTGGAGCTCAAATTCCCTGTCGCCGATCAACACCACGTGTTAGCTCTAGGACTACCATGGAATTTTATGTCCCTCACATCCCTTATGAGTTGAGGGATGTCAAGGAAAAAAATTCACCCAACTCCAACTCCAAAATTTGAAAAAAATTCTAATTGTTTGGTGTTTCTTATTGCTTCTAACTGCTTCTCCATTACTAGAAGAAAATTGCAGAGAACACCACTCCACCATTGCCAAAGCTCAAACCAGCTTCACCACAGAAATAAAATACTCTACCCCATGGTGATACACAATTCTCAGAATAATAATTCATCAAGATAAGAAGAATAAATGGAGAATAGAGAAGAAGAACAGTGGAAATCCCCATTGCCATAAAACGAAGATTTGAAGATATCTTACAAACCGATGCATGTATTAACAAACCATTTGTTTCTGAGTTCTTATCTCTAGAAGGAAATTAAAAACTCATATTCAAACCTCCAATTTGCAGCAAGGAATGCTCACAGCAAATAAATTTCACTTCCAGCTCTACGAAGAACAAAGTTTAATTTCCTATCAAACCGATCATCGGATTGAAGTAAAATTTCGCATGAAGCACCAAAAGCAAAAAATATTGCAATGGAATTTATTTCATCACAAATGGAGGAGAAAACCAGACCTGCAATTTTGAGGTCCATTAATGGTTGCCACGTCTAGAAGCACTACCAGGTCCAAAATTTGAAAGTTTAAAATCTCCTGGACTATTAAGCGGATAGTTCTAAAATTTCAGAGGGGCGATATTGGGAAAAAACCCATATAAAAAAATTCATTCCGCATCAATCCAACCTCCAAAACCCACTTTCTAAAAATAGTAGGTCTTCTACATAGGGGACTATTATTTTGGGAAAGTCACAAATGAAGACGTGCAAGGAGACGAAGACATTGGAGGTGCACTGTAGCTGAGAACTCATCGAAACGGGCATTTTTGGCACTTATTAAAAATAGTAAGTGGTCCCACGGACACCTACTAAAAATAGAAAGTTGATCTAAAAAGAGAGAGGAATGCAGGAGAAAGGGGAATCAGGGTCGTAACATCCAGTTGAGGTTTGAATGCTTCTTCATACTTACTAAAACTAGTAAGTTACTTTTCTAGGAAAAAAACATAGAGCAGTTTTGGCACAATGGGACATTCAGAACTTCGTCACATCAGAGATTTCCATCAACGAGGATCATTGGACTTCATCAGGGGCAACATCTTCTCCTCTTCTCTCTCTTCCCTCTCCCCCAACTTTCTCTCCCTTCAAATGTTCTAATTCTTTGTTGGGGTTTGCACTTTTTGATATGCCTTTAAGTCTCCTAAAACTGAATTTAGAAACATAATGTAAATTAAGTCACCTTGATTTTATAAAAGGGACTTAAATATTTGGTAGGAATATGAATAGTCTAAAGTTAGAAATAAGGCATATGGAGGGTCATGAGGAAGATGAGGAGTCGATTCTATTCTATAAATTGTAAATCCATTCCCATCTCAAAGGGTTGGTGATTGATCTTGTAAACTCAAGAGTGCATTGTACTAGAGAAAGCAAAGGAGATATCCATTTTCTTCTACTTTCTTCCACCCTCAAATTTCTTCCATTCCCACATTATGTAAAAAAAAAATTAAAACAATCAATACAAGAAGAAGGAGTTTCTATCTTTCTTTGACTAAGGGGTTTCTTGATACTTTGTGATCAATAAATTCTATTTGGTCTTGTTGTTATTTGTAGAGTTGTTTCTTCTCATGAATGCATGTGTTGAAATTTCTAACTAGTGTGTGCAGGAATCTGATTTTCTACCTATAATGTTAGTCCTCCTACCTATTTTCTCACTCCCCTTTCCCACTCTTCAGACAAAGTCTTCCCTAGTAAGAGATTTCTAGCTTTTCCGTAGGGTCAATGGAGTTCCCCTGTTGGATCCCCAATCGAAAGGCCACCAGAATCTAATCCACATTTTCTTACGCATGCATATATGGAAGTTGCACCAGTTAAGTAGAGGTACTTATATTCCCGAGCATTGTGCAATAAATCCATAAGTTTTTCCACCCGATAAATTTTCTTGCCAACATCAAGCAAGACACCATGTCTAAAGATAAGATGAGATAAATTTGTACCCTTCAAGCAGCCATCATAGAGGCCAATAAAGAGTTCTGGAGAGGTATAGACATTCTTGGAGCATTGAAGAGATTTAGAAACCAAGTACTTAAGGTGAAGAGTGCCACAAACACTCTTTCGAGTGTCCCAACTCCTAGTTCTTAGTTTCTTCTTTTAATTAAAATATCTAATTAAGGTGGTTATTTTCTTTCTAGCCATACAATATGTAAGTAAAAGACAAATTGATGTTGTAATGTTTAATTAGATATTAATATTTTGGTTAAAATAAGGGAAACTAAAAAGACTCTTTTGTAACCATCCATGAGGCTATTTAAGGAGCTTTTCTTGTCATTTGGAGGGATCAGATTTTTGATGTCTTGGATGTAAAATTACTAAATTGCCAATCAATACAAAAGAAGTTTCATCTTTTCTTGTGTTCTATATTTTTTTGTTCTCAATCTGATTCATGAGAAGCTATGTATATCTAAACAAGAACTTTGTGTCTTCCAGTTGATGTTGTGCTTAGAAATTTGTGTCTATTGCATGTATGTCTTGTGTTTATATATACATAGTTTAAATCTTGTCACTTTACTTGAAAGGGAGTTTAAAACCTGCAAGTGAGGATCACGACAGACGATGTGCACATCAATGAACGTGCAAACGGCAGTGTGAAGAGATCTCGGGAGGAGCGAGCATCAACCGAATGTGCATGCAAATATTTGAAACACGGGAAGAACCTGGTTAAGCCATAAAACTCTCCTCTATCTCATATATCAAATGGGGTGTACATATAGGAGGTGTTGAGTAACCCCTCAGTACTGCAATCATGACAACTCGAGTAGAGAGGGGGAGTTACATTCCCATAATAGAAGTGTAACTCCCAATGACGCATATGACGCACTAATGCACTGACGCACTAACGCGTAAGAGAATCTCATAATGACCCCTAAATGAAACATGGACCTACGATCTCACCTAAGTGAAATGAATCACCTAATGATGTGAAAAATACACACACCAACACCCCCCCTTCATCGTAACTTAGGATGAGGTGGCAAGTCAGAAATGAGAAATGGGTCCCGACACAAATCCTGATGAGGTACCCATGTACAAGAAAAAGGTCCCAAGTAGTGAAGGAAAGCCCAGTGGGAAAAACATACACCACAAGAGAAAAAAACACTCTATAATCTAAGAAAGATGTCAAATATGGGTCCCGGCCATAGAAGAGCCTTAAAAGGTACCCATGTACAAAGAGGCAATCTCTCGGAAAGAAGAATAAGAGAGAAGAAGAGGGAGACGAGAGAAATGCAGAAGATGGCATGGACGGATCTGAACTCTGTAGCTCTAGGAGGTCTCCTAGAAGAATGTTGATGACGAGATCCTCTGCCTCTGGACTAAAGAAGAGCCACCCGCAATGAACTGTGTGCCTACCCTTAAGAAGGACATAAATGACGTGTTGGAAGTCCGCCCACTCCACAAAGGAAACCGAAGGTAGTAGCATGAAGAACTCTGAGTCTAGTGCACTGAAGTGTGACATAGGTCTAGCGAGTGAGTGCCAAGGAACTGAAGGTAATGCCACGTGCGTAGAACTATCGAGAAAAAGAGGAAAACCCACAAAAAGGATGTCCAAGTGATGTGAAGGGAACAAAACATCCTCCACAATAGAAAAGGGATCCACAGGTGAGGGTGGATCAATGAAGGTCTCCGGAAAAGTGGAAGTGGTAAGAGTCCCAGAATGGGCACTCCCAACAACAAAGATGATGAAATCCTCTGAAACACCTATAGATGGATGAGGGACCTGTAGTGCATCATAAGTAGACTCTGCGAAAAGACGACCAAGGTCAGGAAGATACTCGTCCCAATGAGGGGGCTCAACAAATAGAAGAGCGATGTCAGATAGGTATGAGTCATCTAATGAAGGTAGAGGAGTGAAATGGGCCTCACACACTGGAAGTGGAAAGGAGGCAGGTGTGATGACAATATGAGGCTGAGTAGAAGACTACTCGATATATGATGAGATGTGGGGGGTGACAACAATGTCTGGAATAGTGAGAGAAAGAGGAGAAGAGTCCTCTGTAGTACTCTTGACATCAGAATAGGGTGCACAATCCTCGTCATCAAAAGTAAAACAAAGTGAGTCTGTGTCAGTGGAACTATCATCACACGAAGAAGAGGAGACAAGCTGAATCAAAGCGCAGGAACAATGACTACAAGATGTGAAGGGTCTCCATGTAGAGGGACCGAAGAATGCTCCAGGACACGGTGAGGTGGATCGAGTCTTCCACATGAAACCGAGAGAGAGAGCGAGAGACATGTATCATCATGCAACCAAAGACATGGTCACAAGTGTCGAGGAAGTCCTCTAGATGACGATGATCGGCAGTGTAGGGCTGCCCAAGCAAGAAGGGTAAAAGACCCTCATGGGAAAAGTAACGTTCCATGGAAGCACGCTAAGTGAATAGTTCCCTCTCCGGTGAGAAGTTGTGGAGGTTGTAAAGTGATCCTACGATAGTAAATTCTAGAAAGAGCACTCTCCATGATGAAAAAGCGGGTAAGTGCAGGAAGTTGATGGACAAATATAGGGTCATCCGTGGACATCATATTGCAAATAACAACATAATATCAACTTGTAGGGATTATTAGCAATACATACACTCAAAATTAGACAAAATTATATTAATATGAATCATAGAATCTGGAATCTAGTTTCTAAAATACTAATTTTTGTAAAAATTGGAGAAGATTAGCTATATTAAAAACTCAAAATTCAATGACTTGGTATTTTTTAAAAACACCGATAAGATTATAGTCCGTTTGCCCACAATTTGGATGACCAAAAATTGATATATATTTTTTTCCTTTGGTGAGAAGTTATATGCCACTATCTATCTTGGGATGGATTTTATTTTGTATTTTTTTGAGTAATATTTTATTTTTTATGATTTTTTCCATGAAAGTGGTATGAAAACATAAAGAAAACAGAGCACTTTCCGTTTGCCGCCATAACTTCATCAAAAAATATTGAAATCAAATAAAATTTTTTTGAACATGTATATAATTTCACCATGGTTGGGATGGTATAAGTTTTATCACATTCTGATAAGTGAAACAAATTTTGCAGTCTTAAACGTAGACATAAACATTCACGGGAAAAAGTGTCTTAAAGACCTACTATTAGTAAAAAATTATAAAATGATATTTATCCTCTTCTATTCACTTTAAAATTAGTATTTCTACAAAGCTAATAGTCTCCCCTACGCAATGGTACCATGTTTATGACATATTTTTACTTTTTGGCATGGTTCAAGTCCGCGGAAGACTAAATTTGATGTTTTGTTGTTTTTAATGTAAAATTCAGGATTTGATGTCCACTTAATCGTGTCCCCAACTTAGTGCACTTACCCAAGCAATATGCCCAAAAGAAATACGTCGGACTTGACCGATAATGTGTCTGCGTGTGAGAGCCCAAGAGTACAAGCAACCCCCCCAGAATGTGGCACTTTATAAAATTAGTGTGTTTACAAAATTGGCAATTCCATCACGTAAAGTGCAAAAAATCATGCAACTTTGACTAAGGAAATGCTTAGAAACGAGCAACGAGTCAAAAGTTATGGAATTAAAATGATTCCCACAACTGATGGAAAAATACACTAGATGTTACAAACGCATTAAAAATTACACGAGATGGGTGCAAAGGGTATTGTGTGGGTACTCATTGGAAATGGCACAGAATTTTAGTAGGGTTCATATGACTTTGCGAGGGGGTTAGCCTCCTACCAACCCCGGACCTTGCCCTCTGTCTTCAACACTCGTAGGAGGGGATTAAATTACAAGCCAAAAACAACCTAAATGATTATTACATGCCATGAATGAAATGTTTTGTTTTTTAATCACCCTAAAACATTAAAAAAGAAGGTGATAGGAGGGGCCCATGTTTGGAAAGAGCTGCTCTCAAGGGAGTTGGAAGCCATGTGTTGCTGTGTGGTTGTGGTGTCCTTATGGAGAGTAGGTAGGACACTACAGAAGTTGAAGACATCAGGGGATATCTCGCATTTGTTGGAGGAAACGTTATTAGCCTAAAGCAAGAACAATAACCAATGCAACGTTGTAACCGCCAAGGAAGACAACAAATCAAAAAAACATTTTTCCAATGCTGAGCAACAAAAAAACATTTTTCAACGCATGTGGCTAGGTTTGAAGGTCGTTGGAGGTTGTGTTGGTGAGCTGGAAGGTGTTGTAGGCATGTGGGAGAGCAGCAGAGATCCCAAACCACCAAAAATCTAGAAAAATGGCTATGTTGGGTGTGCAGGTCAAAAAAATGTTTTTTTAAATGCAGACCTCCACGAAGCACAAGTTGAGGGAACCGTTGGAGGAAACGGCTGAGCTGGATGGAAGCGCCAAACACGAGCAAACAACAACAAACAACAGCTTTGAGTTTGCAAGAACACGAGCACATCAAAGAACAACAATGCAGCAAATAGCAGCGAATAATAACAGCGAACAATAGCTCTGAGAGCAATGCAGAACATCCAAGGAGATCACGAGCAGGTTCAAGGCTCCAACAAAGTAGAGACAAGGAGGTGCAGAGCACGAGAACGGAGGAGCCGTCGAGCAAAGTGGGCACAGGCTTCAATAAGGCAGTGAGGAGAACCGAATGGTCCAAGACTGCGAAGCATAAACCCAATGCAAGGAAAATGAACGTCGAACCAAGCAAACTCGTGCAAAAAACTAGCACAAGTTACATAGATCTGCAACTTGGAATGCAAAAAACACCTCTAAAACTACATGCAAGGATGCAAAACCATTAAACCCCAAAACGAAACATGAACACTCAAAACCGAACGGAGGTATGAAGCCCAAATCAGTGCAAGTAGAGCACACAATGAATTTCCATTATGACACATGCTGAAAGAGATCTAAATATCACACCAGAAAGTGGAAAACACACACAAAAATGCCGATGAGTGCACGGATCCACAAGATTCACTCTAATACCATGAAAGAGGGTTTAAAACCTACAAGCGAGGATCATGAGGGATGACATGCACATCAATGGACGTGTGAACGGCAACGTGAAGAGATCTCGGGAGGAGCGAGCATCAACCAAATGTGCATGCAAAGATTTGAAACATAGGCGTAACACCGGTTAAGACATAAATCTCTCCTCTATCTCATAGATCAAATGGGGTGTACATATAGGAGGTGTTGAGTAACCCTCAAAGTGCTGCAATCATGACAACTCTCAAGAGAGGGGAGTTACATTCCTAGAGTAGAAGTGTAACTCCCTATGACACATATGACACACTAACGCACTGATGCACAAATGCACTTACGCTTAAGAGAATCTCATAATGACCCCTAAATGACACATGGACCTACGATCTCACCTAAGTGAAATGACTCACCTAATGATGTGGAAAATACACACACCAACATTTACCAAGCATAAGTAAGATACCATTCTGCAATCTATGTGTCTGAAAGTGCTCTTCTCTTTATTTTCTGAATTCTAATTCTTTTGTTTCCTCTTTCTCTATATTGAAAATATATGAGATGAAGACATCTAAAGCATCAAAATCCTCATTAAAATATTGATAGTTTATACATTTGTAAATAAGTAGATTTTCTTATTTTTTTGTGTTCAATAAGGGAACCTCTCCCATAAAGAGGACTGAATGTTATCCCCGATCAATTGCTTGTTTTCAATTCCAAATAAAACCACCAACATTTTTGGCACCCATTGTGGGGCACATTTTGTGCATCCCACCAAAATAACTTCAATCAAACCAGCAACAACAACACACTGGTGGATAGAAGATATACACAAGGTAGAGAGCACAAGGTGTTAAAGACCCAGATTTTTAGTTGCTGGAATAGCAAGGCTTCACTTTAACTCTAGAGAGAAGGAGAACAAGATCCATAAGTACTCCTCCTACTAAGGATAGAATTGTAGGAAACATTGATTTTCAAACACAATCAAGCCCTAACATCCAAGCTTTGGTGTTGGCTAGAGTCGTAGTCCCTTTACAAACCATTTTTCTAAGAATGGCAGCACCTCTACCTTGGGGACAATAGGTTGGACCTTTGGCCCTTTCTCAACCATTGCATGATCTCCCAAAAGGGAATAGGAAGAGTTTTCCTAAATTCAGAGGTGATGGAAAAGTGCACCCAGATGAACACATTGTTGCATTCATTGTGGCATGCGGAATACTTGGAGTGGAGCATGAGGATGTTTCTGTTAGACTTTTTGTGGAGACACTACAAGAAAATGCCGCTGATTGGTTCTATCATCTCCCTGTTGGCACTATCACTGACTGGACTACCATGAGAACTCAGTTTGAAGATCAATTCAAACCTATTGAATATGTACATGCTCTCCTTGCTCAAATTTCTCTAGATAAAGAAATAACCATATGAGCCTATGCGAGAGTTTGTTTCAAGTTTAACAAATTAGTTAATAAGATTCCAGTAGCCACCCATCCTATGGACCAAATTTAGAAATGATTTTTCCTGAATGCTCAATTACCGAAGTAATCTATGCATTAAGAAGAGCCAATATTGCTACCTTAGATGTTGATCAATGCTTAGCCATAAGTGTTGAGGATGATTTAATAATGTCTAGAAAATTAAAAAAATAACCTCCTAAATCTAAGACTTCTCCTTCAGAACCAATTCGGATCAGCTAGTGCAAAAGTTGGAAAATGATCTCATAGCTATCAAAAATAAATTAGCTCAGAATACTCCTTACAAGGATATTCTGAGGAAGAATTTTCAACCTCGAAATCATCTACCTCCTGTCCAGCCAAAACTCACAATTGAAGGGCCACCTCTCAAATTTCCAGTCAACACAACATGTGAAGTTCAGGAACCAGAGGATGAAGTTGAAACCAAAGAATATGAGGAACCTAAGGATGAAACAGATGAAGTTCCAGAAGAAGCAAATGATTCCTAGGTTAACTTCCTCACCACTGAAGGATTTTATGATGATGAGGACAATTATGATGAGGTAGTGGCGGATATGAATAGTGAATCATATGTTGTCATGACCAGAGAACAAATAAATAAGAAAAAAGAAGTGGTCCAACCTACAAAAATATCCAAGGAATTTCTGTTACCATCCCAATTGTTTTGAAAAGAGGATCTCCTATCCCTACCACTTCCACCCAGAAGGTAAGTAGTGCTAACACTTCCTCTACCTCCTTTTCTACACCTAAAGCCAATGCAGCTTCAAATCCTATAACCAAGGCAGCCCCAAATGTCAAAGCAGATAGGCCTAAGTGTTTCCCCCTCTAGCATAGACACCCCATCTACCTTGGGATCCTTTGACATAATTGACCACATTAAGAGAACCAAGATCCAAATTTCGAGGCTAAATTCTATCAGACGCACCCTGATGCCTTTTCCCAGGTAGTCAAGTTTGTCAAATCTAAACCTAACCCATCATCTACTACTTCCAAAGGCCTATTGCCTACTCCCACCTCGTCACCCCAGAAAAACTTGATGGTGCAAACACATTCGCAACTAAAACGATTGATCCATTTTTATGCCTCACTTTGCTTATTGTTGGCCATAGGCTTAGTAATTGTGTTATTGATTCAAGAGAATCAGACAATGTGATTCTGTTAAATTTTCCCATGCTTTAGGTTTGACTTTGACACGCACCTTCGGTTCATGTTATTCTATGGAAAGTAAAGAGGTTTCATTGGTAGGAAGGATTAAAGATGCACAAGTAGCCTTTGTTGCTTTCCCAGAGAAAAGGTCAAAGCTACTATTTTAGTAGCAGATATTCCCCCATCCTATGGTATGTTGCTAAGAAGAAACTTCTGTAAAGAAGTGGGAGGAGAAATCTAGATGGATTGGTCACATGCTCTCATCCTAGTTAATGGGAAAATGAATAAGTTGTTACCTGAAAGACAAACTGAGTACATTGTGTAGAAAACAGATGACCCTAGAGCACAAATTCTCTATGAAGACATTGGTCATGGTAATTACATGGTCATGTCAGAAGATGAGATGAAGGCTCCTAGGGGTGTGATTAATGATCCTAATGGTGTTTGGATCCTTGAATTTGATGGGAGTTTCTCTTCAACTAGTTCTGGAGTAGGTGTGGTACTATTTTCCCCGAAACGAAGTCATACCTTTCTCTTATAAGCTTCAATTTGAAAATACAAATAATACAACAAAATATGAAGCTCTTCTTTTGGGTTTAGCAATGGAAAGAGAAATGGGAATTAAGAATCTTTGTGCATGGGGAGATGCTAGAACTCATTGTTAAACAAGTTAGAGGAATTTTTAGGTTAAAAACAAAAGGCTAAAGCACTATAGAAATCGGTGTGGGATTCAATTGAATTATTGGATTCCTTTTCTATTGAAGTTGTCCCTAGGAAAAGAACACTAGAGCGAGACGCTTTATTTGTTTAGGGTCCTTATTGATCCCTCATCCTGACTTTGAAAAATTCACAATTGAAATGATACATAGGTTGAGTGTGTCGGATAATGTGAACAATTGGAAAGTATTCAATGATGATCAACATTTTCTCTCTTTCTTGGAACTTCAGGAGAATTTAGTCAGCTTGTATTTTGAAGGAAGTGAGGCTGCTCCTCATGAATTTGTATCATCTGTCATGGCTAAGGAAGGAATTGAAGAAGAATCGATAAGGATGGTTGTATTAGGTTAAAAGGTAACAAGATACCTAGGGGACTGGTAAGCCTAGAAGATTTGTTTGAAAAACATGACAGGTATATCAAGTCAAATATATCACATGGGGTTCATCAGTCATCGAGCATGAGAATATTAACATTAGAAGTGAAGTAAAACCCAAGCTTGTTAATATTGGTAAATTTTACACTCATGAAGAGAGAAATAAGATGGTAGACTTATTAAAAATATATGTAGATGTACTTGCCTATTCATATGATGATTTGAAATCTTTTAAACCAAGAGAAATGTAGCATTACATTCCTCTTGAAACTAGGAATCAAGCCTTTCCATAGAAACAAAGGCAATATAATCCCAAGATTGCAGATACCATTTACCAAGAAATTCAAAATTTATTGAAGGCAAAGATAATTTTTCCTATCCATCACTCAGCTTGGGTGGCCAACATTGTGCCAGTAAGAAAAAAGAGTGGCGAGATTCAAATTTGTGTGGATTTTCAAAATTTGAATCAGGCTTCCCTTAAAGATAATTATCCACTCCCCATGATGGATCAAATCCTGCAAGTTGTCACTAGATCTGAAATGCTATCTATGTTGGATGGTTTCTCGGTACAATCGATTGAAGTTGATATTCCAGATCAACATAAAACAACCTTCACAACTCCATGGGGTAATTTTTCTTATAAGAGGATGTCATTCGGTCTAATTAATGTTGGTGCCACTTTCCAATGGGAAATGGATTTGGCCTTCAGTGCCTTGAAAGGAAAATGTATTATTGTATATCTTGATGATTTGACTATTTTTTCTAAAAAAAGGGAAGACCATTTCCAACATCTTGAAACCTGTTCTCAAGAAGTGTAGGAGCATAGGATATCTTTGAACCTAAATAATTCTATTTTTGGTGTCACTGAAGGAAAGTTGCTTGGGCATATCATTTCCAAAGAAGGGACCAAGATAGATCTAGAGAGATTCCAGGCTATTCAACAGATTCCCCTCCCCACGAGTAAAAAAGGTGTGCACTCTTTCTTTGGAAAAATAAATTTTCTAAGGAGATTTATCCCTGATTTTACAAAGTTGACTATGAGTATAGCTTAGATGATGAAAGGAAAGAAATCCTTTTTTTGGACATCGGAAGGGAAATAAGCTTTTGAAAATGTCAAGAAAGCAATCACCAGGACCCCAGTTCTTGTTTGTCCGATTTTGAGAAATATTTCTTAATCTATTTATGCCACCGAGAATAATTTGGTTTTCATTCTGACACAGAAGAATCATGAGGGTTGTGAACTACCCATTGCTTTCATGAGTTATGTCTTGAAATCTCATGAATTGAAATATACTCAAATGGAGAAACACACTTTTTTTATAGTTAAGGCAATCAAGCAATTCTGTTTCTATATCCTCAATTCTCATTCAATTGTCTTTGTGCCTGATACAACTGTTAAATCAATTCTCACACAACAAGAGTTTGGGACTAAAAGAGGGAATTGGGTGGAAAAGTGCAGGAGTATGATATGGACATCATGCCAACTAAGTTATTTTGAGGCAAGGGACTCTATGAGTTGATCGCTAATGGTGCTAAAGGTGATCTACCCAAGGAAGACATAAATATCCCCACTTGTTCTTTTTCTCAGTTCAACTGATGAATGGTATGCTGACATTGCTCATTTTCTAACATATGGAGAATGTTCACCCCATTTAAGTACCAAGGAGAAGAGATCCATAAAGCTAAGGATCTGCACGATATGTACTTTGGGACAATTCCCTATTCAAAAGAGGGGTTGACGGAAGATTTCTCAGATGTGTGGATAGAGAACAACAGAAGAGGTTTCTTAGAGCATTCCATGATCAAGCTTGTGGAGGGAATTTTTCATCTATTGTGACTACTCATAAAATCCTTCATGTAGGATATTACTGGCCAACCTTGTTCTAAGATACAACTAAATGGGTAGGCAAATGTGAAGCTTGTCAAAATTTTGTGGGGAGGCCCAAGCTAGCTACCTTACCACTTAAACCAGTAGTAATAGAAGAACCCTTTCAACAATGGGGACTTGAATTTGTAGGAACTCTCAACCCCCATTCCATTGTTGGACATACTCATGTTTTGACTACTACCGACTACTTCACAAAGTGGGTGGAAGCTATTCTCGGTGAAAATTACAACTTCTAAAGTGGTATGCAATTTTATCAAAGAAAACATCTTGATTAGATTTGGAGTACCAAACAAAATTATCACGATAATGCCTCCAATTTCTCATCATATGAATTGATGGATTTTTGCTATGGATATGGGATTTCTCTTGCACATTCCTCCGACTACTATCCTTAGGGAAATGGATAGGCAAGAATCAACAAACAAAAATTTGGTGACTATTATCCGAAAACTTGTGAATGAATCTCAAAGGAATTGGCATAAGAAGATTATGATGCTCTTTGGGAAGATAGAATCACACCTAAAAGGGAAATTGGGATGTCTCCTTTCTAGGTGGTGTATGGAACTGAAGCTCAGCTACCAGTGACTGTGGAACTGCATGACCTTGCAGTTGATGAAAGCTATCGAAGACTCAAATTTCACCAATGCTTTGGAGAAAAGAATCATGTACCTACAGAGATTGGATGAAGATAGATTACAAGTAGTGGACATGATTACTACACATCAACAAAAGGTGAAACAACTATTTGACAAGAAATCCAAACCTAGAGACTTCCAAGTTGGAGACATTGTCCTACTCTAGGACAAAAGGCAAGAACCTCGGGAATTCATGGTAAGTTTGATTCTCTTTGGCTGGGTCCTTTCAAAATTAGACACTTTATTGGAGAAAATTCATTTTATTTGAACTATATGGATGGAACCTCTCTTCCACTACCATATAGTGGGCAATATCGAAGTTATTTCAGTCCTAGGTGATTAGGCGGTCCTTTGTATAGTTTTGTATAGTTCTGGTTTTATTTTGTGGTTCTTTGTTGTGTGTGTGTCTTCTGTATTGTTCCTCCCTTGACTCTATTTTCCCAATGGTCTTTTTCCTGGTCTTTTCCCAGATATTCTAGAGTTTTTGGTCTGCCTTGTTCTCTTTTTCCAAGTCATCTCATCCCCGAAACAACCATTTGTTGTCACCTTCCCATAAATTGTGTATTTTTGTCTCAGTTTTAAAAAAAATTGGCTAAGATGTCTATCAAAATGTCCTTTTAAAGTTCGGTGAAGGAAGAGTTGATTTCCAGAAGTTATTCATTTTCTAGGATTTCAGTTTTGAGGCTTTCCTTTGTTGTGTGGGCATTTCGGGTTTTAATGTCCCTCACGTCCCAATTTCTTCGGGATCCGAGTTCACCGATTTCCCACCTTCCTTGCATTTTATTGTTTTCCCTTTGTTTTGTGGGTACTTCGGCTTTGCGAAGAACTCACGTCCCAATGTTCCAAGGGCCAACTATGCGAGTTTCTTCCGGCTTACCCAATTTGAATGTATCGCAGACATTTCAGCTTCTCACATCCCACATGTCCCTAGTGCTTCTTGACCTACATTTCCTTGCAAGCCCATTTTTACCGCATCCCATTCATTATGGGTTTTTCAGTTTCTGGGGTCCCAAATGTCTCGGCGTCACACAAGCCAGTTGTGCACATTTTCTCTGCCATGTCTGCATTCCACTGTCTTAGTTCGGTGAAGTGCATTAATTTTCATATTCAATTCCCCCACCGACCTACTCAAAATGGAGTATGTATAAATATCCAAGGTAATTGATTTTTTTTTACCATACTCCCTTCATTTGTTGTTTTTTCTAGTTCTGCTTTCTCTCCTTGTTTATAGTCGTGACAGGGTCCCTATTCTAGTCTTTTTTTTAACATTTCACATGTAACATGTTCTAGCAAAGGTCATGATTTGTGAGAGAAAATTTGAGAGGATAAATAAGTCTATTGCATGATCTTTTACGGCCTTGCCACATAATGAAGATTCATTACAAAGGGCATGAAACATCTATCTTCATTAGAGACCGTCGTACTAGAAAAAGGAGATAGTGATGCTCAACACCTTGACCTGGATGACTTTTGGTCATGGCTTGACTGCAATAACCCTACTCCCGTTGCTCAATTAATCAAGGAAAGTAGAATTTCTCACGCATGGGTTTTTCTAGTCTCTATTCAATGTGATGATATTGTGTTAGCCTATGGCTCCTACTTCAACTCAGATACAAAAGAGATCATTGATCCTTATGGGCAAGTAGTTGCTCGATTGGATGCTAATTGTATTAGTACTACCCTCATAATTCCAATAATTGAATATTCAAACACTCTCACCAAGGTTCAGGATCAGCTTTTATTTGATCAGGATAGTGAACAATATAAGAGCAGGGTGGCCAAATCATGGTTTAAAAACCCAAAGAAGGGAGCTTCAAGACTGCCAAAGACTATGTATAGGATTGATTTCAAGGAGTTGTCAGACGTCATCACCCTCCTTGCTAGAATAATGGGGATGCCCTCGACCAACGAGTTCCACTATTAGATGTGTCCTTATATCAATATCATATGTGAAGGAAAACAAAGCCTGAACTGGGGAGAGATAATTTGTGATAGTCTTACTAAACAACTTTCCAATGTTCAAAGGACTAATAATTTCTATATGACTTCTATTTGATGTACACTGTTACTGCATATAGGGAATGGTTGGGGTTCTCTCGATGAAATCAAAAATATGCTCCTATTTATGAGCATTATCCACAGTTGACTTTGAATATTAGTAATCACCATTTCAGAAGGGTGAATGATGCCTTCACCATGTATATTGTTAGATTGTTAGAGGACAACACAACCCAGAGATTCTTAGAGGAAGCTAAACAATTGATTGATGTCTATGGTAGTTATTACACTTAATTCAAGAAATTTTCTTACATACGGTTGGCTAGATTTGAGGGAACACCCTTGAAAATACCTATGTATTGTAGTGATAAAATGGCCCTAGTTAAAATGTACAGGAAGTTTGATATACTTCACAAAACTTTCAGAAATAAGAAGATTGCATGCATCCAATTTCCAATCACATTGGGTAACTACACTTACAGGACTACTTTGGATGCCCAAAATGTGGACAGAACAATTTCTCCCCTCACTCTTCATTATTTCAAACCAAGGAATTTATTTGATATCAAGGGATTTATTACCAATAATTTTAGAATGGGTTTCCATCATCTTGCTGATAGTGAAGACTACTGGGCTGACTGCTCTGATGATTATGAAGCCAAAAGAAGGTATTATGGCAGATTGTCCCTACAAAAATCAAATATTTTGATGTATACAAGGTACCAGATGGAATTCAAGATGATGATGAGGAACTACAGTCCCTTGAATATGAAAGGTCTATCGAGAAAAAAATCAAATCCTTTCAAATTTCATCGATTCTTATTGGCGTAAGACAAGGTAATTGATCTAACTCCCTTAGCCTCAATTCCACCACCGGTTGTTCTAACTAGTGATGAAGTTCAAGTTATCAAATATATTCACAAGCATGTTGCTTATGGGAAGGCAATGGAGGCCTTGGTTTATGATATCATATTCAAAGGATTAAACTTCATCGAGGAAGCACACAAGTCATATGATAAATTCATTGTGATACAACTTAAATTTACTACAACACTCAGTGGTTTAGATAGAGAATTGAAATTGTGGAGTGAATGCATTCAATATCTTTGGTGATGAGTGACACAAATGTGCAGGTTCTTTTGGAAAATAAAGTATTTGATGATGCAAAGTTTAATTTGTCTAAGCAGTGGGTCTTCAACATTGATTGGAAAATAAAATTCCTTGAGGAAGCCATTGGTGAACTCAAGAATATGTTGCAGAAGGGAGAAGCTTTTAAAGCCTGTGTTGTATCTACCTTTCAAGATATTCACTGCCAAATCTTCAAGGAGAATTCAAGGGATAGGTTCACAGTCCAAGAGATTAAGTCTCAGTTTAGGTCATTTGTTAAAGAATATTTTTTCAAGCAAGACACTATGTCTAAAGATAAGATGAGAGAAATTTGTACCCTTCAAGCAGCCATCACGGAGGCCAATAAAGAGTTCTGGAGAATGAATAATTTGAGAAATAAATGGAGAAATGCCTAGGAAACTGGACTCATGCAACTACAAATACCACCATCCCTCGAGGCACGGACATTGTTGGAGCATTGAAGAGATTCAAAACCAAGTACTTAAGGTGAAGAGTGCCACAAACACTCTTTCGAGTGTCCCAGCTCCTAGTTCTTAGTTTCTTCTTTTAATTAAAATATCTAATTAAGGTGGTTATTTTATTTCTAGCCATACAATATGTAAGTAAAAGAAAAATTGATGTTGTAATGTTTAATTAGATATTAATCTTTTGATTAAAATAAGGAAACTGAAAAGACTCTTTTGTAACCGTCCATGAGGCTATTTAAGGAGATTTTATTTTCATTTGGAGGGATCGAATTTTGATGTCTTGGATGTAAAAGTACTAAATTTCCAATCAATACAGAAGAAGTTTCATCTTTTCTTATGCTCTATATTTTCTTTTCTCAATCGATTCATGAGATCTTTGTAAATCTAAACAAGAACTTTGTGTCTTCCGGTTGACGTTGTTCTTAGAAATTTGTGTCTTCCAGTTGATGTTGTGCTTAGAACTTTGTGTCTATTACATGTATGTCATGTATTTATATATGCATAGTTTAAATCTTGTCACTTTACCAAGCATAAGTAAGATACCATTCTACAATATATGTGTCTGAAAGTGATCCTCTCTTTATTTTCTGAATTCTGATTCTTTTGTTTCCTCTTTCTTTGTATTGAAAATCTATGAGATGAAGACATCTAAAGCATCAAAATCCTCATTAAAATATTGATATTTTGTACATTTGTAAATAAGTAGATTTTCTTATTTGTTGTGTGTTCAATAAGGGAACCTCTCCCATAAAGAGGAGGGATTGTTTTCCCTTGACTGTTGCTTGTTTTCAAGATCAAATAAAACCACAAACACATGGAAATGTGAGGTCTTGACAAGACTCTAGGGTAAGGATTTTTCCACTCACAAAAACCATGTTGTTTGAATTGGGTTGACTATATTGCATGTTTAAAGGTTGGTCAACCTCCTCTATTCTCACATGACTAATGGGGTTTGAGACATAGCTAGGGGAGGCTTGCACGTTGTTTGTGTAATTGTCATCCCATCTGGAAAGGGAAGGGGATTATTATGGTTGAACGTTGGTGTAGTATCTATCAAATCAAATGGCCCACCAAACTCTCTACTAGACATATTTGGGGAGGTATAAAATACCCACCAAAATAGGGGAAGAAATAGAAAAGGTGATTTAATAATAATGAAAGAAAAGGAAATAAGAAGGAACTAGTCCTTCATGTCTCATTCACCATTTTTTATGCCTAAGAATCAACACGTGACTCCTAGATGCACACGACCTCTCGAGGTCATGTCAGGACATCCGTAATGTGTAAGATTACGAGAATGTTGATGGGAAACTATAGGAGAATCAGGGACTAAGATCGGGTAGTGTGAGTTATGTTATCACCAAATTACAACACCCCCCAAATGGCACGAGTTTGAGTGGGGCATTCAATGTAATTTGTGTAACATGGGTACTATCTCCAAGTGTGGGACTTGTTGCTTGAGATAGACCTCCAGAGAAGGTTGGTTCCTACTACTAAACTACCTGCCATAAGTTATTCTTAATGTAGGTATAACCATCTAATCTTAATCTAACATTCCAAGAGGTCAGGGAGAGAGAGTGCATGAAAAATAAATCCTGCACTAATAG
This sequence comes from Taxus wallichiana var. yunnanensis, assembly GCA_018340775.1. Classification (NCBI taxonomy): domain Eukaryota; kingdom Viridiplantae; phylum Streptophyta; class Pinopsida; order Cupressales; family Taxaceae; genus Taxus; species Taxus wallichiana. The sequence goes on from CM031234.1 coordinate 526,751,488, forward strand.
CGGTGATACACCAGAAAAGGAGGGTTGTTAGCTAAGAATTCAACTGCTAAAATGGGGAGATGTGAGCAATGGAAAGGGTGGACAAAATGTAATACAGACAAAGATAGATTCACTTAAAGCACCATTTTTACCCATTAAACACAACTCCCAAACCTATAATAGACATCAATAATATGCACAGTATACCCTACTAATGAAGAGAGACAAGTAGAGAAAATAAAACATGCAAAGTATGAACAATGCATCACAAGACACATTATATTGCTCCAATAAATATACACTAGTAAAACATTAGTAGGAAAGAGGTAAGAAAAATGTCATTACAAATCCTAGAAAGGAGGCTTGAGCTCCACATTCAACCCTAGCAGAGAAGAAAGAGAGAGGGGGCAGGAGAAAAAAAGACTAACTCCCCACAAATGAGCCCAAGATTATAATTTATAGAATGAGAAGGAGAGAGGAGTGTAATCCTGAAATTAATTTTCTAACCACTTATAAGATGCAATAAATGAGGTGAAATGATGGAAATTGATTTGAAAAATCTCCTATGTTGTCCCATAACCTGCAGTTGGAGAAAATGATGGCCATACTCATTAATTGCACTCCCAACCACTTTCCAACCGTCTCCTTCAACTAGGGTCGTTTTATGTGAAATGCATTATCAAATATTCATCAATCCCTTAATTTCTTGGTTTCTATGCATCGGGCTTAAATCCACAATTCCAACAATACCAATTTTGTGCAATTTCGTTGAGAAATGCTCAAGTTATGATCTTTTGAGTGCAGGTAGGTAATTTGAGTTTGTCAGACATTTCTTGGCCTTTGCAAAGACCTTTGTGAATTAATTTTGGTTGGGAAAAGAAAATTTAATATGTTCCTCTATTTTTCCTATTTCTTGCATGTCTTATGAATGGTTTTTCACTTAAAATAGGTAGGGGACATCATTAATTCCGTGTTTGTATGAAGGGATGGAGTTGTTATTTTATGTCTTAATTCTTGCCCATTTCGGTCAAGCTAGCTCCTCTCTTCATCCCATTGAGTACTCCCATTGGCTATGCGTCGAGATATTTCCATATATGCTACGTGGCTTTCTTTTAAACTAGTGAGCTCCCTCTTGAATTGAGTTGGGCTTTTCATTGTATCGGCGATCCACTTAATGCATTGGTGAGTTGTCATCCACCGACTCCTCCTTATTTCCTTTAACGTCGACCCGGCTTCACCTTAAACCCCTGACGAACTATCCCTCTTGTCCATGTTGCATTTCCTCGTTTATCCTCATGTTTTCAACCTCTCCTTTCAATGGTCTCGAGCTGCTAATTTTAGACACCGAGCCCACCATCGATGTTATCGATTATCATCGACCAACTCACTTCTTGCTCAAATGAGCTCCTCCCTTCATGCACAATGCGTTATTACACGTGGAAGCCCCACAAAATTATGGGACCTCCCCCTTTCCTTTACCTCTTGAAGGCGTGCCACGAGGACACATGGCAACCCCATTCATTTTTTTTTCCCGCGGGCACAGGACTTCTGTTTGCTCGATATGTTGAGCAGTAGACCCGGCCCTGGATCCCATGCCACAAGCATCGAGCTCGGTCTTGTCTTGGCCCATTGAGCTATTGATGAGCTCATTTTAATGATCCAAGGGTCCTCCTTCTTATATGATATTGACATGCGTCATTCTTGAGCCCATGTCAAGTTGCATTGACTCGGCATCTCTGCATCAATTCCCTAATCATTTTCTCTCGGCCATGCTCGGCCAAATCGTTTACAATGTCCTGAGCCCCCCTCAATGCTTCCGGTGACTGCCTCTCATGACCATGCCCTCTTGGCTCAATCCCTGGCCGAGCTCCAATGAGCTACATACTAAGCTAATTTCCCCTAATACATTTATTTCGACACGGGCACGATCCCCCTTTGAAAACATTTCACCCACATACAACGATCGACCCCTTTACACCATTAAATTGCTCATATAGGTGGCCCGAGCTATCAACATCCAGATTTTTCATTTTATACGTGTTCTTGCCTTGGGCCCACCTTGATGGTTCGTTGAGAGTGTTCACTAAAATCCTTACATGTGTGTCGAGGGCCCATGTCTTCACCCTAAATCACACGTTGTTGTAATGTTTATGTATCGCTCGCCTATTTTTGGAGTGGCTTGAGTCATGAGGAAGCTTGTCATTTCCTTCAACCAACTTGATCTTGCAATGAGGATAGATCTCGTTCTATCGAAATATTAGTAGACATGAAGAGTTTGATCGTTCTTTAAAATGGCTCGATGCACACTCGATGGCTTACTCGATTGTAATGACCGGGTCTACACCGAAAACTCAACTCGGTCTACCAAAATAGCTTGGTAAAGACATTATCTCGAACAACTCGGTTTCTTTGAAATGAGCAACTTGCCCTTCCATAACTAGCTCGATGGGCAATCCCAAGAGTTTGAGGACTTTCCTTGCAAATCTACATCTCCTTTAGACATTTTATGGAGATTTTGGGATTCCTCGGGTGCATTGTGGTAACTAGGAGATGCCGGGGGAATGTTTAGATGAATCATCAGATTTGTTATTTCTCCTGCAAGCAGATCCCATTAATTTCTTAATGCAAGCTTGCCTGTTGTCCGATTTCACAATGGGGTGAAATGGGATAACAAGTTCCTAGTAGTTGAATTGGCCAAAGGGGAATTAGAGGCTATATACAGTAGCATAAGTTCCCTATTGTTTAATTGTTTGATTTGATTTGTTTTCTAAACTACGTTGAAAGTTCATTTTAAATAAATAAAGAAAGTAAATTTAGCATAAATAAAAGACAAGTGTGTTTAATCTTTTAATTAACCAAATTCATTCCCAATTAATTAAATAAAATGAAATGAAATACCATCTATTCTATTTTTCTAAAAAAGAAATGAATTAAAAGAAAAATAATTAAATGGATAACATCTTTTTATATTTTTCAGAATTTAGATAAAACAAATAAATAAACTATTCTATAGATACGAGAAATTAATTAAAATAAAATACTACTACTTCTAATAAAATAAACCGAAAACGGAGAATAGTCGGATATGGCTATTCCTTTATTATAGGGTTGTCTAACAATTCTATTCTAGATTAATGTATTTAAAATTATTAATATAATTAAAATAAATCAAACTTCTTCGCAAAGATTACGCCTCAAGTTTTCTGGAAAGGAAAATCTTCTCGAAGCAATTTCCTCTTTGTCGTATGAACTTTCCCAGTAAGTAAATCTAAACTAATTAAAATAAATAAATGATGTGCGAGGATTTCTTCACTTCTTCCTCCAACTAATTTCTTGAGAATATCCACAAGGATAAGTCGGGAAGAAGTTATCAAGGGAAGATGTATGCAAGAAATGTTTTGAAAGAAATACTAGAAATAAAATAAATACATTCGGGAAGTGATGAAATCTTCCACTTCTACAATTCTACCAACTCAAAAAAATGCATTATTTATATTCTAACAAATACAAATTAAGGACTCAAGGTCTTGGTCTATTGGTAAGTTACAAGTAGTTTGTAATCATCAACCCAATTTCCATTCCCATTGAGGCCATTAGACACTTTCAATAAGTAGACATGGAGACACCTTGAGGTAGGGGTCGAACTTCTCCATGTGAACCAAGCGGAACACATCGGGGTGCTCCGAATGCGGATCACTTAGTGGACATTAAGGACCCAAGCCCACCTCCATGTCTCACTTATAGAAAGTGATCCTCCAAAACCACCACTCCAATTCATAGCTCTGGTATAATAAAAGTGTTTACCATCCAAAGTTCCCACATACTATTAAGAGAGCATAAATTTCGAAAGGGATCATTAGATGCCCTAGCTTCTACCACCCTAGTCTCTCTGTCGCTTTGTTGTTTTCCTAGCGGCCTCTAGTGCTGGTTATGATGTCGGGCCCTTCAGTCCGGATCGAGTACCACCCTTCTCCCTCTGTGGTTTTGTCTCCCAAGCCCCCGAAACATGGAATAAAGTAGTGGAAGGGTCCACCTCGCCTCACATACGGATAGACTTTCTCCAATACCGATAGATGGGACCTTCTCTCTTCTCATCCCCTCTCACATCACAGAGGCTATTGCTACTTCTAGAGATCTGTCCCTTGTGGGAAAGATGATGGGCCCTAGACCCCCTAGAAGATATTAAAAAATGGGCCCGGCTGAAATGGAACCCATGTGGGGCACTTTGGAAATAGCAGCGATGCTTAATGGATTCATACTTTTTTCTTTCAGCATGAAGGATGAATTCACTTGAGCTCTTCCAGATGGCCCATGGTTCTTCGGTAGAAGAGGTTTCTACATCAGGAAATGGTCTCTGGTTTCAACCCGCTCACTGAAACCATGACCCAAGCCCCAATATGGGTTCATCTCCCAGGGCTTCCCCTGGAGTTCTAGCATCCGGCTGTTATCGAAGGTATTGCTCTCACTATGGGTTCCTTAATAGCTATAGATCAGGCCACTAAGGTTAAAAATAGATTCATCCATGCCCACTTATGTGTCAACGCCGATGTCTCATTGCCCTCTCCTAAAATTGATTGAGCTCTTATCTGATTTTGGAACATGGATGCAACCTATAGATTATGAATGTATCCCTCAAGCATGTTCCATCTATAAAAGCATTGGACACAAAGCAACCAAATGCCCCACTAAGCCTCAACCTAAGCCCAAACCCTAAATACCCTCTCCCCAAAAAAAAACATCGCAAAGATGATCCATGAAGAGGCTCTAGCCATTCCTACTTCCAACCCCTTTTCTCTCCTTGAAGAAGGTGAGATAAACAAAAATCGATAAGGTATCCCCTCTCGATCCCCATTTTGTCTTCCATTCTCATAGAGATCCCCATTGCTCCTCCTCCCCCTCCTTAGTGGAGGTGCCCCTATGTGGCTGCACCTTCTCCCCCTTCTCATCTTTTGCCTTCCCCCTCCTCCTTCCTCCAAATCTCCCTCCCTCCTCTTTCCATCCTTTCCTCCGAACCCCCCTTCTAGCTCCACCCCCCGGTCTTACCTTCCCCCTCCGATTCCATGCTCTCCCCCTCCACCCATTCCTCACGATGACATTTTTAACCCCCATTTGACTTGTAGTAGTTGAAAGAAACCTGATATTGGAACAGAGAAAGTGATGGGGCGCACTCTAGGAAGTGTCAAACTCAGCAAGAATCAACCCTGAATGTGGCCCAAGGAACCTAGAGCACCATCCCCATGGTTGTGGGGAGTAAACCCAAATCCAAGAAATGAAGATGATCTCATGGAACATAAGAGGTCTTAACTCTCTACAAAAACAGAGGGTCCTCAAGGATATGAAATTTCACCACTCTCCTAACATCATAATGTTGTAGGAAACTAAACTCAAAAAAAGATGACAACCTCATGAAAATATGGCCTACAACTTCTTTTGTGTCCCAATTCTCCGCAGGGAATTCGAGAGGCTTATGCACTCTCTAGGACCCCGAAATATCAAAGGTGACTATCTTCTTCAACACCCTAACTTCATGTGCATGGTCTTCCAAGAATTTGGTTCTGATTCCTCTTGGATAGTAATTAATGTTTATGCTCCTAACTTGGAAGCCCAGTGTGAAAGGCTCTGGAAGGACATTTCAAATTTTATCAACACTTGCGGCAATCTCCCCATGCTCATAATGGGATACTTTAACAACACCCTCTTTCCTTCTGAGAAACAAGGGGGAGACCCTGCTAACCTTGCCAGCATGGAAGCCCTGACCGGTTTTATTCATGAGGAGGCCCTTCTTGATATGGACCTGCATGGTGCCTCCTTTACCTGGTCCAACCATAGAGTGGGAAGAAATCATATTCAAAGAAGATTAGACGAGCCATGGGATCTCTGTCTTGGATCTCTCTCTATCTCGTACTTCTACCTCAACTCACTATCTCATGCTACTTCGACCACATCCCCTTGCTGCTTTGTGCCAACAACAACTTGAATATAAAGAATCCCCCTTTCAGGTTTGAGCTTTCTGGCTTGAAAACAATCACCTGAACCCTCTCATCAAAATCTGGTGGGATATCAACATCAAGGGTTTGGATATGTTTAAGTTCTCTAGTAAACTCAAGGAAATAAAAAAGCAACTTAAGATATGGAAGAGCAAGGTTTCGGCAGCATCAAACTACGTAAACAAAAGCTGACTCAAGAAATTGCTAAAGTATCAGCTCTTATGGAGGCAGATGGAAGATTGAAACATCTCCATAAACAAGAAAACACTCTTCTTAGTGAATTCCATAACACCCTGAAAGAAGAAGAGACTTATTGGAGGCAGAGATCTCGAGCGCTTTGGCTAGATCAGGGTGATCGTAACACCAAATTCTTCCACATCACAACTTCTAAACACAAAATCGAGACAAAATTAGAGAGCTGTTGACTCCGACTGGTAATTTATTAACCTCTAACATTGATATCTCTAATGAATTAGTCTCCTTTATTCTAACCTCCTTTAGGTTGAGCACCCCCCTTCTGAGCAAACCATGTCTAAGATGCTGCAACATATTCCTCAACCTGGTTTCTACCGATATGAATAGCAATTTAATGAGGCCCTTCTCTATGGATGGCTTCCAGGATACTTTCTTCCAAGTCTTCTAGGAGATCATTAAGCAAGACCTCTTCAACACGGTGAACGAATTCCAGACTAGTAACACCCTTCTCAAAGAATGGAACACTACTTTCATCACTCTTGCCCCCAAATTTTTGGGCTCTAAGGCTGTCACCAACTTCGGACCGATCAGTCCTCTACAACATCTCCTACAAAATCATCACAAAGATGCTAACAACTAGGCTTAAACCCCTAATGAATGCACTCATCTCCCTAAATCATAATGGCTTCATTAGCGGGTGCCTCATCCAAGGGGGTATCATCATTGTCCACGAAGCCATCCACTCGCCTAGCATTCGAAGTCTGCTAGAATGATCCTCAAACTGGATATGCAAAAAGCTTTCGACAAAGTCAATTTGGACTTTCGATCGGGGTGTTAGAAAGCTACGAGTTCGTTAAGATGGTGCGGTTGGATTCTTTTCTATATTGCTACCCCTTGCTTCTCAATTCTCATAAATGGCATTCCTATCGATTTCTTCAAAAGCAGCAGAGGTATTAGGCAAGGATACCCTCTGTCTCCCTTCCTTTTTGTGTTAATGGAAGATACTCTCAGCAGATCTCTTGATGTTGTCAAATGCTAGTCTTCCATTTCTAGTATGAAAATCACCTCCAACCTCCCTGCAGCCACTCATAGCCAATTTGTTGATGACACTCTCCTCTTGAGTGTGGCCTTTGTGATTGAAGCTTTTTTCTCTCATGGAAATTTTAACAAACTACCAAGCTGCTTCTTAGCAACTAATCAACTTCAATAATAGCAACATATCCTTCTTAAACACCCCTCCTAGGGTTCAGAGGAAGATTGCTAATATTTTTGGTTGTAGGATTTTGGATCACCCCTCCTCTTATCGTGGCATCTCCCTTTTCAAGGATAAGTAAACTAAAAATCTTTGGGACCCGATCATTGAGAGATATCAAGAAAAGCTTGCGACTGGAAATAGTCCCTTCTCGGTCAGTAGCCGGCAAGATTCAATTGGTCAAAGCCACTCTTCAAAGTCTACCTATCTACTTTATGTCTTTACTCAAAATGCCTACCTCTGTGAAGACAACCATTGAGAGAATTCAAAAGCACTTTCTTTGGTCAGGAGTGGAGGAGAAAAAGTGTGTTCACCTCATCTCTTGGAATGAAGTGTGTAAGCCAACCTCTTTGGGAGGCCTTGGGATAAGGCGATTGTTGACATGAATGTTGCCCTTCTTGCTAAAATTGGCTGGGAAGTTACGAAAGGTAACTCTCACTAGGCTTATATTTTGAGATCCAATTATCTAGCTCTTAATGAGGATTTTCTTCTTTCCTCACCGCCTAATGGCTCGGCTATTTGGAATTCTATCACCAACTCCCTTCCTCTTTTGTGTGCTGACACCAAATGGAGGTTTGGGAATGGCAGATTAATTGATTTCTAGTCTGATTACTAGATTGGAGAAAATCCTATGTGCCTTAACCCAACTTGGGATCCCGTAAGAAGAATCCCCATCAATCTTCATGGCGGGGAAAGTCTCTAGCTACTAAACTTTGGTGAATTCCATACCCTCCTGGGATGTCCCAGATTGGTTGGGAATTAGCGAGCATCAGAGTCAGCTTTTGAAGCAGATGAGATTGGCTCTATCCACAATCTATATTCCTTTCTCCATGCCTACCTATGACATTATTTTTCCCCTCTCCCCTTATGGTTCCTTCTCGGTTCAAGCGGCTTACCTCTCCAAGCCGTGTTCCAGCCTTTGGTCCTCCTCTTAGTAAAACCTGGCCCAAAGAAACTATACCCAAAATTGGCTTCTTTTCTGGATCTCCTTCAAGAATGCATTCCTTTCAGGTGAAAATTTGAAAAGGATGGGCTTCTCTCTTCCCACTCGATGTGTTCTTTGCTATAAAGCAATGGAGTCCTCCTCCCACCTCCTGCTTCATTGTTCCTTTTCTCAGCTATCTAGAATTGACATGTCGCATCTGGGGGTGATTTGGACTTTTCCTAAGTCCATTCAGGACACCCTTAACCAATGGTGCTCCCCCTTCTCCCACCCTGCCCTTTCTCTGGCTTGGAAACTTCTCCTCCCTCACGGCCTCTAGGGTATCTGGAAGGAAATAAACAGGAGGATTTTCAAAGAACAATGTTTGGAACTTGATAGAGTGGCCAACCAAATTCATATAATCTTCCAGGATAATCTCAACAACTACTTTTGGAAAAATTATCAAGCAAAAACTTGAGTTTCTACAATAGCGAGGAGTGGTGTCAGAGATTTCGATCCTTCCATCGACTAAGCCCTCTGTTCGGCTCGCACGATTGTTCATTGGCTTCCTCCCCGAGATGGAGAAAACTCAATACTAATGGTGCTTCGAAACGAAACCCTAGGAATTCTGGAGGGGGTTCCATTCTTCACAATTCCTCTGGTATTCCCATTCATTTGCCTGCTTGCTACAAATTTCAACATAGGGACCAACCATTGCACGGAATCCTTATCCATTCTCAAGGGTCCTGAGTGACTCTCTAATTTGGTAGCGATACTTACGTATGGAAAGTGACTCTCTTAATATCATAAATCTCCTGAAGTCGGATGACACTGGGAAATGGACCATTAAAAAATTATTGTGGATATCCGTGTCACCGTAATGTAACTTCCAAAAATCCAATTCCAAAGCATATCTCGTGCGAAGGTAATAAGGCGTGATCGCTTGGCCAACATTGGTGTTCTTCTTGATGATCAACAAAATTGGTTGGATAATTTTCCGGCCAATCTCCTTCAAATCACTAAGAATGACTTCCCTTTCTCAATCTAACATGTGGAAGTGGGTGAATGTCGTCGACATCACAAGCCCATTAATAATTTCCTAAAGGTGGTGGTCATGATTTGATCATTATGGTGATTCGATGGTTGGCTAAGCAGAATTTGAGGGAGGAGTGTTATTACACTCGTGCGGATCTGTCTATGAGATGCGCCACCTCTCATCATAAACACTCCAGGTATAGGTGGGTGGGTAATGAGGCTGATGTGGACTGTTCCCACGCTCTAGGAAAGCTTTTAAAGACATAGAGTGGCCCTTCCTCCCATGCATTGCCATGAAACCAGTAGAAATGGGTAGACAACTTAAGTGGATTGAGCCTACCTTACCTTGACCGAGCTTATGGAGGACGCAGAGGTGTGGAACATTCTCAAGGAGAATGGTGTTAGTACATTTCTTAAGAGGATGTCAAGACATTCGGCCATGGTCTCTTATGGTGCCTGGCATCCCGGTCACGTGGTAGGGTCCATATTGGCAACATCTCCTTCATTATCTCAACCAATGTCATTGTTGTGGCAATGAGCCTTCCCTGCATCTGGAGCATTCTAATTTAAAATATCTTTACATGTGGAGGTGCAGGACTTCATTGCCAAAGGTGAGAAGCTTGTCAAATACCTCTCTGGCTACACTCGGGACTCCCTGCTCCTCCCCCCCACGTGGGATAGAGTTGCTGAGGTAATTATGTGATATTTTACAATTGATGAGCATTACCATCTAGTTTATGGGCCTCACTTATTCATTTTATCCCATCTCCAATGGGAGAAGAAAATAAACCTCGTTGCCTTCCTTTTCCAATCCCTCAAACACTCTGTCAATTCTTCAAGGAAGGGAGTGCTCTATCCTCCACCGTGGCCTGTTGTATCTTGTTCAAGTGTGCTACCTCTCCCGCTGAGCTTTCCCACTTCCCCCTAAAGCTGGTCAATTCCGTCATACTCCCACTTCGTCCCCCATCCCTTCCTCTACCTCCCATCCTCGTCCGGCCGCCACCGCCACTTGCAAGTCTCATCGGACTCCAACTATGAGGTGGCCATCCTGGTACCTCCCTTGTGGGTTTTGCTCCCATATTCTCCCTTCTCACTCCCCCCCCCCCCCCTCCACCCAGTCTTGCCTCTACCTACATGTTTTTGATTTGGGGTCACAACATCCTCCCAATCTCCCGAGTCCGAACCTCATCTCTCGGATGATATGGGATTAGTAAATTTGTATCTTGACTCCCGGACTCGGAGCCTATGGGCATGGAAGAATATCGAGAATGAAGATGAGCCTACTATCCGAAAGATATTGTTAATTTAGCCCCTTGCTTACAACAAGATCCCTACCCAAGAGTTAGAGATGCCTTGACGAGAGATGATTATGTAGTGAGCCTAATGACACTAGTAACCAACTAGATGATCATCGGGTGGAGTTGGTGTCTTCCATCCTAACCAAACTCTAGTGCTCCTTCTCGGTCACGAAGTCACGGGAGATTTACACTGACAATACCAGAGCTACTATCACTAAAGACTGTTCGGAACTTCTCGCTCTTGCGAGATCAGCTAGTTGATGAGTCCGGCTCCACCAGTACCAAGTATACCATTATTGAGCTTAAAAATCTCCTTTGATGTTTCATCTCCTTTTGTTTTGTTGTTTTTCTCTGTTGTTCTTTTTTGGAATTTTCTCAAGTTTTTATCTAAATGTAAACTTCATAGCTAGATCTAGCCTCTTGGGCTCTTTTGTACAAGGTTGTGGGACCTTCTAAAACCCTCACTTTAAATCCTTTTTCCAAAAAAAAAAATACAAATTAATCAAAGCTTCAAAGAATTCAAGCACAACCCCAACCTGGTTACCATTGTACTGTGGTAGCTTCCCAAAGATGAGATGTGTTTTTTATCTCATCAGTTTTGTATCTTCTTCCAAAGATGAAGTCCAATTGATCCAGGAATGCACAGATGTTGGCTGGTAGCAAAGAAAACAAAATATTGGTTGTGGTTGGCTTGGTGCAAGAAATGACTGAATGTAAATGGTCGGAAATAAATAAGCAAAGAGTTAGTTTTCTATGTGGTTCCTCTCAAAATTTCAGCAGAAAAACTTAACCTCAAGAATATGAAAAATCCAACCCATCATACGGGTAAAAGTTTGGATTTTTATAAAATCTGGGGAAAAATTCAATTACATGTGTTGATGAAGAAGTGAAAAATAGAAAAAGAGAGGTATTCAACATTCTAAACATAGCTAAAGAGGAAGAGAAAATCAACACAATTCCAACAAGTCCAAAAATAGGAAAAAAGGTTGAGAAACGAGTGAGAAAATCACTCCCGAAGTGCAAACATCCGTCGAAAAATACATGTTAAGGCATTATGTTCTTATCTTTCAAATGAAATGGAAAGAGATAAGAAGGTTAACCACTATATATCATAGTGAGGTAACAAAAACAGATGATTTATGTAGAAGAATATGACATTTATATGGAAGTGGATGCAATCAACAATAGAGTGTTGAGAATGAGGATGGAATCCCACACAGAAGTCGGGAACATGATCAAAGAACATGCACTTCAGGTTATGACGGCATGCAAATCCATATGAAAATAGTTATAATCAGACTCCAAAGTAAAGAAATGCACTCATATCCAAATATACTTCCAACATTATGTAGGGTGAACAAGTATATTGAAATAGAAAATGAATGTGGGGATGATTGGTTTCCTATAGCTTATCATCCTCCAATATTTCATTTCCCAATTACACCTTGGACAGAAATTTACCAATCAATCGAGGTTACAAGAAATATCTCGGGAAGAATTGAGTAGGAGTTATGGATATTTCTATTCAGAAGAGGAAGGAACATGAACACCCATAGATTTCAGGCAAGAATGTAGTTTCCAGAAAAGATATGAAGCTCTTGAATGAGGACATTCAAGCATTTAAGCTTGGGGGTGTGATGAGTTGTATTAATTTATTTCACAACTCATCTTTTGTATTTTGATAAGACCATTGTAGCCATGTCTATGTATTTCCTAAGTACATTATTGAACATCATTATTACAACCATGAACTTTTGGCATAATGACTAATTGATATAGTTATATCTAATTATCTTTATTTTGTGATATTATGTGTGCATTTATTCTTTTTATTCCAATAAATTGTTTGGATGATTATATGTGTTGATGCCACTCTTGGTTGTAAGAAATTTTTCATATGCAAAGCAAAGGAACTTGTCCACAAGAATAACTCGTCCGCAGCCAAAGAACTTGTCGTAGCAACTAGTCTGCAGCATAAGGAAATCATTCACAACAAAGAACCCACATTTATGAAGATATTTTGAAACATGAAGTGATGGAACTTAAGTCCTTATGCGCCATTGGAGAATTAGTTATAACAAAAACATGGAAAATTGGGAAACAAATCAATCTTTGATTTGGTCATTGATTAAGAACTAGTGAAGAACTAATTGTTAGTTAAACACGAACGATTGTTAGTTGAACACTTATTGTGTGTTTCAAACATGTGTTGAATCTCTCACTGTTTTTTTGGAGGCTCCTTTTTTATTCTTCTTCTTCTCACTTGTTGGAAATGATAATATATAAAGGAAAGGGCTAGTTCCTTGTAGGAAGGTACTAAGTTAGTAAGTTAGATTTAGAATTAAAGAAAAGAGATTACTTTGATCTTTTGTTCCTAGATGTAATGTTTTATGCAAATCAATAAATAAATCTAAGTTCTGTCATTTAGTTTTTAGTTACATATTTAGGAAGGGATTATCACCCAAGTTAAGGCCCACTTGAGGTTTGTTAAATCCCCTCCATTATTTCATTTCATGCATATTTCCTTAGGAACAATCTTCTCTCTAAATTTGCAACTTTGTTTCAATAATAGCATTTAGCAATAGTTTATTTTCAAGTCTAAGTTTTATTTTACTTTCAGCATTGTTATGTGATAGTTATTTCCTTTCCAACCTCTTAGATCAACTATAATTGTGCATACAACACCGAGTATTTCAAGTCTACGCTCCTGTTTGATAACTAAATGAATGTAACTCAATGTACAACATATTAATTGTTGCAATTTGATTTGCACCACCATGACTCATGTTGCTCATCACTTATTTTATTATATTTGCATGCTTTCCCCAAAATATTCTCTCCTTATTTTCTCCTTAATATGGAGAGCTTTTTAATTTTACCATTTAGACATGTGTGAAAATATCTTTCCATCACCTCTTGAATATTTAAAAATATTAAACTAGACCAATCTATCAAATTTAGTGTATTAAAAAGTGTCATAGATTTCTATTACCTATGTTGAAATAACTAACCCTTTGTAAACCATGGAAAGACCACCCTATCTCTCCTAAACTATTTTAGAGAGATTATCATTTAGGATAAGATGTCCCACAAAAGGGTCTCACATTCCTCTTTCCACATTGGATTGCACCTTTTGCTATCTTTCCTAGCCCATTTTCCTCCTCGGAACCCCATATAGTGAATGCCTCATCTCTCCCATGTGCTTCCATTGGCTTCATGCAAGCATCGAATATTTTACTTTCTCTAAGATCAACTTGATCCTTGACTTCAATCAACATGCATTACAACATTATTCTTAGGTTAGATACTATTTTTATTAAGTTGTTCATGTTTCTCAACACTTATTTCATTGTATTTGTGCAATGACCCCAAAAAATTATATCCTTGTTTTCTCCTTGATATGGAAAACATTTTACACATATGTGAAAAATGAAAAATATAAAACTACATTAAGCTATCAAAATTAGTACATTAAAAATTTTCATGGTTATGTACATGTATTAGAAATAACTAACCCTCTATAAACCATGGAAAGGATTCCCTATCTCTCCTAAATGGTTTTATAGAGCTCATCATTTAGGACGGGAAGTCTCATAGAAGGGTCCCACATTCTTCCTTCTACCTTGGAGTGCACCTTTTGTTATCTTTATTGGCTCGTTATCCTCCTCATAGCCCTATAAAGTGAATGAATCATGTCTCCCCTACACTTCTCTTGGCTTCGTGCTCACCGCTAACATCGAGATTTTAATTTCAATGAGATTTACTTGATCCTTTGAATTCCATCTCGCATTGGATTTTCAATTGGTTTTGTATCAAAAGGCATCAACCTTTGCATTGAGGTCCCTCCAAGCTTGGCATTGTAATGCATCATGGATCCCATATTTATTATTATGATTCATACTTTATCACATTCGGTATCTCCTAGCACCACTAACGAGAATCACGCAAGTTTGCATCTTCTCTTGACTCACCCAATGTTTCGCTTCACATGTAGTAGTTAAACATTGCATCAAGGTCGACTCTCCAAACAACTAGATGATGCAGGCTACATGTGTCCCCATGCCTAGATTTACAATTTGGCATCCCTTGCAAATGTCCTCGACTAATATCTAAGCATTCAAATTTATTAGCTCGTCGATAGATTACAATCTTCCATCCCTGTCAATTGAATTATAATTTTCAAACTAAAATGTTCCCTTTTTAAACCTTGGGTGAGCTAGAGGATTGAAATGCGACCAAGACATACACTTAAAAATTATTTTTCCTCTTTTTCAATTCCTCAAACATTGATAACACTAATTAGAACTTCTAAATACAAGTCTTGGTAGTTGCACCGAACTCACATTAGGAAAATGATCCAATGTTTTATCTATCTCAAATATAAATTCTTTGATTAATATCATTCAACATTTTCATCACACATTTTGAATACGATTGCTAGTTTACATACAAGGGGGTCACATACCCACATCACAATAACCATTTCATTGTCGAACATATAACAACTGGAACGATGTTCAAGGAACATGTAGGTCAAACACAAACACCACCCACTGATTTTGTAAATTTTAAACAACACTTTACCATTTGTTTTTTAAATAATTAAAATATTACATGCAATGGGGTATTTTGATTTAGTTTCTGAAACCAACTCGGTCCATAGTAAATCTTTGGAGGCTACTAAACAATGAATAATGGTCTTCTTGATTATGAAGGGTTATATTTTAGAAGAGTGAAGAAAGATGATGGATTTCCCTTTGGGACAAGGATGCCCCTTACCTTATTTTTAATAAGTTCCCAAGTTTTTTTAAATATTTGAGCAATGTTTAAGATTCAATTTTGTATATATTCTTTGGTATTGTCACTACGAAACAATTAGTTCATTGTTATTTATTGGTTGTTATCGAAAGTTATTTTCTCTACTCTCCTATGTAACTAAATAACATTCATGTTGTTAAAATTCAAGGAAATGATATTAGAGTTAAAAAAATTAATTCATATCATTTGAAGTCCCACTTCAGAATGGTGACTCTATACATTGTCAAATCTCGTATCAAAAACAATGTCGTACTATTTCATATCCTGCATTTAAATGAAATCTTGTACCATGAACTGCATCATTAATAATGAATCTTTTTTCGTAACTTATTCTTGAAAGGAAGAATAGTAGTGTATAAGATATGGACTGTTTATCTCACTATAAACAGATTTTTCCATATGTCCTTCACTATAGATATAGTCTTTACATCTACTTCTTTGATCACATTTCATTAAAATCCTAAAAAAATTATGTGGATACCCATACACTTAATCCTTGCTCATCTTCTTTAACCACTCTCTCTTCTTCCTCCATTTTTTTACCTTCACTCCTTAACTTTATCTTCTTCTACTAATTATAATATTTGATTTTCTCTATGTGTATGCTATTATTTACAATAAAGATGGATAATATATTAATTTCAATTGTTTTTCATCAATCTCTTTATAGTTGCATTGTCTTATTTGAAAATGGCATTATGTTCACCTCGTATATGATGGTTTTACACATTGAAAAACACTTTTTTTTCTTCCACTTATTCATTTCTAATCAGAATTCATTGCCTATTCCTTTGTTGCATAATATATTCCCCCTTTTCCTTCTCATTACACATATGTTTCCCTTTTATTAACAATTTTTGCACATGTAATCAGAGAAAAACTCTACTTTTTCATACGACCCCTCTCTATGTAATCGAGCCTCACATTTTCCTGTTCTTTTTTGGCAAGATTCCTAAATCAAGTCTGATTTGCACATGTAATGTCTACTCCCGAAGGGAAGGCTTGAAGGTGCAAGTATTGTGCAAGGAATTGTATGCACATTAATGAGTGATAATGGCAATATTGCTGTGGATGTTGTAGTGCACTTGTCATTTTCATGCAACCAATATTCAAAAGACTAGATGTAGAACATCCAACACTAGAAGAAAGAGAAATATATCCTCCTCTTTTCTCATTAGGAAGCTCCCAGTACTGCCTCCTCCACCTTGCAACCATCGTCACTCCCAAGTCACATCCTTCAAGAGCACATAAATGCTTCCGTAAAAGAATATATCTTTTATCCTAGATACACACATGCTTAGACTGCTTGGAGAAGTATCTTGGGATGAAAACTAGAATGTGTAATGGTTTAGACACATGTAATTGATGTTATATTGCTGAGTGCAATGGTCACTAATAAACAATTGGTAGAATACTTATGTATGTCTGGAATTACAAAGTAGCCAATGACCCTTACTCCTGAGATCTCTTGTCAGACAACGTCATTATCTCCTCCTTACCATCGGTCCCCAAAAATGTGTTCCCAATACTGTGCAGCACGCGACTCAACATTCCAAAAAATTGAGCAAAAGATAAACCAATTGATGACTGTAAAATTAAATTCGGGGATGATCCTGAGAAACACTCTTCCTCTTTCATCCCGATCGTGCATGATACTAGGATAGAAGTTGAGGTTATCCAAAGCTTCTTATTTTCTACAGGTGATGTAGCCCCTCCCTCTGTACAATTTTCCTCACTCTGATAAATGAATACAACATTACAGGGTTTTTTCTATGGATTTCCCGTTTTTATTTCCTATGGAATAAGCCATGTTTAAACAAGCTCGCATCAAACAAATATAGATGCATGAATATCCTCTTCTTTTGATGTGTTATCATGATGGTTATTTTGGTTGACACCCTATTTTAGGTATTTCTTAATTAACCATCACCAGAATAATAACGTGCACTCCAAACCGTTATTCACCATTACGCACAATGAAATATTGATCCAAATTTTTATGACTGGAAAACACTAATGGGTCGTAGTATATTTCTATCTATCGAAGAGAGGATGTAATTCTTGACTTTTTCCCCATTTGTTCACAAAAACTACATGTGTGACCAACACAAGAAGACAACGATGACATCATTGAGTGTGTCCTGATAGCAAAGTACACACGGTGAACATCCACGGTATATCCTGATAGCAATAACGCCAATAAGTTACAGGATAAACTATATCTGTGCATTGGGGAGAGGTCATGCTTACAGAAAACATGTGTTAAGGCTGGTCTGGTCAATGAAGAGATCTGCTGCATCATTTTAATCATTTGCAATACCAATTTTAGCCCCCAGAACTCCATCTTTCAAAAGATACATATGGCCAAAAATGGAATCTTGAGGAGCCCATGCACATTCGAGTGCCCCCATTATCCCATGGTAATTGAAGACAATTACCACTAAAAATGGCATGGGCCCTCACAATACATAAAATACAAGTACTAACTTTAGACTGAGGAATTGTTGACATAAGAGATACAAAACATTGAAGTTTAACTTTCACATCATTCTTAAGGGTGTGAAGCCTTAAACTGCTTCACATTTTTCCTTTTTTTTTCTTTCAAGCGGTATTCAAAAATGTTTATTGAGCCGTAAATCCATTGTCATAAGAAGGAAGAGACGAGGCCATTACCCATGCATCCTTAAGTGAATCCAATACTTGCACCACATCCACCTCTTCCCTTATCTAAACATTGTCCGTTCAAAATAAGCAATTCGTAATTTGTATGCTCCTTGAATATTTTGTTTAACAAAGTTCTATATGTATGTTTCCCTCCTCTTTTTACATTATTTTTTATGTGCTACATACATTGGTTACTTAATGGAAAATACACATTTTAATCATATCTTCCACACTATACCCTTCTTCTCCGTTACATATTTAATTTTCCTTATCATGCATCGCACAACACTCTACATTTAGAGAATATGTTTTCACATTTGTTGATACATTCCGTACAATCCTTCCAACATGTCTCCCTTTCAATTTATAATTTACGCAATCTACCTTTTTACAATCTTTTTTTTTTTCTTCCTAGTTTCCATACATGTTTTCTCCATCAAAAGTCCATGCATTTTGTCAATACACCATTAAAAAAATATAATTGCAAGATTCAAACAATTGACATATTTTGTTTTGGGGGTTTAATGTATTACGTCTTATTTCATACTATAAAACACTCAATTATTCATTTCCAACATCCTCCAACTCGTCTTATTTTCACTTTTAGTATCATATTGCATCTTTGGTGTTACCATAAGGTTGATAGGTGAAATTTGAGATCAAATGGTGTCCTCTATTACATGTCGCATGCACACAACGTGCATCTTTCTATGGGAGTGGAAAAAATCCATGTTTTCATTTATGCTCTCTTTGATAATGTGACCAATCTAATATCTTCATTATTTTTTTCCTCTGTCTAATAAACTTTAACTTAGTTGGATGACCATGGAGGTTTGAACTTGCAACTCCGGTCCTTCTTAACCAAGATAAATCGATTAAATACATTGTACACTAAATGGGAAAGGGGTTGCTTTACCACTTACAGGATGCCAGAAATGTATGACAGAGAGGGAAAGGCAAATGTCATTGATGCACATAGAAATTATAGTCATCCACTTATATAATATTTCAGTTTTTTTAAAAACAATGATGTGCATGATGACAAAGTGGTGTGAAAGTTATTGCAATGTTATTCTTGATGGCCTTACACTTTGCTCATACCTCTTGCACTATTTATCAATTTCTAAATGTAGTGTACAAGGGAAATCAATACAAAGGAACCATTCCTCTATTGGTGAATGTAGTTGAAACTCCCCAAACACCATGACATTATTTTTATAGTCTTTTGTTGGGTCGTATGTCACCTATGTGAGACTAAGATTTGAAAAATAGGAAACTATGCATTTTGTGTTGTTCATTTCTCTTTTCTTTTTCCCTATGTCAACTTATAGATTGGTATTATTATTTCATTTAAGGGTCAATTTGAATATGTTCGAGAGAATACACTTTGGTGCAAGTTCAAAATTGTAAAATTTTCCAATGTTTCAATCAATCCCAATGCACAGTTTGATCCCATTATTTCATTTTCCCTCGACTAAATATCCTCTTATCATTCTCCTACAAAGGATAGACTCAATATATAATATGATGATTAAATTCTCAAATTCTCATCCTTAATTAAATTGCTATTAAAGGCATGTATGGTACCTAGTTTGGTGAAAAGCAAGGAACGCCATTAAATCTAATTTGAGTGTCAAATAAGCATCGAAAACATCTATTTGTGAGTTTATAAATCATTTGAATATTCATTGAGTTTGCAAAAATTCATTTCTAGAGAAAGCTAAGAAAGATAGGTCACAAATACGGTTCAAATTTAAAATTCAACGAAGAAACTATACATTAATGGGTAAGGCAATTTAAAATCACTATGGGTCACAAGAAATTAATTCTAGGGGATAGAACCACTATCCCTCGAATGGAATCCATAGGAACCCTTTTCTTCAAACAATTATTAAAATTGTTGGCAAACTACAACTCAATATTTTATGAGATAATGAATTTGGAAGAAAATTATTCTTATAAATATAGTCGAATGATACAAACAATATATATTATGATGATTTTGAGGAAATATGAGAGTCGCGCATTATCACGGTTGTGTCTAACCCGATTTCTTCCTTTGTAAAGATATTTTCAAACATTTTTTTAGCCTAATGCACCATGCAAAGTATGTGGTTTTGGAATCAAGTGTTCAAACTATTTCCCAAAGTGCACAAATTCACATTTAATGAGTTATATCACCTTCATGAGACCATGACGAATTACAATGAGGAATCCGGTAATTATTTAAGAGAAAAATGAACATATGGATAATGGGATGATGATCTACTAGAGTTTGCAATGGATTCTACAGGACATAAAGAAGAAGCCCAACTTGAAATTAGTTCTACATCATTTTAGGAAAGGGATTAGGATTAGAATGACTCTTCTTAATAGAATTTGGGGAGCCAAAACTACAAACATTTTTATCACTCATGGGTTCCTCAAGATGACTTTGGAAATATCAAAAAGGGTTGGAAGCCATAGGGTTTCCTAAATGCTTCCAATTTTTAAGAAAAATAGAAATTAGCTCATCACTAACCAAATCCTAGTTTCTATTTGGCCTCTTGTTTGGTGGAGGTAGTGCGTTCTAGTTTGGACTTCACGTACAATCTATTTCCTTAATGACCCTTAAATAATCCCACTCGTGTTGCTTATAATTCCCTATACCATCATAAGTATGGGCAATACATTCATGACATTTGTAATTGATAAATTTGGTTCAATCTTCACAAACTAAAACATAAACATTTAGAAATTCATAACATCGTAGACTTACTTACTGATTAAATTTATACATGCTTCAAATATATTTAGATTGTTGATAGCACTCTATAAAAAGGAGTCAACAACTAATTGACAATCCAATAATTACTCCTCCACTCCTATTTATGTAAGTTGTTTATTAATAACTTCGAATATATATCAAAATACTAACAAATGTATCTCTATATGAATTGTATTTTATAAACCAATTACATTGCAAATATTTAGTCTACCAACATAGAATTATTTCATGCAAATGTGAGCACTAAACAAAATATTCCTAACATTCCCCCTAGTGTGAACAAGGTAGAAAGAAAAATCACACTTCTTCTATAGTTTTTTACGCCTTTGGTTGTTCATGATCTTGGTCTACAACCAAACTAAAGGTAGAGAAGGAATTCATCAACTATGCACTATTGGGAACTCATCTTACCAAACCAATGTGGGTACCACAAATAGGAATTCTACATCATTTTAGCCTTCATGAAAGGTTTTCACAAGTTGTTCACTAACCTAGGTATGAATAAGGACACATATATCTATTCATCATCTTCAAGCATCATGATGGTGTAATACACAATGCTTTAGCTTTCTTACTAATTTTTCCATCAAGGAGTACATCATAATTTCTCGCTTATTACAAATTTGAATAAGAATGTGTATTTGTTCTTATTTTCGATATCACACAAAACTAGATACACACTAAAATATATATGCCACTAAATTATTATGTTGATCCATCACTAGTGGTTGACTATAGTCACAAAATCATGCACTTTAGACATTATTTATCCCAGTCTCATACTACTATTTAGAAGGTTCTTGAGTGAAGAAAGTACTAATTAACCCTCATCTTTTGGTCATCTTGTTTTATTTTATTTTTTCATTATGGGCCCTTTTCACCCATATGCCTAGTCGGTTCGGTCATTTCCGTTGTTTTAGCCTTGGTGGGGTGTCGAGGCTAGTATTAGGGTGCCCATCGACGACATGGTCCCACCAAGGGTGCCCTGGTCCCTTTTGCACTTTCCCGCCACTTTTTGGGCTCTTTCTAGCCGTTTTACATCTTTATCTTTCTTGTGGTCAGCCTTTTCGGGGTTAATTACGAAATTAGATCAAGAGAACCCTATAAATATAAAGTTATGAGACCATAATGAGGGACCTAGCATCACTTACTACTATCACTCCATCTAGAGTTGCATCCATCTATTGCATTAGAGATCACTTGCATCCACATAACTCCATCATCAAGGGACAAGGATGGGACATCTACATCACACTTCATAGGGGGAGGGATTATATTTTATTCCAAGGACACATTCTATTAGATTTGCTACACGTAGTTATTACTCGCTACTCCATAAAGTGTGACTGACACAAGAGTAGCCTAGGGCATGTCTACACACACGTGCACATAGAACTAAATCGGGTCTGAGATGTAGTGCAATGCTCAGTTAGTAAGTCCACCATTGTGGCCGATGAGGTCAATCTGACCCCTTCATATGCATTATTATTTTTTAGGGTTTATTTCTTATTTTGGGGTCTTGTAGGTCTTTCTTTCATCTTGAAGTATTGCCGACATCTAGCGCAGGACAACGAAGTTGATGCGACAAAAAGTGAGGGTTTTGGACCATCTTCCGAACCAGTGAAGACCACGTTCAAAGATTTTACACAAACCGGTGCACCCAAAATGTAGACCGAGCACCCGCAGCACCCCGGTCCTCCTCTAGGTGCTCCGGTCCAACTAGATCTATCCTTTTGAGAACTTCTACACACAGTCATTCCTGCTCTTGATTTTTCCAGTCACACTGCGACACGGTCCCATCGTTTTTCAAATTAGTGAGTTATTTCCTCTTCCTTCTTGCACATTAGGGTTAGCATTTCCTTTTACATAATTGTTTAGCTCATTTACATTCTTATTTTCTACATTTATCTACTTTATTTACAACTATTCATAGCTTAGATTAACTATCCCCATACTACATAGTCAATTTTTAGTTAATCATTTTGGTGAACCTAATCTTCGAATCCACCTTCGGTCTAGGGATTTTCTCATCTTTTCTATCATGTCTTTTAATGTCTATCAAGTCTCCTTATTTCAATTGATTTAAATGCATCCATCTTGTAAATACATTCTTCAAAAATCTAGAGAAAAACCCTAGAGACTATGTGTTTGCCCATCAACATATTGCCTACCCAAGTCTATGTTCTTTTCGGTCATTTGTATGAGGACTCCCTTGATTCCAAATCCATCAATCTATTTGCAAATCCATTCAAGCTCTTCATTATTTATTTCAAGATAAATTTCAGTCTATGGAATCCATGATTGCATCTCTTAAATCTGAAATCCAACATCTTAAGGACACTTCTCAAGCTCACATTTGTTCTCCTTCTACATCACATATTGAGTCTATGTCTACTACATGTGCTCACATCAGTGAGCCTAAATCTTTCCACTCCCTACACATCTCAATTTTTCTATCAATACTATGCAACATGATATTCTTCCAAAGCTCATAACTCATAAATTAGTCAACTTGTCATCTACTCATTGTTATCCTCCTTATCGGCTTGTAAAATATCATAGTCTTCCATATTGTTTATATCATCAAATCAATAGACATAATGACAATGATTGATATGCTTTACAATGAAGAATCCATCATCTTGAGTGTCAAGGTTTCATCTCATTCATCACACAATGTTCTGTTACATGGTCATCTCCACTTGTTACATCTCAATGGGTTTTTAAATCTGATTCATCTAATGAGCATCATGCCATCACTTCTAAGGAAATTCAAGAGCCGCCTAAGCAACCACCCCTCAAAATCGATACAAAACCTCTTCTTGAGTCATCTATGACATCACCAAGTCAACATAAGCAACCTCCTTTACAAATTAGTGTAACACCTCTTCCTCTCAAGTCATCCACAACATCACCAAGTGAAATTACACAACCACCTCTCAAAATCAGTCCACCTTCTTCTCCTATCAAATCTTTCTGTAGTGTCATCAATCCCTCATAAGCTAAAACCAATCACTTTTGTCAAATCTACTAATCCTACTAATGAAAAAGACACATCTCAAATTCCGTCATTATCGCATGTTCCTATTGTTTCTTCGGCCTACCATTGTGTTGGCCCTCTCTCTTATCATGACACAGACAATGCTCTCCCACAATGGCATGGCACCTCTCACGTTGTTGCATAGATCTCCATCATCATAGTATACTTGGTGGGCATGACATCCAACACAATCCCCCTCCTCATATTAACATAGGTGCATCTCTTTCATCTTTGCATTATCATTCATAGGAATACTCATTACACATTTTAGCATCTTCATTACCCGATGATGCACTCATGTGCTTTGGTTCACACTTGACTATTGAGGGATTACTACTACATTGAACCCCACACACTGCACTATAGGCATTATCTATTGCGTTTCATCACACGTCGTGCATCATACACTATACATTCAACATTTAATTTACAAACTTTTTCACATTTGCACATCACACATCATACTAGTCTTCCTCTTACATATACCATACTTATATCATCCACGTGCTTACTATCATACACTATTCATCCTATGCATTACATACATTATTAGGATATTTACGCATATTGCCTCACATCCTATACATAGTCATATACCATACATCATACATTGTGCATATTCATGTCATTTTCTACATACTATACTAGTCTTCATCACATATGAGTCTAACATTACATTCATCCCTACATACTACATTACTCATCTATCTACATGTGTTACACTATGTGTTATACATTACATTTTATGCATTCTACATACCTACCATCGCATTTTATACACCATTTTTTCCCATATTCTCTTCATCACATGGTTGTCTTTTATCATTACATATACTACATTGTCTTCTACACACTGCACTCACTACCCTATGATGCACTTTAGTTCCTCGGTCCATAATCGATTGTTAAGGGGTTTACAAATAAAATGGCATTTACACTCATCACGCATGCAAAAATCCTAGGCTAGTGACATACGCTTTAGAATAAATCGTCACCTATTCTATCATTTTGTAGTGGCATACACCTTAGGTAACATCACCACTCCCTCCTTTCATCTTGTAGTGACATACGCTTCAAGGCTAAATCATCAGCTATTCTATCATTTTGTAGTGGGATACACCTTAGATTACATCGCCACTTCCTTATTTCATCTTGTAGTGACATACGATTTAGGCTAAATCGTCACCTATTCTATCATTTTGTAGTGGTATACACCTTAGGTTACATCACCACTTCCTTATTTTATCTTGTAGTGATATACACTTAGGGCTAAATCATCACTCATCCATTCATCTTATAGTGATATACGCTTAGGCTAAATCATCACTTATACGTTCATCTAGTCGTGATATATGTGTCAACTATAGGGTTCGTGCACATATCATTTCTAGGTTGCATCACAAAGTGTGTTAGACACAATACACTATTCGACCATTTCCCGATGATTCACTCTTATTTACGGTTCATTCTTGAATGTTGGGGAAACAAAATGAAACTCATTGCATACACTTCCATTCACTTGGGGGGCACGCAGATCCTATCACTCCATCTTGCATTCCATTCCATCCATCCACAACATATTGCATTGTCTTAGGGCATTTACTCTTGTTTACTAGTGTTTTACATGATCAATTTACTACACATTAGATTGATTTTTAAATGTCATTATCTATACCATTCACACATGTGTGTTCACAACTTTGTTTAGTTATGACCACAGATACAAATCTTTTACATGCGGAATGGATGCTCGCCTTCTACCCTTCCTACACTCGGTCATTTGGGGCATCCACTTTCATCTCTCACAAAGTGCTTTATTATTTCATTTTGTACTTAGCACTTTACATCACTTGGTTATTCATGCTTTTACATATTGGTTATTTCTCTAACATGCTAATGGGTGTTCCATGTGCAACACTTGTTTTACAGGATTACATGTTTCCATGACTACTTCTTTTGTTTGTTTGTACTTGTTTGTCATTGTTTGTTTCTTGTATGCGGGCCTTGCCCTATGTTTGGTGTACACACTTGTTTGTTGTTTGTGGCCATGATGGCCTTACGTGTCTTATGAAATTATGAGTGATGTCCCATGTTTGCAACCTACTTTTTGTGGCTTGCTTGTCTTCTTGCGTGTTTACACTACTTTTCTTGGTAGTTTTTATATTGTTTGCGTAGACTACACATTGTCTTCTTACATGCATACATTTTTGTACTAACACTTGTTTTGGCTAGTCATCCTTATTTTTACACGTCTTGGTTTCTACCAAGTGTATTACCTTCTCCCTGTAGGGCATAAAGTTCTTGCGGTTGGTCCTCTTTTGGTGTTGCATTCTCCTATCAGTGAAGTCACATGCACCCCCAAAGAGGGGGGCGTCGTTGTAATTTTTCACATACTAACACATAGATTATACACTGGATCGATTCAGTTATATACATCGAGTGGGTTCATACCATTCTATGCACCCCATACACAACATCTTTTACAAGACATGGTGTCATTAGCATTATGGGAAGTAGTTACAGGCTTAGAGGTTATAGTGGGTGTGCCTCCCTACACTACTTCGTCCAATGGCATCAGATCACCCAAAAAACTAGGACGATATAAATATCTCTTCACATACATTCAAGGAAGCAGTTAGAGCTTGGAGGACATAGATAATTTCCTCCCTACACTTCTTCGGCTAGGGTGGCGTGAGATCACCTAAAAAACTTGCAGTACAGGATATCCTTCTACACTCTCTTTCTCGACATGGATTAGGTGCACATGTTCCATTTACACATTTATACTTGTGTATTTTATATTCACATGTGTCTTTTACATTACATTTTTACACATGCATACATACATATTTGACTACTTGATCGTTTTCTCCTTGCAGGTCCGGTCGTATGAGAAAAAAAAGTCAAATGGGGGCAACAACAACAACACTTTGTGACAAGCACATGCTTTACTAACCATGCGGTACATTACTCACACACGAAGCTGCACATGTTCCGCCCTAGGTTCAATCTCATCACTTTTTATTTGCGCATTTTTCATCTTTATTTTCCATGCTCCTCCATCTTTTTGTCATTCCATGCTTTGTCTAGTCCTTCAAATGAGCATTTCTACTACACTATTTGTGGACATCAAGTACACATCTCTATCTACTTTATGTTACCAAGATTTCTGCTCACCAACATAAAGTGGGGGTAAAATGTAGTCACAAAATCATGCACTTTAGACATTATTTATCCCAGTCTCATACTACTATTTAAAAGGTTCTTGAGTGAAGAAAGTACTAATTAACCCCCGTCTTTTGGCCATCTTGTTTTATTTTATTTCATCATTACCGACCCTTTTCATCCACATGCCCAGTCTGTTTTAGTCATTTCCCATTATTTTAGCCTTGACTGGGGCATCCATGCTAGTATTGGGGTGCCCGTCGGTGTCCTAGTCCCACCAGGGCGACTCTGTCCCTTTTGCACTTTTCACCACTTTTTGGGCTCTTTCTAGCTTTTTACATCTTTATCTTTCTTATGGTCAGCCTTTTCGTGGTTAATTACGAAATTAGATCAAGAGAACCCTATAAATATAAAGTTATGAGACCATAATGAGGGACCTAGCATCACTTACTATTATCACTCCATCTAGAGTTGCATCCATTTATTGCATTGGAGATCACTTGCATCCACATAGATCCATCATCAAGGAATAAGGCTAGGACATCTACATCACACTTCATAGGGGGAGGGATTCTATTTTATTCCATGCACACATTCTATTACATTTTCTACACATAGTTATTGCTCGTTACTTCACAAAGTGTGACTGGAACAAGAGAAACCTAGGGCATGTTCACACACACTTGCACATAGAACTACATTGGGTATGAGATGTAGTGCAACAATCAGTTAGTAAGTCCACCATTGTGGCCGTTGAGGTCAATCCACCCCTTCATATGCATTATTATTTTTTAGGGTTTGATGTTTGTTTTGGGGTCTTACAGGTATTTCTTTCATCTTGGAGTATTGGTGACATCTAGCGCAGGATAGTGAAGTTGATGCGACAAACAACGAGGGTTTTGGACCATCTACCAAACCAAAGTGAAAACTAGTTTCAGATCTTTTACATAGACCAGGGCACCCAAATTACAGATCAAAACACCAGTAAGTGCCCCAGTCCTCCTCGAGGCGCTCCAGTCAAGCTAGATCTTCCAAATCTATCCTTTTTGGGACTTCGCACAATCGTTCCGATCCTAATTTTTCTAGTCATACCGTGACACAATCCCATCACTTCGTCAAATCAATTGAGTTCTTTCCTCTTCCTTCTTACACATTAGGGTTAGCATTTCCTTTTGCATAGTTTTTAGCTCATTTACATTCTTATTTCTTTGTATTTATCTACTTTATTTACAACTATTGATAGCTTTATATTAAATATCCCCATACTACTTAGTTATTCCATTTTAAGTTAATCATTGACAAGAGGTCGATGTTTAACCTCATGCCTCCTATGTCTTTGACCTCTAGTAGATGTGTTGCTTACTCAAGTAAATTGGAACTGCAACTCATTGAGTTCCACATTCTACTTTATTTTTATCTCCCCATCATGTGTTATAGGACGTTGGGTTACACCAAAAATGTGTATGTTAAAATGCTTTGGTAATTTTTTTAGTTTTTCAACCCTTTTGCATACAATATAACAATACAATATTTATGGAAAGACAAGAAAAATACAACACTTTTATATTGACTAACTTTACATTGATTCTTCTAATGATGCTCTATTCATATGGACCATGATAAAATGATACAATAGATTTTGGCAATGACAAGTCTTTGGTAATAAAGACCCACAAATGACATACACACGGTATACTCTATATGACTAAAAACTAACTCAATATTAAAGAACATATAGACTCGTTTTTACCTTTTATCAAAACAATGGAAAAACATGAAGTAAAAAATAAAAGTTTAAATAAGAAAACAAAAATAGAAATTGAATACGTCTATACATGTTTAGTTATTTTAGACTATCTCTGTTTTACTATTGGAACTGTCCATCATATTAATAAAAATATATGAGAGTTACTGGGGTGACTGGAAAACTCACGCCCCACAAAAACACCATAAAGGCACCATAAAATGCCCAAAGGGAAGATAGAGTATGCCATGAGGGAAAATAAAATAATTACATAAAAATAGAGAGCATTAAGCACATGACGCCGCTCTAAGAGGAGGAGGATCATCCCGGGGAGGGATGAAAGCTTCACTGACAACTCCGCCAAGGGGGATCAACCTGTCGCCCATCCCGATCGGCATCCGCAAAGGCATCATAATTCCCCAACCAGGGGGTAGAGAGCTAGCAAATATCCGAACTCCATGTGGAGAAGAGGCCAATCATGCGGAGATCCTGCCACAGCCTTCCCATGTAGAGGAGGAATCCAACCTGGCCTAGAGGAGGAGGAAGCTAAAGGGTGACCACAGGGTGAGGAAGAGCGATGGTTGTGAGAACGGATTATGCAACGCATCCTTGCGGAGGTGGTCGGTGAGGCGGAGATGGGCTGAGGTGGCGATAGAAAAGGGTCAGAAGGGACCCAAATCATCATTTAAGGAGAACTCCCCCAGTGTGCGAACAATTCCTGCAAGTGAGAAAGTTCCAGGGAAACCTTTTTGGCTTGAGCTTGAATCTGTATGCGTATAATAGACAAAATAGCCACTTTATCATTAGTGGAGAATAAAGAAACAGTTTGATCATTTTGGAATATCATAGTATTACGAGATTTCCAAATATGAAATAGAATACAAGCTCTAAAAATGCCACAGAGTCTCAATATAATTAGGCCAAGGACTGAAATCTCCAAACAAATCCAAACACCAATGAAATAATTCAGGGTGGTAGGGTTGAAATAACATATGAATCTAGGACCAAATGACTTACACTCGGGAACAAGACTAGAAAAAATGCTTAAAAGACTCAAACCGGGAGCAAATAGGGAAATTTTGGATTGGGAATGCTGATGTGACTAAGACGCTCACCAACAAGAAGGCCCTAATAGATAAGGCACCAAAGAAAATGGTTAACTTTAGGCTCAAGCAAAGGGTTCCAAGCATGAGAAATCGATGAAGCCAAATAGAATAGGCGGTTTGCAGGCCCCAATGGGCATTGAGCTTGGCAATGGCAGGTGAGATGGGGCTCAATAGGTTGTATATAGTGCCGACATTATAGTGAAGAAAGGCAATATCATGATTCCACCACCAATCGTACCACCATGCATCCGAAGGATTAAGTCCCAATTAATGGAGCATGACATCTGGCATAAACTCTTAAATTATGCAAATAGATGAGAGGTCTAAATTGGAAAGATTAAACTTAGTCTTAAGCTTGGGAAAGGAAATCTAGTCTCTGCGGGAAACCAAATCTTAAATGGTGTGAATCCCTTTGCGAGATAACCGGAGAGATTTGATGCCCAAAGTTTCTGCAAGCAGAATACTATCTTCTCGTGATAATGGGAGACCACTAGATATTATGGGAATTGAAAGAGATCCCAATGTGAAATCCATCACCAATCCAACACAAGTAAAGGTTTCACATTTCAAAGGCCTTCTATATGATTTTGGTGACGAATGTGCCAAGTAATCTTGACTCAAGCTTTGGTGATAAGTAAGGTATGTAACCCTATATTATTCCAACAATTTTTACCATAAGGTGCACTCAAAGTAATGCAATGTCGAAGTAGAATTTTCTAGACATGAACACCCAAAAGACATCTCACAACCCATTTAGAACATAAAGCCACACTTTTTCTATAGACATCAATAATACCCATGTCACCTTGATCACGGGGTAAACAACAAACTTCCCTTAGCACCCGATGAAAGCCAATTAAACCAGATTTTTACACCAAAGGTAATCCCGAAGCAGCTTGGAAATCTTGGCAAAGGAAGCCCGAGATGGGCACCAGCAAGAAAAATAGTAAACATGAGTGGCCACAAGAATCTTGGTACACACTTGAAATTTACCAGCTAATGAAAGGGATTTGGAAGACCACCAAGAGACTTTATGTTCAACTCTGCCAATCAATACTACCATAAAGTAGCAAAATCACTATCAAAGGAAAAAGGTATGCCTAAAAATTTGAATTGTTCTCCATGCCCAATCCACTTCTAGGGGTAATATTTCAACCAAAGTTAGGCATAGGCCAACAACTTTTTAATAGCCCAATGTTTTAGCCATTTGAATGTTAGAACCTAAAACAAGACAAAAGATGTCAAGGCATTCAAAAACAACAACCAAATTCTTGCTTAGATTCAAGCAAGGGTAAGAAAGGAATCATCAAGTAAAGTTCCCATTAATGAGCTGAGTCGAATGATCTCGTAAAAAATTCCCCAAATGCGGCCCCGATCGGCATTTTGACTAATAAGATATCCAAGCACATCAGTGGCTAAGGCAAAAGAGTAGACATAAGAGGGCACCCATGTCTAATAGAACGGAAAAGGCCAATTGATGAGGGTTGATTCCCATTTATAGTGAGACAAGTAGAAACATTGGAAAAAGAGCTCGAACAAGCGAGGTAAAAATTTCTATATACAAGGGTTGTGAGCATTGCCAAAATAAAATTCCATTCAATGCGATCATAAGCCTTTTCAAAATCAATTTTGATAAATAACGACCATTGCAAAGATAACCAAGCCCATTCCATTACTCTAATACTATATGTACACATGATGGCTTGATCCAGGCTAGGTTTTATGGTGGAGAATATTTTCCCTCCGCCTCATGATCCTCATCTTTATCATGGATTTATCTACATTAGTATTACTTATGGTATTTGCATCATTCATCTCATAGTATTTCTTACACGTGCTCCTCACATTTTTCCACTTACACTTGGACAGTCTTGGCTTGACTATATTGGGGGCATGTTAGATCCTGACCACACTAATATTTCATTCCCCATGCCTTTCGACCGTGTTTTCATTTGCAATGACTCATTTCTTGGCTATTCACAAAATCTCACTCGTTGGTATGCACATGGATGTCCACTACCTCCTTTCACCGATGAAGAATATGTTATGGGCATGTACAATTTATACCTCAATGGCTCTTTACTTGATCAACCTGATACTATTGCTTACCAAGTCTCAGATGCATCATCTTTCGTTTTGACCATGACATTGATGATCTTCTAGATGAAGGTACTTGAACATACTTATCATCATACACTTGGGGGCATCATGCTTATTCTCCCCTACTAGCATTCTTAGGTGTCTTACGTACTCCACACTACACAACTAGTCGCTCACACGCATCATACACATCTTGATACATTTGCATCGTCATTACCCGATGATGCACTATCGTGCTTTGTTTCACACTTGACTATCGAGGGCATACTATACGCATGAACCTCATACATCGCACGCATCACACATTCATCACATCTCTTTCTCGCAGCCTCTGTTACACATTATACACACTACACACTCTACGCATTTATGACATATCTTTTTGCATCTACTTCTACATGTTGCGCTCATTACCCTATGATGCACTCTAGTCCCATGGTTCATACTCGACTGCTGAGGGTCTCAATCTAAAATGAACTTCACCACACTCACTCACACTCTTTACACTCTATGCTCTATGCTTTTACGATCACATATTTCTAACGCACACGTTCAATCCATTTCTAGATGACACACTCTTGTTCTACGATCTATTCTTGACTTCGAGGGGTCTTTTATCAATGAACCTCGTCTCATGCATACACATCCACTCGATGGGCACATTTCTACTATCACACTCACATTGTATATCATTCCATCTCATCCACAACATATTGCATATCTTGGCCACATTTACTCTTGTTTACTCATGCTTACATGTATACATGCTAGACAGATATATCATGTCATTATCTTTCTATATACACATGTTCGCTCACTTGCCTTCTAGTTGTGGATGCATCTTTCATGAAAATCAATACATGCAGCACATATGCTTGGTGCAGTACCTTTTACCGCCCCATAACAGCTCTTGTGGGAATCCCTTTCTTATAGACTACGGGTGTTATTGTTTCATTTTTCCCAACACCTTACTATATCGAATCATACACGCTTTGACTTACTTTTTATCTTTCTATCATACTAACGGGTACTTCATGTGCAACATTTGTCTTGTGGGTCTATTTGCCACCATGGTTGTTTGCTTCCTTTGCTTGTCATTGCTTACTCTTGTATGACATTGTTTGTGGGCTTTGCCCTTTGTCTTGTGTGCACATTTTCTTCTTAAGTAACTACCACTTCGGACTCGTTTGTTTTGCGACATCATGAGTGATGTCCCATGTTTTGAAACCTGTTTTTTGCGGTCCATTATGTCTCGCACTATTACGTGTTTACATTTTCTTCTTGTGTTTTGTCTTTCTTGCTTGCTAGCTTACATAGTGTCTTTTATATGCATGTTTGTCTTGTTTGCACTAACACTTGTTTCTAGCCACTTTGTTTGTGTGTGTCTTTGTTTTCTAAGCAAGCACACTCTCCCTCCCCCGTAAGGCTTCGATTTATAGTTCAATGGTCGGTCCTCCTTTGGGCCACATACTCTTTGCGACATCATATACATCCCAAATGAGGGGGCATCTATCGGGTGAATAACTCACCTCATTTAGCAATCTACAATAATATTCACTATAGTTCATCACACAACCAAAGACAATCTTCAATCTTAAGAACGACCTAGATCCTGACTTGGGTCCTCAACACAACACAAACACTAAAGCACCCAAACCCAAACAAGAACGCCCTGGGCACCCTTAACCCTTCCTAGACACTGTGACTGTGGGGCGATTACACATCATTTTTCAATTCAGTTCGTTTTGGTAGTAGTATACACAACAACTTTCACAAGACAGACAATCCTTCACCACTCTAAGCATGTATGCACTACACTTTATTTTATACTTTCGCGTTGGATCGAACCGAGTTAGATTTTTACACACCATCTGCAAAGTGATATTTTACACTTCGTGAAACAGTTAAAGGTTAGAGGATGACACCAGACTTTTCTCACTACACTTCTTCTAGTTAGGCATGAGATCGCCTAAAAACTTGCACTCAACACAATTAGCATGAGATCGCCCAAAAACTCATTCTTCTACAACATCTTCAGAATCCTTTCTATCTCTATCACTCATCATGGATAGGTGCACATGTTCCTTTTTCAATTTTTACATACTTTTACACACTTTTTACACGTTTTGATCATATATATGTGTATTTGACTACTTGTTCTTTCTTCTCTTTTGCTTATGTCCTTATGGGAAGTGGTAGTCACATCAATCACATCATCATTCAAGCATTAATCGACATCGACAACAAGTACAAATGTGACATCTATACATATGCTCTTGCCCTAGGGTCATCATCACCATTTTTCACTTCCTCTTCTTTAGCTTCCACCCTTCACATTTTTATCACTCCGCGCTTTTCTTGTCTCTCGCACACTTTTCCCCATTGATCTACGTGGTTATCGTGTATGCATCTCTTATATACTTTATGTTATCGAGCATTCTCTCAACAACATAAACTAGGGGAAAATGTGGACACTAAATCATGCACTTTGGGTATCTATCTAGTCCTGATAACAAATTATTATTCATATGATTCATAAGCAAGAAAAGTACTAATTGATGTTTGTCTTTGGTCATCTTCGCTTGCTTTCGATTTCTCTCTTAGTATTACACTCCTTCTTGCCCTAAAGTATGTCTTTTCATAAATCAACATTTCTCACTCTAGACACCAACACCTAGCTAGGATGCAGCGTGCGGGCGCCCTATCCCCTTTGGGTGCCCCTGACCTCTTTGTACATTTCTCACATCTTTTGGGTCCTTTTTAGTTGTTTGGGTATCTTATCTTTTTGGTAGTCAGCCTTTTCAAAGTTAATTACGAAATTTAAGCAAGGGAATCATTAAAATATAAAGTTATGTGATCATAATAAATGACCAAGCATTAAGCATTAGCTATCACCACCTAAGGTTGCATTCAAAGAGCATTATCAAGAGCATTCAAGCATCCGTTCTAGCTCCACAAAGGGGACAAAGGAATGCTACTTCTACACACACTTCATAGGAGGGGAAGTTCATTCTTTCATGCACACATCTATTTACATCTTCTACATCTAGCTACTTGTTGACTATCAAGTGCAACGCGCACAAGAGCCACATAGGGCACGATTTTGACAAACACACACATAGAACTACATTGGGGTCTGAGATGTAGTGTATCGCTTGGTCGTAAGTTCACCTTGTTGACATTGAGGACAATCCGACCCTCATTTCTCATCTTTCTTTTTAGGGTTTGATGTGCTTTGAGGGTTTTACAGGTGTTTCTTTCTGATTACAAGTTTCAGGAGAATAACAACGAAGTGCGCCAGTGACATACATGCAATCAAAGGTGACAACCAACGAACATCTCACAACCCCGTGAAATTGAGTTCCACGGCCGAGCAATCACAGCGCCCAAAACAAGTCTCGGCGCTCCAGAACCCCCGACCCTCCCATGGCGCCCTAGTCTAGACACTTCCAACACTTGCATTTTTTTGGGTCTGATTGCGACACTTTGAGTTCTTGTTCCAATAGTTTTCCAGTTCGGCATACCTTCGAGATTATTGCAAATCAACTAAGTCTTTCTATCCCTTTATTTGCAACTAGGGTTTCATACTTTCTAGCTTATTTTGCTTGGGTCAAATATGTACTTAATTGTTTATATTCAACGTTGTTACATATTTAGATTTAGGCATCTATTTTATTCAATATTTACTTAATCAATGCTTAAGACAATGTAGTGATGGAAATGATGAAGTCATTTTTTTGTCTAGCTTACCGTTTGATTGATTTTTTATTATTGATTTATTGAGACATACATTAATTTATGATCAATATACCTCTTCTAATTTGATGTGTTAGTGCCTTCTTCTTTTATGCTATTAAAATTTGTATTTTCCATAAAGTTTGAAATATTTTAAATTAAAATTGTATGAGGATACCCATACACTTAGCCCTCTCTCATGTTCTTTAACCGCTCCCTTATGCTATAAAGTCACACAACATCAAAATTTCAAAATAGGTGTAGGAATATACACATCACAATCCTCTGAGTTAATGATTATTAAGACCCTGAAATGCTGAGGAGTTAATGCCAAATACTAAACCAAAATGAAACATCTTATAGTTAATATATATTTTTGTCTGGCCAAACTTGTAGAATGCTCTAAGTATTATAACCACAAAAATGTAGATGACTTTCATAGTACTCTAAATAGTTTGGTTTCCGTTTGTCCTTCCCATTTCTAAGTTTGAGTATATTAATGAAAATTGGCTTTTATATGTAG
Source organism: Taxus wallichiana var. yunnanensis (assembly GCA_018340775.1). Taxonomy (NCBI): domain Eukaryota; kingdom Viridiplantae; phylum Streptophyta; class Pinopsida; order Cupressales; family Taxaceae; genus Taxus; species Taxus wallichiana. Next base: position 526,787,818 of record CM031234.1, read on the forward strand.
AGGCGTACACTTTGTTTTTCTTCACATTTTCTCTCTGAAACATATTCTTTGTATTTGAACTATATTGTACTATAATGTATCTTTCATTCTATATGTTGCACCACTCTTCCTCATATAACATTTTCACCTTCACTCCTTCAATTTTAATTTCTTCTACGCCATCCTATTACCATCTCCATTACACCACTTGCATGTAATAATTATTATTTAAAGTAAATATTTAAAAAGAGAGAATATAGTGGTGATGATTGATGGTAGTGGAGGCACTTAGTAGTGCAGTGTCACTTTTGACACAAACCCAGAGTTTTCCATGACCAAAAGGTCGAATAACTTTAATAGTGAAGCCCAACATTGTACCAGCTGTCTACGCCAGCTAGTCACACCTGTGTTGGGGTTTGTGATGGCGATTTACGACGTCCCAACTGCTTAAAATATTAGTATGCATGCCAGCTGGACCACTTGGCTGGCAAGTACGGGCGCATCTCGTCTTTTCCTCTTCAACCAGCTCATTATATTCGCTTTCTTTTGTTTTCAAACGTACGCGCTGTCTCCTTAACAGATTTCGAATAACTATTCAATTTGAAAGGGCGACGGAAAGTGTGTTTGGAAGAGAAACCGCTATTTTTACATTTTAATTAGCGGTGAAACACGATACATTTAAATATGTGATATAAATATTTGATTAAAATTAATTCAAATATAATAAGATTGAAGGACATAAATCTTGGGTATTTCGAATTTAGCCTCGTCTTTTAATCCCAGGTGTCTCGGCCAAAATTGATTAACACGAAATTAACTTACAAAATTTAAAAATATTTATCTTAGAATATTTTCCAATATAGATATCATAAATATATTTATTTGAAAATTGTAGAGAGATCTATTTCAATATTTTTATTTTAGAATACCTTCTCAAAAATAAATATTTTGATCATGATTTTGACAATAAACTAAATTGGAACCCTCAACATTGAAAAATGTAGATTGGATGGTCTTTTGCAAACTCGAAAACTTGTAAAAATGTTGAATTTTAACGTAGGTTAGAAACATGCTAGTCTGGCCTAGTAACTCAAATGATACTCTATAGTTGTAAAGTTTGGTTGGTGTAGACACTTAATTTTGATATGAGACTAGTTAATTGTTTTGGTGCTAGCATATTTATGTGTTTATTAATTATTGGTCTAAGTTAGGTGCTTGTTGGCACTTGTTCCTTGTGTTGTTCGACCTTTCACTTGTTTCTCTCTTGTCCCTACAACTCTCTCTCTCTACCCTAATTTCACACGATAAGAAAATGGTCATGTTCCATTTGCGTACACTAATGAATAGGTCGCCGTCCTCTTAGCCCCATAATTTTGAATGCCCTAGGATTTGTTGTCCGATTTTCTTTTCAACTTTCATGTGTGTTGTGCGTTGGCTTGCACACCAATCAAGTCCTCATATGAATTCAAGAAGTTTGTACATACATGAGTGCATTAGTGTATTTAGTAAATCAAGTGCACATAGAATTTGCAAGGAGAAATCATTTCCAAGAGTGATATAGAAGTTATAAGAACAAAATTTTTTCCCAAGAGCATCCTCAAGCCAAAAAAAAAAAAATCCAAGCATTTAGAGAGCATTCTAACATTTACTAGTCGTTGCATGGATTGAAATATAAATGTTGAGACACTTGCATTGAGAGATAATTTTAATTTTATTCAAGATGCGAGGGATAATGATGGGGTAACACAAACCCCAATTAACATCCCCCTTTTTTATGGGTCTTGTAATGTGTTGAGGTTAGATTAGAGTTTTAAACGAAGATGACAACATCTTGTTGGTGGATCATGGTCATGAAACCAATTTCGTACCTAGAAATGGTCATTACACTTTCACAATCTAAAATCCCAAACATGGATTCACCTCGTTGACTCAACCTATTTTCTAGTGCATGTTAATGACTATATACAAATTCATGTGATCAAATGTCTTGTGCTCCATAGTAGTTTAGTTATTCGATAGAAGCCAAATGCTATTGAATCAATTTTACATAATTTTAAAAATTAATGATCCAAATTTTTCTTTTAATAAATCATGCATTAAAATACACTTTATTTACGTCACTATTTTGTCTCATTATAAATTTTGTATTTAATAATCTATTACCGTTATTTAATGTTAATCTATTACTTATTTTTCCTAATCATTTTGATTAAAATGAGTTAAATGATTATGCAATACCACATAAAAAGACTATGTTTTTTCTAGAAGCTTCCTTGTGTCCTACAAAATAGTTTAATTTGAAAGTAGTTAAAAAAATTCATCAACATCGTCATCATCTATTCTAACACTTTCATATTTGTAATGCAAGCTAATGTCCATGCAGACATGCACACTCATAAACATATATCCAATGCATTCAAGTTAACAACATTATATTTAATAGGTAGACGTTTAAGAAGTGAAATTTATTATTTAAATTTTAATTTTTTTATTAATATATTTTTGATAAATTTGATAACCTCTTAAATTATTTTACAATAAACTTATAAAGAATTTTTAATAAATTATTATTTGGTTAGTAAAAATTTTATTTTTTTCAAATATATATATATATATATATATATATATATATATATATATATATTCCAACTAAAATTTAGATTTAATAATTAGTAATTTTTAATATATTTTTATTTATAATATAATTATTTTTAATATATTTTAAAAGATAATATTTGAAATTTACCCCACTTTTAAAGTGAAAGAATTAAAATATATTACAACACCATCAACTAAAAATAGACGGGTCCTTCCTGAATTTGAGGATATAAAAACCCCTTAATACTAAACCATAACAATTCATTATTGCGCACGAATAATACTAAAAAGATTGAATAATACCAAAAATGTTGTATGGTAGATGCTAATCGGGTCACCTGGACGGTGGAGCCCACAAATAAATTGCAGAAAATAGAGAATCCATCTATGGTATATCACTAACTGTTGGCGGATTTCATTCACGGAAGAAAAAGTGGGGAAAAAGGAAAAACAGGAGGAAACGTCCAAAAAAATGTGTGTACTTATCTGGGCGTGCCGAGTTAATGTCTACATTAGAAGCACCTTTGGATGTGTTTTAAGATTTACTTATATTGCTCACGAGTCCCATGTTAAAAAGGGCGCTCGGCAAAAGCGGGGAATTATTCCCCAGAAACACCGTTTGTATTTAACGGCTCACAACATTCCGTCCTGATCCCCACCGTTAAGTTTAACGGACAACAAAATAAAATTCTATTATTTTTTGAAACCCGTGAGAGAGATATTTTTGTAGTCAGAGAGCGCGTTAGTATTCGTAATAAGTTAGCTGGCAGATCGAGGACAGACGATCATTTTACGACTTCCATCTATCCCATGCCGGGCCCACCCGGGTGCCATCCAGCTGGCACATTTATAAGTATTTTAATCACCGAGACGTCAAGAAAACGACACAGTAGCCATAAACGCGGAACAGTTGTCATTAATACGATACCCTGTCGCCTCCACGTCGGACGGATTCCAATTTGGAATTCGATTCGATTCAGTTCGTAAAGTTCCCCCTATAAAATCGATTCCTTCCTTTACATAACCAACCCTGCAGATTTATAACAAATGGAAGCGCTGGGCTTGTTTAAACTGGTCCTAGCGGCGGCGCTCGTAGCGGGGCTGGCGGAGGCGGCGGGACTGAGGCATTTGGCAGCGGGAGGTGCGGGGTTCGAATCCTCGAAACGAAACGAGGGCTCTTCTGATCTGGTTCATGTCAAGTACCACATGGGCCCTGTGCTGACTGGCGACATTACCGTCCATGTTATCTGGTATGGCGACTGGAACCCCAACAACAAGCGAATAATAAAGGATTTCTTGCTTTCCATCTCGGAAACCAGGTCTCCTTCTCCCTCTGTGAGCGAGTGGTGGAAGACGGTTCAGATGTACACTGACCAAACGAGAAAAAATATCAGCAAAAATGTGGTTTTGGGCTCTGAGTTCATCGACGATTACTCCCACGGGAAGCTGCTCACTCGTCTGATGGTCCAGTCTGTGATAAAAAATGCCGTCAGTGCAGGTTCGAATCCCCTGTCTGTAGATCACAAGAATGGGGTCTATCTCCTGCTGACGTCAGAGGACGTGGGCGTGCAGGACTTCTGCCGGGCGGTCTGCGGGTTTCATTATTTCACTTTCCCCTCCATCGTTGGCTCCACGCTGCCCTACGCGTGGGTGGGCAACTCGGGGAAACAGTGCGCTGACGTGTGCGCCTTCCCGTTTGCTGTGCCGTCCTACGTGGCGAAAACCGGCTTCAAAGCGTTTAGGTCGCCCAACGGCGACATCGGCGTGGAGGGGATGGTGAGTGTGATTGGCCACGAGCTGGCTGAGCTGTCGTCGAACCCGCTTGTGAACGCGTGGTATGCAGGTGAAGACCCCACGTCGCCGACGGAAATTGCTGACCTGTGCGTCGGCGTGTATGGCACCGGCGGCGGAGGGGGCTACGCGGGGCAGGTGCTGAATGATGCAGCGGGGCGTCCTACAATTTGAACGGCATAAGACGGAAATTTTTGGTGCAGTGGATTTGGAATCCCACGTTAAATGCTTGCTATGGTCCCAATGCCATTGACAACTAGGATTGGTTTACTAAATTAAATTAGGTTTGGAAATGAGCATTCATAAAGTTACATTTATTTTTACTAATTTAGCTAGGTATAAACTGTAAATGATGGGTAAACTATTGAATACAAATGAGTTAAAATGATTTTTAATACTCGGATATATCTAAATAATTGCAAAAATTTGAAATCACTGGCTCTCCCGCCTTTATTTATAATATCACCCTCAATTTTTAATTAATTTATATATTAAGTATATCAATATTTTTAACTTGTATATCACAAACGGTAAAATAAATTAGGGTTTACTAGAAGGGTATTATTAATTAAAAGTGATTAAAAAAATTGTTTGGCATCCATAGGGGACCGTTACATTTAAACCCTTAATGCGAGGGAGGTTTGATCTTGGTCATGAGAGTGTAAGACTCTCAACTTAGGTTGGATTTGTGATCTCGTTTGTTATATTCTATGTTTCACATCGAACTTTTTCTCCCTAAAATAATATAGATAATGGCACAATCTTCTTGGGATCCTTCCGAAAATTGTTGGAAGTTTTGCTTGCATTTGAATAGTTTGTTGGAGTTTATTTTGAGATATACAATGTATGTAGGGATAGACACTTTAGTTATTAAAAACTAAAATGCACGTTATTAGTTATTGTCAAGACAGAATACTATATCTTTCAGGTCATTTAATTATTCATGTTGTTGTGAGCCAATAATATACAAGAATTTTTCTGCTATGCCAAGATTTCTAATGTGTAAACTTTGAATTGACACAATTACATGAATATATTTTTTGGTAAATTACATTTTTTGTTATTTTGATTGGTGAGAAAGGATGATTTGACTAATTTTTACCCTTATTGAGATACAGGGTTTTCTTTTTTATTAAACCAAAAAATAAGAAATAGCCAAGTGGCTTGGCATTTATTAATGCCTGTCAATCAGTCAATTCATATAGCTTCCAGCAATTTCTCCAGCATAAGTAAGTATATGACATGAGAACATTTAATGAAACAAATGCATTGATATTGGACACCAAATCCGAATTTTAAAACCCCAATTCATATAAATATTGTCTACTTAAATACATGGTATATTGCATGTACAACGGAAATTTCAAAGATATATATATCCTTTTTCCTTCCCCGACTTTATTTGCGAATACATTGCACCTACGTTGGATTCAATGTATAGTTTTTATTTTTATTTAATAAATGTGTGTGCGCAATAAAGGGACGTGAGGGTCCTTTCTATAATAAATTAAATTATTAAAAGGAGGATCAATATTTTTTATCCGATAATTACTAATTATGCTTCCCAAGTACTAAAAGCAAACTCTAGGAAATGATGGAAAAGGAAATTTTTCCAACTTAATTTATTATTATATGTTTTGGACCTTGGGATCAAAACATTAAATATTAAAAGTGACAAACATCACCTAAAGTAGTTTGTGATTGGGAGATAAGTTTATATTTAAAAAATTATAATTTTGATGTATTGATTTTAATATTGAGTTTTAATTTGTAATGTATAGTGTACTTTTATTCTTAATTTAACCACTATTCTAGATGAGTATGAGAGGTTCATCTTAATTGGAAGATGCGGGGTTTCAATTTGTGGGCAAGTGCAACTCATATGTGGGGAGCTTTAAATACTCTTACAACTAGCCGAAATCGACTTTCCAATAATAATAAAAATGATATATAATTTGATTGTTTTCAATTATTTAATATATATAATTTTAATTGATTTTTTTTTTTTTTATTAATGTAATTTTATTGAAATTTGTTTTATAAATGTTTCAAATTTAACAAAAAAGTATTGAGCGCAATTTTTATCTAAAAATTTACTTTTTCAAAATGTTAAATAAAAGTGTAAGAAACATGAGGAAAAAGAGTGGTGAAATAAGAATAACAAAACATCTACAACTTTGAGATTGAATAACAACATAATGTCAAACCTCGCACAACTAGATGCAATACAAACCATTCTACAAAGAAAGTGTTTATGGCACAAGCTCTCATAGATAATAGATATGCATGGGAATTGCAAAAAAAATATAGAGTTTATTTCCACATAAAGAATACACAATTATAAACTTTAAAAAAAGTTCTTATAACAAAAACATTTTTTGGTAAAAGACTAGAAGCTCTATAAAATATACTAGCAATTGCAAATGAGTTGCAAATTACGCCGGAGATAGTAGCAATATTTAGTTTATTTGAATTGTATTTCGCGTTGATATTCCCGGATGTCTATATGTTGTTGCAAAGCTCTTATTTTGCTATTGTCCATATTTTTGTAAGACACAATTATGATAGTCGCCAAACTAAATCATGTTTCATCATTTGGTCAAACACCAGGACATTTATCTATTAAAACTTTCGAATCTCAAAAATTTTGAACAAGATATATGACCAATATTATTTTCCAAAAAGTAAACTATAGAATTTACTTTATGAAGAATAAAATCAAAATCAGAAAACTTTTGAATCTCAAAAACTTTGAACAAGATATATGACCAATATTATTTTCCAAATATGCCTTTCCACATATGTAACAATATGTAGCTTTGTTTTATAGGTTTTTCCATATATCGACTATTTTCGATCATGATACTTTGATCAAAACAATGCACTTGCAACAGATTTCTCTTATATATGTCAACAACTGCTATTTTGTTTTATCTTGTACATGCTTTTAATCTTCGGTCTTTGTTACTATGGTCAAACTACCGATTCCTACCGAAACATGTAACTTGGATGGCGGGAACTGGCCGCTTTGCGGCTCTTGTTAAATTAGACTTGTGTCAAAATCAATTATTTTCTTATTAAATGCACTAATAACATATTGCCACCACGGTCAATTTTTAAAAATTATCTTTTATTTTTTCCTTCTACTCTCTTGATGTGACGTGGAATAGTACCAAGATGGGCTACAGATTGTGTTCTCATGTGTGCAAACCAAGGGTTTATAGGGTTGTCGACATCATCAAAGGAGGCTAGACTTTGAGCTTCGCCCTTCCCCATGTGCGAAGGCTATTAAAGATGTTTGAGAAATTGTCACATGTGAGTAGGGGTTAAATTTGACGGCCATTTAGATGTTTTACGTGATTTTAGATGTAAAATACTTGGTAAATATTTTATTGACCCATTACACACGACTTGCATATTTAAAATGTGACCATCGGTTTGTATATAGATTTGTATATAAATTATAAAAATATATGTAAATATATATTTAAAAAGATATAAATATAGAACAAATAATAAAAATAACCTTGTTTTGTGTTTTTGAAAGGCAATATTAAAAAATTATTGTCACTGAAAATTGTTTGAGAGGCATAGGTGGCCATCAAATTTAACCCATGTATGTGAGACACAAAAGTAGTAGAGCACACAAAGGAAGGAATATTCATGGTAGTAGTAATAGGTAGTCATCAAAATAGAAGCACAAGACTGGATTCAAGGGTAGTAGATTTTTTCAGTTTAAGAGGCACAACACTTGTAGGGGCGAGAGAGAAATGTTCATGCTATAACTTTGAATAGTAGCTATAGGTAGTCATCAAAATAGGAACGTAAGAATAGATTCGAGTAAGAGTGAAAAAAATTGGTTTACAAGCCACAAAAATAATGAAGTATAAGGAAGAATGTGTATAGTACTTACAATGTTTATAGGTAGAGTTATCAAAATAAGAGGCACAAAATAGAATCAACCGTAGTAGGAGCCTCAATACTCACATAATATGATCTTTTCTCAATATGATCTTTAAGAGAGAGAAGCCTAAATAATAATATGTTCCTCTAAGAGATAAAATAAGAACATTTAAAGATTCACTTTCTAATAGATAAAATAACCCACATAAATCATTGTATTATCTCTTTAAAAAATATCAAAAGATAGTTATCAAAGTGCGGTATTTAGCGCATTCAAGATGAGTAATTTTGAAACAAAATTGTTAACATTATTATGTTGAAGGCGTTCCCCTTATGGAAAAGGCATTTTCGGATGTTTCTACACCTTAGTTAAATTTGCGTCTTTACGGCCGTTTGGACGCTTTTTTCAAAAAAATCGTTGTTCAACACCCCACCTTCCCTTACACTACGTTTGGCTCCTGCGCATTCTTCTTTGAGACCTGCAACTCTCCCTCCCGTGCCGTTGAGGTTCCGTGGGACTCGTTCTCGCTTCCCTCCAAACCGTTGACTTCCATTTAGCTTTTCCGCTTCTTCCGTTTTTAATCAAATCCTTACCCTTTTTTCTAACAAAGTTTAATTACTTTGTTTTCCACGTTTCAAAAAGTGGGGTAAGTTTTTTTTTGTAAGCGGGTAGGTTTAATTACGTGGTGTGGATTTAATTTTAAAAGGATTTTATTATATTTAAGGTGGGCCTAATTTAATACCGTGTGCTTTATTCTCATATGTGGCTTTTTAATTAAGACTCTCTTTTAACAGTCTCAGAGCTTCAAACTATAAAACAGAAAGGGTTTATTTGATGTGAAAGAATAAGTAGCTTTGAGGGCCTTGTTCCTCTCTATTTCAGTTGTAGGATTTCTGCCCAAAACATATTTGAGGTTTCAACTTTCCAGTATGGCTAGTCCAACATATGCAAATTCCACCGAGTCCCGCTTCTTTCCAACAAGAGATAGCTGACAATATCTAGAATCCTCTGGAAGGTGGCTTACATTAAAATATGTGTAACTTAAACTAAAAAATCTATTTTGTTATATTTCTCGTGTAGTAAAAAATTTACTGTAAAATTTCTATTAAGTCATAAGACCAAAGCTTTACAACCATCAAAGAGAATTTGAGATTTTTCCTTTCTTGGGTGTCTGCTTGTATGATAATCATTTATCTCCATGTCAGGATTTGAGGCAACCGACAACATAAGTAGAATTACAACATCTCTTGTGTGAATTACCAAACTTAACAACGTTTTTCTGGCAGCCATTTCTTCAAAACATTCTAACTTCGAAATAAGACACAAATATACTTGAGAACTAGAAAATATCCCGATGCTATTGTATGATCTCAAACAAATGTTTCCATTCCTGTTCGAATTCCAGATGAGTACTAGTACCCCATATTTTTATAATCCACTGCCGAACACCCTGATTTGGCATGATTGTATTTGAACTGGTCTCCTAGCTTTGGAACAAACGCAACAAGTTTACTCTGCAACAAAGGCAATTAAATGTTAAATCTAAATCAATATGTATCTTAAAAAAGGATGTATAAGCATTGGTGTTAGCAGTTTTTGTGCAAAATCTTTGAGCATAACTTTGAGAAAGTAAGAAGACCCATGTTTGATTTTACCATAAATTATTTAGTTGCAGACTTCAATGCCCATCGAAAATTCAATTTTTTGGAACTCTACGATTGACAAAAAAAACCCAAATAGTAAAGACCAAATTTGAAGGCAATGTTGTTAAGAAATGGGAATGTTTATGTTCCCGATAAGTTTAAATGCTCAAACTGCTTTGTAGTCAACTGAAATAATTAATTTCTTAAGGGTACATATTTCAACTCAATGAAATGATGTTTAATACTTGGTGGCCCTAGGAATATTTCATCGCCTTAAACCTATCTTTTACAGTATTTTTGAGAACTGTAATTTCACCTGGTGGCTTTCAAAAACCAATTCAGTTTTTTTGTAAATAATAAATGACTAATTTATTATAATTTTACATGCACCATATATACCACTTCATTGATGTATCGTGTATGTCCTTATATTTGTCATAAGCACTTATTTCCCCAAATTTTAGGAGTGCATGTCAATTAGTTTCATAATTGATCAAATTGATGTCCAATATGTTGATCGAAGTGACATCCAATGACAAATTTTAAGTTAATTATGGTTTATAAGTGTGACACCTTATAAAGTAAGGTTATTGAGTTTATATATGTTTGTGATGCATGCAATCATTATGTCAGTTTCTAAATGTGTTTCAGTATTTTTTTGAGGATGTTATAGGCAACCTTGATATGTGTAAGGATGTATGGATGATCTTGATATGTAAGAATTGTACGACAATCCTGGTTATAGATGACGATGGGCATGAGGTAGATGTGAGGGTTGTATGGAGATATAGGGATGTTATTTCAAGACTTAAACATCGTTATAATGGTTCAATAATGTCAAATATGGACCATTCACCCATACGTAGACAAATAATATGAAATAAATGTTAAGGTCATTTTTGAGTGTCTATATTTTACCCCACTTTGATGTGTATGCTTAACCATCCAAAGTACGTGGTGTGGACATACACTTCAAATTAGAACATCTAGAAAGGGATCCAAATGTTGCTCCAAATCTAAGTTCTCAAATACTGGGATGTTGTATTATGGATACTACAAAACCATACTTACCTTTCCCATGCAATCATGGGTGAGTGGGAAACACAATGTTAGAAGCAAAGTCAATTGTTAGTTAGTTCTTTGTCTTCAAAATGCAATGGAATTCCTATGGGTTTTTCATACCATTGAAGTAAATAGAAGGTTGAGTGGAGTTGAACCCCATTTGTCATTAGGCAACCAACCCCCACATCCGAACATGAATTTGCATAACTGGGTATGATAGGTCACATCTCCCTTTGTCTCGTTATGTAATGGAATTCCCACTACAACATTTGGCCCAATTTGTGACATTCATATTGACATGCATTCGTACAACAATGTTATCCCTTTTAAACTAAATTTGACACACACACATATCACGTATCATGAATACCACATAAAATTTTGATTTATTGCTTGCATTTTTTTAAAGATGTATGACATCAAAATTTCAATGTATATATGACAACATAATTACAAAAAAGGCAAGGGGTCTCTTACTTCCGTAGGAAAATAAAAACAATAGAAGAAATGGACATCTGCAACGAGAATTTGGCAGAGGAAAACATTAGAGGAGGGAGTGGATATGACGAGTAGGGAGTCAATTTGACAAAGGACGAACCCATCCGAGAGATACCATCATTCATGCCATTTATAAAAACAATAGAAGAAATTTGCGTTTGCAAGGAGCATTTGCCAGAGTAAAATGGCAAAGGGGGGAGTTAGTGTTCCAGATATTGAGGGCATGCATTGACAACTATCACCATGCCGTCATAGGAAAGGGCACAAACTCTCACTTTATAAATTAAATGTTTTTCATTTACATTTAGATTTACTTGGACGAAGCTTCTCTATGAGAAAGGCTCTCATTTTTTGTTCGCATTGTAGTTAAAAATCTTATGTGTGTATGTGTCATTTATATTTTTGAAAATAAAGTTAAAATTTGATAACTAGCGATGTGAGTGGTTAGATAAGAGATGTTCAAAGCATACATAAAATGAAAATATTCTACATTTCTTTGACTCGAATCATGTGTTTTTGCTTACATTTCGCTGCGACACAGAAACATGCCCAAACATGCTAGGATTCACTAGAGCATCACAACATTTAAGGCAATGGAGACAGGCATAATTGTTTTTGCTTCAGTTGGCAACAATGGACCCATCCCATCCTCTATTAAAACTCTACACCCTAGATGCCTATGGTTGGTGCCAACAATATGGACAAACAATTCCCGGTTGTTGTCATACTTGGCAACCTTGAGACCTACACAAGTGTCTCATTTGATAAGGTTGTAGTTGTTGGAAAAGTAATTAGATCTTATATTGTAGCTATCTTCTCTGCAAGGGGACATAAATGTTGTGTCCTTAGAGCATTGATAGATTGACATGTTTAGTTGCAAAGTTTCATATTATCATCATTGTAATCAATCCAATTCCATTCCTCTCGGCCAGTCTTTTCCACATCAGTACGATTCAACACATGCAACGTGTTTGCCTGGTGATTTTGGGTTCAAAGAAGATTAGCAAAATACCGGTTGATCCATACAAACGCAAGAGAATAACATTAGTAAGATGACTATTGCTAGCAGCGCCACGGTTTGTGAAACTTTATTGAGAAATTTCATTTTGGGAAGCATAAATAACAATCACGTGTTTTTCCTTGCATTTCGCTGTGATACGGAAACATGCCCAAACACGCTAGGATTCGCAGGGGCATCACAACATTTAAGGCAATAAAGGGGCTTGTAATTATTTTTGCTTCAGTTGGCAACAATGGACCTACTCCATCCTCTTTTGAAAACACAATACCCTAGATGCCTTTGGTTGGTGCTAACGATATGGACAAACAACTCCTGGTTGCTGTCATACTTGGCAAGCTTGAGACTTACACAAGTGTCTCATTTGATAAGGCTGGAGTTGTTGGAAAAGCAATTAGATCTTAAATTGTAGCTATCTTATGTGCAATGTGAACGCCGAATGGTATATGTTATTTGATTTAGAGGGATAATTATTGCTTTGTAGTTGATGTTGATAAGGGGTGTGATTGATTTTGTAAGTGTAGGAATATAGATGAAGCATTACATTTAAAGGTTGTATCTCTACATTTCAAATTTGTTACAACCTGATCATAAATCGAACCCTGCCCAAGCCACTTGTGTAGGAGTAATGGAAATACCCATAGACTTCCGAAAGAAACAAATTTAGCTGAGAAAAAGTAATTAAGATGCAAAGTATTTATCTAAAATGATATATAGATCGCATCATATTCAAGCAAACTGAAAAATCCGTAGACGGATGAAGGGTTGTAGCGATGGCAGACATGGGTAAACGTACGTGAGCCCATAGTCATGAAAAACAAAGAAGTACATGCCAAATATGTCAAAGGGTTGCTAGGAAATTATTTCGCTAATTGTTTTGACAAAAAGGATGTTTCGTGATGTTGAATGTGGGCAGCCTTTGCAAACCAATTCAATTACCATGCAATGTATAGTTGTTTCCATCTAAAACTTTGTAAATAATATCACTTTTTCATATTGAATTGTTTAAAAGGTTAGACCTCATTTTTGCGCTATTTAAATGAAGTGGTTCATCTATATTTTTGCGTTGTTTTTAGTTGTTTTTAGGTTCCTATACAGTGGAATAGATTCATTTACCCTGCGGTGTTTAAAAAAACTTCTAGGGTCTCCATTCGGATCCAAACCCTGATGCTTCCCACCACATCTTGCTCCTCTGCGAGCTTCAACACGCAACCTCTTATTGTACAGAATCTACCACAAAAAGATAACCCAAGGCCTCTGCGATTTCTTCATTTTCTTTGAAACAAATTTTTCCTGCATGTGTCGGCCAACGGAGTGAGTTTGGTTCAATCTGCCCACAAAGAAAACAACAATTTCATTGCGAATTTTGGCGGTGAAAAGGCTTTAATTTGTGGTAGATAATTTTTTCCAGTAATCATTTTACTAGTGTTTTTCCTCTCTCCATTGGCCAACTTTCACCTAACCTCTCTTGGTTTGAAATATCCGCTAACAACATAAGTGGAAGCATACCTCCGCAAATTACAAATATGTGCAACTTAAACTACTTAGATTTAGGTTATAATATGTTGAATGGGTTCATTCCATATGGATTTAAAGCTTTTAAAAATAAGGAAAGGTTATATTTGAGTGGCAATATATTAGATTTAGGACTCTTGTCTCTTGGTCGGAACAATCTATCTGGAAGAATTTTTATTCAATTGGTAACCTCAAAGAGCTAAGAAGAATTTCTCTGTATCACAACCATTTTTCAGAGACGATATATGCCAGTCTAAAGGAATGGTTGTTAGACTTGTCTTACAATAAGTTGTCGGGAAGTATACCTGGAGAACTTCTTACCGGTCTTCAAAATCTTCAGTTGTATTTAGATCTCTCATGGAATGCATTAGGAGGGTCCTTGCCGGAAGAGATTGGAAAAATTACAATGGTTACATATATAGACATTTCAGGCAATAAGTTTCGTGGTGCCATTCCAACTGCAGTTGGAAGTTGTAGGATTGAAACATTTGAATCTATCAAGAAATGCCTTAGAGGGTCTTATTCCAGAGGAAATGGAAAATTTGAAATATCTCATTGACCTGGAGCTTTCGTCAAATTTCTTAACTGGTCCACTACCGAAACTCCTCAAGAAACTTCAAGTGCTTTGCTATCTGAATCTATCTTTCAATAGAGTCATGGGAGAAATTCTAAAAGAGGGGGTTTTCGCTAATGCCACTGCTATTGTTTTACTTAATGGAAATGCTGGCCTTTGTGGACCAAGGAAATTATTGTTACCTGAATGTCCAAGTCAAAAAAGTGCTTCACATTTCAAAACAGTGATAGTGGTAAGTTGTTAGTGTTAGTGATTTTGTGATATGTTGTTTACTTTTGGTTTTCTTGTGGAGATGGACTTCGGAAGTAGTGGATATACCACTAGCTATTCTACAAAAATTTGAGCACCTCAAAATTTCTTATGGATATCTTTTTAATGCAATTGATGGATTTAATGAGCAAAAAGTTGTTAGGGGTAGGCAACGTTGGATCAGTGTACAGAGGAGATTTGAGAGATGATAGAGTAGGTGATGTGACATTGATGGAAACTCAGATAAAATATTTAGAACCTTGTTAATACAGTTTGTGACTGAGCCACTTAGTTGAGAAACTTGATGATGTGGGAAGTAGCATTATAAATATGAGATTGATTAATACATCATTATATTTTGATAGAGGACATCCTTGCATTATATTTTTAAAGAGCTCAAAATGAAAATCTTGTGGATGTCATTTGCTCTCATTAAGGTTTTAATGTGTTGGAGCTTCCTAGGCAAGGGCAAGCTCAAATACCCTGTTCAATTCTCATAATATTTAGACAACATAAGTTCAAGTTTGTTTACCAAAATCTTGCAATGGGAAACACACAATGAAACAAGAAGAATGGAAAAGGGACTGCATAAGCTATATTAACTTTAAACCACTGGTAATAGACCCAATATTTAAACACAGTAATGTAATTTCATGAAACTCCAAAAAACGCTTCTCATCAATGCACGGCTAGCAATATATTTATTTTTCCAAAATTCATGTTTTTAGCAATATCACAACTAGTGAATGAGTTGCAGAGATTCAAGTTAGCATTGCATCATATCAACATACAATTTCCATTTTTAGAAATAGTGTGACCATTGACCAGTGATTGACAATTTTTCTTTCTTTACCATTTGTTCTTTAGTGTCCCTGACTTCATAATAACACCACAAAACCTGCAAAGATATCACTAAAACCTGGCACATCTCCTCTTTTTCAAAACTTTAATACGAGTATACTTAGTAAGGTTTTTCTTTTCTTTCTTTAATGCATTTAAATTTTGTTTTCTGTGTACATGGCAGAGAGTTCTTCGAACATAGTCACATTTAGCTCCAAATCTATGATGTGTCAACTGACGGAATATTTCACGCCATTAAAAGTGATTCAATTTTGCTGCAAATCCAGGTGCCCCATGCGGCATAAATGCCTTAAATGGTTAGACATTAAAGTCTTTTACATCAAGATTGTTGATTGCACACTAGAGTGTTTGATGATCCATTACCTGCAGTGCGCCTTCAAGCACTTGATTGGAAACTGAGTTAGAAGCATCAAACATCATAATCTTGTGAGTCTGCATGGATATTTGCTTTCTCCACATGGAAACCTATTGTATTATGATTACATGGTAAATGGAAGTCTGTGGGACATCCTACACTGTGAGTACAATGATTATGTTATGAAGAAGAAAGGAGGAGTCAAGACTACTATCACTCAACAAAAACAACTCGTCGTAAATACTACCCTCTACTTTGATAGCACCTCCACTACTACTTTACTCAAACTTCTTGTATCCAAAGTGATATCAAATGTATTCATGTTTAGTGCAAATAAAATTGGCCACAAAAGGCAACCACTTATGATATAAAATTTGCAAATATACGGAAGTCTTCATGTATTCATGTTTAGTTCAAATAAAATAGTCCACAAATCACTACCACTCATGATATAAGATTTGCAAATGTATATTTACGAATTTGTAACAAATTTGAAATGTAGAGATAAAACCTTTAAATGTAATGCTTCATCTATATTCCTACACTTACAAAATCAATTACACCTCTTATCAACATCAACTACAAAAGTAATAACTATCCCTCTAAAACAAATAACATATACCGTTCGGTGTTCACATTGCATTGTACACATGCGATTGCTAGTTTTTATAAGCATTGACATTTATAACTATTATCTAATTTTCTCCACTTCCATCCGAAATTAGATAACAAGTAGATTAGTGATGTGATTAATCAAGATAGTGTTGAGAATCTCAAACTACTGCGAAAGGAGTCTAGCCCTCGGCATTTAAGAGAAGACTTAGCCAAATCACGGTGAAAAAGTGAAGCCCAAAGTGAGTCAACTCAGAAAAGTAGAAGAGCCGCGGAAGGTGCCACGTGTCAGCTCGGCGCAATTCCAAAAGGTGAGAGAGAAAATTGAAGCTCCAAACTCCCACAAGACTTCCACATGGGGTCGAATGGTAAGGGGACCACCGAGAGAGGGTCCTCATATTAATGTGCAATGAGTCTCATTACGAACTCACGAAAAAGAAAAAGGGTACCATGTGTCAGCTCGGCACACTTTCAAAAGGTGCAAGAAAAGCGGAGACCCTAGAGATGCGCTTGGCTTCCACGTGGAGCTCAAAGCACAGATAGACTCCAAACCCAAAGCAGGTCACAAAAGATTGGCGGTAGGTCAATTCAATATAGGATTAATCATGAAACCCACTAGGAGTTTTAAATGCTCGGATATTTTAAAATATTGTGAGAGCTCGCGTGGAACGCCCGACCCCGAAGTTCAAACGAGCATAAGTTGACCCAGTAACTCTAATTTTCACAAAATTGGACTTTTCGGAAAGCTCTCGACATCCTCTACGCCACAAAAAGCGGATTTCATATTTTTAGTAAGGATAGGTGGGTGAAAATAAAATAAACATCTCCAACTCCAATAAATTGAACACGATGCACAACAATCAAGAAATGCAGAAACTAATGAAGCTTTGATGGTGATTTTTAAGGAAAATGAGCCCAGTTCAAAGAGACAGTTGGAAAGTGGTTGGGTAATGCATTTAATGAACATGGCCATCATTATTTCATTACTGTAGGTCAAAGGATACAAGGATGAGTCTTTTACAAGCAAGGTGTCATTGATTGCACTCATTTATTGCATCTTATAGGTGGTTGAAAAAGCAATTTCAGGATTGAGCTCTTTTCTCTTTCTCATTCTATATATTGTAATTTGGGTCTCATATAAGAAAAAAAGAGTCAGTCGGTTTTCTTCTCTATCTCAGTCCCTCTTCTGTAAAAGGCAGGGGCCTGGAGCTCTAACCTTCTTCTGGGTTTTGTAATAGCAATCTTGCCTCTTTTCTATTGTAATATTGTGCACAATTTTGGAGTAATATAATATGCCCTGTGGTGAATTTTGTCCATCCTTTGCATATCTTTGTTGTCTCTGATCACCTTTATTTTCACATAGAAACTATGCATCTCTATAATGTTATTACTATCTTTGAAGTTGTGCTTAAGTAGTTTGAGGTAGTGTTATGTGTGATCTTTTCTGGCCTGTGGTGCAATTTCGTCCACCCTTTTCAGTCGTTCGTCATTTCCCTTCTTTAGACAGTTGCATTCTCGATTGATTTCTTAAAAGGCTTGTTCGGTGCATCGCCCCGTTAAATTTTTATGTTTTGTTTCACTTTTCTGACCCTCATCTCACACTACAGAGAAGAGCTAGCTTCTTTAAAATTTGGAGGTCTCCTTAGGGTGCATGTCCCACTAACCTAAGGATTCCCACGACTCTAATGGTCTGATATGTCAAGGATAATCGTCAACAATAACATCATCTAATCTACATCGAGCCTATAGGGGTTGCATGAAGGACACTATTATTGGTAGTTAAGCATTGTGGCTTGATTAAATAAAATTGTATATTGTAGCAACATGATAGAATTTAAGAAACAAATACAAGAACAACTGCAATGTATTTAACACATGAGACTTAGAAAATTGTCAATTTTATTCAAATGAAAGAATAGGGTAGTTCGCTTATGCGTACAATGTGTGTAATAAGACTAAGAGAGTATACACTTATGTTCATGGGGGAATACATCCTTAGTAATTTGTTTAGTCTATAAATAATTAAAAAGGCAATGAAAATAAGCTCCTATGATTGAAAGGGGGAATGCATCTTTATTGATTTTTCTAGTTTAGAATATGAGCATTTAGATGTTAGATATGTTGAACATGCTAACATGTGGGAGAGATGGATAATTGATATAAGATACAAAAATAAGAAAGGAGTCAAGAACACACACACACACACACAAATATATATTCACATTTATAAACATACACAAGTAACCTTAATATAAGGGTTTTGAAAGGAAACTACAATCTTTTGCAAAATATTATAATATAAAACATTAATGGATCAAATTAAAACAACATAACATTGAATTCCATAGAAATAGGCCACACACAAAACAACAATTTGCATCCCAACAATGAACAAACGTCCATCAAACAACAAAAAAGCATGAGTGGAAAATATATCAATGTCCTTTTTGCCCTTATTATTTTTTACCTCTGTCCAACCCCCTAGATGAGGTCCAACAACAACCTTCTATAATCAATTTATGCCTTTCTAAGTTTTCAAAAGGGGTTTGATCCTTATTATAAGTGGAATTTTCAGCATCATGTGGTCTCTTTATTACTCCTCCCGTAGCATCACTATAATTAACTCTTGGGATGATGAATACTTCATATTCATATCTTCTTCAATAACCTCTACACCATTCTTTGTTTATGTTCCTTAGTGTCTTTCTCAACCTTAGAAGTAAACAATAGTATTATATTTTCATCTTGTTCATCCTCTAGAATAGGAGGGTCATAGGGTTCAAGCTTTTACATTTAAAGGGATGACTCTTTTTTATTTTTAGGTTGTCTTCTTTCTTGTGGAGAAGTTCGTGGAGTTTGATGACAATATCAGAATTTGAAGGTAGTATTTTCATAGTCCAAGTTTTGGATCCAACTTAAATTGTCATGTTTTGACAACATTATATCAAAAAGACCTTTACTAATATATACATGTACATGTAAAAAGGCTCGGTTAAGTCCTCTCAATATTGTACTTCATAAAATTATTCAAAGTGTTTACAATATCTTTAAACATGAAAGGGTGCCAAAAAGGAAGAGGAAAATTTGGGAGTTAGACCTAAATCGATATTTTTATCTGGAAGGCGTCCACCTTTGAAAATGCCTTGGCTGGAAAGTGTCAAATTCCGACAACTCCAATATTTCTTTGTCATAATTTTGCGATTACGGATTTTAGATATTTTTCTCTGAGTCCCAGAGATATTTACTATCCTAGATTTCCACATATTTTAGATATTTCCTATAATAATATCTAACAATCTGATTGTTCTACTTTATATTTTTTGTGGATACAATTTTTATCTATTTTTTCAACTGTATACAAATCTTCAATTAGATTGGCCATTCTTGACTTCATAATAAGAGAAATCATTTCATTTTGCGTTGCGAGTCTTGCAGAGATGCACAATGCGAGCCTCGCCATCATGTTGATAGGTTAGTGGTCTCGGGAAATGGTGTTTACAAAAAAAAAGTTATGAGGTATAGATTCAGGATCTATGGACTCCGTGGGTGAGGATGGTAATGTGGGTGAATGAGAGGGGGAAGATTTCTCATCCTGGATAAGGTCGATGTGAACCTTCTTAGAGGATGGAGCGTCAAAACCAATGCCACTACGGTCATTATGTTTATAAGAGGTACATGAGATGACAGTGTGGCAGCCTTGTTCATAAAAACCGAAGCCAAATCCTTTCCATGCGCACTGGTGGAGGAAAGTGTGAGTGAAACGGCGGTTAGTGAGGGAGTGTAGGTCGGATGAAAATGGTTGGGTTTGGGATGGAGGT
The DNA here is from genome assembly GCA_018340775.1 of Taxus wallichiana var. yunnanensis. Classification (NCBI taxonomy): domain Eukaryota; kingdom Viridiplantae; phylum Streptophyta; class Pinopsida; order Cupressales; family Taxaceae; genus Taxus; species Taxus wallichiana. Next base: position 526,808,295 of record CM031234.1, read on the forward strand.
TTGGGTTTATAGGTGGCCATATCAAGTCCCCCATATGTTAGGTTGGTGCGAAGGTGGGGAGGGCCATAAGGGAAAACATCACCGATGTGAATATCATAACTGGGGTGTTGATGCAGATTCCCATACTCTTGTAAGGTGAGGAATGTATCGATATTTTATAGGCATTACTCCCCTAGAGTGAGGCATTGAAAAACACCTTCTAAGGGATCAGTAGTTGGTATGTGGGTAGCGGGTATAGATGGCTCACGAGATGAAAGCGAAACAAGGGTGTCAGTGGTAGAAGCTATAGCTGCAGTAGGGATAGTGAGGTTAGATGCTGTAGTAGTGGCAATTTTGGTGGATAGGCTCTCGTGTGTGGAGGTGAAGTGGTTGTGGTGGCGGATGCCTTAATCGTCTGTACAAGCACATCATTGGGTCGATATAGCATGTTACAGGTCTTGAAAGGTGAGGGGTCGGAAGGGATGGTGTAATTATGTCCCTTGTCTTCAAATTTGAGGCATCAATGTAATGACGAAGGGACACAACCCATAACACGGATCCAAGGTCAGCCAAGCAGCAAATTATAGTAGAACTCCCCTTCTAGAACATAGAAAAGTTTCGAGATGGTGCGGGGACCTACACGGACATGGAGAACAACGGTACCCAATGTAGAGCTCATGGCGTCATTGAAGGAATGCAACATAACGGGATTACCATGCATGCAATGGGTAGGTATTCACATTTGTTTATACGCATGGGAGGAGATGATGTTAATGCTAGCACCACCATCGATCATAACGTGTTGTATGTGTATATTATCGATAAATATGAAGATGAAAAGAGCGGGGTCGGGGTCATCGAACTGGAAGGGAGCGATCTCTTCATCTGGAAAGTTGAGGGTGGCCACTTGGCGAGTGGGTGGTGTACAGGAAGGTGAAGACCTAGTGAGAGAGGCTACATGGTGAGGGGTAATGATGGAGGCTATGGGTGTGGGGTCATTTGGTAAGACTTCGATAGATTGAAGGACCTCCATGAGGGCTTGACAATGTGACTCCGAGGTCTAGACGAGGTCATATAAAGACATTTTGAGGGGGGATTGGTGTAGTTGTTTTAGCATTGTGCGATGTGTGACCCCATCAGAAATGGGATATGCAGGACCTCGAATGATGAATTTGGGTGTGGGTGTGGATGGTATATTGGGTACAGGGTTGGTTGATGGGCCACTTGCTTTCTCCTTGCCCTTGTCTTTCTGAGCACGGGTGGTAATGTTGATCATGTTAATCTGAGGGGAGGTAGATGAAGAGGGTGTGTCATGGAAGGTATAATGCGAAGAGGGACAAAACCCTAGTGGTGGATACGAGCCTTGTGAGATGAGTAGGGTGCATTGGAATTTGGGTGGTGGTTTGGCCAACTCTCTTATGCAAACCATGTTAATTTCAAATCTCGGGGATGGATCAAAGAGTTTTGGGGGTGGAGATCTTGATCAGTTGAGTAGGTAATGAGAGAAGATCTATGGAAATTTATGAAGGTGAAATGGGGTCCTCATCAAGAAGATCATCATCGTCAAAGTTTTCTTCAGGAGGACACAATTGGACAAGAGTGGTTTTCAAAGCCTTACAGTTCTCTACATCGTGTCCTAGCACACGATGGTAGGCACAAATTTTGGTTTCGTCAAACCCTTTTGGTTTGGGTTTGAGTGGGTCGTAAGGTCTAAGAGGTGGTAATATGATGAGAATTTTTAAGGAGGTTGGTTAGGATTTTAGCGTAGGATCTTGCTAATGGATCACAATGGGAGGTCAATGTGGGTTTAGGTATAGGTGCGGCTGACTGTGTAGGAAGAGGATTTACAAGAGGGGGAGTAGGTTGGATTGTGAGTTTGGTGTGTGGTGTGGTCTTAGGTGTTGGTCGTATCTGCTTGGGTAGGGGCATGGTAGATGAACTGGAAATGGAAGGTTTGGTTGGTTTAACTACCTTATTGGAGGGTAGTGGATTTTTAGCTTTAGGTTGCATCTTTTTGGGTAAAGGTGATACGGGCGCATGAGATGTGGAGGGAAAAGCAGATGGTGGAAGAGGGCGGGTTACCCATGGGGGTAACCGAGGTGTTGTGGAGGTAGGTGGTGTGGGTTGGGCAAGAGGCGTGAGTGAAAGAGAAGGAAGTGTCATGGGTAGTGAAGAATTTATTGACGGTATTGGAGGTATGGGTGGTAAGAAGGTTATGGGTGAGGGCGGAGGTTGTGTGGGTCACTTGGGTATATTAGAGGTCTGTGATGGGGAAATGGGTTGTTGCGTTCTTAGTTTATTGGTGGATGGGGGTTTCTTCACTAGGGTCAAGGGGTGAAGTCCTAGGATGGACAGAAGGGGTGAAGGTGATATGGGCATGGCTAGCAAGTTGGGGATTGAGACCTAGGAGATTGGATCTTCTTTTTAGGGGTTGGGTTAAGTTTGGTGTTAGTTTTGGAAGATGTAGCTAAATCTAATTTGATGGGTGGGTGAGTAAGGCTAGCTGTTGGTATGACCCCTAAGGTAGTGATAGGTTTAGGTAAGGGAGATGATATAGGCGTGGGTTTGGGTGTAGATGTATGTTGGGCTATGGGAAGAGGTGTGAGTTGGGCCATGAGTGGTGTCATGGAAGGTATTGCAATAGTTGTGGTTGTGTTTGGTTTGGTTTCTCAAAACACTTTTGGATAGATAGTGGAGGTGTCAGTGAGTGACAGTTGCATTTGTGTTGAAACAGGAAGTAGAAGATGCCCCCAAAGTAAGGCTCTATCAACATAGTCTAGGTGATTGGCCAAGCGTGAGAATGGTACTATTGTAAGTGGGGCCGACGTGGATCAAGTGGCAATCCCGTAAAATGTGTTTGAGATATAGGGAAATGGCTAGCCTCGGACTCTGTGGGTAAGAGAGCCAAAAGTAGATCAACGGGATCTTGAAGGTCTGATGGTGAATGGTCGTCTACAGGTGGTGGTACTTCTATAGTATCCTTCATGGGTAGAGGAGAGGATGGGCTAGCCAAAGTGGGCTCTCCTTGCGTTGGTGTAGGCGGTGGACCTACATCTTCTACGAGTAGGAGAGGTGTCACTAAAAATTTATCGAATTTTAAGGGATCAAAGGCGGTGTGTTGATCATAGGCTCTTCCACGAGTGAAAGGGAACATGAAGGGGGTTCCTTTATGGGTAGAGGAGTAGATGAAATAGATTCTGGTGTAGGTAGGGGAGCATGGGCTAAGATTTCATCTATGGAAGGAACATGAGGAAATTGGGAAGCAACTGGTGTGTCATTGAAAATAGCGTGGACCTCGCGGACATTGCTATCATTGTTTGAGGTATCACCCACTTGGTTGGAAGATGGGGCATGATTAGGGAATGGATTCTTGAAGATATGTAGGTTTTGGTTAGCGGGTGCATTCAGGCTATCCAAGACTAGATCTTCATTGTCTATCATTTCTTGGATGATATTCTTGAAGGTGATGCAATTATTGTCGTTGTGACCTTTGACATGATGATAGTTGCAAAAGTTGTGTTCCTTATACCACACAGGCATGGGTCACTCAGGGTTGAAACCAATATGTGGTTTTATAGGTGGAAGGGTAATGGCACCAACCTTAACAAGATTTTCCAAAACGGAAGAATAAGATTCTCCTAGGGAAGTGTACTTTCATTGTTCTTGTCTAAACTGGAAAGCTTGGATAGGAGAGAGATTAGAAGGGGGTTTGGCTGGGTTTGATTGATGAGGGGGACCGGCTTTTAGAACTACGAAATTAGTAGACCCTTTGGGATTTGAATAGTTGTTTTGGGGTTTCAAAGATGAAGAAGTATCATTTGATTTGAACGTGATGTTCTTGTTACAAAGTTGAATCTTCTTTTCTTTGATAGCACGAATTTCCAATTTCCGTGCCATGGTGAATGCCTCATCGAAAGTGTGAAAAGTTTGCACCTATAGGGTTGGTGAGATGTGTCTAGCACATGCCCGAGTAAATAGTTCTATAAGCTCGGTTTGAGGTAATTGGAATGTGAGCTGGTTAATGAGGTTGCGCCAGCGAGTGACGAAGTCAGCAATAGACTCATTGTCATATTGTCATGTGGAATAAAGATCATTCATGGTAACCTTCTTGACAATGTTGATGGAAAAGTGATCTAGGAAGGCTTGGGGTACTTGATTAAACAAGTAAATGGAGTGTCTTGGTAGTCCATTGGACCAGTCCAATGCAAGTCCTATCAGGGACATTGGGAAAGTCCTCAAAGGTAAAGCATCATCATGGGCAATCAGGTAGCACCCATGTTTAAAGGACCGCAAATGTTGTTGTGGATCTTCTTTATTATTGAAGCAGTTGAATTTTGGCATTTCCCAATGCACGGGGTATGATCGAATAGGAATGGATGGGTGAATAGGCTCATTACAAATTTCATCATAGGTGAGAGAATTACGTGAGCTGAAACCGATGCTTCTAGTGTCTGCATCTTTTCCATCATCAACTTGATGAGGTCATTCGTAGGTTGTAATGGAGGGACACCTCCTGTGGCATAATGAGGTAGATACAAAACCTGATAGGGAGGTTGAGAATAAGGAACTGACATAGAAGGCACATATCCAGAATGGGTGACAGACAAGATAGAGGGTTGTTGATAGTAGGTGTATGTAGGTGGGATGGTCGTCGTGACTCTGGTAGCGATTGGGGGCAGTGTTTATGGGATGGAGAGGATGAGATTCTGGAATGGAGTAGGGGTTACCGACACCACGGGTGGTTGTGTTGCAATGTGTGTTTGTGAGACAATGGGTGCAGACTGTGCTATGGTATGGGTAGTCGATGAGGGGATAAGTCAGACATACGACAGCCCGAGTGAAACCGCAAATGCAAATGGCGGTCATGACGGGTATGGGTCCTAGCTGCAAAACTACCGAGGGTGAAGCAGGTGAGGGTAATAGTTGCATTATTAGGGGCTGATGCAACAACAAGAATAAGGGCAGGAGAGATGGATACAGGCATGTCGTATATCAACTGACCTGAGGAGTCTCGGGTGGAAGAGTGGGAAAGGTAGAACTATAAGGCCATGGGATTCTGATCAAGGAGTTGTGCAAACTCTTCGTCACTGCAACAATGGTGGTAGGTAAGGTTAGATCCATGGGTGACAGGATGGAAGGCGGTGAGGGACTAGGTGGGAGTGGTTGATGACTAGCGTGGAATATGAGGGCGTTAGTCTGGCTGCGAGTCAACACCATGTGAACAAGTGCTAACTGGTAAGATTGTATTCTATAGATGACATAGAAAACAGTAGAAACAGAGAATAATGGGGTCCAGGAGGTGAATCTGGTCAATGTCTATATTTTTGAAAATCAAACACAGAAACCAACGACAGTCAGGTTGACCGGTGATTGTTGAGGGCTAACCGATGACGGTCAAGCTAATTGGTGCCGGTTGGGGAAACACCGATGATGGTTTCAAAGCGATACGACCATCGTGGAAGAAACCAGTCTCAAAGAATGAAACAAGAATGTTGGATGTGTACTTGTGAAAATTGTGTATAACAGATAATTATCAATAAGGGAGAAATATTATGATGCCCTAAGGGCCGTAAAGTAGCAGAAATAGTGATGAAATCTATTCTAGGTAAAGTAACTAGAAAGCCAGAAGATGACATTGGTTAGGGTTTAACCGATGACGTTCAAATGTGAACCCGACGGTCATTTGGACCGACGTAGATGATTTGTGAAATAAGAAAGGAATGAAGAAAATTGGTTTTGTGAATTAAATTAAGTGAAGAATCAAACTTAGAAACCTGAGAAAGAGGATATGGAGCCTTGGCACACTTAGACAAAGTTATAATACTCTAACTACGATGGTGGAGTGTGTAAGGAAGAATAAAAATGGAGATTCATAGTCTCACACCTCAAAACACAAGTCAAGAAGAATGCTAAGAAAAATCACGATCCTAACATTGATTTTCTTATGTTTGTTTAGCTTATGCTATTTAGGACTGACTATGTGTATTTAGAACATAATTTTTTGGTTGCGAAGGCGTCCTATGAAGAAGAATATCTAAAAGGAGAGGTTTCATGTATGTTATGGTGGGGGCGGGCTGTCTCTCGAGATGATGACTCAATAGAGGTAGCAATGGGAGTACGCCAACCGGATCATGTGATCACCGATAGATGTTCGGGTAAGATTTTATTTAAGAAATATGTGCATATTTTGATTTTGTGCAAGTTTGGTAAGACACACAGAGAGAGAGAGAGAGAGAGAGAGAAATGTGCTTTCTACGATTCTTTGTGTCAACCATCAATCGGGCATGACTTCCAAAGCATATAGGTTTTCCTTAGTTTTAATGTGAGCTAATAATTCAAAAAATCGAATGTAATGCAAGTATTTTAAACCCAAATCGAAGTGTGATATTCGATGTAGCAAGAGATGAACAGGAAGAGGGACGCTCTTTCACTAATGCAATGCAAAAGAAAGGAAGACGTGTTCTTTTTAAAGCACCAAAAATACAATTGTTTTAGACAATAGAAAGAAGGAGAAGGATTCCAAAGAAGAAAATTAATGTGGAAACTTTTCGAAGGAAAACAAACACACAACTTTCACCCAATAATGAATAAATGTAAAAGAACCCCTAATGGGTCCCACCAAGCATGCCAAAATGTTTCACCATTTTCTTTACCTTTTTAAAGTGACAAAACAGATAAGGGTAAGGGCCAAGGAGGAATACTTGTTAAATTTTGGTTGGTTGATGGTTGTTGAGAGATCTTCCTTTTGGCTAGGAGGAACTACTTGTAATAGAAAACAAGACCACAAGAGGATAATTAAATGATATATGACCGTGGATTGCCTAGCGTATGCTAGTTCGGGAAGTGTGATACTTCCTAGATGGTTGTCAATCCACTGTTTAAAACAAATTAATGTAAGAAACAAATAAAGTCCTATTGTAGTTGATATGATTTAGGTATCTCATTCAAGTACAATAAGCAAATCCAATCACAACAAAGGCTAGGCTATAGTTGGATCTAAGAGATGAGGTGTCTGTCAAGGTATTGGGACTAGTCAAGGTCTGATTCTAGGTTATTTAGGTCAATTGGTAGGGTGATTGTTGGGTCTGTTCTTGGTCAAGGTATAAAACACAAAGATGACGTCGTTCGGGTATGACTGATGTTGGTTTAGGTAGAACCAATAGTGGTTATGGATAACCGACATCGGTATGGTCAAGGTAAAAGAAAATCAAATAGATTAAATGGCAGAGGCTGATCTGAGGTCAAATGACGTTGGGAGAGTGGCTGAGAAGGTCTGTGGAGATCTCAAGTACACTCACAAATGGATATTATGTCAGAATGGTGATTTGGTGGTGTGGGTAAGGGAAAGGGTGAGATTACAAGCTATTAAGTAATGGAACAATGAAGATGCAAAGTATAAACTAATGACATGAATAAAAAAGTTAACTATATTGAAATACACAATGTTGGTAGAGATATACTTACTGTGATGCAAATTTCGATGGCTGAATGGAGGTGGCTATTGATCAGAAGAATGGTGTTGGATATCATAGTAGTGGCTCCTGAATGATTCCGTGAGTGCAATGCTTCCAAAATCTGTCCTGGTGATGGCTCTAGATGTCTGGATACGTGAAAGGATGTTGGTTTCGTTTGCATGTAGCTCGATATATTTTCCTTGCTCTCGGAATTTGTGAACCCAAAAATAAGGTTGTTTGGGTGAATAAATGGTAACCGAATATGAGTTTGCTGGGGTTGACCAACACCGGTTTAGGGTGATCGGCGTCGGTCAAGGGGATTCCTAGGTTTACTAAAATGGGCATATCTTTCTAATTTATTGGGCCCGGTTAGTTTATTCTCTGATTAGAATGGAAACTTTCCTGCTAATGAGTGGGAATGTGGTTAGAGATATTTTAGGGATTTATTTTAGGGTTAGACCAAATCTTAGCTCATTCAGGCAAGTGAGACTTAGTTATTGTTGGTTATGGAAACATGCCAAGAATAGGTCTAGGGTGAGGTGGTTGGATGAGGTGTCTAGGTGAGGTGCAAATTAGCTTAATTAAAATAATTAAGTAATGAATATTGTGAGGATGGGTATTAATTTAATTTAATTAATTAAATTAATAGTAGCGTGGGGTGGAAGGGGCCATAGTTAGATGACTATTTTTGAGTGGTTATTTGACTAGGGACCAAGGAAGTGTGACTCAATTTTGGTGTCTCTGCAAGTCTCGCAGCTCCCTATATAATGCACTTGATATGCAGGTGCCCATGTAAAATAAACTCGCTCCTCAACCATATCCTGCAAAACCTCCATCAATGCTCGGGGAACCGGTAAATGCGAGATAGGAAGTGCATAGCATCCAATGGCCTCCATCATCAGTACATCCAAAGAAGTCTCCTATGGATGTGCAACATACATAGCTCCATACACAAGGCTAGCATTATTCTCAGTCAAGTCACCCACTACCTCCCCAAACACTGCAACCATCGGATCAATCACCGCATCCAAAGAAATCTAATATATAGGCTATCCCACAATAGGTAGCCATAGAATCCTATACACTTCCTCCAGCGTGATAGTCATCTCGCCGGTGGGTAGATGGAAGGTGTTGGTCGTTGCATTCCATCTATCGATGAAAGTGACCATAAGACGATGATCTCACGATACACATGTATTGTCTTATGTCGATCATTCCAACGTCTTGCATAAGAGTCCACTCATCCTCCGTGACGTTGGGTCGTATCCACACCAACAATGGTGGCACCCTATCCCGTGTTGTCAACTGGTCACGTGCCTGCATCCATACCACTCAAAAATGTCAAGCACTTACCTACTTTACTCATTTCATCAGCCCTACCTACCCCCATCCCACACCCACATTGTTCTACCTACCTATTCATTTCCTCACTATTTCACTAACCTATCATCCATTTTATCTAGCCTAAACAAGTCCCCATGTTATATTTCATCACCATCCTTCCTTTACTATTTGACCTAATTTTCACCTAAACACACACCTATCCTTGCCTACATCAACCCCCTACCTCTCTTCTATCTTTGTTTACCCCATTACCTACTTACCTACCCTATCATTTCATCTTCCCACATTACCTAACTCTTTCTCCTTCTAATTTTTTTCCTTTTTGGGCCTAGTCACTTTTCACATCTACCGACACGGTCACCCCGACTTGATCTGGTCACCCCGAGTGCATCTTGGTCACCCATTCTCCCGTTGATGTCAACTATTGGTGAGCGACATCGGTTACTAGTTCATCTCCAAAGCCAAACCCCACGCCCCAAATTTTCAAAAAACTTAAAATACACCCTATAATCTACCCAAATCCTACCCCAACCCTACCCATATTCATTTTCCAACCTAGTTACTCTACATTGCTCCCTCCTAGTACCCAATTTTATCCATTTTTACCCAAAATTCAAATTTCACCTCCACCCATACTTGGGGCAACCTAATCTTCACTCATACCTGAGACAACGACTTCTGTTTTTGTCAACATCACTTATCAATACAAGTTATGTGACAAAAAGGGGCAAATGTAGACACCAAATTTGGGTCACACTCCCCTTAGTCCCCTTTAATTAATTAACGTAACGTATTCACCTAACCATGACCCCTTACCCCGCATTCATATTAATTTAATTACTTACAATTGAATTAATGTTCATCCTCACATTATTAATTAATTTAATTACTTTAATTAAGTTAATTTACACATCACCTAGACACCTCACCATGGACTTATTCCTAGCCTATTAATTAACTAAGACTGAGTCTCTACTTATCTTAACCAACTGGGACTCTTTCAAACCCTAAAATTAAAGTCATATTCCTTCTCCAACAATACTACCACTTATCCAAAGGCGTCAACCCTCAATTGAGACCCAGATTAGAAATCAATATCACGCCAAACATAGTAAATATTAGGCTATTTTTGGTAACTTGGACTAATTCTCCCTAACCTATGATGGTTTTCCCTCGGTCGGTGTTGGTTCCCTAACCACCATTAGTTCCTTTATATACAATTTTATAACTCTTCACCCAGGTTGGTCATTCAGTTATTGGAGCCTTATTGCATTCAAGCTCAAATCTTCAATCCCTCCTGCATCTAGATGACGAACACACACAACCACAGTGCAAGACAAGCAGTCAATTCTCCTTCGGGGCATTAGAATACTCACAGGAGCACACAGTTGATGCTGCGCAACATTAAACTTAAGAAACTCTTCTCCAATCAACCATCAACCATCTCCATTCACAGGATTTGCAAAATACCAAGTAAGTACTGTGATTTTAATCATTTATGCTTATTCCATTGTAGATCTCTTACTTCTTTCAAGTATTTCATTTCTTTTGTTACCCGTATATCACCTTCTTCCCACCAACCCACTATTCAACCACCCCAAGCCTTTTCACCCTTCTTAACCTCCTTCTTAGTATTCCTAAGTCTTCTCAGCCATATTACGACCCAAACCACACTACCCTCACTCTTTGTGCAATCACAAAGAGCCTAAAAAACTATTTTTAATAGTTTACTACCTATTGCCCCTACTAACATCGGTTCCCGACCACTTTGTCGTTTCATCCCTATACCAACATCGGTCACCCGACCGATACTAGTCTTTGTGTCATTTTATATTCTCAGACCAGCAAGTTTCCCACTCACCCAAAACCAACCCAAACCTCAACCAATCAGCCCCAAACCCTTACCAGACCTCTGACAAACCTTCCGACCTGAACAAACCTTGGTTCTAATTAGATTTAGTGTTGCATTTTGATATTTAGCATTGAATCTAGTGTATTGTGTGTATGAGAAACCTAAATCATTACATTGCAATAGGACCTATTTATTTCAGTTTCTTATTCACATTAAATTTTTATTAAACAGTGGATTGACAACCTCTCTAGGAAGCACCACACTTCCTGGATCTAGCATATGCTAGGTAGTCCATTGTCATATGCTATTTAATACTCTTTTGTGGTCTTTCTTTGCATCTACAGGTAGTCCTTCCTGAAAAAATGAGTTCTCTACAATCAGCTTGGATAACATCAACAACGCGCACATTCTACCTTCCACCTTCACTTCATAGGTATTCCTCCTTAACCATTTACCTTCTATCTGTTTCATCCTAGAAAGTGTAAAACTTATTGGTGAAACAATGGGAATATCTAGAGATGAAAAAGGAGATTATGATGCTAAGGGAACACTAGTAGTAGGTGCCAAATAATTTATAGTAGATGATGTATGAATAGACAAAGCAATGGTAGGACTACCATCGAACATCCCTAATGGGTGAGGTGACCAATGGAAATATATATATATGGTAAGACGAATGAATGGGTGTAGATGATGTAATAAGAGGAGATGAAACGGTAAGGGAAGAAGAAGTGACAAATGAAGGTGACTCATGCAAAGTGCTAGATGCAATTTCAGGAGAAGGCAATGATGGAATAGGAAATTCACACTTGTAGTCCTAAAATCATGCACTTTAGACATTTATTTATCCCGATTTCATACTACTATTTAGAAGGTTCTTAGCAAAGAAAGTATTAATTAACCCCCATCTTTTTTATTTTATTTCGTCATTACCGCCCCTTTTCATCCACATGCCTAATCTATTTCAGTCATTTCCCATCGTTTTAGCCTCGGTGGGCGCCCGATCAAATCTTGGGGCACCCTTAGGCACCTTGGTCCCACCAGGGTGCCCCGATATTTTTCACACTTTCCCGCCACTTTTTGGGCTCTTTAGCTAGTTGGAATATTTATTTTTCTTGTGGTCGGCCTTTTAGGGGGTAATTACAAAATTAGATCAAGAGAACCCTATGAATATAAAGTTATGAGACCATAATGAGGGATCTAACATCTCTTACAACTATCACTCCATCTATTGCATTGGAGATTGTTTGCATCCACATAGCTCCATCATCAAGGCTAGGACATTTGCATCCCACTTCATAGGGGGAGGGATTCTATTCTATTCCATGCACACATTATATTACATTTTCTACACATAGTTATTATTTGTTACTTCACAAAGTCCAACTATCACAAGAGTAACCTAGGGCATGTTCGCACACACTTGCACATAGAACTACACCGGGTCTCGAGATGTAGTGCAGCGCTCAATAAGTCAGTCCATCATTTTTTCGCCGAGAGGACAATTCGACCCCTTCATATGCATTATTATTTTTTAGGGTTTGATGTTTTTTTGGGGTCTTACAGGTCTTTTATTTGGCTTGGAGTATTGGTGACATTCAGCATGGGACAGTGAAGTTGATGCGACACACAACGAGGGTTTCAAACCACCTTCCGACCTTGTAAAAAAAATTCAAAGCTTTTGCATTGACCAGGGTGCCTAGATTACATACGAGAACACTGTAGGCACCCCAATATAGAGAAATAGTCTAGATCTTGTATTTTCGAGACTTTTGTACAGTTTTTCCTACTCCTAATTTTAACAGTTACCTCTACGACTCTCCATGATAGTCACCTGTTATCATCTGAGTTCTATCCTCACTCTCTTTAGCACATTAGGGTTAGCATTTCCTTTTGCATAATTGTTTAGCTTCCTTGCACACTTCTTTATTGCATTTATTTACTTTATGTATAGTTGTTCATAGCTTAGATTAACTATCTCTATACTACTTAGTTCATTTTTAGTTATCCAAAGTATGAAAAGAAGGAGAACCATGGCTATCAACTGCCTTATCAGTATCAGATAGAGACTCGAAATGAGAATGTCGTTAAGGATGCTATCAATAGGATCATCAACATAATATGAAGGAGTATGCAAGCTAGTATGAGATGTATCATGAGAAGAAATATCAAAAGTAGGAGAATCATGAGAAGGAACTATAACAGTGGCCTAACTAGGAGAAGAATCAATATGCACATGTGAGTAATTTTCAATACCAAGAAAGTAATCGATAAGAGAATCATCTAAAATTTCCTTAGAAAGGTCAGAAGGAGGATCACAAGTAGCCATATAACATGGTGTACAATGAGTGAAGGCTATCAGATCCTTAACAATATTAATGCCAATGGGAGAATCTTCAAAACGAGTAGGCACATATTGTTGACCATCTAGAAGTTGTTGTTTGATATGATCTGGCATAGGAGTAGGATTACCATAGAGATCCGTGAGCTCAACGATGGAAGCCTCATCATAGATAGGGTTAACATTGAAATGAGACATGATAGGAAAATAAGATGAACTATCCTTATGCATTAGGGTTCTAAACGGATACCAGGGCAAGATATTCTAGAGTACGGATTCACCAAAATGATTAAATAGAATGCGGATTTTAACGAGAATGTGGATTTTAGGAGTTAATCTAGATAGTATAACAATGAAATAAATAGTGTAAACTGAAATGTAGATGCTAACTAATTTTATTTAATATTTAAATGAAATGAAATAATTGAAATAGGAGAGATAAGGTACTAACCTGAAAATAACTTACCTCGCATTGTGATTTGGGACTAAATAGGATGATGTGCGAGGATTTAAGCGAGTATGTCGGTGACGACCTAGAAAATTACAGCGAGATGGAGATTTAACTGGACTAGGGCACTTGGGAGAGGATCAGGGCACCTATGGGTGCCCTAGTCTATAGTATGGACACTCTAGTCTGCGAGAACAACTTAGGACCTAAATTTGGAAGTGTCACTAGATCTTTGCAATGTCTCGATCCTTGTCATGTGGTTGTCATGCAGTAACTTTGCTTATGTCTCCATGAACCTGTAATGAAGACCTACCTACAAAACCCCATACAAAACATCAAATCCCTAAAAAAGAAAGATGCATATGAAGGGTCGGACTGATCTTAGCTGCCACAATGGTGGACTTACAACTAAGTGTTGCACTACATTCCAGACCCAATGTAGTTTTGTGTGCTTGTGTGTGCAATTATGTGCCTAGGGTGCCCTAAGCGTCAATGACGCATAAATAAGGGGAAATAGCTAGATGTAAAATGTAAATGGTGGATGGAATAGAATGAATACAACCCTTCTTATGTAGTATGTGTGATGCAATGATGCCCAAATGCAGTGCCTTGCCTTAGTAGATAGTTATCCCTTGATAGTAGATAGCTAGCCCTTAATAGTAGATATTATGCTTATAAGATAGTAGGTATGTTATGTTTATACAGGGATCTCTTGCTCAAATTTTGACAGTAATGACCCAACATGTTGACTAGTACCTAGGGGAATGAGAGGTAAAATTACAAAGACCGACCTCGAAACTCTAAATTAGACGCAAGTGTTGTAGGACTAGAGTGCCTAAAATAAGGAGTGGGGCACCCATGGGTGCCCCAGTTCTACCCTAAGTGCCCTAGTCAAAGACTAGAGACAACAAATGACCAAATAACGACACCTGATACTCCCTAAGAGACGACCAAAGCGTGCAAAAAATTGACGACTATACAAAACAAACGATGACGACGGTGACTAACTCGACAACAGGACTAGGGATATGTCATTACTACATACTTTTCTTCCGCAAGATCCATATATAAAATAACATATTTGGTGGTATAAATATAATAGTAAGTGCTTGATTTTATGACTACACCTACAAAAACATCCAATAAGGGAGTTACTTTCATTCTAAAATTTCCTTCATTTACATAAATTATATTATGTTCATATTTTGGTGTAAAACAAACTTACCAACTAATATGGGATGATGAATTTCTTGATTTTGGAACAATAACAAAATTAAAAATGAGAAAGAACTAAGTTACATTACGTCAATAGGTGCAACCTATAATGGCAATGAATGGGTTGGTTGTGAAGGAGTGTGAGATGTCAATACATATGGACAATATTAAATTTGACATCTATATGAACATCATAGGGCAATCTATTTTCTTATTTGGAAAATATAAATTTAAAATTGCGATATATTAAGCATACACTGGATTTTGGAACCCTTTTTTCCGTTGGAAAGACACGGAATTTAAGTTAGGTTGAGGACCTCTTTCACCAATCAGTTGATGATTTGTAAAAAGGTGACTGATTTATTAATCAATATGGAACCCTTCAAAGGTGAAACTATGTGACAAATCTAAGATGGTCAACTTGACATTGATATCTCTCGACACCAACTTCAAAAAAATAATCATGATTGCAACATAGTTAAGAAATATGGTGGAGTGTGAGATGTCAATAAATATGGCAAATATTAAATTTGACATGTATATGAACATCATAGGAAAACATTTCTTCTTATTTGGAATAGGTAAATTAAAAAATTGCAATACATTAGGCGATAAAGTGGATTTTGCAACACTTTTTTCCTATTGGAAAGATGTTGGAGTGAAGTTAAGTTGAGGCCCTCTTTCATCAATTAATTGGCAATTTACGAAGAAGGCGATGATTTTATTAATCAATAGGGAACCCTTCAAAGGGCGAAACTATGTGACAAATCCAAGATAGGCACCTTGGGATTTATATTTATTGACATTTTAACATAAATATATTTGAAATATCTATACTAATTTATATAAACTAAACAACTTTAGAAAAATAATTATGATTGTAACATAGTTAAGAACTAATGATGGATTGTTAATCAATGTGGATGATTTTAATGAATAAAACTATATGAAAAATCCAAGATAAGCTCCTTGAAAATAATATATATCGATATTTTTAGATAAATGTATTCAACATTTGGATGAGAAGAGACTACATGTTGAGATAGAACTACCCTGACTATAGAGGTTCAACTAGATAACCCCGAATGAGTGGTAGAGGAGAGAAAGCGGGACCCATTGAGCAAGGATCAATTTCCATAATCCCCTATATATATATATATATATATATATATATATATATATATATATATATATATATATATATATATATAGTTAGGTTGGGCTTGACCCCTATATACCTATATACCTCTATCGGCCCGAAAAATCTAGTTGGGAGTTGACCAATTCATACCCCATACCATGGTTTAGTATCATTTGCGATGGAAGCTGGTTTATGGTTCATTCAAGACAATCTCGCCACCGGGATCGGAGTGTCCATCCTAGCCTCGCTATATCTAGATAGTTTCGGGGTGATCGTGCAACTATATATCTCCCCAACCCCACGTAGAAACATTAACATGGAATGGATCAACACGGTTTGAGGAGAGGTTCGAATCACTTCCCCCTTTCTTTGTTATCTCCCGCACCGCCCTCACCTCCCCTAGATCGAATATTTTTACTATTTTACATATCCTAATCAATATTTTAAAAAATTATGATTGTAGCATAGTTTCAAACCAATCCAAATATAGTTTTGCAAATTTGTGGATAAATTTTCTCACAAATATCGTGTGATGATACCTTATTTTAATGACATAAATGTTGAAGTCCAATTATAAATATTATACACAATTACATATATATTTATCATCATAAGAAAATAATATCTATCTACATTTTTACTATTGGAACTGCCCTTTATATTAATTAAAATAAAAGAGAGTTGCATAGTAAGGGGGTGACCTGGATAACACATGGTCCCACAAAATGCCAAAAAGGCAACATAAAACGCCACAAGGGCACTAGAAAATGCCACACATGCTTACATTAACATGCCCATTGGGCAACCAGAGAGTAGAAAATAACCAACATCATGCACATGTCATCGCCACACCGGGAGGAGGAGGAGGATCATCCCGGGGAGGGATGAAAACTCCGCTATCAGGCTCAGCGGACGGAGGATCCACCTGTCAGCCTTTCTGATCGGGATACCGCATTTGAAGAGGTACCATAATTCCCCAACCAGGGGCGGAGATCCAGGAATGTCTAAGTAGCTGGCAGAGGAGATCCCCACCATGGAGTTCCAACAACACCTTTTCCCCGTGGGGGTGGGCTCCAACCTTTTCTAAAAGAGGATAGGCAGGAGGGTGGCTGCGCAGAGAGGGAGAGCGGTGACTTCTCGAGCAACTCCTCTAACGAGGGCCTGTAGCGGGAAGTCGTCGGGGTGGCGAGGTCGAGGTGGTGGTAACCGAGGATCCGAAGAGACCTCGCTCATCATACATGGTGCACTCCCCCAATGATCGAGGAGCTCCTGAAGGTGTGCAAATTCCAAAGCAACTTTGGCATCTTGAGCTTGAATCTATAGGTGAATAGTAGACATAATAACCACCTTATCATTAGTAGAAAAATTTATAACCAAATGATCTTGCTTGAAAATGATAGCATTGCGAGCTTTCCAAATATGAAATAAAATACAGGCACAAAATAAATGCCACAGATTAGCAATGTAAGTAGGCCATGGGCTAAAGTCACCGAATAAAGCAAGACACCACGGGAAAAATCAAGGTGATAAGGTTGGAACAAATAATGGATCCATTTCCAGATAACTTGGGCACGCGGGCAAGACCAGAAAAGGTGTAGGAATAACTCAGGGATAGAACAAAAAGGGAAATTCAGAGAAGGAATACCAATATGTCGAAGCCTTTCACCTACAGGAATCCCTTGATAAACAAGACACTAGATAAAATGGTTAAATTTGGGCTCCATAAGAGGGTTCCAAGTATGGAGAAGCCTACGGAGCCAAATAGACAAAGTGGAATGTAACCCCATCGATCATTGAGTTTATCAATGGCCGGCGAGAGAGTACATAGCAGTTGGTAGATGGTGGGTGTTGTATCTAAGGAACGTGATATCTTGATTCCACCGCCAGTCTCGCCACCAAGTCGCCGGAGGTTAGAGGCCAAGTTTATGCAGCATAACATCTGGAAGGAGCTCTTGAATTTTGTAGATTGACGGAATGTCTGAATTTTTCAGCTGAAATTTAGTTTTGAGTTCGGCCAAGGAATCCAATCTCTGCGTGCACTGCAGATCCTAGATGGTATGAATGATGCAGGAGCATCATCCTGATAGTTGGAGAGTGCAATAAAGCCTGAATAAGCCTATGAAAGGCATTAAACATAAACAAGGACTTTTCATAGTTTTATATCTCCATGGTTTTATCGTCCAAGTTCAAATTTGGGTGTATATTGTCATAGTAAAAGTGAAACCATTTGTAACCAAGGGTAATCAGTCAAGTTTGACTAGGTAGGAAGGTTAAATAGGTAAGAATGAGTTGTCAAGAGCTAAATAAGGCCATGAAGGCCATGTCATCATATGGAGATCATTGTGTACGTGCTCAAGAGGAGTTGTAGGGTGATTCTTATCCCCTTTACATGTTTAGTAAGCTTTGGAGTCAAGATAGGGTTGTTGAGTCTATGTAGGAGCAGTTGAGGGTTTGTAGGAACAAGACTAGGGGCATTCTAAGATAGAAAATGCAATTCAAATCAAGAGACTCGAGTTCAAGGAGACAAGAAAGTGTGTATTCAATGTAATTAAGCATGTATGAAGTAGGAATGGAAACATTGGCTCTTGTTTAAGTGTTTATTTGCATGTTTTAGGTGACTGTGTTAAATGATTGTGCCAAGACAGTGAATAGTAACCCTCAATCCTCATTACCTGATCAAATTCTCTAGAATGTTAATATGAACATGCTCTATAGGTAATAAGGAAGCTATTCATAATTTTTATGGGTCTTGACATTGCAAGATTTGAATTTTAGAGCCAAATGTTAGTTCTTGGGCTCTATCTAGGGCTTCTTATATCTTTCGATTGTATGGATGAATCAAGCTAGAAATTGCAACATATCTTTGTCTTGGAATGAATGTAATGACCTCGAGTTTTAGAGTTATTGTGCACGTGCAGTGGGAGATCCACATAACAATATTTTCGAGCAAGCTTTCCATATTACAAGTGTATAGATTTAGGAAGGAAAAGATAGAAATGGCAATAATGGTTGATGGCTAAGACCCTAGGTGGTGATAGAAGTGATATTAGATCCAATTTACATGAGTGATTTATTCTATAGAGATCTATATAAGGAATATGCATTCATTCAATGATTGAATGGATTACAACTTGAGAAATCATTTCATGAGCAGGATAAGAAGGCATTTTGGTGTCTTTTACACAAATGGGGGAATGCCAAGACCAATGATGATCTGAGATGAGATTCAAGATTCCATAAAGTAGTGGGATGATATTTTGAGGGGATTTCATGAATAATAATTTCATTATTCTAATGAAAACTTGACTGTACATGGTCAAATCATTGTCATATAGCCCAAGAAACGGTCATTTTTTATGAAATTTGAATAGAGCATGAATGAGGGTGATGTAGTATGGATCTCAGAACTAGGAGAAGGAGTGCCAATAAGGCTTGGATGAGTCTGTGAAGGAATCACCACCATTTAAGGGTCAAGGACTGAGTATGCATCAACATTTGATCTCTAAAGATTGCAAAGAAGGTTGAAATGGACATGATAGGAAGGAATCAATGCATGAAAGTTGAGGAACGCCTTGAATAACCTAGGGATGACTTAAATTCATGAAGATTGTACCAAGAAAGGTATGGGAAATGCTTTTGAACCTCTGATTTGGTTATAGAAGGCTTAAGAAACCTAGAGGCAAAAGTGTTAGTGTTAACTGGACCAAGTTAGGATATGTTAAGAGCTAATGTGACCCAAATGAGACCTAAGAGTCCATAAGGTAAGTGGGAATGAGGTTTGAGATCAGTCTATGAAGGGAGATGCCATTACTTCATTGTGAATCTGACTGTACATATTACTAGGACTATCCTAGAGTTAAGAAATCAGAACTTAAGGGAGGTGAATTGGACAAAACTATCCATACGACAACATATGAAGGTCATGAACACCTCAAACATGATGAAAGAGGTATGTTAAACAGTTAAGCATGCTATGAAAATTGTACTACATGTATTTAATTGGCAAGAAGAAAGCTATATGAATAGCCTAGGGTAGAGTATCATCAAATTCAAAGGAACCCAATGCATGATCCATTCAAGGTAAGTTTACAAGTCTCAAAAGATTCCTATAACCTGAATAACATCCTCCTATAGGCCTACATTCAGTTTTCTTGTGCTTATTGTTATAAGAAGGATCTAGAGTTGCATGTATCTAAGTATGAAAGTATATGAAGTCAAGATGAGTTGGGAGTACTTGGAGATACCTGGACTAACTCTCTCAATTGGGTGAAGTCTGACTAGATGAATTCTTAATTGGACCCTGCCATCAATCAAGTGTGACTTGATTGGTATAAGAAGTATAAGGTTAGAGGATTATTTGAAGGGTTTCATGAAGACAAGATGTAGCAGGTCTAGTGCTTGAAAGAGAGATTAAGGACTGTGAGTCCAATAGCAAGAGGGGGATCAAGCTGATGGAGAAGTTATACATGCATGGTGATATAAGTTGAGTGAGACAAGAGTTGAGAGGCATAGACTTAGTCTTGAAAACAAAAAGAGAATCAGTAGAAAGAGTTGTATACATGGTAGTTGAGTTAATTATGGAGGTTTGAGTCATGGCATGATCATCATGGAGGGATAATGAGCTAAGAAGTACACCAATGAATGTCCTGCGATAAAGTTGAATGGCTTTAATGCTAGGGTTTCCTCTAAGCAGAGCCTTCGTTGATAATAGAAGACCACTAGATGTTTTGTGAATTAAAGGAAAGGCCGAGCACTGAAAACCATCACCAATCCATCTCATGAGTGGCTTCACCTACTCAAAGGATTTCCAAATACTCTTGACAAAAAGGTTCCAGTAATTTTAACTGGAACATAAGTAATGATGAGAGAATGCAACCCAATTCCACTCCAACACTTCTTACCATAGGGTGCTCCAGAAGAAATGCAATGTCGCAACAAAATTTTTCAAGCTTGTGTGCCCGAGAGACACCGGATAATCCATTTGGCGTCACAATGCAACACTTTGTCTGTAAACATCAATAACTCCCATGCCACCTTGAGCTCGCAGAAGACAACACACATCCTGTGCAACATGGTAAAACCTAGCTAAGCGTAACTTTTACACCAAAGAAAGTCCCGAAGCAGCTTGGCTAGCGATTGAAGGAAGTGCGAGAAGGACACCAGCAAGCAGAATAATAAACATGAGTAGAATGAGGATCTTAGTGCACACTTGAAACTTACCAACCAGAGAGAGTGGTTTGGAGGACCATTTGGTAACTTTCTGCTCAACCGGGTAAGAACATAATTCCACAAAGTCGCAGAGTCACTATCAAAGGAAAATGGAATGCCAAGAAATCTGAACTGCTCTCCCCAACCTATCCACTTCCAAGGGTAACCTTGAAGCCAAGACGGTAAAGGTAAACAACTCTGACGATAACCCAGGGTTTTAGACAAGCTGAATATTGGATCCGGAAGCCAAACAGATAGTGTTAAGACAATCAAAGACAGAAGCAACATTCTTTTCCGACTCTGCAAGAGTAAGGAAGGAATCTTCTGCAAAGTTCCCATTGATAAGTTGAGTTGCATGGTCTGGAAGGATAATACCCGGATTCGGCCCTGTGAAGCTTGATGCGAAATTAAATATCCTGGGCATTAGAACAGCAAGCTGATGCATAAAGTTGGCGCAAGAGGGCACCCTTGTCTAATGGAATAGAAGAGGCCAATGGCAAAGTAGACTTGCAACCATTAATGGTGAGCCGAGAAAAAGCATTAGCGAAAAGTGTGCTCACAACAAAGCTGGAAGAATTCACCAAATCCCAAGGCTTTCAGCATAGCTAAAATGAAGGGCCATTCAATTCGATCATAAGATTTTTCAAAATCAATTTTAAGAAAAAGCGGCTTCTTGCGACGAGATACGCGCCCATTCCATTCCTTCCCAAACGGCAATAAGATTGTCTAGAATAAATCGGCCTTTAACAAAACCAGTTTTCTCAGGCCAAACAATCTTAGGTAAAATATCAGCAACTTGGAGAGCCAACGCCTTAGCAAGAATTTTGTAAGAAACATTCAACAGAGTGATCGGCCGCCAATTATGAATCTGCTTGAGATCACCTGCTTTAGGAATAAACTTGATGTTGCCTTGGTTGATGAAACTTCCCAGTGAGCGGGCTTGCAAAGATTCATTATAGACTCGAAGCAGATCAGGTCCAACAAAAGACCAAGTTGATTTATAGAATTCGCAAGGGAATCCATCCAGACCCGAAGACTTGTCATCTGCAAAACAAAGTAAGGTTCCACAACTCATCTAGAGAAAAAGGGGCATCATAGCGGACACAATCTCTAGGCGAGAGTTTAGTGGGTACCACATCAATACATTTCTACAAGGCTAAAGTTCACTTAACCGAATCCTCTTGAGCTTGAAAAACCAGACGATAATGCTTAACAAAAGCATCAGTGATCTCTAAGAGCTCGATGAAGTCGTTGGTAAGAGTCATAAATGGCTTTAATCTCCCACCCGAAGCCAACGAATTCTCGAACGGGTCTGAGCACCACTGGGCTGAATGAAGATCAATGAGCTTGAGCTTATGGCAGATCTCAGCACTTGGATTTGAAGAGGAGAATCAAAAGGATTAGATTCGAGGAGCAAAGTGATTCTTCTGAATTCTTTGTGCAGAGCCGAACTAACCCTTCTTCAAACCCGGGCAACCTATTTGCCAAACCGACAGAGGAACTTGGTGGTGCGTTGAATCGCCGCCTCCCACCACGCAATCCAACTAGAAAGACAAGCGCGACATGGCACCATATTCCAAATTTTGGCGATGAGCTGGATTACTCCAGGGTGACTCAACAGAGACACATTAAGAAAGAATTGAGTATTGGGCACCTTGGGAGGGTCCCCCTGCTAGACAACCTTAAATGTGATCAGATGGTGATCTGAAAAAATCACTTCTAGCCAGACCTTGATAATGGCGGAGCCATGTGTGTCAAAATTAAAAAGGATTGTTGTGAAAGAAGAACACGATCGAGGCATTTTAATACCGATCATATCCTTCTTGGAGGTTGGTCCAAGTGAACTAAGTTTGGTCCTTAAATTCTTGTTGCCGATTGAGTAACGGATCGGAAAGGCCCCAACGGATTTTAAAATAATACCAAGTTTCACGTTCGCCAAGACATCAATGCATTGGAATTAAGCCACATTTATCATCCGAGTGCTCCACCATATTAAAATCACCACAAACCAACCAATAAGTAATGGTAAGTTATCACCTAACCATCTCCATAATAAAGTTCTATTAGGGCCTTCATTAGGTGCATAAACATTGAGAATACCAAAAGAAATATCATTAATATTCATAATCACCCAAACCGCCCTATTATTTGGGTCTTGCCCGAGGAAACAATTAATGCCAAAAATTTTGGTGCAATGGAAATGCTAGCTCCACCTCTGCCATCAATGTGTTGAGTATGGAAGTGCACAAAATCAAGGGCAATACACGTCAACGTAGTCTGAAGCAAAAAACCAGAAATCTTGATTTCCTATAAGCAAATAACATCTAAATTGTTAATTAACTAGCAAGCCAAATGGACATAATTTTCGTGAGGGCTCTATCAGACCCCAAACATTCCAAGACATAAAATTCATGAAAAATCAGACATATCAAACTCCCCCTGCCCATCTGGAATTCCATCCTTGGAGCCGAGAACGACGAAGTTGTTGGCAAGAAGAAGTTGGTCTGAATCATTTCGCTCAACTTGAATGGAGCGACGTTTGGCCCCATTTACTCCCCGTGTGCCACGCGCAACCTCCCGACGAGGACTTCGTGAGCGCCGCAACGAAAGAGAGGTTGATGCAACATTCCCAGTATTCTCTGAATTCGTTGGAATAACTTGGCTCTGCGAGGTTGTGGAAGGAATGGAAACCAAAGGGCTAGGTTGTGCCACCGACGGCTCATTCCTGGATGGTGGTGGGGAGGAAGAGGACGAAGGCGGAGCTTCGGTAGAAGCTCTTGTCCTCGAATTCTTCTTGGAACCAACCACCTTCCACCATCGGCCCTGGGACCAACCACAGTCTTCGGCTCTAAGGGTTGCATAGGAGCGGGCTTAGAAGTGCCAAAAGGGGACAGTCCCAAATGCGATGGTCCGGGGCCTGACAATGAAAACACGTATTGGGAAGGTTAAAGTAAACCACCTTTTGAGAGATTCGCAGGGACCCAATTTGAATATTCAGATGGTCCCGCAGATCTTTTGCCAAGTCCACTTCGACACACACACACTTGCTTCATTCGGATGGCAAAGAAAAACATTCTTGTTCATGGCATATCACCCTGCCAATGGGCTTGACAAGCTGTGGAAGAAAAGACCAGAGGTGCACAAGGAGGCCGGGGAGCTCAATCCAGACTGGGATTTTGAGTGAAACTTGGCTATTAGGACTAAAGTCCTGGGGTCCATTGGGATAACATGAGCGGTGGTGTTGCCTAAATACCAACAAGTTGCCTTAAGCATGAGGGTCTGGACTTGCGAGGGCTCGCGAAAGATAAATATGTAAAAACCCTTGGTGAGGTTACGGACCCCAGACATAATTGCATACCGATAGACTCCCAATGGTTTTTCATCTAGTTCTGCATGTAAGTTTCAGATGGGATGTGGCCACAAAGGCAGACATAAGACAATGGTTTTGATACCACTTAACCACAAGGTCTAAAAACTCCTCAGAAATAACAACATCAGGAAAGGGTTCAGAGTCCATACCTTGTCGTAAAATTTCGCACAAACCTCCTCGCACACTTGGGAGCCATTATCGCCAACAAAGCAACAATCGTTTACCTTTGGCGGATAAGTTAGGCATTTATAGGCGCTACACCGCCTTAACGGTGGGAAAAAGTCGGAAGGCACTATGATAAGACCGAGGGATGACCGCAAGAAAGGCTAAAGACGCATAGTTTCCAAGCATAGTGTAAAGAAAGAAGTTATTTTAGGTATTATTGTACTTTAAATCAAATTAGAGTAATGCAACGTATTTGTAAGAGTGAGATTAAAATAATTTCACTTAATATTATATTTAAGAAATAGACGTGTACTCAATATTAAAATTTACAATCATATCGACAATGGGATTTGAACCCACGCCCTTCGGACAGAGCCTAAATCGCACCTTAGACCACTCGGCCAAACTGTCATATATCGATTTTGGCGGTAGTTGTTTTATATAATGTTAAAATCTTGTTCCCACATGATCCATAACGCGAAGCATATAACGGGATATGCCTCCAACTATGGATACGGCAAAAAGGAATCGCCGATAATAAACTTAATAAGATGGTTATTTTAAATGACAACATCCCGTATTCAAAATTAAAAGATTAAATCCATTCCTTATTTGATTGAGTTCTACTAGTTTGTGCAACATACTCATATTAAAGATTTGGTTAAATATGCCAAAGCTATCTCTCAATTCTTGACTCATTTGTATAGGATCCTATTATTGTTTCAATGAGTTGATCGCATTGAACTTGGTTATTTTAGTCATTCCTTGTCGAGAAAAGTGAGCATTTTTTTGTCATTATCAATGCATGGGAATCTACTCATTATGTTACAAAATCATTAGACTCTTGCACTAAGTTTATGTGAATTCAAGTAAGTGTTGGATTTCATAAATTGTGATTACTAAGAAATAGATATGATTTGTGTTTGTTTGAGCAAAATAATAATGATTTGTATTTATTTGAGCAAAATAATAACTCACATTTAACTAATTCTCTTTTCGCCCTACCTTCCCTCTTTAGTTTATTTATGGAAACTTAGAACTCATCTAGATTAGCATCATTATGAATATCCATTTTGTACGTGTTTGTTTGTTGGCCCCGTAGACACAAAATCACGCATGTTGGGTTATATTTAGTCTCGATCTCGTACTACTATTTAGAAGGTTCTTGAGAGAAGAAAGTACTAATTAACTTCCGTCCCTTGGCCATTTTTAATGTATTTCTTCGTCATTCATGACCTTCACCATCTATTTGCCCAATCAATTTGCGTTAACTTTCGTCATTTTAGCCTCGATTGGGGTGCCCATGCTAGTATTGGGCGCCCTCGTCCCACCATGGGCGGCCCGCTCCTTTTTTAACTTTCCCGCCACTTTTTGGACACTTTCTAGTTGTTTCTTCTTCTTATCTTTTTGGTGGTCGTCCATTTCGGGGTTAATTATGAAATTAGATCAAGAGAACCCTATAAATATAAAGTTATGAAACCATAATGAGGGACCAAGCACTATCACTACTATCACTCACCTAGAGTTGCATCCACCTACTTGCATTGGGAGATCAATTCTATCCACATAGCTCCATCACTTAGGACAAGGCTTGAGACATTTGTATCACACACAACATAGGGGGAGGATTCTATTCTATTCCATGCACCATTCTATTAAATTTTTCTACACATAGTTAGTTCGCTATTTCATAAAATGTGACTGGCACAAGAGCATCCTAGGGCATGTTCACACACACAGAGAACTACATTTGGGTCTGGAATGTAGTGTAACACTCAGTTAGTAAGTCCACTATTGTGGCAACTGAGGTCATCTGACCCTTGCATATGCATTTTTCTTTTTTAGGGATTGATGCTTGTTAGGATTTTGCAGCTCTTTTCTTCATCTTGGAATATCAACGACATCTAAAGTGGTGCAACGAATTTGATGCGACAAAGAGCGAGGGTTTGGACCATCTATCAAACTTGAAAAGATCATTTCCGAAGCTATAGCATAGACCACGAGTGCCCAATTTTTACAAACCAGAGTGCCCCGGTGTCCCAATCCCTCTCCAGGTGCTTCATCCGTAGATTCAATCCAAATTCACTCTTTTCGTGGCTCTGTACAATCGTTCCTACCTCCCGATTTTCCAGTCACCTCTATGATACTGATCCCAAGCATCTCTAATTAGTCGAGTCACTTCCTCACTCTCTCTTGCATATTAGGGTTTCTATTTCCATTAGTTTAATTGTTTATTTCATTTACATATTGCTTTAGTACAGTTTATTTATTGTGTTTATATGTCCTCCTAGATTAGATTAACTAGTACACATTCATTATGTTAGTTAATCATTTTGGTGAACCCGATCGGTTTCACACTTAGGATCTTTATTTTCTTCTCTCGTGGGTCATAAGGTTGCTCAAGTCTCTTTGTATGATTTACTTAAGAGATATCCCCATTGCCAAGTTGTTTTGCAAAAATAGCTAGACACCATGTATCTAGATGACAATACGTTGTCGCACAAAATAAGTCCTATATTCGATCGTTTATCTGATGACTCGATCCTAGTGATCCTCCATCTAATCAACCCCTATTGGACTCAATCCACACTCTACATGTTTTATTTCAAGATAAGTTTAAGGTTATGGAATCAACTATTACATCTCTCATATCTGAAGTTCAACATCTTAAGGATGACTTTCAATCACATGTTTGTGCTTTGTACATCTTATATGCAATCTATGTATGCTACATGTCATCTAACTAAACCTAAAAACATGTCATTGGATTGAGCCACTCATATTTGAGCATAATACTACGCAACATGACATCCTTATTCATCAGTTGATCACTCTACCGCCTACTCATTACTATTCTCCTTATCAGTTAGCAAAATATCAAGGTCGTCCATATTACAATTATCATCGAATCAATGGACATAATGATAATGATTGCCACACTTTGCCACGAATAATCAAGCATCTTGAGTGTCAAGGCCTTATTTCATTTGTTGCACAACATTCTAATACAAATAATAAATCCCATTAGGCTCCTAAATTTGACTCACCTATATCTAATGAGCATTAGGCTAACGTTACTCAAGCAACTCCTAAGAAACAACCTCTCACAAGTAGTTCACCTCCTATTCAGCCATTTGTTACACCACCAAGTTAATCGTATACCACAATTAGTTCACCATCTCGACTATGCGGTCATCTATTGTATTACCAAGTCACCTACACAACCTCCCTTCAAAGTTAGCGCAATGTGGCCTCCTCTCAAATCTAAGCTCCACCCAATTAAGTTTTTCAAAGAAACTAATCCTCCTACTAGTGGTCATGATATATTTTCAAATTCACCACCATCGCATAGTTCTACTATTAAATTTATCCAACATGGTTCCACAACACGCAAACTTGGTCTTTGGTAGGTGACTCTTGTTACTCTACCCACCCGATGACGCACTCTTGTGCTTTGGTTCACACTAGACCTGTTGAGGGATTACTACACTGAACCCCACACACCGCCCTATAGGACTTACACATCGCATCTAGTCACACATCGCGCGTCATACATCATACATTCTACACTTAATCTACAACATTTGGATATTCGTACATTTATACATCATGCATCATACTAGTCTTCATCATACATATACCATATTTACATCATCTATGCGTTTAGCATCATACACTCTCCCACGTTTTCTACATATTATGCTAGTCTTCATCATACTTGGGTCTAGCACTACATTCATCCCTACATACTACATTACTAGTCTATCTACATATATAATACACATCTTGCATTGCATCCTATACACTTGTGCATTTACACATGGTCGATTATCATCATCATCGCATATATTATATCATCTTCTACACACTCTTTGCACTCACTTCCCTATGACGCACTTTAGTTTCTCGGTCCATACTGATCATTTGTTGAGTGTTTACAAATCAAATGGACCTTACACTCATCACATGTTCATCATTAAACCTCTCCTCATGCGACATTACTAGGTTAGTGAAAAATGTTTTAGGCTAACTCGTCACTTATTTAGACATCTTATAGTGGTATACACTTTAGGCTAAATCACCACTCCTTCCTATTATTCATCTTGTAGTGATATATGCTTTAGGCTAAATCATCACTCATATTATTCATCATGGCGTGATATACGCTTCGGCTATAAGGTTCACGCACACATTGTTGTTAGGTTGTATTTCATCACTAAGCATACACATTCATCACAACACGCTAGATACAACACACACTTCAACCATTTCCCAATGACGCACTCTTGTTTACTGGTCCATTCTTGATCGCTAAGGGGGAAACAAAATGAACCTCATTTCATACACTTCCATTCACTCGAGGGGGCACACGGCTCCTATCATTCCATTTTGCATTCCGTTTCACCCATCCACATCATATTGCATTGTCTTGGGGGCATTACTCTTGTTTGCTAGTGTTTTACATGTTCACTTTACTACAGATGTTAGATTGATTTCTTATATGTCATTTATCTATACCATCCACACATGCACGTTCACGCCTTTGTTTAGTGTGATCACAGATACAGTTCTTTTCACGTAGCATGGATGCTCGCCTTCTACCCTTCCTACATTGATCATTGGGAGCATCCACGTTTGACTCTTACAGGTGTTATTATTTCATTTTGTACTTAGCACTTTACATTACTTAGTTATACATGCCTTTGAAATATTAGTTATTTCTCTATCATGCTAACGGGTGTTTCATGTGCAACACTTTTTTACAGGATTACATGTTACCATGACTACTTTTATTTATTTCTACTTATCTGTTTTGTTTGTTATTATCTGTGTGTCTTGCCCTATGTTTGGTGTACACACTTGTTTGTTGTTTGTGGCCATGATGGCCTTGTGTGTCTTGCGACGTCGTGAGTGATGTTCCATGTTTGTGACCCGCTTTGTGCGGCTTACTTGTCTTCTTGCGTGTTTACACTACTTTGCTTGGTAGCTTTTACATTGTCTATCTAACTTACACATCGTTTTCTACATGCATGTTTTTTTGTACTAACACTTGTCTTTAGCTAGACATCTTGTTTTACGTGCCTTGGTTTCTACTAAGCACATTCCCTTCCCCCGTAGGGATACAAGAGTTCATGTCGTTGGTCCTCTTTTGGGGTCGCATCCTCCTATCAACAACGCGGTATGCGCCCCCAAAGAGGGGGATCATTTAGGGTTTTACTGATCTACACACAACACATTTACACCGGTTCAATTCAATGCACTTTCTGCCCTTGGCATTGTGGGTTTACATACAACGAGTGAGTTCAGACCAGTCTACGAACTCCATACACAACAGCTTTTACAGGACATGGTTGTCCTTAGCATTCGGGGAAGAAGTTAACGGTTGGAGGACGCAGAGCATTTCCTCCCAATACTTCTTCTACCATCGGCGTCGGATCACCCAAAAACCAGGACAATACAAAGATCTCTTCACACACATTCAGGGAAGCAATTAAAGGTTGGAGGACACAGAGTATTTCCTCCCTATACTTCTTCGGCCTATGGCATCGGATCGCCCAAAACCTCGACAATACAAGATATCCTTCTACACCCTTTTTCTCGACATGGATCAGGTGCACATGTTCCATTTACATTTTTCATTTGTGTACTTTACATTTACATGCTTTTTACATACATACACATGCATCTTTTACATAGCGTTTTTACACTTACATACATATATATTTGACTACTTGATCATTTTCTCCTTACAAGTCCGGCCGTATGAGAAACAAGTCAAATTAGGGGCAATAACTACAATAACAACGGTGTCAACAACAACACTCCATGGTGGTACACCTCCCATACTAACCATGCAGGTACACACATCACTAGCTACACGTGTGTTTCCACCATAGGTTCGCTCTTATCACTTTTTGCATTTTTCATCTTTAGTTTCCACGTTCCATCATCTTTTAGTCATTACACACTTTGTCTAGTCCTTTAGCATGCATTCTTCATCGATCTACATGGTTATCAAGTACACATCTCTATCTACTTTATGTTACCGAGATTTCCACTCACCAACATAAAGTGGGGCCAAATGTAGACACAAAATCACACTCTTTGGGTTATATTTAGTCCCGATCTCATACTACTATTTAGAAGGTTCTTGAGAGAAGAAAGTACTAATTAACCCCCGTCCCTTGGCCGTTTTTTATTTATTTCCCGCGTCATTCCCGACCTTCACCATCTATTTGCCAAATCAATTTTTTGTTAGCTTCTGTCATTTTAGCCTCGACTAGGGTGTCCAGTGCTAGTACTAGGACCATGGACGCCTAATCCTTTTTAACTCGCCCACCATTTTTGGGCACTTTCTATCTGTTTCTTCTTCTTATCTTTTTGTTGGTCTTCCATTTCGGGGTTAATTATGAAATTAAATCAAGAGAACCCTATAAATATAAAGTTATGAGACCATAATGAGGCACCAAGCACTATCACTACTATCACTCACCTAGAGTTGCATCCATCTATTACATTGGGAGATCAATTCCATCCACATGGCTCCATCACTTGGGACAAGGCTTGGGACATCTGCATCACACACAACATAGGGGGAGGATTCTATTCTATTCCATGCACCATTCTATTACATTTTTCTACACATAGTTAGCTTGTTATTTCACAAAGTGCGTCTAACACAAGAACAACCTTGGGCATGTTCACACACACACACACACACACACACACACACACACACACACACACAACTTCATTTGGGTCCTGGAATGTAGTGGCGCTCGATTAGTAAGTCTACTATTGTGGTAACCGAGGTCGGTTTGACCTCGGCATATGCATTTTTCTTTTTAGGGATTGATGCTTGTTAGGGTTTTGCAAGTGTTTTCTTCATCTTGGAATATCAAAGAACATCTAAATCGATGCGGTGAATTTGATGTGACAAAGAGCGAGGTTTGAACCATCCGTCGAACCTAAAAAGATCATTTCCGGAGCTATAACACGAGCCAAGGTGCCGGTTTGCATACTAGAGTGCCCCAGCGCTCCAGTCCAAATTCACTCTTTTCGGGGCTCATATACAATCGTCTCGCCTCCCGATTTTCCAAGTCACCTCTGCGATACACTCCCGCAAGCATCTCTAATCGTTGAATCACTTCTTCACTCTCTCTTGCATATTAAGGTTTCTATTTCCATTAGTTTAATTGTTTGTTTCATTTACATCGTGCTTTAGTACAGCTTATTTATTGCGCTTATATGTC
This sequence comes from Taxus wallichiana var. yunnanensis, assembly GCA_018340775.1. Classification (NCBI taxonomy): domain Eukaryota; kingdom Viridiplantae; phylum Streptophyta; class Pinopsida; order Cupressales; family Taxaceae; genus Taxus; species Taxus wallichiana. The sequence goes on from CM031234.1 coordinate 526,840,065, forward strand.
CTCCTAAATTAGATTAACTAGTACACATTCATTATTTTAGTTAATCGGGACCATAACAAACATAACATGACACCTCACTAATCACACCAAAATATGAGAAATATGGTCTCTTTTAAGTGAATCATAACAAGGTAGCACAATGTCTTCCTAGTGAAACTATAACATGGTGTTTTCCAACACAACTTTGTTGTCTCCCTTAGTAACACCATAAAAAGTACAACATACGATATTTCCAATGACAACAATCAAGCGAGTAACAAAACATCTCTAAGAGAAATATAACAAGCACAATATGGTCTCCAAAAGATGATCTCCAACACATCCTCATATCAACAATACAACCAACATGTATTCCAATGTGATGTCATTATCGCAACACCCAAAAATGATCTTGACCATTGAGGTTCAAATTGTTTTACTATGGACGCTCTTACATCAAACTCCACTAGGTAGTTGGTTATGATCATGATGCTCATAATTTTGAATTCAATAAAATTGATGAAGTATGGGCATCGAGTGTCTTTCCAACTTCATCACTTCCACCATGTGCAATTTTGCCTCGTATGCATTGTATAAAATGTTTCTCGAGAACTTGCAATGACCCGTTTTATTGCACTTTGGTTTGTTATATGTTCCAATCAAGAACATGTCTTTCCTAAAGTGCATCAACATGGATCTCCAACTTCGATTGATTTCTCTCTTTTGGATTTATCCGATTTAAATAATTGCTTTTGATTACTCTATTTTAGTTACTTCTTCACTTTCCCATCCACTTGAGCCAACACTAAGGTGAGTAGGGCAAACTTTATTATCAAATACACATGTGACAATGAAAGTAAACATTCTTTAATTTGGAAGAATAAATTAAATAGACTACCATGGAGCTTAGAAGCACAACCACTTTTAGACACATTGATATAGCAAAATGGGAACAACTATCTTAAGAAGCTCAACCCCGCATTATTCAATTACTCTAGAAAGAAAATCAGTACTAAGAGCCGCTGCTTGAGATACATTCACCCCACAATCAATTTCCTAACATAATCACTCAAACTGATGATGCTATAATTTCCATTGAAATAATGCAACACAGTGCACGATATCTCTTTATATAATGCCGAATTACTCTTCCAGATTAAAATTCCATTATCACGATACCCTGTATAAACCCCTGCAAATCTCTTTTTATTTGTTTATGTTGCAACTACCAATTGAAATGGACCTCTATAACCTAAGGTGAGATTAATGTTTTATATGATGGGGTGCTGACATGAATGTTGTAATTGTTTTTAAACCCTTTCCGAATGTTCAAGTCCTTCAGCATAATTTTGGTAATAATACCTCAGTTTTGCAATGCATTATCACCCTCCAAAGTATGAAAATATGTTCTACAGGAATCTAGAATTATAAATAAGTGTTAGGTTTTATCCCCCATAGATTAAATATAATTCCATTGCCTCTTGTGGGTCTTCTTCTCCCCTTCTCATGTTTCTGTACTTTTTTGGATCACTTCGCTTTTGTTCTCTGACCTCTTCTCTTGTTCTGTACTTCTTTTCGGAAACCTTTTGGTTTCCGTTTTGTATGGACACATTTGTACTCAGCAGTCCCTTTGACCTACTTTTGTGGTCATTCAGTGGACATTAATATAATTATCTTATCTCATCTTATCTTATCTTATCTAGGCAATGTACTTCAATTTCACCTGTTGAGGAAAGTAGATTTTTCATTCCATGATGTGAACCTTTTGTCGCTGAATATTTTTAGTACTTATAGTGCAATGTTTTAAGGGAAGTTCACGTGTCTGTCTGTATGAGATAGATTCTCCATTGTACTTCAATTTCATCTGTTGAGGAAAGTAGTTTAAGCATTCCGTGATGTAAAACCTTTGTCCCTGAATATTTTTAGTACTTAAGAGCACCATGATTTAAGGGAAGTTTATGTGTCTTTGTGAGTATGAGAAGAAACGGGATAGAGTACGCTCTTCGGCTTCAAACTTAGGGGGAAAATATAATGCCATTATATCCAACAACAATAAAAATATCCTTTTGGTTTCACACCAAAGCAGGTAGAATATGCCATACTAGTATAGATATTATTGAATAGGGTGATCTTCGTCTTCCTTTGATTTTCACATAGCAGTATCTGATAGAATATATTACAATCTCAAAGTTAATCTCGTTTCAAATAAATTTCAGTATAATCAATAGCTTTAGTTCTTGTAGCCCCGGGGCTGGCCCGATCAGTTGTGGGAGTAAGTGTTAAAGCACCCCGACTAAGAGGTTTTGGGTTTGAGTCCCCCAATTGTATGCGCTGGGCAGAGAGCGGCATTTGACCTAGCGCCAGGATTATAGTGGGAGGCCAATTCAAACCCGTGAACCTCCAATTAAGAGGCTTCAAGGGAGAACTCACTTACTGATTTCCCTCATGAAAAAGTTAATCCCCTTTCAAAAAAATCATAGTCAAATTGATGGCTCTAGTTTTGGATTTTTAGTTATCTTCCTATTCTCAGATCTATAATGATTTCGTACAACTTTTGTGGTAAAAGCCAGACCAAGGTGCTTTTAAAACACATAATTCTGTGTGTTTTAGACATGCCTTAAAACCAAGTCCCAATGTCAAATTTTTATTTTCAATGAGAGATTAACACAACTTAACTCATTTATTACAAGAGCATAACATTAAAGTCAATAATGCACTTATTGATCAACTTCAAAAGGTTATTGTAAAATCATTGGGTGACCACTTTTTATAAATTTTAATTTTCCGGGTGCTCTTCCCCAAACCATAATTAGAAATCTTGTTCAGGCTCTCTGTTCACATCTTACCATTTCCTCTAACATATTCTTCCACAATACACCCTTGATTCTCCTATGCTTCTATAATAGAGCAAAGCAGATATTCAGCTTATTTTTAGTGCCCAGCATGTTATTGTGGATCTAAATCTCTCATATCCAATCCTATGTAGCAATGTAAAATGCTCATTTCGGTCTACCAATAAACATAACAAAGAAGACACACATGTGGTATGGTTTTATTATGGGAAATGACTCATCCAAGAATTAGATGAGTCCACTATCAAATACATTAAAAATGGATGATTAATACATGCTACATTTTGCATATAAACATCTCCTATGCAAAGCCTTGAAAGGAAAGGAATACCTTGGAAAATATTACTCCTCACATAGGTAGGGCTGATATACACAGATTTTATGTTTTATACGCAGGTGCATATACAGAATCTGATACATTGCATCGCTGTAGGTACCCGTTGAAATTAAGATGAAAAGCAATACTAATTAGCACATTTACAGTATTAGGCACTGCTTTCTAGTCATTGAAATGAATGGATATCATTAGTAGGTATTCCGTTTTGCACCTACCATGCGATTCGGGCTCACCTTACCAGCATGAGCTTTTTATTTGGAAAACAATGTAGCCTCAAGTATCAAGGAATGCCTCACTTAGCATTTTCACATCTGATTCTTGAAGGCTTAAATCTCCAGACTCTATCATACAATACTCATAACACATATAATGTGAAATCAAGCACTAATCATTGTGTTATTGGTAACAGTAAATTCTGTGACTCTTGGTTAGTTCACCAGTTACGATCAAATGAAAGGCAGGAACTCTGACTACTTGTTTATATAATGTACACTATCACTCGGTTATTTCTGTCTCGCTAGCCAACTATTATATTTCCTATAATGCGTACTGGTTCTTACCACCCACCTTGGATTCTGTACCTTGAACGGTGATAGACTGGTTACCAAGTGCCACTGCAGCAGATTCTACGTGCTGAAGAAGGAACTCGTATATTTTCCTTCTCAGCCTAACCAAGGTATCGGCCAGTTCGGTGTCTGCTGCCCCTTCATCATCATAACAATTGAGAACCTTTTGAGGATTGATTTCATCCAACCAATCATTGACTCTCTTTATCTGAGACAACATGGCTGCAATTTGGCTATTATCTGGTTGTGTGCCTGTTTTAGCTCCAGTAGTGTCATTTCCATTTTCAAAATTACGAGCAACTTGAGAACCATCGTCCAAGTAACCTTCCATGAACTTCAAGAACCATGTTTGTGATTCACTCTGTAGCCGTCTTGCTAGATCTGCAGCTTCATCGAGACCATTTCCTTTCACCCACTCAATTACAGGTTGTGCCTTCGGAGATTCGGAAACAGTCTTGAACATACTTCTTCCAGATGCAATTTGTGCAGCAACTCCATTTGGCATCCGCCGTGATGCAACTCCTGCAGACTTTGAAGGAACCTTTGTATCCCCATTTTCAGTGAAGCGTCTTTTTCACTTGCATTGTGAGACATATTGCCCATTCCTTTGCTAGGTAGGGTCTGTGAAGATGAGCTAGAATTTTTTTGAGAATGGATACTGCAACAATAAGTTCTGACTTTTCTGCGTTGATGGTATTGAAGAAGTTTCAAGCAAAACCAATGCTTTGTTGCCAATAGCTACTTCTTTACCAATCTGTTTTCCTTGTGTCATTCTTGGTGTTAGGCTTGAAGACTGCTTACTAAGAAGAGTAAATGGAGATAAATCTGTAGTTAAAGCTGCTTGAACCCATGATGTTGCCCTCATTCTTTTTCTGATGAAATGGTCCAAGCTTCATCCAATAAATCTGAATCAATCACTTCGTCTTCTGAACAACGTTCAGAACTCCTAGTTTTAGCCAAAGAATCTACAACAGAACATGCTTTCCGTATTTCTTCATGAAGATTTAAGAATGTCTCCACGGTAGACTGAGGATTATCTGACTTAGCTGATAAACACAGCTCTGCAAATATACTACAAAAAAGATAGAGTCAATGGAAGTTATTCCGAGTTAAACATGACAATTAATCTAGGTAAAATGTTGAATTACATGTAAAATTCTGATCCAAATCAAATCAATTCAATAAGATCCCACAGAAAAAAGTAAAAAGAATAGACGTCTTAAGATTCTTTTAACAATTTTGGGCCTCACAAATCCAGTCTGCCACCATGAATCCTTTCAACTTCAAATAGATAGTAGTGTTACTCCAAGTAAGATATGTTTTGGCAATCTTTTTAGCATCATTTTCATGGACAAGTCTATGAAAACTAAAGAACACAGAATAATGGTATTTAGTGAGATAGAAGACATGCTTTGGGTAAAAATAGCAACAACCAAACTCAACCACCAATCTGAAAAAATGACTTGTATACAAGATTAGAACATTCATCAATACATCAGGATCATAGATCATCATTTACTCTAATTTTTTTGCTACTCGAAATGGTCAAGTTTTATGTAAGCAAATCTGCAAAGTTCATCCATCCATAGATTTATGTTTATAGTAACGAGGTCAAATGATTGTATTGTGGAATAGAGGTCACTTACCTTTCTGGTATGATTTAAGCTTTATACTTAGAAGTACAATTTTTGAACTCTAAATGTACTTATCAAAATAGAAAATTATGTATTTAGCTGTGGATTCAAAATCCGTGTTGAATGGACTGAAAAATCCATCAACTAAGCAATCATGGACCGCATGATTTACATATAAGAAAATCAAGATTGTGGCCATTTGAAATTTGCCCATTCATCAAAATGTTCTATCACCTGGCCCAGCCTAATTTGTGACGCGGTAATAGATTCCTAGATCCTATCTGTGTGCCTCTCTTGTAGACAAGAACTGTCTCCACAAGGTCTGTAGGCAACTATGTTGCACCCCAAAGGTGAAAGCGGAGCAGTTGGTGAAGTGTCGACAAGTTTCATGGATGTCTTCTTTACAACGGGTGATTACTGTTCAACTGCCAATTTAATGCCGAGTTGAAGGTCGTCCACTTTGAAATTGTCAATTGCAGCAAGAGAGAACACTATAAAAAAATCATGTTTTAAGAGATAATAAGCCAACACTATAACAACCACACTTGCAGGAGATTTCAGTGTTAATCAAATATTATTTTACAAGGTCTGTGCTACTCATTGTTTTCGATTGTAGAATGCAACAAAGCAAGGAGCATTATGTGGGCTATAATAGAAGGATGTGTACAACAAAGGAATGAAGAGAAACCAGAATGCACACTTAGTAGATTGTGTGTCTGTCATTTTATTATGCATGAGATAGTTACAAAATGGTTGAGGAGGTTAATAGTTTGTTATGAGTTAATTAATATATTACGAATATATTTTGATACCGCCCTTGATGACCAAACCATAGACAAATAAATAAAACCAAAAAGTTAAGTTATCAACTCTATAGGCTGCTCCTGAAATATTACTTTGAAAGTTACAGTCCTCTAATGTTTGTTGCTTTCCAATGTAGGAGCTTTGAGTGACTCATTCACTGGTAATGAATCATCGACTGAGAGGTTCAGCCCAATCTCCAAAGTTTGAAATTAGATTCTTGGAGATGATTAAATAGAGTGTCCAAGGCTTGTGGAGACTGCTTGAAAATGACAGTTGACAGCAAATGACAGTTGACAGAGACTGAAAATGACAGTTGACAGCAAACCAAATATTTGGTCGTGTGGACATAAGATATAGCAAGTTGTCCACCAAGTGTTCATTGAGTGACTCATTCACTGGTAATGAATCATCATTGGCTGAGAGGTTCAGCCCAATCTCCAAAGTTCTGAAATTAGATTCTTGGAGATGATTGAATAGAGTGTACCAAGCTTGTGGAGCCTGCTTGAGTCCGTGCAGGGACTCGATAAATCTGCAATCCAGATGATCACCTTCAGGCAACACCATGTAGACCTCCTCATCCAACTCTCCATTCAGGAAAGCACTTTGAGATACCCTCCAACCAAACTGAGCTGCTATGGAGAGAAGCAACTGAGTGACCATCTTTGCAGGAGTAACAACCAACTCCGCAGTAGGAGAAATAACCATCTCCACAGTGGTAGGGAAAATAACCGTAACCTGATGTTGTTCATTTATCCCCCGTTGTGAAAATCCTTTTGCAACAAGATGAGCAAAGTGTCCATGCTCTATTGTCCTTCGAGCTAATGCCTGTGATTGAGTGGCTTGTCCTACCATCTCACCATGCACCTCCAACACATCCTAGATAGTAGAGTCTCCCTCCACAATTCTTTGAGTGGCTTTTCCTACCATCTCACCACACATTTTTGCACATCCTGTAATTTGGGCATTTCATCCACCCGCACATGAAGTATTTCAATCTCTTGCACATTAGTGGATATTCCCTCCACAATTAGTGCATGTAGGTTGACCGGAGCAGGGTCAACATTCCTATGAGGAATGGCATCCTCCAACACATCCTATATGGTGGAGTCTCCTCCACACGTGCTTTTGAGTTGATTGTAGCAGAGTCAACTAGCCTATATTGGCCACCTTGCCCAATGCCTAGATAAGATAAGATAAAGATAAATATATTAATGTCCAACAAACAACCACAAAAGTAGGTCAATGGGACTGCAGCCCAAACAATATACAAATTGCGAGCGAGGACAACTCAAAATGAGTTCCCAAAAACAGAGAAGAAGAGAAAAGACAACAGTAAAGGGAACCCGAGCCAAAACCCCACAAAGGGGGCAATGGAGCAAGGGGGAAAAACGAGGGAAGCAAAGAAGGGAATGAAGGAGGGGGGCAAACGAGGACCAAGGTCTAATCAGGAACGGTAGCCACACCCCTCCTAACATTAGAGGCCGACGAAAAGAAGCTCTTGATGGACTGACAACCCGAAGAGGGGGGCGAAAACCTCCTTGCTGAGATCTGAGACTGACGCGACGGCCAGGGGGGCAAATGGAGCTGGATTGCCCTCTGGTACATGTGTGCATCCGATTTTGCTAGCGGTGATTGAGGGAAGTATGAAGGTCCAACCAGGGACAAACTGATCTATGCACTGTATCTGGGTCAGAGAGGCTCTGTCGTTTAGTTTCTCCACCAGTGGGTAGAACCGGAAAGAAGGTTGTAATTCATCTCATGGGGATGACTCTCGAGGGGGATGAAGAATCTGGTCTCGGAACAACAAAGACTCGCGGATGTAGAGGGCAAGACACCGTTGGTCGATATATCTAAAGAAGACCGGGAGAGTCTGAATCCCTCTGAAGAGACAGTGAAATCGTCCTCTGATCTCATAGTATATGGGGCAATGGAAGATGAAATGAGTCTCTGTCTCCACCTCATGAAGGCTACAGAGCCTACAAAGTCTATCCTCCCGATCAATGTGGTGATCAGTCTCGCACCAAAGTCTGTGGGAGCCGACTCGAAACTGACCCAGAGGTATACGGAGGGCATGCATCCAGTGGCGAGAGGTGTACTGAGGTCGGATGATGAGTCCATCTCTGATTTCAAGAAAGTGCTCTGCATAAAAAGACATCTTAGGGTGCAAACCCCGGGGGTTCACCCAAGTAGTCTAAATGAAGCTCCTGTAGATATCCTCCCGGATGGCCCCTGCTTCAACACTTGCTGGTGGGCAAGAGAGATCACCGGGAGCATTCAGAGAATACTGGAAGGGGGAGACGATCAATCTGGATACCAACTGAGTCCAACAAGGCAGAAGTCTCGGCAAACCAACAACGGCCCACAGCCTGGGCAATACTCACAGAGGAACAATAGGCGAGATATGGATACCTGTCCTGCTCATCGGGGAGATCACCAAACCTCCTGATACGGTGAAGAAAGGATGATATGTCAAATATAGTCTCCAGACGGAAAGGTCGGGCTCCGAACTCTGCCAAAATAATATGCTAGGGGACCGTCTGTTTGCATCTGATGAAACGGCGAAGGAGGAGAGTCTAAATCCTCTCAGTGGAAGCCCAATCTGTGTCCAAAAGGGAGGGCCCCTGACAAATAGACCCATAGAGAACAGTGGGGCGGATGAGGGAGGTCATAAGAAACATCTTGGAGGAGACGTCTTGGAAGTGGTGCCGAAAACACTGTCTCTCGAGAATGGCAAGAGACCCATACCCTTTGTTCACTCTCGGCTGAAGAGCATGCCTCATACTGAATCTAGGCCCTAAGAACTAGACTCCCAGGTAGGTGTATGTATTAGTAATGTCAACCTCCTGCCCCTTGAAGAAGAAATGGAGGTGTGATGTCCGCAACCCATTGAAGACCATGACCTTGGTCTTACCCAGATTGACCGTCAAATGTCGAAGATCACAGAATAAAGCAAGTGCATCAAGTTGTCTCTGAAGCCCCTCAGGGGAAGAGGCAAGTAAAACAATATCGTCGGCAAATAGGAGAATAGAAATCAAGACATGGTGAAGAAGGCAACCATCCCCTTCCTGAATGTGATCCGAAGAAAAGATTCCAGCTCATTAATGTAAATACCAAAGAGGGTAGGAGACAACGGGCACCCTTGTTTAACCCCAATGGTGCTCCTGATGGGATCAGACAGTCTGTGTGTAGTACGAAGACGCCCAAGGATGGACTCATAGAGGCGCATGATGGCAATAATAAGAGTCTCAGAAATACCAATGTCTCGAAGTCGCTGGAAGAGGGCCATGCGAGGTTCGAGTCAAGCTTTTGAAAGTCTACAAAACAACAATACACTTTCGAAGAGCGGTGACGAGCCTCCTCGATAATAGCCCGAAGGGTGAAGATGTGGTCAATGGTGTGGTAGCGCCAAGGCAAAAACCAGTCTGACCTCTAGCTCGAGCTACTCGCTTCAAAATCTCGGACAACCTGTGGAGGACTATAGCATAGACTTTGGAGAAAGAATGGCCCACCATGATAGTCCTGTAGTTGTTCGGATCAGAAATGGACCCAGCTTTGTGGATCAGGTGAATGATATGATGAAACCATGTAGGAGGGAAGCCCACACAAACCACCGATTGAAAAGATCTCCAAATGGTTATCAAAAACCTCAATACCTGCTTGAAGAACTCGGCCTGGAAACCGTCCACATCAACCGCCACATATACTGATTCAAAATCCTTATTGCCTCTTTGATATTACGATGAGTGAAGGGATTACAGTGCGACGGTATGCCAATCTAGGTAGGTAGATGTTGCCCGGAACATCATAAAGGGTAGAGGTGTGGGAAAAAATGGAGATAGGATCGATCGTTGTGAGGGAGTGGGAGTGGCGGGGAAAGACAGTATGCCAAAAGGATCGAGGGTTAGTCCTAAGGGAGGTGGAAAGCATATATCTACGGTGGGAGATGAAGGAATGCTTCTTACGGTGGAGAAGGCACCTATAGGCAACCTTAAGAGTGGGGAAGGAGGGGAGGGCCTGGGTAAAAGCTTGGCAAAGGCGACGGTGAAGGGATTTGCACTCTACATCGTACCATTGGTTCATGGGGCAAGATTTAGTAGTACTAGTGGCCGAGGGATGGGTGGTGGAGCTGGGAAAGGATCTCAGGGCAGCCTCCCACATGGCAGAGGAAAGGCATGAGTACTTGGCCTCCGCACTAGGCATGTTAGAGAATAGGGGCTCAGAGGGGAGAAGGTCGCGGATGTGGGATGAGTAAGATCCGTAATCCCCTTTATCAAATTGAAAGGAGATGCGAGGTGGGTAGTGGGGAGGGGGAGGAGGGGCGGTGGTGGTAGGAGAGCTGGCGACCAGAGAGAAAGATAGGACAGCATGATCGGCAAGGGGAATGGGGGAAACAAAGGAGCAGAAGAGGGGTGAGATGTCCGGGCTGGCAAGGATATAGTCTACCACACTAGTGCCCCCGCCATGGGGACGACATGTGAAGAAACGTGAATCTGGAAAGCGCTTGATCCCGTTAAAGATCACCATCCCCTGAGACTCCCGAGCTAGAGGAGGAACCATCCATAAGTTGTGAAAGGGCCATTTGTATCCGCAGAAATCCTATGTAGACCAACTGACATGGGTCAATCCTCTGTGTGCAGAATGTATCCATTGATCTGTCATGGAGAGGGACCTGTAGTGTCTGGTACGGGCATTAAAATCACCTAAAATGATAACCTCCCCTGCATGACAGTAGTTGGCTAATATTGTCGTATAAGTCAAAGAAAGGATCACCGTCGGGCCATTGTGGATGGCATAAGGGGAAGCAGATGGAGGAAAGTAACACACTGCTATAAAGAGATCCCTAGAAAACCGAGCGGATCCACCGATACGAATCCACATTAACCTAGCAGACTCATCAAGACCGACCATCGAGATCCTGTTCTGGAGGGAGTCCCTATAAAGACAGGCAACCCCACCAGAGCCCCGACACCACCCAAACCCCGAGTCTCCTGTCTGCAAGCTGATAACCAAAGAAAGCCAGTAATACCTGGGAGAGGATGAACCGGGCTCTCGTGTGTCTCTATGATGAAGAGAATGTAGAAGCCCCGAGAGCATCTAACATAAGGCCGGGGGAAGACCAAAGGGAACCATTCCCATTCCAAAGAATCGATAGATAAGTCTCTCGGCCGGTTCCTCTCCCACTTGGCCCGTCATTGGGAGCCCTCGCGGGGTTCCCACCAGAGGAGGAGAGTCTCTAATAACAGCTCGAAGATTCCTGATAACCACCCATTTACCTGCTTTCCTCGCTGCCATGACTTGCTCCCTAGAGCGTTTGAGCTCCCCAACTTGTGTCCTGGTAAGATCTTCATCAAGGAAGACCTTGTCTGGGCGTGAGAACAAAACCCTCTTCGCCTTGAGAGCTCGCAACTGTCAGAGGTTGTCTGAAACGGATGAAAAGTGTGGAATCATAGCCAACCCAAGCTCTTTCTAATGTAATGTCAGGAATCCCCAAAGTATCAGTGATAAAGGAGTTACCAACCATCAATGGGTCTTGTGTTGGCGTGGGGTGGGAGACCCCTCACCTTGAGGTTTAATTCCCTGTCACGCCTAGTACGCTCCTCAATTAACTTGGCCTGCATAACAGCCTCAACCGCAGCCAAAGGAGGGGGAACGTTGCCTTTCCCACTAACAACCTTGGTCCATGATTCCGTTTCCAGTTTTAAGGAAGCTTGATTAGTTCTGATTTCCTCTTGTTGAGACCGGAGGTCAACAATTTCTGCGTGTAGGGCAGCATTAGGGGAGCTAGTATTATCCGTGGTGTTGGCTAATTTTTCTCTCAGGATGGCATTCTCAGCCTCAACATCTGCGACCCTGCCAATAAGTGTACAGACCTCAGTTTGGAGTTGTTGATTGGCATGTTCAACTTTCTGGATTCGGTTGATAAGTTCCAATAAAATGTCCGTTGTACTGCAAGAGGTGTTACCCAGGGGGTTCCCGATCATGCTGCTGCCAGTAGGAGTTTCGGGGCCATGATTGTAGCCAAACCACTAGGATAAATCACCTTAAGAGGGGAGAGGCTGAGAGGTGAACCAGATTGCATTCCTTGTGCCCACTATTTACCTCTGCACTCGAAACTACAGGAGCCACGATATTTCTGTGCTCACGATTTTACCGTGCTTCTGTACCACTAGTTGTGCACAACAAAGCCAAGACGATGCAGCAGAGCTAGGAGCATCGGTTTGAGGAGTACAACTACGAGGCAAGGAAGAGAAAACAATGGTCACAAAGAAAGGGAAACAGCAATGAAGGGGACCTTGGAATCAATTTGTGACCTCAAACTAGAGTCGAAGAAGTCAAAAGCCCAGCCATGCCGATCGTCACAACCATTCCAAGGGAGAAAACGTGAAGAAACGTCATCGTAGAGAAGACCCCACGACACAAGACACTTCTCCCCAAAGAAATTTACAACAATATTGGGATTCTTTGTTAACTGACAAATAGATAAGAGATTTTTATGCAAGCTAGGAACATACCTAACATTCCTTACTAATAGTTTTTTAGCATTATTCATCATAATGCATACATCTCCTATCCCCTCTATTGCAAGTGACTCTCCATCAACTAAGATAACCGAATCGAACAATTTGTAATTGTAATAAAAGATACATACCAATCCCTTTGACATGAAAAACGTCTAGATGTGCCGAGTCAATGATCCAACAACTGGAGCACTATCATTCGAGCATGATGCCATAAGACAATAGAAAGCATGCTCTTCCTCAAAATCTCATTCATCTACAATTGCTACCACATTTGCTTCATCCAACAGCTTTTTGTTCTGTTGAGAAAGATTGTATTGTTGCTTCCGGCAATCCTTTTGAGATCCCCAACCTTATGACCGTAATGGCATTTTACTTGGTACTTGTAAGATTCACCAAAGTGTTGTTTCCACTTCCCCTTTGATCTGCAAGTCAATGTACTCTCTAATTGTCCAAAATTGGACTCAACTGTTTGGAACTGACCTTATCAAAGTCAAGGTCCAACTTTCAACCATCAAATATAAGGCTTCCACAAATAACTCATATGAAGATGGCGAATTGTTCAGAACCATTGCCACTAGATCGTCGTCATCCACCTTTTTATTAATGGAGACGAACTGGTCTCAAAGATCTTTCATCGAAGTAGGTGTTGACAAGGACCCATCTTCTTGCATCCTTGCTAAAAATCAAATTCTTCAGGTATAACACCTGACTCTTCTTTGAAGTCATGTATTTGTCCTTCAGACCAGTCCATAGCACACTAGCCACAGTGGCGTTCCAAACCTCTAGTATCAACTCATCGGATACCGACAACTTCAGTAACAACAAGGCCTCCTTATGACGTTTGTCATAATCTGCAAAATTTGCAATCGGCCTTCCTTCCTCGCCAAGTATGATTTTATTACAGTCTCAAAATTCTGCAATAGTCAGAATCTTATGACTCCAAACATTATAGTTTTGACCCATCAACCTTTGTGCCTCCGACAGAACAATTTTTGTATATTTGCCATATAATACTTTGATATTTCCGACCAGAAAATCAATGCAGCAAAAGAAAGTACGATCTAAAACTCAATCCTTGAATTTTTACCCAAAATTGATACAATGAATGAAAAATACAGTTTTCTGAGTTCTGATTTCTCACTCGCAAAAAAATGCAACAAAACAAAAATACTATATTCTGATTTTCACCTGGAAATCAATGCAGCAAACGAAAGTACAGTCTAAAACTGAATCCTTGAATTTTTTTACACACAAATTGATACAATGAATGAAAAATACAGTTCTAAGTTCTGATTTCTGACCCGCAAAAAAATGCAACAAACCATAAGTACAATATGTAGGAATAAATGAATAAGACTTCCCCTTTTTATAATTGTTTTGTATGGTTATGCGGTTGTAACCGCTAACTAGTTTTGTAACCGTCTTTGCATAATAAATACCCGGACACACAACTCATTTGTACAGTGTGCATTCCGGTTTCTCTTCATTCCATCTTTGTACATTCTATTCTTTCTTTTTCCTCTCTCCGCATATTCTAACAGTGGTATCAGAGCGTGGGGCAAGCATAGAGAGGAAGTGAGATATTTTCGTGACAGTCCCATTAGGGCACGTGAAAGAAATCAAAACTTTTCGTGAAGCTCGAAAACGAATCATAGACTTCCGCATTCATCTTTGTCATTACCAGCGATCTGAAGATAAAATAGAGGCGCAAGGGCATAACGAAGACTGAAGAAAAATCGCGGGTTTTTCATTGACGGATTTTAGAAACGACAGCATAGAAAAATCTGCAGTCGGAAATCAAGGGCGCGCCATTAGGGCACGAAAAATCACGCTGTACAGTCGCGAATCAAAAGAATACACTCGTGTTTTTCTAAAAAAAAAAATTTTTTTTAAAAAAGGTCACGAAAATACAGTCGCGAATGGCACGTTTTTCAGGAAATTAACAGTATTTTCGAGCACGAAAATACAGTCGCGATTTGCGCTAATATGCTGCATTTTACAGTCACGAATTGCTAGGGCACAAATATTTTTCAAAGACACAGAAGCAAAAAGACTCCCTGCGCTAGGGCACGGAACTGTGCAACTGGTATTTTATTTTATTTTATTTATTCATTGCCAAAATACGCAGTTGTATTTATTCTATTAAAATGGAAATGCCCATAGAAAAATATTCTGGTCTAAATTTTCATACATGGAGAGTGAAAATACAAATGCAACTTATGAATAAAAATTTGTGGGGCATTGTAAACGGGAAAGAGACAACACCTACCGATGCATCGAAATTGTTAGAATGGCAAAGCAGAGATGATAGAGCGAAAGCTATTATTGGCCTTGCTCTCTCTGACTCTGAACTTCATCATGTAGACCTAGACAAATCATCGAAGGACATTTGGGATACTCTAAATAAATTATTTGGAGCGAAAGCAGTCAATGCCAAATTTTCCCTGAAACTTCAATTATATAGGTTCAAAATGGATGACGGAGTCTCTATGTCAAGCCACATCAATAATCTAAGGTCCTTAATCAGACAACTAGCAGAAGTGAAAGCTGCAATTGAGGACGAAGATGCCAAAGCTATCCTATTAAATAGTCTGTCTTCAAAATATAGCAATGTAGTTTTTACTCTCAGTCAAATTCAATCTCAATCTCTGGATGATATGATAGCAGCTCTTCTAGCTGAGGAAAAACGAACTACAGAGGATGCAGAAGGTCATTCCCAGCAAGAAAGTGCCTTCTATTCTAGAACCAGAAAATATCATAGAAGATCAGATAAGTCGGAGATTGAATGTCATTATTGTAGGAAAAGAGGTCACACAGCATGGGATTGTCGTGTTCGAGCCAATGATGTGCTCAAGGGTAAAGTCATATCAAATACAGCCAATATAGCCATGGTTGAAGACCCACCGGATGCAGAAGGTAGTGAGGACAATGACGAATACGTGCTATAAAGATGCTCTAAACTTTGAAGGCAAGAAAGGATACAGGGTAGATGAAGCTCGGTATGGATGGTTGCTCAGATAGTTTGGGAGACTGTGGATCTTGGGAATTATACCCTCACGAGGGTCATGAGACAACTTGATGGAGCTTGTGGATGGCTCAGTATGGATGGTTGTCCAATAATTCGGGAGATCTGTAATTCGGGAGTTTGGGGAGGTGGAATCCGGGAACTCGGGAATTCAGCTCGGGAACTACACCTTTACGAAGGTTACGAAGCAGCTTGATGGAGCCCTACCTTATCATAGCATTGCTTTCAAAGTGAAAGTGTTTGAAGATAGCGTAGTTCTGTTTTGTTAGATTGTTTGTTTTTGAGTTATGTAGGGTAAGTCTTAAGAGGGGGTGTAGGAATAAATGAATAAGACTTCCCCTTTTTATAAGTGTTTTGTATGGTTATGCGGTTGTAACCGCTAACTAGTTTTGTAACCGTCTTTGCATAATAAATACCCGGACACACAACTCATTTGTACAGTGTGCATTCCGGTTTCTCTTCATTCCATCTTTGTACATTCTATTCTTTCTTTTTCCTCTCTCCGCATATTCTAACACAATATTCTGATTTTCACCCAGAAATCAATGCAACGAAATTTTTTTAAGTCTGAATATACAGCTAATAAAAATGTACTGGACAGAAGTTGTGCACTTTGTGCCCTAGACGACTGGTTGTGACTGAAAATTGCCAAAGCATGTGCCCTAACAGCGAATAACCCTCAAAAAATCACGAATCTGCAACTGCGTGACTGTATTTTCTTTATTTTGCCCTAAATACCTTCAAAAATTGCATTTTTCCTCTTCCTCATGATTCTGGACTGTGCTTTCTGCAAAAACATGCCCTAACAGCCTTCAAACTCACGTTTTCCCTCTTCAACGTGATTGTGGACAAAATGTGCCCTAACAACATAATTAACAGTCCTGGGAATCACGATTTTCAGTCTTCTTCTCTGACGTGTCCTTTTTGAGCCCTAACAGCAAAAACAAAATTGGAAACTCACGTTTTTCTCTGAACTTGGTTATATACAACTGTATTTTTATCGAAACTGTACAAATTGCTGACGTTTTTGGTATTTTCCCTTCCTGTCCTACCGTATTCGAGATTCTCTTCTCCTTGGCTGAAATACAAATCCCTAACAGGATCTAAAAATCACAATTTTTTATTTTCATGCCCTAACTACACGAGCAACCCTCAAAAAACCTTCAAAAAAATTGTATGATGTTTTAATGGAAACTGCCTCAACACCACAGTCTGCACATTTGAAAATTGTCTTCTACGGTTTGTACCCACTTCAAGGCTTCCTCGAACTTTGACCCCCACAGTCTTCTTCCTTGTTGTTTGTACTCTACGCCAAGATTTTTCTCGAATTGCCACCAATGACTGTGATACCAAAGAAAGAGGAGGAATTGGACTGCACACCGAATGAATGTGTGTCCTTCATTTTTATTATGTCGGTAGTAGTTACAATATAGTTGGAACAATTCTGAGACAATTAATGATTGACTACAGTTAGAGAACTACCAACATGTACATCCATAAATATATTCATTATATTCAATCCCCCTTAATGACTAAATTGGAAACAACTCCAAGTTTGTCCTAAAATTTTACAAACAAGATGGGACCAAGAGGTTTAGTCATTAGATCTGCAGGTTGCTCCTTAGAAGGACAAAAGTGAAGAGAGATATCACTAGAATCAATCAACTGTTGAATATAGTGATGATGAATCTCAATGTGCTTGGTGCAGGCATGATATACCGGATTCTTTACCATCTTCAATACACCTTGATTGTCACAAAAAATGGAAAGTGGAGTAGGTGTAGCTTGGGAAAGTTGAAGATCAATCAAAATTTGACGTAGCCAAACTACTTCACAACTAACACTAGCAGTTGCTTTGTATTCTGCTTCAGTGGAAGATATAGCTACAGTTGATTAAAGCTTACTCTGCCATGAAACAACTCCTTAACCAAAATAAAAGATCTACTCGCTGAGTATCCATTGATCCGTCTCAATTATAGCTGTATAACTGATCAATATGAAATCGGTGACTAGATGATATAGAATGTCAAAGTCCAGAGTTCCTTTGACATATTGCAGAACTCGTTTCGTTGCTGCCCAGTGAATGAGCTTTGGTTTAGACAAAAACAGAGAAAGGTAGCTAGGAGCAAAACATAAGTCCGTTCGTGTGGATGCAAAGTATATCAGGCTGCCCACTAACTGTCTGTAGATGGATTCATCAACCGGTGACGAATCATCCTGAGCTGCTAACTTTAGCTCGAACTCCATAGGTGTAGAAGAAGAATTACATTCAGACATTTGAAACTTCTACAATATATTCGTAGCATACTTGACCTAGGCTATGAAATTCATATGGTTATGTTGCCAGAATTCTACACCATAACAATAGTGTAGGAGGCCTAAATCAGTCATGTCAAAAGCAGCATATGGATCTGATTTTACTCTTTGAATAGCAGTGGCTCCACTTGTTGTGATGGCAAGATCATCAACATTGTAACATACATTAACTACACTAGACTGTTTTTCGCATTTCAATACATGTGCAGACTCTTGCCACAAGATAATACAGAATCCAGATAAAGCAAGCAATCTAAAACCTCATGTACTATGATTTTTCTAGCCTCAACCAATTAATTGTTCAGTACAGATACCAAATAATAGCATTTAGATTCTATATATTGGCATTACATGCCTGCAAAAGTAGTTGTAAACATTCATTCCACCTTGTTCGATCAGATAATTCACTACAACATTGTCTAAGGGAGGTATCATTTCAGCGTTCCAGTCCAAGTGCAAGATGTAAATAGGAAGATCCCAATTACACACCAAATACAGATTCTGAAGAGGCTGATAGCAAGCACCAATAGTTGAAAATGCAGCAGGATATGCATAAGCAAGTTGGTCTAAGGAGACCATACTCACTGCTCCAATGAAGCACAAATGATGAACAGTTGCAAAGTTCACAACACTGGTAGAAAAACTTCGCCAACTAATAATATCAGACACCAATTGAAGCAAAAAGCATCCTTACAATTCATTAATTCAATGATAACATAGCGGTTGATTTCTGTAACTTATAAACTTTTGGAAATTCTATGAATGATAATATAATTTTTTTTAAAATTGAATTAAAACACAGCCATACGCCAAACTGAAAGCTTGAATTTCAAAACACAATAAAACCAACTCTGTTATTCTACCACCAATATACAGAACACTGGAACAGCCAAAGCTTGAAGAGATCATATGAAAGTGTGAAATTATTATTGTGTTCAAATACATTTTGTAGAGTAGAAGTTGAAAGAAGTTGCAGTGTAACTGGGTTCTGATTCCTCATTATCGATAAAATTTGATAATGCTTTTGGTGGGGGTTTTTACCAGGATGTTTTCCCCGCGATAAATTATTGTATTGTGGTCAATTTTTGTATTGTATTATGTTCCTAAATTGCTCAATTTTCTACAATTTGTTCATTTAAATTCCTATTCAAATCATTAAACAACTATTGTGTTATTTTACTACAATTGACTCTGACAACCTTCTTACATTGACGACATCATATGGTATTACAGTTGGTTACAACTCTTTGGAGGAAGCAATGAGGAAGATAGAAAGTTGTTGGTAAAGAAAATTGTTGAGAAGAACACGCAGATAGAAGGCCAAATGTGAGGTAGTCTACATGCGAAGAGAAGATCACAACTCTAGTTGCTAAATTGTTGGGTAGTTATCCACTATTGTAAGTGGGTAGAGATCAGAGACAGAAGAACTTGTCCTCCATTGGTAAAAGGTGGGTAGAGCACTAAAAATTCATAGGTTGAGTGTGAAACATCTTCCATCAAAGAGAAAGGTGGGTAGGTGTACAAAACAGAGTTCTCCTCCTCCTTGCATAGGTGGGTGGAGGATTGAAGGTCCAAGTAGAGACTGTTGCAAGGGAGCTAGAACAAGAATATCTTTCCTCATGGGAAGATAAATATGATGAAGATACAGAAGTATTGATAGCACACCCTAAGGAAGGGAATGTTTAGATGAATAACATGAACAAGAGAAGGGTTGTGACCAGCCCCTTGCGGAAGAAAATAACTCCAAGAAAACATAAAGTGGCTTCAATTCAGAAGGAAATGTGATTCTTCCTGTGAAGAAGATGATGGAGAGTGGATTTCCTTATAGGAACCAAGGTAAAATGAAGATGAGGATATTGTGACATATGACGCTTTGCAAGTTGGGATAAGGCAAGAAAGAAAGATTATATTAATGTCCATGAATGACCAAAAGTAGGTCAATGGGACTCAAGAATACGTCCAATTACAATAGAAAGTGCTAGGGTAAAAGGACCCTAGGCACAACAACCAACAAAATAAAAGAAAACTAAAAGCACTAAAAGTAAACATGGGGTAAACCAATGCAATAAACCTCCTAACCCATGTGGTTAGGGTAACAATACAAATAGCCAGATCTATATCATTGTGAAAGGCCAATGCAAGATCTAAAAAATCTTTAAAATGCTCCACAGGGAATGTCTAGGGTTGAGGGGGGCCAAGGTCAGTAATCCTTGGAGGAAGCAAAACACTTCCCCTATAATCTCTCTTAGAATCCAAGGCCAAAGAAGAAACACCCGTGGCAACAAAGAAACTCAAAATGTATGCTTGCCTATGCAGCCTAGGAGGCGATCATGAAAAAGAAAAACCACGACACTAAGGAGCAAATCCGTGACTAGGAGCGGATCCCCATTGACGAGAGCTAGTGCTCTTGGGTACCATAGGTGTAGAATTGTGCAAAGATGAACATCGCCTCACTAACCGACCACACTCAATGTGTGAATCATCAATATCTAAAGGGTGGTTAATGCCACCAACCTTGGTGAGGCACTAAGAGAATGAAGTGATCAGCTTGGGGGCTCTGGAGGTACTAAGGGCCTCATGTAGTGATGTGCATTAAAGGGTGACAAACTTAAGAAGAAAAAGGGCCAAGCACCTTGATCCAGATACCGAAAGAAAGTGGACAAAGAGTTTCCCGAGTCTTTGTAAAGATAATGGTATCTTCCCCAGATCTCATAATAAATAGGGCATTTAAAAATGAAGTGCTCCTCAATCTCCACATCTTGGAGGGGGAAAAGACGACAAATACAATTCCCGCATAGAATATGATGTTGAGTCTTGACTGCAACTAGTGTGAGCATTACCCTTAACTGACCAAGGGGAACCCTCAAGCTGTGAGACCAATAGTGATGGAGATAGTTAGGGCGACAAATAACACCATCCACCACTTGCAAGAAGTGTTGAGCGTGAAAGGAAAGCTTGGGGTTAAGCAACTGAGAAGGAGAGGTCCAAGTGACCTAGATGTATTGCAAGAAAATATCCTCTCTGACAATTGTAGTTGTCTAAAACAACGATGGCAACCCCTCTTGGTGTCAAATGGTTGCTAGACATATCATTACAAAATGCAGTTACAAAAGAAGATGGTAAATTTTTACAACACATGATGGTTCACCTTTTATAAGTGTGACAGTTCGACTTCTAGATGTGTGGTATGATGATAGGTATGCAAGCATGAAACACATTCTGAAAGTGATGTCTGCAGCATGGTATGACATGGCACAAAATATCCACATAGCAGCCATGTGTCTTGCATATTTTGTGGCATGGTGCGATATGGTGCAACATGGCACAAGGATGGATGTTTTGTGGCATGGCGTGACGTGGTAGGAGGTCTCCATGCGGTGGCTATGCAACTCTGGATGTTTTGTGGCATGATGCAATGTCTCCACATGGCAATTGTGCTATCATGGTTGTTATATAGCATGGCACGAGGTTTCCACATGGCGGTTGTGCAATTTTGGATGTTCTCCCGCATGGCATGATGTCTCTGTATGGCAGTTGTGTTATCCGGCTCTTCGATGGCATGACACAAGGTGGTGCGATGTCTACACATTGCAGTTGTACAATCTTGGATATTCTACAACATGGTATAAGGTGGCGCTACGTTTGCACTTGGTGGCTACACAATCTCGAGGTTTTGCCGCATGGCGCAAAGTGGTGATTCGTCCCCACATGGCAGCCATGAGTTCTTGGATTTTCTATGGCCTAATGTGAGGTGGCATCATGTCTCCACATGGTGGTTGTGCTATTTTGGATGTCTTATGGCATGATGCAAGGTGGCACGGCATATCCACCTAACGGCTACATTGAACACTATAGAGATGCGTTGGCTGCACAAAGTGCATGAGAATGCAAAAGGCTGCATGACATTGTGTTGTGTTCCTTTATGTTCCACATCAACTTGGGGTGTGCCAATCGCGTTGAGCAATGCTTAAGAGAACACCAATATGCTTGTATAATGGTGCAATCTGGTACACTGTTGCATGAAGTTGTGTAGACTATCTAAATGATGACAAGAGTACTGCAAGCAAAGGGTAGTCTTGAGGCACCCTTCCCGTGTTCAAATCACATTACGAAGAGATCTAATTGATCAACCCGTTGCATCTTTGGCAGCCATGAGATCGGTATCATCATACCTTTACCTTAAGAGTAGAAAGATTTATTAAAGGGAGACTATTCATGATGTTGATTGAATTTGGTGGCACATGTAGTTTCATTGATTATGAACTTGCTCGAACTTTTGGTTTATTTAATGTGCATGCCCTCCTCTTAAGACCAGTATTGCAAATGGAACTAATATGACTTATAAGGGGTTAGACCATAGAATTATAGATTACCTTTGGGTGGCGACAATGTGATATTGGGCATACAATGGCTTTGTAGACTTGGTGAAATTTGCAAGGAAATTAAAAGGTTGTATACATAGTTCGTACAAGACGATAACGAGCATAAAATTGGAGGTTACTAGCTACGTAAATGTTGTATCATGTCACCTCATAAAATGAAAAAGATGACTAATCAGGGCAGCCTAGATCATGTAATCAGTTGACACACCTTGAAGGGCTTGCATACTAGTTAGGAGAAACAAAATATAGCCAGCTAGTACAGTAGGTATTATAGTAGTACCAAGTGGTGTTTGATGACCTTCCTAAGGGTCTTCCACTAGTTAAGGGTCGAGATGATCAATAAGGCTGAATTAGAGAGCTTTTTGTATAGTGAGAAAACAACCTTATACAACAGGGCGGTGGTTGCGATAGGGCAGTTTCGTATGTGATAATGGTTGTTGTGAATGTATCACAGCAGTTTTGAGTGTCATGGAGGTTGTGTATATGGCATTGCAGTTTCGTTCTAATACCTGTGGCAGTTTCCCTTGTTTCAAACATAAAAAAGAGTAATGGCAAAAAGATGTTTCTTCTGATTCCTTGATTCTTGGAAGTCCTTTAGTGGACAAAATGAAAAAACCAATGAAACATACCTAGGAGAGGCATAAGCCAAGAGAGCAACAGAATGTAAGAGGGAGAGTTATTGACTTTTAGTTGGTTGTAGAAGCAAAATTTGTTGGTCTAGAGCAGTAAATTGAGTGTAGCAGTAGGGTAAGTGTTGTATATGCTCTATTAGAGCACTTTGTGACTACCTTGGCTGAAGGAAAAAGGAAGTTGAGCATTCGCCACTTCCAGTAGGTTTTTCCCACACCAAGGTCTTTAGGTTAACACTTCTGGTGTCATACTCATCATATGTGTGTTCTACTTTGTTGTTGTGTATGTGACCTTGCGGTTTCATTCTACTACCCATGACAGTTTCGCATGTTTCGAACATAAAAACAGAGACAGCAAAAAGATGTTTCTTTTGATTCCTTGATTCTTGGAAGTCCTTTATTGGACAAAATGAAAATTCCAATGAAACATATTTGGGAGAGGCATAAGCCAAGAGAGCACGAGAGTGTAAGAGGGAAATTTAGTGAGTTTTAGTTTGTTGTAGGAGCAAAATTTGTTGGTCTAGAGTAGTAAAGTGAATGCAGCAGTAGGGTAATTGTTGTATATGCTCTATTAGAGTACTTTGTGACTATCTTGGGTGAAGGAAAAAGAAAGTTGAGCATTCGCCGCTTGAGTTGGTTTTTCCCACACCAAGGTTTCTAGGTTAAAACTTCTAGTGTCATACTCATCTTATGTGTGTTGTACTTTATCATTGTCGTCATTGTTTCATACAACTACAATATTGTTTAAGTCGTATGTATTCTTATAGCATCCTAGGCCAATCAATTAGGAAATGCCACCCCCTTTGTAATCACGAGAATCTTCATTCCCAACCTTGTTACACATGTTCCATACACATTGATGTCTCATTGAAGACAATATGCTTCAAGCAATCAGATAGTTGTTAGGAATATCTTGTTAGTGTTCACATTGTATGTGGTGTGATGAGTTGTAATAACAACTCATAGATATTATTTGTTGTAATAGTTAGTGTGAAAATAATGAGGTGTGAGAGAGATTCTTGGGTACATTACATTCTATGGTTAGAATGTGATTATGGGTGAATTATAACAATCGCATATTATCAGGTATGAGTGGTTGAAGGAGATAAGTTTGACTCCTAATTTATAGGAAATCAATACACTATATATGTAACCTCTCTCTCTATAAATAACATCTCAAGTTTATGTTGTGTTTATCTTTTTGTTATCGGAGTTTATTATTAAAGCTCTAACCAAATTTCACAATAGTAGAGAATAAACAATCATACCTCTCTAAGGAGTATGCCATGCAGCCATACATCTTCCTCAAGAGTATGTCATGCAGCCATACGTCTCCATCAATAGTTTGTTCCATTTCTATCATTTCTTCTATTCTTAACTCGTGTTTAAATATTGCTTCCACACACACACACACATCTAAGACCTCATTTAGAGTGTTTTCCGTCGGACCTCATTGGGCTCCAAATCATTGGTATTAGAGTTGTTTCTACAAGTGTGGAAGTACAACAATAGAAATACTTCATCAACCAGGACCAAACACTAACTACGCAGACCATTGCTTTCTAAGGAGTGACAAATGATATAAGTTCATGAGGGATCCCTCGAGACCACCCTTTGGTCACATTACTCTTGTCATCATTTGGATGGTCTACATAACTTCTCATAGTAGTGCACCATCTAGCGCCATCATCCCAATATACTAAAGCTCTCCTAAGCTTTTCTCAACTTGATTGCCACACTCCAAGTTGAAGTTGAGCATAAGGGAATACAACACAATGTCGTGCATACTTTTGTATGTTCACACACTCCCGCATTCTACGCATCTCTATAGCATTTAGCGCAGCTGCCATGTGGAGATTGTTGTCACCCGTAAGTTGCACTCTGATAGAGAATGGTGTGTGTACTCTCTCTCCTATTGACAAAATTGGAACACCTCAAGGCTGTGGGTAAGCTATGTCTGAGGTGAACCTCCAAAGAGGGTTGGTTCCCTTGTGAATCACCTTAAAAACAAAAATCTTGACAAGAAAAAGGGAAAAGGAATGCGAAAAGGGAAATAAGGGTGATACACCAATAATTTGATACTTGCATGTAACTCTACACACAGAGAATTTAAAGATTCACACACCTGCACAACTCTAAGCTATTTTACAAAATTAAATTCAAAGGTTTAGGAAGAAGGACAGCGGTAGAGGGATCGAATTCCACACTAAAGCAACACAATATCCTATCAAACACGATGAACAATCTGAAAACAACGATATGAGAGGGCAAAACGAAGCTTTATTTTATTCAGAGGTGCAAGTACAATGGCTGAAGATGCCAGAGCAAATCAGCGCTCAAGTATATCTATTTTACAATAAAAATCAGCCCATATAGACTGCTCTATGCCCAGAATAGACTGCTGCAACTTTTCAAAATACACTCTTTGTGTTTTTTATATTTTATTTATTTAATCTCCTTGTTGCTGCTCTGTAACTTGTGACCACTGCATGTTTTTTTATTTATTGTTTTATCCCTGCATGTTGCTCCATAGACATAGAAAGGAACAACAGTTTGATTTTTGTCTTATGCACCTTGTCCTTTTCTGCTTTTTGTCTTTTCTTGCTTTGTCCTTCTTTGCTTTTTTGTCTTTTCTGTCTTTGTCCTTTGGCGCAGACTTTTGGGACAGCATGCATGCTTCCTTAATTTTATTAGAAATATCTCCTCTTTGGCGCCATAAATCAAAACAGTTGTTGCATGTTTGGGATTGTTTTAATTCATCTTATCACCCTTGGTGCATGGGTTTTTTTGGAACAATAGTTTACTAAAATTAATAAAAGTCTGCTAAATTTAGTAAAAGCACTCACTTTTGGCACCATGGGGTATAATTAGAACAAGAGTTTGCCTATCTTATCCATCCATTCATGCACTTCTAAAAATAGAACTGAAATTCTATTTTTAGCTCATGCCATTTTTAGCAACTCTTCCACAAATAGTCAGTCGTCAAAAATAGTCGAGCACTATTTTTAGCAACTTTCCAAAAATAGCCAATCCTCCTAAAAATAGTCAATCGCTATTTTGACCAAGTGTTATTTTTAGCAATTTTGCGTGGAAAATATGGTAACATTTTGGCGACATCACGGGATTGTTTGCCTACTAAAAAAAGATTAGTAGCCTTCTGCATCCATTGGGCTATGGAGTCACATACCTTTGTCAATAACTTGTATCCTTTGAAACAAAACCACTGAAATACCCTCTCCAACAAAAGGAAAACATGTGCATGCAAGCACTTCTTGAAAAGACAACTAACTAAGAAAACTGGAAAAACAATGTGCATGCAAGCACTTATTATGCAAGAAACAAACCTAGACTACTCCTAACCTAAACAAAGAGAAAGGAAAGCTAAACAAAACCACATATTGGTTGGGAGAAATAGCTTCCTTTTCTCAGAAAGTGCGGCCATGAGATCAATTTTGCAACTAGATCACATGGTATAAGTGCAGACATGGTTTGCACCATTGATTTGCTCAAAATATCAGCCCAGAAAAGAATAAACAACTCTATAGGATCCACACTCTGTCTTTGTAGATGTTGGGGCTGATTTTTGGCAACTTGAAGCTCTTTCTTATGCTCTAAAATGAGCACAACTGATGACAACTCCTTTTGTGGCTCTAAACTAGCCAAATACCTTATTGGACATGGTTTTTCATAGCTGATAAACTGATTTTCCTGATTTTCCCCTCTTCTTTGTGTGAAATCTCATCATTTGGAGTGCTTGAGACCCTTTTCGATCATATTGGATGTTTGTAAACAGATCTGAAATGTTTTCGACTTCATTTTTACAAACCACCTCATATTTGACTCTTTCTCAAGCTCAAAAGAAGATATAATAAGGGAGTCTTTATTGAAGAAGATAGATGATGGAGGTGGAATACTTACAATTTCAATTGGCTCTTCCTCATCATCAAAATCTTTTAAGTCTGATAAAACCTCATCCTCTTTATTGTTCATGCTTGAGGAAAACTCCTTTTGAATTTGAATTTCTTTGTTGATTTCCTCCTCTATATGACTATTTGCAAGCTGATATGAAGGTGATATAGGCTCAAGATTGTTGATTTGATCCTTAGAAACATTCATATGCTCCTTCAAAACATTATCTTTACGTTGTATCTCAAGAGATTTGAGAAAACTTTGTCTAACCTTTGCATGTTGGTCATATTCCTCCTGTTGCTTTGTAATTTCAACCACTTTCTTGCACTCCTCTATTGTAGGCTTAACCAACTGTGGAATTTGTTTGTCCTCAAACTGTAAGCTCCATTTTGTTAGATTTTGCCTGAGAACTTCTTCACTTGGCTCTTTAGTTGGCTGCTCTTCCAAACTGATTTGCTGATTAGTTTCATTCCAGAATGGATTTGGGAATATGAGGGGAGGGGTGGGTTGGGTTGCTAACTAATTTTGCAATGGTTGAGATGATTGGAGAGGTGTAAGATCTTGTGGAGGAGAAGCTTTAAGAAAGCTAGGAATTTGGGACTTGGGCTCCGGTTGAAGTGGTTGGAAAGTAGGAGGGTTGCATGATGATAGTGAAGAATTACCCCATTGATAGGGTTTCTCAACACTATATTGGTAAGCTTCCATCTCTTCATTCCACTCGATATTTGTGGTATCAATTCAGACACAAAGTCTATCTTCTCTTGAGGGCTATACCAGTTTGGTATAGGACCGGCCCATGGGTAGGGTACCCTGAATCCAAGCTTGGCTACCTTGATGGAACTTGTTGCCCTCATTGTACCATTTTTATCTCCAAGTGTTGTACCTGCATATGAAAATCATCATTAGGCATGGAATTGTTTCCATAATCTGCATATTCTTGCTCTGAAAAACACCATGATTATTAGGATAACCATATGGATTAGTGAGGTTTGGATCATGGGCATATTCATTATGATAGGGCTTATAATACTGATCGGAGGAGGATTTTGGGGAAAAGGAGATGGAGGGGAATAATAATGCTCTTGGGACTAGGAATTCCAATGAGGAATTGAAGTCATGATTGCACAACCTCATAAAAAGATGGAAAGATGGAGGAAATGGTTTGTTGATTGAGGAAATGGGTTTTCTTGGGTCAATGGAGTCGCCAGATGCTGAATATTTGTGTCTGAAACACTGATATTTGCTAAGAACAACATCAACTTCTTTAGCAAATTTTTGTATTGTCCCACCGGCATGCCAAAAATGTTGTCACCCAAAAGTTGCACCCTGATAGAGAATGGTGTGTGTACTCTCTCTCCTATTGACAAAATTGGAACACCTCAAGGTTGTGGGTAACCTATGTCTGAGGTGAACCTCTAGAGAGGGTTGGTTCCCTTGTGAATCACCTAAAAACAAAAAATCTTGACAAGGAAAAGGGAAAAGGAATGCGAAAAGGGAAATAAGGGTGATACACCAATACTTTGATACTTGCATGTAACTCTGCACACAGAGAATTTAAAGATTCACACACCTACACAACTCTAAGCTATTTTACAAAATTAAATTCAAAGGTTTAGGAAAATGACAATGGTAGAGGGATCGAATTCCACACTAAAGCAACACTATCCTATCAAACATGATGAACAATCCGAAAACAGCGAATTTTATTCAGAGGTGCAAATACAATGGCTGAAGATGCCAGACCAAATCAGCACTCAAGTTTATCTATTTTACAATAAAAATCAGCCCATATAGACTGCTTCATGCCCAGAATAGACTGTTGTGTTTTTTATATTTTATTTATTTAATCTCCTTGCTGCTGCTTTGTAACTTGTGACTGCTGCATGTTTTTTTATTTATTGTTTTATCCCTGCATGTTTGAGTTTTTCTTATGCACCTTGTCCATTTCTGTCTTTTTTTTTGTCTTTTCTGTCTTTGCTCTTTGGCACTGACTTTTTGGGACAGCATGCATGCTTCCATAATTTTATTAGAAATATCTTTCCTCTTTGGCTGCATAAATCAGAACAGCTGCTGCATGTTTGGAACTGTTTTAATTCATCTTATCACCCTTGGCACATGGGCTGTTTTTGGAACAGCAGTTTATTAAAATTAATAAAAGTCCGCTAAATTTAGTAAAAGCACTCACTTTTGGCACCATGGGGTATAATTAGAACAAGAGTTTGCCTTTCTTATCCATCCATTCATGCACTTCTAAAAATAGAACTGAAATTCTATTTTTAGCTCCTCCATTTTAGCTCGTGCCATTTTTGCAACTCTTCCAAAAATAGTCAATCTTTCAAAAATAGCCAAGCGCTATTTTTAGCAATTTTCCAAAAATAGCCAATCCTTCTAAAAATAGTCAATTTTTGGCCAAGTGCTATTTTTAGCAATTCTCTGCATGGAAAATATGGTAACAGAGACGTCATGCCACTTCATGCCATGTCGCTGAACATCCAAGATTGCACAACCACCATGTGGAGACAATGCGCCACCACACTCCATGTCACAGAGCATACAAGATTGTGAATCCTCCATGAGAAGACCTCCTGCCACCTCACGCAATGGCACAATACATCCAAGAACACACAATTGGTATATGGAGGGCATGCCACCTTATGTCACA
The DNA here is from genome assembly GCA_018340775.1 of Taxus wallichiana var. yunnanensis. Classification (NCBI taxonomy): domain Eukaryota; kingdom Viridiplantae; phylum Streptophyta; class Pinopsida; order Cupressales; family Taxaceae; genus Taxus; species Taxus wallichiana. The sequence goes on from CM031234.1 coordinate 526,869,681, forward strand.
CGGAGACAGCATGCCACCTTATGTCACACCATAAAACATCCAAGATTGTGCAGCTGCCATGTGCATATGTCACGCCATGCGGCAAAGCAATCAAATAGTTGAGGATAAATAACCATACCTCTCTCAGGAGTATGCCATGCAGTAATACATCTTCCTCAAGAGTATGCCATACTCATCGAATCTCAACACTATGATGTGCATCATTTGATCTTTTATAGCCACTTCAACTATATTTAGTATTTACCAATCATTACATCAAGTGCTGCTTCACTTTCAACATGCCATGTCACTTGTATATGAATGTTGTAAATGAAACAATTTGGTAACACCTTAACATTTAATTGTATCAATAGAAAGGTATTTATGCAAACATTTGATCCTATTTTCCAGGATTTAAACTCTATCTTTATTCGTTCATCTCTCAATCTTTCACTTATTTACATGAGTGCAGTAACAAACCCGCTATAAGAGTTTTATATAACTAACGGTTTTGCCTTTAGACTTATACACCATCTAAACTATGGTGTAATAACCATGATTTTCCTAACATTTCCCCCTTGTTACAAACATAGTTTAAAAAACTGGAAGAGCATAGATACTTCTATTTGAACTGTTCACCCAGTTCGACATACTTTTGATTAGTGGTGATAATGGCCTCACTACACTTACTAACAACTGATGAACAAGATCTAACATTCCCCCTTGTTACAAACATAGTTTAAAAACTGGAAGAGCATAGATACTTCTATGTGAACTGCTCACCCAGTTTGACATACTTTTGATTAGTAGTGATAATGGCATTACTACACTTACTAACAACTAATGAACAAGATCGAACCCATCGCTCATCGAGAAACACCAAATCAGTATAAGCTAGGCCACATAATAGTTCATACATACACACATGTGAACAAAGACGCACACAACTGTTCACAACCAAAAATATGACTATACATGAATAAGGACACGCCCAACTATTTGTCGTTAACATACCAGTAGTGGGAGCGAATTTATTACACAGTAATACATTTTTTAAAGGGAACCGATCCTCACTGAACGATCACATCTTGTGAACTCAATTCTCAAAACCAAATTCACTCTCTACAATCTAGATCAACAAATAAATTCCTCCTCACTGTTTTTCATGAGGAGGGCCTTCATCACTTGTAGCATAGCCCCGCTTTCAGTAACAATCAGTGACTTGTCTTTCAGCTGTCCACCTATCTGGACCTTTACTCTTGGTATGCAGTTCATCATGGTATGACCTCGTTGCTTGCAGTAGTAGCAAACAAACATGTAATTCGGCATTTTGGAGATTGAGTTACTCTAACTTGACCTGGAACAAGATTAGGTTTCATGTTTCACAAACAAAATAATTTCTTCTTTGATTGAATCATTTCTCTTAGCTTTATTCTCTTCATCTGTCAAGGAAGAAACTAAGCTTTTCAAAGTTTGGTTAATTTTACTTATAGCAAACACGGTATTGGAATAGTCGGTTGGCATGCTATTTCACAAAGTAGCTTTAGTATCATTGTCGTCTAATTTAACCTTTATTCTAGCAAATGAACTTACTTATATGCTGCACCATATTCTAGCCTTCTTCCATCTTCATCCCGAACAATCTTTGCTTCAGAGTCATTTTTGCACTAACAACTTGTGACTCAAATAAGCTATTAAGTCCATCTCATATTACCTTAGAGGACTTAGAAACATCTATATTACACAGAAATATATCAGATAATCTTAAACCAATTATGGTTGTTGCCATTTTATCTTTGATGGTCCATTTTGTTTCCTTTTCAGCATTTGGTGGTTCCGATGTTTTTCCACTAACAACTTCCCATAGATCTTTTTCTATCAAGACGGGTTTTAACTTGCCAAGTATGGAAATTTTGGCCTTCAAACTTTCAACAGGACCAACTCAAAAGAGCTTCTACTCATGTGGTTCTCCAGAAAATGCATCCATTTACAATTAATCTCAAGAAGACATTTGAAGACAATCTTTTCCTAAAAAATAATTAAATCTATGAAAAATGGTATCACACAATCTAAAACAAACCCCGCAGATATGTTTAGAAACCTGTCCTAGAAACTAGCAAAGTTTCAGAGAAAAATACCCTCCCAATTAAAAGATACGGAATTAAATCCGTTTTACGCCACTATAAGAGAATTGTTAAAGACAATAAAGTTTGAACTATGAATTTTTAATGTTTTCAAGAAAACAAAATTAAAGACCCACTATCTGCCCTGAAACTTTATAAGACATGCTCACTATTTGCAGTAGAAAATATGCTCAGCGTGGTCACTTTATTCCAAATGCCATTAACCCTATGCCAATTCATAGTTCAAACTTTATTGTTAAAGACAATAAAGTTTTAACTATGAATTTTTAATGTTTTCAAGAAAACAAAATTTAAAACCCACTATCTGCCCTGAAACTTTATAAGACATGCTCACTGTTTGCAGTAGAAAATATGCTCAGTGTGGTCACTTTATTCCAAATGCCATTAACCCTATGCCAATTCATAGTTCAAACTTTAATGTTAAAGACAATAAAGTTTGAACTAAGAATTTTTAATGTTTTCAAGAAAACAAAATTAAAGACCCACTATCTGCCCTGAAACTTTATAAGACATGCTCACTATTTGCAGTAGAAAATATGCTCAGCGTGGTCATTTTATTCCAAATGCCATTAACACTATGCCAATGTATGGCGCCTTAGCTCTAATGTCTTTCTTCTGATCTGAGCCTCTTTGCTGCCCACATATCCCAAACGCCACTTTCTTTCTTGCAAAGGCGCCACTACTGCTGCATCTTGCTCTTGCTTTGGATGGCTGCTCCAATGTCGTGATTCAGCAATACAGGCATTTGATTCTCTTCTCCTCTACGTTCCTGTTTTTGTGTTTATATATATTATTATTGATGTGCTTAGATTCTTACAATCAAGTTGCACCCCTCCTCCATCATGCGCCTACATCTTCAGAACATAAATAAATAAAGATTTATGAAGGACATTTTGCACTGTTATTTGAATCCAAGCTGTATAAGATTGTTGTCATTTGAACCCAAGCTGGATAAGATTGCTTGTTATTTGAACCTGTGCTGGATCAGATTGCCAGTAACACTTAGAAAATACCAGATCGTAATCAAAAAATAACATAAAATAATATCATGTATGCACATAATTTTCTATAAGAAATCTTCAGAAATGCACATTGAGCTTGCAGCCCCTAAATTCACAAAATCTCACCAAATTTCACCTTCTTCACAGGCACAAGAGCACAGATGCTCTGATACCAAATGAAACAATATGTTAACACCTTCATATTTTATTATATCAGTATAGAAATATATAATCCGGAGTTGCATGGATACGGATACTGCTAATTTCTTAGATCCGCTGATATGGATACTGGTGCCGGAGCATCAAAAGAATGAAGAACCTCAAAGTGATGATCATCCTTCTTGTCATGATTTTGGGTTGTTGGAAAGACTTAGAGGTCTTAGGGAGGCATTGTGAATCATTTCAAGCAAGTGGGAAGGTTTGAAAATTTGAATTTCTCCACGATTGTATTTTCCCTCCAAAATGGGATTCAAATTTATAAAGCATATAAAGAGTGAAAATGTGACTTGACAAAGGTTGTCAAAGAGTGGAAAGGAGTTTAAAGGATGTTTAAAGTGTGTGAGGGTGAAATAGGTCCTAGGATGTAGTCTAAGTCAATAAATGTCTAAAAATGTTGAAAATGATGATATTATGCCTATAATGGCCATGTAATGAGCAATGTAAGTCTTAAGAAGTTGGTTAGGGTTGTGAAGTGTAGAGGAAGAAGAGATAAAATTCGAATGGGAGTTAGTTGGAAGCACATTCCTCGAGGAAAAGAGGATGCATGTAAGAAGGCTCAGAGAGGAAGAGAAGAAGAAAGCCTTGTAGTATGAATATTGAATAAAAGGGAGAGAAACTCTGGTTTTGTAAGGAATATATGTTGTTTTCTTTATCACGAATTCTATGTATGCTATTTAGGCTTTGACATTCAGGGAGCATTCTTCAAGAACATGTGGTGAGTGTTTGGAGCTTATTACATTTTTATGGAGGTCTGAAATGGTAACTCTGTTCCTAATCTGAGAAATTAAGGTATTGGCTGTGTGTGTATCAATGACTGTGTTTGCAAGATTAAACAATATCCTTGAATGGTGATTCATTGATGAAGGCTTTCCATAGTATCCACGTGATAAGAGGAATAAATCATGCCATTTCAAACTATGAAGGTTGAGCGGTTACTACTTTACATTGCATGTATGCATTCTAAGGGGCTTAGGTCTGATACAGTGGGTCATGGACTGAGATGAAGATTTGCTCAAGGTATGTGTGTCTTAAGCTTTAACCAAGGGTGGATAAAGGGTAAGCACGGGAAGTATAGCCTTATAAAGATATTAAAGGATGAAAATTTGCTTAAGTCTCTGTGCTTGATTCAAGAGTGTATGTTTGGGAGGTTAGTACCCTGTTTTCACAGGCCTGGGAGTATGATTTTTATGTGGTCATGAAGGATTCTTGTTGAATGAAAGTTTACTGTTAGAACAGGGATGGAGAGGATAGGTAGACAGACCTTGGGGCAAAAATTTAGGTCTTAAAAAACAAGAAACATTCCTTTTATGAGCTTTTCTAGCTTCCCGGGTCTGCTCAGTTAGCACAGTTAGGGTTTAAGGGAAATTGAGAGTTGAAGCCTCAAAACAGTGAATTTAACCCTGAAATTCACAAGATAGTATGGTGATAGACCAATACAGAGGATTTTGAAGGAATTTTAGAAAACTACAGGTTCAATTTAGAGATATTCATGACAGTCCAGTGGTAGGACAGTGAACCCAGTTGAAGGGCTAATTGTGAAGATCCATTTACAAAGGAAGTAGGGTTTTAAGATAAGATTCAATCATGAAACTTTTCAGTCAAGAAGAACCCTGAAATGGCTACTCAAAATTGTTTAGTTTGTGTTTTGAAGCCACCTACAAGAGAAGATATGAAGGGAAATACCAAAAACCAGGGCTAGAGAGACTAAACAGAGCTAGAAAGTAAAAAGTGTAATAGAGAGAGAAAGAAAGGGAGTTGGGTTTTAGAATTTTGCACACACCTTATTGATGATAAAGGGTATTTGAATGTATTTTTACTTCTTGATGGGTACTTCTAATTCATTCTAACCATGAACGTAGCAAGATGCATTGTCTTAAGGGCAACTAGAGGGCAGTTTTGGCAAAGAAGGTGAAGTTTGGTGTTTTGAGTACTTTTGAGTCCATTTTATGATTGACCTAAGGTTGCTAGAGGTGATGAAACAGGGTAAAGGAGTTGGAAAGAATTGGTGAAGATAAAAGACAAGAATTGCTTGTTGTTGCTATGGGCTAGTGGAGAAGTAAACAAGGACAAGTTGGTGGGAGGTAAGTGAAAGTGAGTTTTCTTGAAGAATGATCAATTTAGTGATTGAATGAACATTGTGCTAGGTGAATGAGGTGTATGAAATTGGGGAATGAGATTAGGTAAGCCATTGAAGGTGATTTTGGTCAAAATTGCAAGAATAAACCCTTTTTAGCCATTTTAGGCTACTTGATGATCCTCGTATGCAAAGTTAGAAGTAAAGGCGGTTGTAGATTCCTCATAACATAATTGAATGCATGACAAATGTAAATTGTTCTGCATCATTTTCGATACAGCATGTATATATGTATGTGTGTGTGTTTATGTATGTAGACTATAATTATTTTGCTTATAAATTAAAAATACAAATATTTATGATAATTATCAATTTAAAATTATAAACAAATATATATATTAGATAGAAATTACAAGTAAAATATACACTCCCGGCGCACAGGAAAGGTAGGAAGTTGGGTATAAAAAACATTAGTAGGTTGTGAATGCAAAAGGAAAATAGACGGAAGCATAGAAAATGAATAGAGAAGGCCAAAGGAAACAAATCAAATAAAATCATAGCAGGTTGAGTAGAGCCAATGTGAAATTTTGAAGTAATAGAGCAAATCAACACTCATTCACCTCCACGTCCTCAGTTGTTGCTGCTAAAATGCATTTTAGAAGGTCGTATACAGTTTTTACTTATCTTTTTACTCTTCCGAAGGGTTTTTTTCAAAAAAAAAAACTTTTAAATCAGATATGGCTACAATTGGCCTGCATACCATATCCAGTTGGATCTGATACAGCCTAGTTATAGGTTCGTTTCTGGATATGGCCGAGAACGGTATCCAAGCCAGACCAAACCCATATATCCGTATATGTCATGCGGATACGTGTGCATTATTAGTAGGGCGTCATATCCTAAATCTTGATTTATGCAAACATTTGATCCTATTTTCTAGGATTCAAACTCTATCTCCATCTGTTCATCTCTCAATTTCTCACTCATTTATGTGAGAGATGTAACAAACCCAATAGAAATACACCATTTAAACTATGGTGTAATAACATGATTTTCCTAACACAAAATGATCTATTACTGTTCGCAAGCAGGAAGGATATTTATAGCAGTGGATAGCCACGTTCTGGTCTATGATTTGGAGAATTCGTTGGGTTGATAAGATAGCATGCAGGTTGGGAGCGATTGTTGAGTAAGCGGATATTGGGGCAAAAACTGTAATGTGAGCTCAAGGAGCTCCTCTGGTGGCAATAACCATGATTTTCCTAACAGCAGATCATCTATTACTGTTCACAAGCAGGAAGGATATTTATAGTGGTGGACAACCACATTCTTGTCTACGATTTGGAGAAATCCTGGGTTGAAAAGATTGCAAACAGACCAGGTGCAATTGTTGCGTAAGCAGATGTAAGGGTACACAAGAATTTGCGGCAACTTAGCTCTTCTTATTGAAGGCATTCTGGAGTTTATCCTTCCTAAAGTATACTTTGTACAGTGGAACACTAGCTTAAGTGAGGCTTTTGGAAGATCCAAGTTGAATTCAACTTGTCTCTTGAAATTCTTATTGTGTATATTCTTCATTTGGGAGTACCTTGGATTTATTTATGCAAATATAAATAAATATCATACTGTAGTTGTGCCCTCGGTTTCTCTGTGAGCAACATCAGTACCCTGTTTAGTGATTGAACAGAAGTTTGCTTTATATGGAGCGTGGTATACAAGCATTCCATTGTTTTGGTAACTCCGTGGGTACGGGACGAGAATGCCATCCCAGTTCCTTCCCAATCTTTTGTTTACACTTTTCAATATGGCTACGGAACAGACCCACACTCTTAACAATGTTTACAAACCTCCTAACAAGGTTTATCAATTATAACTGTCGAACTTTAGGACTTAATAGTTAATAAATATGTAATATTCATTTCAAGGCACCCCTTAAGCCTAAGTTTGTTCAGATTTTCTTCTCTTCAACTGATGTGACACAAAAACAATCTTTACAAACCTCCTAACAAGGTTTATCAAATATAATTGTTGAACTTTAGGACTTAATAGTTAATGAATATGTAATATTCATTTCAAAGCACCCTTAAGCCTAAGTCTGTTCAGATTTTCTTATCTCCAACTGATGTGACGCAAAAGTATAGTTCGAACCCTGAAAATCACAAATATCCTCAAGAAACCTAGATGGAATCACTATTGTGTCTCATCTCCAAAAACGTGCAAGAAGTACACGAAGTGTGTGTCTTATCCAATCATGTGCAAAAGAGAGCAAAACCTGAAAATCTCTACCAAAAATAAAAATGCTGTGGTACCATCTAATGAGTATCCGTAGAACCCTGTTAAAGTGTTGCAGCTGCACTGTAATTCCTGACACTGAAGAAATCTACCAAACTACCACAAAGAAGTCCAAAGACAAAAGATATGAACCAGAAGTGTCCACCAATCTCTCAAACCAAAGAAATGCTCTTACATATCAACACATTAAAAACTACCATTGGCAGGATAATTAAAATATGATAAACCAACTACGAGCAGTAGCATGGTCATATAACTAAAACCTGTATCCAAAACAATGAACTGCAAAGCTGCAATTCTTAATCCTAAACCAAACCAATGCATCAACTGCTGATCTGAACATCAACGCATACTGAATATCCGAATAAAAAAATGAGACTTGTCAAAGAAAATGACCATATATTGATTCCCTTAAATGTCCAAAGTTGCAATACACTGCACTCCTGAAAAGAATAATCTCCAACAGCAACTGGGACAACTCGAAAACTAGAATATCCCTGTATCAAATTGTGAAATGCTAAGATATATCCAGGTACAAAATCTAGGAGATCCACAACAAAATGTCATCCTACTAACAATGAGATACATAAAACCTAGAAATAGATTTTAAAACCCACAACTGTCAACAAACATGTGCAGAACAACCATCCAGTCCAAGTCGGCAATCTCAAGCAACATAGGCATGCAATCGAGTGCTTGATGAATCAAACCAGTCAGCAATGCACAAATGCTTGAGTGTAGAATTCGATCCAACAAAATGCATTAGGTGCAAAATCCATCAGGTGCACAAGTAAACTATCCATCACCAAACACATCACAAACACCATCAATAAATGGAGAGTTGTATCGTCGATCATTAAACAACTAAGATCCTCAACATGCCATCCAAAAAGCTAGGAATATCCCATCAAAATCCAGGAAGCAACTAACAAGGTACTCTAAATATCCTCTAATCCACCAGAATTTTTGGTCCACAAATTGAAGAGGTTTGAGTGATCCATAAAAGACACGAGATATGTCCAAGCACGCATCTAGAATTGTCTCAGAATCTATATTCATAGAACATCACACAAGCTATCTCCATGTAGCAAGTAAATGCTCAAAATGCAACATGTGATGTCGAGAAAGGTCAAGCAAAAAAAAACCCTGGTGCAGGTCTGTCAGTCACAAAGTGAATCACAATAAGAGTACAAGGTCTCCAAAATCAGGTCCGCTAATCTAGATCAACAAAGTCCAAAAAAACCAAGTCATGACAAATCTCCAACTCAACTCAAATCCAACCGATATGTCCAAGCACGCATCTAGAATTGTCTCAAAATCTATATTCATAGAACATCACACAAGCTATCTCCATGTAGCAAGTCAATGCTCAAAATGCAACATGTGATGTCGAGAAAGGTCAAGCAAAAAAAAACCCTGGTGCAGGTCTGTCAGTCACAAAGTGAATCACAATAAGAGTACAAGGTCTCCAAAATCAGGTCCGCTAATCTAGATCAACAAAATCCAAAAAAACCAAGTCATCACAAATCTCCAACTCAACTCAAATCCAACCTCTAAAGTTCCCCTATCAAATGAGACTGAAGGACTGCTGTATAGAACCCTCTCTCTCCCCTTAAAAGGGGAGAGGTATTCTCAATGCAAGAGATAAAATCCACTATGCCACAGTCGCACCATGGAAAAGCATCACAAAAGGCTAAACACCAAATGTTGAGGCCTCAAAAACTGAACTAAAACCTCTAAGAGCCTAACCAATAATCAGGTGCACTAATCTCTGGGATGGGCGCCATCAACAAAAACTCAAAAAGATAGCAGCGTCTAAACATCCTGCAAAAGTACCCACAAGGCAATCTGAGCCAAATCAAGCCAATGTAGGTACATGATCAACCCCATGGACAACAAGTCCGCACCAAAACCACAATCATCAGAAGTACAACCAACAATGTCCTCATATGTGATAACATGGGCTAAATCTATTATCTATGTTGCAACTGATCACTCATCAAACATATCAAAATTGCCATATGCATCATTAAAAGTGGAGTGTACACAAGTAGCATGTGGAAAAGTACAGGTATGACCAATATCATTATCAATATCTGCAGAGTAGATTAAAAACTAGTATCATTGGAGAAGATAACTCCATCATCAACGTAAGTTTAACTCTCCCATAGGACCTAGACAGTTAGCAACGCTGACCGCCACCTCTCTCAATCAATCCAACCAAAATATACTCTCCTCATGGACTCAATAGACGGGCCTCAAATATAGCAATGCCCCATAGAAAGTGTGGTCTTGCCGTAGGAGATGCATGGATGTAAATCAAAACAAGTACTAGAGATATGACCTTTACTTCCACAATTTGTACAAATGGGAGCATGAGACCTTTTTTCCACAATTTGAATAAATATGACCTCTAAAGTTCCCTTAGTCAAATGAGAGTGAAGAACCATTGAATAGAACTCCTCCCTCTCCCCTCAAAAAGGGTAGAGGTATTCTCAATGCAAGAGACAAAATCCACTATGTCATAGTCGCACAATGGAAAAACATCACAAAAGGCTAAACAAGTAGTCAATTAAAAGGCCAAGTTGATCATATTGTTTAGAGTTTCAGATAAGGTTCAACCCCACATTCATGATGCTAAAACGACCAATGAAGCATGGGACAAACTCAACACAGTCTATGAGGCCAAGAATCAGAACACCATTCTCTACCTCCAAAGTCAACTACACAGTCTATAAATGAAAAGTGGTGAAAAATAGAAGCCTTTTTAAGGCATGTTGAAACTTTGAGGGCGTCACTTCTAGCATTAGAAGTGGAAGTGACATATGCATCTATTATACCAATTATCTTGAGAGCACCGCCCTCGCTACAAGATCTTTGTGACCACTTTGAATGTCACAAAACAAACACCGACATTTGAGAAGTTGGTGAACATGTTGCAACAAGAAGAGTCCACGCACATGGAAGAAGAAGAGGAACATGCTCTCGCTTCACATCTGAAAGGGAAAAAGTCTATAGAGTCGTCAAAGCAACCCCAAAATTAGAATAATTAGGAGAACCAAGAAAGGAGCAAGCAACAAAAGAAGTCTCTCATTTGTGGCAAGATGGGGCATGAATTGAAAGATTGTTGATATAATGGATTCCAACAGAGCTTATCCAGTGGCAAGAAGCCCAATAACCAACAATCGTCTCAATCATAACAAAACAAGTCTCAAGGACAAAAAAGGAAACTGGAAGCAAAAGAAGCAACAACAACAAGGCAACATTGTTGATGAGGAAGACAAACCCTCCAATGAGGACATCATGTATGTTATACAATCTCATGAGGAATCAATGTCACAGGGTTCTATAAGGTATGTTGACTCAAGTGCAACTTGGCACGTGACTAGGAGAAGAGACCGGTTCTTCAGTTTGAGAGACACGCCCAACAAAAACCATGTTTCATTGGGTGATGATAGCTCCTACAATGTATAAGGCATTGGAAACATCTTGTTACTCCTTGAAACACATGAATGCAAGATAACATATGTCTTATATGTCCCGGGACTTACCAAGAACTTAATCTCTGTCAGTCAACTCTTGGAGCACAACTTGGAAGTTGATTTTGACAACAAAGGAAAAAAGATGTGCCTCATCTAAGATAAGACCAAAATCTCAAAGATTGTTGCACGAGCATCAAGCATTGGGCGCATGTTCCAACTTGAATTTGTTCCAAGAAATAATTAGGAACTTCTAGCAAAGGATTCAGACTTGACACAATTGTGGCATAGAAGATATGGTCATGTGAGTTTTGGATACTTGTCTCGTACTCAAACACTATAATATGGTAAAAAAAAACTAACAAATGCCCCAATTGTCTAGCAAGAAAACAACATCAAGCACCATTTGGAAGTACTTTTCAAGTTCTTGCTGCAAGTTAGATTTGGTGCTGCGACCTTTTACAGACAAATGCAACCTAGTCATGTTGGGTTTTAATACTCCATACTCCTTATTGATGACTACTCACACAAAATGTGGGTATATTGCCTCAGGACCAAAGACCAAGCATCCTAGACTTTCAAGCAGTTCAAAGTATCTATGGAAATAGAAATTGGTCATAAAATCAAAACTCTCCACTCAGATCGAGGGGGAGAATACACCAATAATGAATTCTCAACATTTTTGGCTAAACATAGAATTCATCATCACTCGACTCCACCTCAAACACCACAATAGAATGGTGTTGTATTGAAAAGGCGAAATTGCACTATCATGGAAATGGTGCATTATATGATTGATGATTTAGGTTTGTAAACAACATATTGGGAAGGAGCGGTCAAAACAAAATTTTATCTATTGAACAAAGTTCCCATTATAGCTCTTGATGGAGTGACTCCACAAGAAGCATGGTCAAGGCACAAACCATCTATAGCTCATCTTCGAGCTTTTGGATGCAAGGCAAACATGCACGTTCCCAAAAAGAAGAAAACAAAACTAGACATGAAATCGGAAAAATATCTTCTTATAGTGAATAAACATTGGGTTATAGACTCATGGATCCAAAAAAAAATATCTACATCAGCAGGATGTTGAGATTCATGAGAAGAGTGACTCGGATCCACCTTCCACAAGCTCACCTAACAAACAAATCAATCTTGTTGTGAAAGCAAGAGGTGACCTAAGCTCTGATGATGACAATGATGATGGGAATGATGGTGATGATCTAAAGAGTCCACTACCCACAAGAACAACTCAGTGTATGTTGAAATGGTATACCAATGTGATACGAGATGCCAAGTTGGATGGAGTCCCAGACACATCAACCACTAGACCAAGGACTCGTAGTATGGCTCGAGACGAGGTTGATTTGACCTTAATGAGTACAATTATTGAATTTGTTGAGCCCTCTATAGTTCAAGAAACCCTAGAGTCAAAACCTTGGAATGAAGCCATGAATGCAAGAACATCAATCATTGATAAAAAATAACACATGACAGCTCATCTTCCACTAGGGAAGAAGCCAATCGGTTGTAAATGGATCTTCAAGACAAAGTACAAACAAATGGCAGTGTTGACAAGCACAAGGCAAGACTCGTTACAAAGGGATACGCTCAAAAAGAAGGCATCGAGTACGAGGAGACTTTAGCTCCCACAGCTAAGATCGAGACTATCAAAATGATATTTTCTCTAACTACTCACATTGGTTGGAAAGTCCACTAAATGGATGTAAAAAGTGTCTTTCTAAATGGATATTTGTAGGAAGAATTCTACATGACTCAACCAGAAGGTTTTGTCATACCTAGAAAAGAAGAAAAGGTATGTAGACTCATCAAGTCATTGTATGGTCTCAAACAGGCTCCCCAAACATGGTATATCAGTTGATGAGCATCTCATTCATCACGGGTTCTTGAGGAATCCATATGATCCCAATCTATACCTCAAAAAGTAAGGGGAGATTGTTATTGTTGTCTATGTCAACAATCTAGTCATCACTGGCCGTTAGTGAAGATGATTGATGCAATAAAGAAAGATATCAATCAATCATTCCACATAACCGATCTTGAGTTTTGCACTATTGTCTTGGACTGGAAGTATGGCAAAAGGAACACCACATTTTTATGGAGCACTACATTTTGTGAAATGTAATATGCCAAGAGCAATGCTCGAAGAGGTTTCAAATGATGGGCGATAAACCATTTGCTACACCCATGGAGGCAAAACTTCATTTGTCTCACGATGATCCATCACCACAAATAAATGCCACTCTCCATCTACAATTAATTGGGAGTCTCATTTACTTGACATATATTGGGCTAGACATCAACTATGTTGTCAACTATCTCTCATGATTCATGCAAGAGCCGAAAATCAATAACTAGAAAGCAACAAAGCAAATTTTGAGATACATTAGAGGAACCATGGACTTTGGCTTAGAATACAAAAAGAATGATCAATTCTTCTTAACAAGTTTTTCGACTCGGATCATGCAAGTAATATTGATGACAAGAAATCCACTTCTAGAAATGTGTTCTTTTTGGGATTTGGTTCAATATCTTGGGGAGCACGAAACAAAACTTTGTTTTTCGGTCTTCCATTGAAGCAAAATATCACTCTGTGAAGGAATTGTTTACTTGAACCACAAAAGCAACCAACCATCTTGTATGTTGATAATGAAGGTGTTATCAAACTTGTTCGCAACCCAATGTTTCATGAATGTATGAAGCACATTGAAGTACAAGTTCATTTCATATGCGAACATGTGTTCGCAAACACAAGAACGCAAGCAACGATGATGTCCTCACAAAGTCACTTGCATAGGATATATTTGAGGCATTATGAGAACATCTCTCTTGTTCTCTTGAAACCATGATGAATTAAGGAGGAAATGCTATGAATAAATAATTCATCATTGCAGTGTAACATAAAGTTGTGTTGTCAACTTTACTTATTATTTAGGGCTTTTCTTTTGTCGGTATGTAATTGCTTGTGTAATTTCACTCCCTAATTCTTTGGGACAGTTTCATGCAATCTTGTTGATAAATAATCCTCTTGCAATCATTTTACATTGTTGAATACAAATCATATTTGGTTCACCATAACAGAAAGTTAGCAACATTGACCACCACTTGCCTCGATCAATCCAGCCAAAATATAATCTTCTCATGGACTCAATAGATGGGTCTCAAATATACCGATGCACCACATAATGTGTGGTATTTCTATAGGATATGCATGGATGCGAATCAAAACAGGTTCTAGAGATATAACCTTTTTCCACAATTTGAACAAATGGGAACATGAGATACTCCGGGAGAAGACTTAGGAGATGAAACATCCAACGATGATGAAGGACCGCCTGCACAATTTAGAATAACATGACAGAATGAAGGAGCAAGTAAACAATTTGTGAGATAAACTCCATGAACAAAATGGATTGATTTGGTGAAGCTAGGGATGTGAAAACTAACAGGATTAGTAAACCCCAAACCAAAGTGCTTCTTGTTATCTGTCAAAGTCTCCCCATAACAGTAACACAAACTTAAACTCTACATTATTGCAGGTTCAGAGGTTTGGACGTCAAACCGAAATTTAGCAGACTTCTCCTCAAGATCAATTTGTGGTTGAAGTCGATTGATTTTACTTCTCAAACAACAGTGTTGTTGATAAAATTGCATTAATGTGGGCTGAAATTTACTCCAACATTTGGCAATCTTACCTGCTTCATGACCTGAATGAAATTTAATTCGTAAAGGTAACATGCCATCAGAATAGACTGTGGTCCCATGAAGTAAACAACAAAACCACAGAAGAAAGTGCCAATGCAATGCACCAAAACAATTTGCAATCTGACTCGGGTGCCACCAACAATGTTTGAACTTTGGATACAGTCAAAATAGATTAATTTACAATTTGATATCCAACCTAACAAACCTATTCTTTGACTCCACAATTTGCAACTGCACTGCTAATTTTAAGCTGGTGCAAATTTATCAAAAACAATCCCGACAATGTCCACAAAACCATCCGCTTGTATGAACAATTTGGTATAGGTACAAACCATGTTAGAGACCTCGAATAAAACTAATTTCAAATTATAGCTGACGAAAAAGTGGCACTCACTGCAAAATTATTGACTGGCTTTGAACTTCTTTTGACCAAGTTGTGACCTTAACTGTGTCAAGTGTTAGTACAAAGTAAAGTTAAATAATTTAAATATTTTGAAGCATTTTCAAATTATTAACCTTTAACTTGTTTCAAGACTTGAACTTTTGACCCATAGTTGCACCTTCTAAGTCTTAGACTTCTTTAAAACAAGAAGTTTTACTAGTTCAACTCTTAGTTGTCACTCATTGACAATAATCAATAGATCTATGTCATATGGTAAAATCAAAAGAAAATATAAAACTTGTATGTTTTTGTGTGAAGCTTGTAAATATCAAAACTCATATAGATTAAACGAAAAGTGCAACCCACTGCAACAACTTGACTGGCTTTGAACTTCTTTTGACTAAGTAGTGCCCTTAACTATGTCAAGTGTTAGTACAAAATAAAGTTAAAAAAATTTAAATATTTTGATACATTTTCAAATTCTTAACCTTTAACTTGTTTACTTGTCATGACTTGAACTTTTGACCTACCAGTTGCACCTTCTGAGTCTTAGACTTTTTAAAACAACAAGTTTCCTTCTTAGTCTTAGACTTCTTTAAAACAACAAGTTTTACTAAACTTTTAGTTGTCACTCCTTAACAATAACCAACTGATCTATGTCGTATGGTGAAATAGAAATCAAAAAGAAAATATAAAACCTGTATGTTTTTGTGTGAAGCTTGCACATATCAAAACTCATACAGATCCCTTCAACTCAAATTCGAACTCAAGGCCTGCATCTTCAAATTTTTATTTAAATGATTGATCAATTGAGTTACTTGTCTCTTTAAGTATGACTCTTTAAGTATGATGATGAACAACCTTCATCTTGACCTATATCTCTCCTGTGCTTTGATCTTGTATAAAGATAGTTTCATTAAAAGTTGACACTTGAACCCGTGACCTCCGGGTTCCAATAATCACTTGAGCTAATGCATCAACACATAAATTAAGCTGGAAAATTCAAAATTCAAATGATGCATCGTTTTTGACTATTTGAATTGTTGCTCATAACCTCGTGAAGCTTCTGAGATGTTAAAATTGACTGAGATGCTAATACACGCACTCAAGAAAGCTTCCACGCAACCAAATGACACAGATTAATCATTAACCAAACATAATGTTCACCATAACATGCTCGGTGAATTTAGTGTTTGTAATCTTCAAGGGCTACCAATGATAAATGCACGTATCAATCCAGATGATGCACTTAGGAAATGGATCTATCCTTCCCAGGCTTTTACAATTCCCACTTTAGGGAGGAAAGGCTTTCCTTTGTGCAATTTGAACAAACATTCACACTACAGTTAAGGGTACAAGGCTCATGCCAGGAACTGCAGTGTTACGCGGGTGCACGCGTCCCCTAGATTTTGGTGACATCCCGAACGTTTTGGGGACTTGGAGGACGTCCCCAATTTTTTTAAATCTTTCAAAAGTTTTCTGATGTTACTTTTAAAAAGATGTTATTTTTACCAAGAACATCAAATTATAATCTTGAAAGTACCTAAAATACATTAAATACAGTTTAAATCCCTAAATGTCATTGAAAAAAGTTAAAATATTGAAATATTATTTTTATGTATTATTTTAAAGCCGTCCCCCTACCGTCCCCAAAATTTGGGAATTTTTTTGCCTTCCCGGAAACCCCGTCCCCGAGACTTAGGTAACTATGCCAGGAAGTCCCACATCCAATTTAGAATAAGTTTTCTATGGGAGATCCAGGAATAACAGAGAAGTTCCCAATATAAAGGAGAAAAGAATTCATTGGCATCAAATACAACCACATCAGCACAACGAAAGGAGCCAATGATATATACACACTTGGATCGAACGACTTCTTTAATTCGAGAGGCAATTCAGCTTTAAAAGGATTTTATTTAGGCATACATACAAAAAGATGTCATATTGCAAAAAAGAAAAGAATGCATCACACTCTAAAGCTATAAGGATCGATTATAATGCAAATATACCACCATTGTGAAGATGATGAAATACAGGCCAGTGTTACAGAATACTACAAATTGTTGGAGCTTTGCATATAATAAAGCACTACTGGCCATATGTGATTAGGAAAGTGACAGTCGGCATTGCTCTAATAAATTGATATTGCAAAGCAATTTGGATACTGAAAATGGAAGCCTATATGCACTTCTTTAAATTCTCTTCGTGCAGATTCCATAAGGTGCATTCATAGTCCAGTCCCATGAAAAGCCCATATTGGAGGCACCACAATAAAAAGTTTTTGCGCAAACCTGGAAAACCAATGAAATAGCAGTCATATAGCCTATAATAAATGGCAATGGATGATAGAACATTGAAGGCGCTTCTAACCATTGCACTGCAGTAAACAATGAAGACAACAACCAAAAGAACCTAGAATGGGTAGCAGACACTCTCCTACCCACCATGCCCACGGCCAAATACTATAAAGCGCCTTCACAACAAGCAATGAACACTGCACACTTAACAACGAGTGCCTCATGTTACGCAGTTCCAAACACCAGCACATACATACGCTATGTTGTTAACACCTCCTCGTGTAGGAGTCACAGAATGCCACAAACACATAAGTAAACTTCACACATCACCGCACTCAAAAGAATCACACAATATGCCATAATCGCCATGCAATCGACTTACACTGACCTAGGATCACACCCGTTATAATAGGCTAGTGAGGAGACAAGAGGCAATAAAGGATCACTCAGGTAGGTACACAACATTTATAGACTTGCTATTTCTAACCAAACTCTGATAACACATATTAGCACATGAGAAAGGTAAACAGCATCAAAATATTCCAGTTACACAATAAAGAAAATAAGAATTGGCTTAATGTACAATGTTCTTCATTATAAAATTGCATGCATAATACATAGTACGAAAGGATCCTAACAATTGTAACCATTTATATAGCCCAATGGAACTCCAACCTGATCCGATACATGCAATTCTACATTTGGTCTTTGTGTATTGTAGAGAGCATCCCAACAGCAGAAAAGCAGTCACTATCAGGTGGAGATCAGCCATTATCAGCAGGAAAGGGACACTGGGAGTATCTTGGGGAGCAGCAATGAGCCTCCCCCTCTCTCTCATTTTAAGTTTTTCTTAGCAGTCTTTTGGAGAAAAAGCGTCGCAACCCAAAAAGCTATCAACCTTAGAAAGCTCTGCTAGGGTTTGTGCTATGTTTCCTTGCATGTCCTCACTAAGCTTCAATGGCTGCCATTATTTCCAGTCTGTTTGGGCCCCGTGGCAATTAATTGCATACCTCACAGATACTGCACCTTTGGGTTTCTGCCCTATGAGAGAATTTTGTTCCATCTCAAAGAATCCTAGGATAAGGCAGCCACGGAATGTTCACCTTAAACATTAGAATCCTAGCATAAGCAGCTGTGGAATTATGTTTTAAAATAGCAGAATCCTAGTATGATGCAGCTCTTGGAGTAAAGCACAATGGCGCCAAACAAAGCTCATAAGAAGGTCCTCTACAAGTTATTTACCCTTCTATATCTGAGCCTGATATACTTCTGAACATAGACAATTATTAAAAAGCTTGTAGTTGTCTGAGAAAGGTCCTTTAAGAGAGGGTACTATGTTCACCAAATTTTCCTCCAGACTATGCTGCAGTCTTGGTTGCAATTTGGGACCTTGTAGGTGGAAATTTGTACTTTCAAATTTTCGTAACATGACTAAAGGTTTTGATGTTTACTTTGTGTGACCTAAACCACTGCAATGATATTCAAAGTCAAGTCCTGTGGATTTGAAGAAATGCCCTATCATTTTTTTCCCACTAAGCTAGGAAATTTTCAGTCTCTATGACAGCAGAGAGCTTAAATTCCCAATTTGGATTGAATTCCCTCAGCTCACAATCCCATCATGGGCTTCTCTTCACTAACTTATTCAGCCCATTCGATAGTTTATTTGTTTCAAGTCTTACAAATTTTAATCTGCTTGCCCGTATAAAAGGATTTGTGTCCAAGTGGATTTAAGCAAATGGCTCAAAAAAAACATAGATAAAGGGGTAACTTCTCTTTTTCACACAGTTTTTATACTAACCTGCCTAACACTGTTCCCATACTGCTAAAGGTTTTCCAAGCTCGTTCCCAACTCCACCGAATTTTAATGCTTATCAAGAGACTCAAACTATGAATATTTTGCTCAAACTATGAATATTTTGCACAAACTACAAATCTTTGATCCCAACTATTGTTGGAGAGATTAAAAATGGAATTGTGATACCCGCTTCTGGCACTACAGACCCGGTACAGCTAATCAGTATCTTTTGCGAACTCTGCACATCCTAGATCAGCCCAATACATGGTGGAATTTATTCTCATCTTTTTCCAAAGCACATTTTTGAAGCTCTATTATAGCCCAAAAGTACATTTCGTCTGGTGCCTAATTTACCAAAGATTGTGTTTAGGACAAAAAATTAAACATCTTGAACACCTATGCCATAAAGGCCAGACCCACAACAGCCCTGAATCGTTCAAGCACATCTATTGGTGTTCCCCAGGGAATAAATGAATTGAGTTCAAGTTTGCCATATTATCACAACAGGTTTTTTTGGTTATAAAATACAAAAAAAAAAGTTATTTTCAAGCATGTCAGTTTAAGAAAAATACATTCATCCTGGTCAATAAATATTTTAAATTTTTCTTTATTCGAATTTGGAACTAGACAAAGAAAACGGTCATTGCCCTCAACCACCTCCCCAAGCTCATCGCACAAGAGAGATGTTAGTAGAGTCCCTCCAAAGGCTTCTTCTAGACAAGGGAAAACCCGAGGACAATAAGCTAACCTCGATCTCCAAGCTTCCAAGAATTGTCGTAATCACTCAAGGAGTTGACTTGGATCTCTTAGACGGTTGTAATATTGTCCAATCCCCTTCACACCTTGCACTTCATAATGGCTTCAGCTCCATCTCCTCATAATGACACACTAACTCAAGACCATATCTCTATATTTCATCCTCCGAGAAGGCAAAGTTTCCATGAATCTTGATACAAAATCTGGATTCAATCCCATTACTGTAACAGTTGGGTAACAATCTAGCCACCTAACTTGCATGTAACATGTCTCAGCATGCTTTACAGGCCAAAACATGCATCAAAATACCCTGCTACTAAAAATGAATATTGGTGAGATTCAAAAACATGCTTTGTCAAAGGCATCATCACAAACCTCTATCGCCATCTCATTAACATCATTGTCTCTCTTCAACGCTTAGTGAATAACTAGAAAATGAAGTGCAATTTCTATAAACACCCCAAAATCAGTCACTCGTTCCCGGTAGTATCCCAAAGACATCCTAGTTCATCCCTTTATGATTGATTGATTAAATCAATTAAATCATGCACATTGTATTCCTTTGGATTAATTAAATTAATCCTTAGTACACCTTTAGCTAGCTTAATTATCATTTATTAAATAAATGATTAATTAATTAGTGTGCACATTATAGCTAATTAAATTAGTTATTTAAATGGGAAAGTACACCTATTTTCCTAGTCAACAACCACTTGGACTCCACTTCCTCATCCCAGTCAACTCCACTTGGACTCCACTTCACCAGTTTAGTCAACTCAACTTCTAAAATCCTAGAAAGGTGGGGGCAATTCAATTGCGCGTACAACCACCTTTCCGAATGTAGCTTTTGCAACTAAATTCTTTTACTACCCCTCAATGGCATTTATCTTCCCGGAACTGTTGCAACTTCCTCAAATGTTATTTTTAGCATGTGCATTCAACAACTTCCAACCACCACTTAGCCTTATAAAACACAAGCTTATCCTATCTCAAATCCTCTTGGATTTACAATACAATTACTCTGTCAATTTTGCTCTCCAATATCTGCATATTGGAAGCTTTCAAAATGTGTTCGTAGCAATTTGCATCCACATCTGGAGGTCATTCAAGAGCACCCACAAATCAAAATCAACAAGATTTTACAAGCTTAAAGCTTCCACAAATCTTACATCGAGGTTTACATTGAAGATTTGCTTGAAAGGTATATTGCATTGTTTTGCTTTGTCTTTCGTTATCAGGTAATTTTCAAGGTTTACAGTTTCAAAAAAATCAAGGACATAGATGGTGTATGGAAAGATAAATATGAGTAAATATCTTAAGTATTCTGATTTTTAACCTATATATTGGATGGATAAAATATCATAATTGGAGAACAATTTAACTTATTGCAGTCCTAGTAACATACCAAGCCTGTTCCCCCCTGTATTGCAAATTAAATTTCGACGGGGCCTCTAAAGGCAATCCAAGAAAATTAAGTGCGGGGTGCGTCGTTAGAAATGACAACGGTGACCTTATTATGGCCGCCTCCTTTCGGTTGGCTAGAAGGATCTTGCAATTTAGCGAAAGCCCAAGCTCTGGAAAAAGGCTTAGCCTTGGTCGTCAAAAAAACTTTTGTAAGATTTATATCAAGGGGACTCTCAAGTTGTTGTTAATGCATTCGCACATAACAGGGTGCTTTCGTGGAGGCTGAAAAGGTGCCTTTCATCTATTAAATACTAGTTTAATTATCTTGAAGAGTGACAGATCTCCCACGTTTTCCAAGAAGCCAACGGTAGCGCCAATTGATTGGCAAACTTCGGAGTACTCCAAATCCCGAGCATTGTATGCAATGATGAGGCGAATGTGTGGTTTGGGTTGAGTGTTTGCTTATAGCATGATTTAGTTAAGTGGCAGCAATTGGTTTCAATGGTTGCGCGTATCGGTACTAGCTAGTTCCCCTATTTAATTGGCGGAGAACAGGCGGCTCCTTAGCATTGTTCTCGGTTTTTTCTATTTTTCCTCTGTGCAAGGTTCGCGGGTGAGCATGGATGTGGTCAGCATGGTGTTAATCGAAGATTCGTGGCTTCCTCTGTTGCAGTTTGAAGGTGACAAACGCGACGTAGCCTTCTATATCCCCATCTCCGTGCAACGCGTCGAGCCGGGTGTTTCGGGTGTCATCTAATACAGAGATGGTGGCCATTGAAATGGTTCTAGGTAAGAAATATTTGTGTCTGCGGGTAAGGGCCAGAGTCAATGCGGAAGTTGCGGCCATGTTCGTGGGGCATCTTCTGCTGTTCAATTTTGACATTGATAAAGCCAAAGAGATTGCGTATAAGTTTGTGAAACCCCATCATAGGGTGGGTATGGAGCAGGAGCTGGAACATGCATTCGAGTGGTCCTTCCCCTTGCTAGAAATGAAAAAGGATCGATCATGTGGTTTCTAGGGAAGCCTTTAATGTTTTGGAAGCTCGCTTCTTGTCCCTTCTAAACTTCGAAGATTGTCCTAAATGTAGCTGCTTCTTCTTCCCTGAGAAAGTGAGACTTCCCAATCTTGACTTAGCTCATTTGAAGGCTCCGCTGGCACCTTTCCCCTCCAAATGGCAAGAACTAAAATCTTCAAGGCAGAATGCTTATGAGCTCTTGGCACAGTTGGTAGAACATGATTCTAAAGCAGGCGCGAGAGGAAGGCGGTTGTTTAGCGGTCGAAGATGAGGTGAAGGAGGTTGCTCCAGCGATGGCCTCGGCTGGGGAGGTGGAAGTGTTTGTCTGTGTTACTAGTTTTGATTAGCTAGTTTCTTCGTTTGGCTGTGTTTGCTTCTAGGTCTAAGCGGTTTGTCTAGGGTAGTGTTTTTTGCTCAGACAGCTTCATTCTGTGAAGCGTGTTTTGTCGAGGTTTGGGCTGTAGTTTTTCTCGCCTTTTGCTAAGCTCTGTTTGTATGGGGAAGGGTACCCCTCAACCCCAATTGAATGGTCAAAAAAAAACATACCAAACCTGTTATTTATAGAATATATTTATCAGCTATAAAATCTGATATTATTTGATCTCAAACATTCTTGAGGTTGGCACTTGAAAAGGTTGGTAAGAACAATTTGTTGATCATGATATATAAAATTGTATCTAACATCCATTTAATGTTTCTTCTCACCAATGGCAGCTTTCCTAATTCATCTAAATCACGGTACAAATGCTAACCCAATATATGCCGAAATCTTTAAGTAAAAACTGTGAACTGACTCAAATTATTTTCACTTTAAGATGTTAATTCCTGGACAATTCAAAATGACTAATCAGCATGCATTCCATTTTTAAGATAGAGAAATCATATTGTAGGAGTTTCCAGCAAGCAAACAACACAAGAATGGATGCTTGGTAGATGAAAAGAAAGTCATCTAAGTGGGCGGAATACAAAATTGAATCCAATAAAAAATAAAGCAATGAACAGCTAATACCCATAGCAAAACCAGAGCATCATATCACATGACTTCTGCACTGTGAATGTAGATACCTCAAGCATCGGATCACACTCTCTGTTGCTGAGGATTCTTGTAGAGCCTCTACTGCAGCCACAAGCGCTCCATCTCGGAGTCCGAGAGAATTCTGAAAAATAATTATTATTATTAAATCCTTGCATCCAAGCACTTCTGCTTACTGCATCATTAAAGTGAAACAAAGCCACAAAGCATTAGCTTCAAAAGATTAAAAGAAGAACCCTACCTTTCCAAGTTTCACAAGAGTTGATGGGAGTGTAGCCCATGAAATACTACCATCCGTCCATTTTTATTATTAACAACTGCCTTGACTAAATTGCAAGGGATATTGACATCAGAGGACGCTGCAGTAGATTTTTGGATATTAAACTCATAGTTGATTTTGTTGGTTCATTCACAATTGCTGTTTCGAAGGCAAAACTCCAGAACTGCTGTCTTTTGCCAAGGATTTGATGTTCGTGGGAGACTTCTTGTTGACAGTAACCTAAGCCATCAAGAAATCACTGATAGATTGAGAACTCAAAGATTCGTCATAAGAATGAAAATTTAGAAGATCGGTCCTACTTAAGTGTACAAAAGATTTATGAGCAAGTAATTGATTGTCCATGGATGGAATTCCATAAAAGAGGGAAGCTTTTATGTTAACAAACTCAAAAAGGGAATATAGAAAGAAAAAAAAAACACTTCTAATTCAAACTCCACACAAGAGTGTATCAGGCCATCCCAAGCGAGAGTCAACCGGCATAACAAAAGCCATAAGATTTACTAACTTTACTTTTTGTCCCCTCTACAAAGATCATGTTTATGACTTTGGGTGATTCAAAGTTCTCACTTTAGCTACATAATTGAGATGAAATAATCCAAAACATTAGATGTTGGTGTTTGCTTGAAACCAGGGCCTTGTCCCAGAAGTCACATCACTTTGAAATTGGCAATGACTCACTGAAACAAAAGATTAAGAGTATAAATCATACTCAGTAAAATATCGGGATAATTTTGAAAAAGAAAATCATTGAAAAATGTTTCTCTCAATCTGTGACATATCCTCATATTCGATATCAAAATGAACATTAAAAAACATGTTCTGAATAGGGAAACATCATTGTAATAGAAAATCACATCATCAACGAAAAATATTTACCTATTTTAATCTAATATATCTTATCATGCTCATTTTGATATCCGTAAACCACAGACTTGAACTCCAGAAGAGCTTGAAAAGCAGAAGAATTATAGTAGACTTGGCACTTGGAGAAAAGCTTGACAATGACTCAGCAAAGAGTTGACTCTGCTCATTTTTACAGAGAATAGATCCAAATTCACGAGTACTCTGCCACTCTGAAAGAATATTGCAACAGTTAACTAATCTTGCACTATAAGAGGCAACGAAATAGAATTCTAACACATCAAAAGGAATCACCAACCTAAAATAAGCCTGTCACAAGAATGTCAGGTTTGTAAATAAGCACAGGTTTTGAGTATAGCAAAGCCTTTACATCAATGAGTACTTGCCATTGTGGAACAATATTGTGACTATGTTTAGGCTATAATACAAACGTAACAAACAAGAAATTATAGCACCTTGAAAGTAATCATCAAATTTTTAAAAAGTCTGTCCCAAGAATGTCACATATATAAATGATCATAAATTTTCAATTACAGCAGAGGCTTTGCATTAATTTGTGAGAGCAAAAAAGAGAGGAATTGGATAGATATCAAATAGTAATCGTCACATTTTGTAAATTACAGGACATTATTCTCTTGTCTCCTCCCTTGGCTAGAATATATTGATCTTATAGCGTAAGTAATGGCACTTATAGGCTGCTAGGAAGCCAAGTCACGTGCTTGGAATCACACAGTGTTGTCAAAACGGGACTTGCTAAAATATATGGGCAGTCTTGGGGGTGTGTGATCCATTTTGGCATGTTTTGGGTTACTCGCCACTCCAACACAAGGTACTTATGACTGACTGGCATCCCGCCATAAATAAATATGCAACAAAGTAGAATCAGAACACCATGAACAGAATCATCAGCCATAAAATCAGCTTATTACAAAAACATTGGGTGCATGCTTACAAGATTTGAAATCATATCAGACAGCTACATCAACCTGACTCAAACTCACAAAAGATTCAGAACTCCAAATGAAGTTTTTGACCTACAAATTAGGGCTTTCCTCATTTTTTAGGTGCCTGGGTCTCATGTTCAGACTTGGCAGTCGCACTGTCAAATCCATTTTGACACAATTAGTTCATTTGCCACACGGAGTTTTATGACCACGTTTTATGACCAATTATGGTCTGATGGTTTCCAATTTTGGGAAAGGCTTTGCACGAAGGAGTGAGAATAGAAAAGAACAGGATTTGGATACAGAGACATCATACAGAGATCTGCAAAATTTTGCAGATTAGAAGAGGTTATTCTCTCATTCGATAGCTAAAATATATTGATATCTTAGGATAAGCTATGACAGGTGCTTTCACAACATAATTACAAGACTCGAACTCCAGAACTAAGAAGACTAATAAGCCGAGTTGAATTGGACTCGACAAAAGAATTCAACCAAAAGATGGCTATCCTTAGAGAGATTTTGACCTAAAAATAGAAGTTCTGTTTATCTGTTTTTAAGGCAGCCTAGTATCATGTGCAGATTCGGATAACGTAGTCAAAAGTCAAAAAGAGTTGGTAAAACTTGGAGACATGATGCATTTCGGCTCAAGAGTTCTTTGACTGACTTGAAGAGTCTCACAATCTTAATTTCTAGGTTAAAGATACTTATTTCCACAGCAAGGCATTAAGATCAGAAATTGCTACATTTTACATAAGCAATTTACACAGAAGGCATTGAGATCAGAAATTGCTACTTTTAGGTTATTAATTTCCACGGAATGCATTGAGATCAGAAATTGCTACATTTAGGTCATAAAATTCCACGGCAAGGAATTGAGATCAGAAATTGCTACATTCTGAAAATTTGAATCAGCAGCAATGCATTGAGATTGGATAGTTAAATTGAAAACCTCAACTCAATTTATCCAGAAAAAATTATATCTAGAAAACCGGAATTTAGCTCTCAAATTTAGAATCAAACGAAAATTTAGACAAAAGAAGTTAAACATAACTTACAGAAGGGCTGATGTTAGGCTTTGGTTGTTCCACCTCTTTGAGCGTTTTCTTTGAACTTGTCTTCTGACTTTTACTTTTCATTTCGATAGGGCCTTCCCAGCTTTTCCTCAGCGTCTTCGGGCCGAAATCTGCCATCTTCACCACATTTCCTTCAGGAACTCCCACAGAGCTCCGCCTGCGCGGGCCCGCTGAAGTTTTTTTTACTGAAGAAGACCTATTAGCACTTAATATTTCGGTAAATTCCTGTACCGGATTTGTTTTTTCAAAGACGCAGACCTGTCCAAACGCACTAATTCGCGAGGAATGCTGCCGCGAATTCTGCTTTGGCTCATGGCCGCACCGGGCGCTGAGGCACAGCTGGTTGGAGAAGAAGGCAGCGAGCGGCCGTTTGTTGAAGGGGCCTTGTTGTTTAACTTTGGACCGCCATTTGAGCTGTTCTTCGAACGGGACATTTCAAGCGTGCTCTGTTTTTGCTTAAGCCTTTCTGTAAGCTTGGCTGCAAACGACTCGGAGGGATTCGAACCGGGGACGTCACCAGCGTCTTTACTATTAATGTTATTATTATTATTATGATTTTCTTCTCGGGTTTTGAGTTTCGAGGTCGGAGATTCGAGTCTCTGCGAGTCCGAATTACGGTTCAGAAAACCCGGCGAATGCGTGGCGACCAGATCTTCAGGGTTTCCGACGCAAGCGTGGCGCCCCGGCACAGGTCTAACGCCTCTCAAAACAGGAACAGGCGATCCGGGCTCTAATTTGTCGACATGAATGAACTGCCCCAGCTGCAATTTGTCGCTCAGAATGAGATCGTCGTGCTCCTCGGCCAGAGAAACATAAGTGGCGTGCGACGAGTCGGAGACCTTTAAGTAGAAACCCTGATTCGGCCACAGTTCGCCGCCTGCAAGAGCCGGCACAATATTTATTACCTGCAATAAAACAGACCTGTAATCGCCGCCTACTCTCACGTCTGTGTTCATGTGCTGCAGCAGCTTCAGCAAAACCCCTGGCGTCAGGCTCGCCATTTCAAAACAAAAAAAACAAAAAAAAGCTCTCCAAGATGTGTGAGTTATAAACTCATTTTAACAGCTACAGCCGCAACTCATATAATTTTGTCATCCAGAGCAAAATTTTTAGTAAAATGATAGTAAGTACGAGCGCAGGAATTGGAAATGTTACACTAGTAAAGAATATTGGAAAAGATAATGCTGCTTTTAAACCACCGACAGGCGATCCAGTTACTTCAGTTCGGTTCGAACGAGTAAATTTACAGTGTCTGTGCGGAAGGAAAATGG
The DNA here is from genome assembly GCA_018340775.1 of Taxus wallichiana var. yunnanensis. Taxonomy (NCBI): domain Eukaryota; kingdom Viridiplantae; phylum Streptophyta; class Pinopsida; order Cupressales; family Taxaceae; genus Taxus; species Taxus wallichiana. The sequence goes on from CM031234.1 coordinate 526,897,710, forward strand.
CGGGGCCTGCGAAACTGCAAGAAAGTTACGAGATCACGTTTATCGGTCTGTAATAACTGCCACAGCTTTCCTGCGGCTGCCATGTTGTTTCTTTCATTGCAAAGTAAGTACCGTTTTCCGTTCTGTGTTTCTGTGCCAGATTTTGCAATCCAAAACGTTTTCAATTTTATTTTATCTTTTCCTACTCTCATTCGCGTTTATTGGTCCTTTGCGTCCAGCGCAGATCCATCTGTCGCGGTCGCTACGCCTTGTCCATGCGTTAGCTGTACGATTATTCTTCTCGTGGGCATTCTACGCTTGCCACGTGTTGGGGTCCGGGCCCGGTTCGGGGAATCTGAGGAGTCTGACGTGGAGGCGGGGCGTCGGCGTGACATGTGCAGCACATGGCATGTGATGGAGAAAGAAGAAGGGGAATGGGTGGCTATTTAACATCTCGCTCGCCGGTGCCCTTTCTCACCGCCAGCTGGCGGTCGCACCTAAGAGTGTGCGACACATACGGTTCTTTTAAGACAAAATAAGATCGTAAAGTCTCCCTGTGTGAACAGGGAACTTTCTTTTTCGTTGTACGGTTTGTCTTCTAAATGCATTTCACGCTTTGTTGCAGGGGAAGAATATACATAACTAGGTAACCATCTATGTAGGCGAAAAATACGGTCGTCGTGACTATATAATCATTTTTAAAATAATATTAAATAATTTTTTTAAACATTAAAAAATATAATTCAAAACATTGTGATAATTTTATCCTCGATGTAAACGCCAATACAGAAGCTTTTGACAAATCCTGAAACCAAAAATATATAAGTAGAGTGAAGGCGTAACCTTGGAAAAGGCAATGTCTTTTTGAGTGGGATTGTGTGTCTTGACATAAACTTTAAGAAACACATTCCTAACGAGAGCGAAAAGAATTCGTGAAATAAATATGGGCATGTACCATAAAAATGTCCAAGGGTGGAGTGGGAAAAAAATTTGAGGAAGTGAAAAAAGGGAGAGGATGAATGGCATGAAGAAGGGGTTGGAGTGAGGAGAAGTGCATTGTGTTCCACTGTAATGTCTCTATTTTACTCGAATTATTCACCGAGTACAATTTACGTTTAAAGAGGACAAACTAAGAAATGGAAAAAATAAAAAATATTTCATGTTTGAGACCCAACCGAAATGCTTACTTTTTGGAGCACTTTGTACCCTCACTTTTTAATTTAAATATGGAGTAATTACATAAAAACATGTAATGTGTGAATAATCATTGATTATTGAGTCCCTCCAATGATTGGCCATACATGTTTGGCGAGCAAATCTTTCGGACTAAGACTTCATTATGCACGTGAGTGCAATTTGAGCTTAAAGTGGCCAAAATAAAAAATAGGGAAAATTCAATAGGTTCCAAGGTCAAAACCCAACCACATTACTTTCTTCATGTAGCGCTTGTAACCCCACTTTTTTGTTTTAAGCTCGAGTAAATATAAGACTAATTGCAGGAAAACAGGCGATGCGTGAACAATCATTGATAATTAAGCCCCTCCAACAATTAGTCATATGAGTGACAAGTAGATTTTATCTACTAGTTGAGCTATGTTATTTTTAATTTTATTTTTTACGTGCGTCAAGATTTTCGAATGGACATCGTTTGATTTGTTAGAAAAGACAAAAACATTAATGGAAAGACATAAATGAAATAGTGAAATCAAATGCCTAAATATATCGCAACTTTTCTATAGCTCAAATGTAAGACAAAATAATATTCATTATTTGTGTTCCACTTTATCGTCTCAATCTCACTCGCATTATTCACATGACTCTATTGGATAGTAAAATGTAATAGTAAGTCGACATGGATATAGTTCATGATTCGCAATCCTTTTGTATGTATATAGTAGTATAAGATAAAAGCTAGAATGTATATCTTTTATGCGAATAGGTAGAGAATATGAAAAGCCTCTTGAATATACGAGAAGGAGATGAAAGGATTGTAATTCAACAGTCATCGCATTTTTATAAAGCTATGTAATCATATTTGAAAGAGGTTGATCTTGGATCCTAATAGAAAGTACTTTAGTATAGTTCCTTTTTCCATCTATGTTTTGATATAGCTCTGTTTAATTCTAATTGCATTATGGGATTCTTGTGATATGGTTCTCTTTTCTTAAACTCTTTGTATATAGTCTATTGTGCACAATTGAAACATTCAATTATATTCCATGCTTTAATCTAGACTACAAAATGTTGTAAGTTCGATATCATAATCTAGGAACCTCTGCTAATAATGGTTCCATTGTGGAGACCCAAAAATGCAAATATGGCTACTAGGCCAAAGAGATGTGAAGAGATGACTAGAGGGGAAGATAAGAAAAATTGCGAGAATATGAAGAGACGATGAATGGAATCTGGTTTGAAAGAATTCGTTTAGAACATATCTACAGAGATATTCATGAGAGTTTCTTGTGTGAGCTTCTAGAGTAGTTGGTTGTTTGGTTATCTCGTTAGAATTATATTGCTTTAGATACGAGCCCAAGGAGGAATATGAATGAACGGAGGAAAAAGAGGAAATATTACACAATTTGGATGTTTCGTGGACCTGTGTTGTTGATCATTGGATGAAAACTACTATTGACGGGTATGTAATTGAGGTTGTTGTTCAAAATTTTTGCTCATTTGATTATGTTGAAACACGTTTTCTATTTGGACTAAGAGGAAAATTTGTTAGAAAATTACCATTTTTGGTCAAAATATTGGCTATAGAAAAGGCCACGGTATCGATTCCCCGCAATATGGAGTAGTTAGGTAGGCGCCAAAGGGATGTAATCCTATAAGAGGAAGATGAAGGGGAAGGGGCTGGAGCTAAAGAAAAATATGGAAGGGTCTCGAGAAGGATCGGAAGGAAAAAGAAGAAGAATGGAAATGTTGCGACAGAGAAATAAGGCTTTGCAATAAACAGGGAAGTGGAAATAATTTTGGGGGTAAAAACCCATTGTGAGTAGGAGTAAAGTAGGAAGAGTTGTCGAAAGAGGAGGAATGAAGCCTCCCTGAGGGACCGAAGAAGCCAAGGAAGAAAAGAACCAAAGTGAATGAGAGGATGTGTAATGAGGCATGGATCCTGAAGAGGAAACTAAAAGAGAAATTGTGGAACTAGAAATAGAATCCGAAGGAGAAACCAGGAAAAGAAAAAGTAAACTAAGGAAAATCGATTAAAAGTAGTTAGAAGTAGATTTAGTAAGCAGTGGATGTTGAACCCAAAGAAACCATCATGGAAAACATGGTATTGTAAGAATCAAACAAGCATACAATATGAGGAAATAATGCAACAAGACCCTCAAAGGCCTGTAGAAGATGATAGTACCCCTCTTCTAGGATATATATCCTTAGAGCTAGATAGAGAATTGATTACTTGGGATTGTCTAAATGACATAAAACAATTTGAAATTCTACAAGAATTGTGAAGGAGGTTAGAACATAAATCTAAAACATAATCAAGTATTAAAATCAAGAGTAGAAGAAATTGGTGTAGGAGAAGTTACAAGAGAAGTAGAGTTTTCATTACACAGTCCTTCATTACGGAAAATTATGTTAACAGAAACTCGAAAGAAAGGGATAAGATAGTAATAATAGTTCCATCAGCCCAAAATACAAGTTCAATTTTCGAGTCTTAATATTTAGAAAAAAACCTAAATTTAGTGCAGTAGTACAAGTATTGGAGTGAACAATTCACAACTTGAAAACGTAATTAAATTCGAGACAAAAATTGAAATTTTCAACGTGTGCAAAGTTAACCAAGATACCAAATTTAGACTAGGAAACACGGTGGCTCATTACTCTAATCCATATACAAGCTTGCAATTGTATGATGAAACTACCGATCCTGAACATTATTTGTTGGCTTGTGACATAAAATGGGGTGCAAAAGAAGTCACTAATGAAAATACCAAGAAATGTGAACTAATACAAGCACTGCGAGGAAGAGCCTTGGAATTCATTTACTCAAGACAATTGAGTTTGCAGAAGTTGCAAGACATCCACAAAGCGTTAACTCAGGAATTCAAAAGAAACAAGTGTGTTGGGGAGACAATTCAATATTTGAAAGAAACAAAATAGAGACTAGGAGAAACAATCACAAAATATGATATGAGATTCTAATATGTCGTTAATAAAGAAAATTTCAATTTTGATGAGTCAAATAATTTTTTTGGTTTGTAGAAGGATTGCATAGTAAAATATGGTTTGCAATTACGCAAACGAAATTTTCAAACAAAACAAAAGCCATTGAAATGACTATTAGAGTGGGAAAAAATGAAGATTATGGAGATAGTAGTAATTCTAGTTTCAAAACAAAAGGAAAACTCGATGCAATAATGTGGAGACTGGAGGAACTACAGGAAGGAAAGAAACCTAGACTCAAGTATATGGTGCGTAGACTGCAAGGAAGAAGGACATCATAAAAATGACAAAAATAGTATGCAAACGGAGGGCGAAGTGAGTTTTGTTATGTTTGTAAAATATTTAGACATGCAATTAACAATTGTCTTTTGTTGCAACATTATGTGAGGCACCCTCAAAATGTGGTATGTTCTTTTTGTAAGGTCGTGACTCATAAAACAAAATACTGTTGAGCATTGATGGATGTAAAGGAGGAAATTAATAGGAATGTTTTTACAGTACAAGCTCAAATGACACCTAAGGCACAAAATGTTGTAGCAAAAATAGAAATGGCCACATCACAAAAGTTGATTACACAATGGGCTCCAACCTCACCATAAACAAATCCATAATGGATCTCGTAATCTCCTCGATCTAGTTTGAGTTGGACACCACTATCTGTGCAAAATAATATGGGGTGAGCACCTCCTTCACCTCAACAATCACATGGGTGTAATATGCCTTCACCATAAACACAATATGGAGGATATCAAGGACAAATGATGTAAAGAAAATAAAAATATCAAGCATATATCTGACTATTAAGGGGATTGTAAACAAGTATTCAACTTTGTCTCTACATAAGAAGATCCAATATAAGCCTATAATGGCTAAAACCGATAAAAATTGCTAGATCTTGCCTTACCGACACTATAACACCTTGAGTGGCTTTGGATTCACTACACCTTTCTCTTCATACTCCTCACAACATCATCTCATTCAAGAAATAGTTCATTCTCCTTTTAAATTGGTTTCACATTTACTTACCTTAACTTGCTCCTCCTCTTCGCCCACTAATTGTAGCTTCATTTAATCCACATTAAGATTTCTCATTACTCTCCCCCTGTTCAAAACCTCAAACCATTATTATAATTACCATCAACATGACTTCAAGTGATCCAAAACACAATATAACTCTCCTCAGACAAACTACCTTCCTAGCCCTTAAGACAAGGTTGCTTGGATCAATCATGCAAATGTGCTCCTAGGGCTGCCCACCATGATCTATCACCTCCACTGATTTTCTCTCAACCCTCTGATATGCTTTTGAAATCTCAAGATCTAACTCTTTTTGCAACTCCTGGTGGCTCTCTTTTACGCATTAGAGCTCCTAACCCTCAACTAAGTCTTGTAGAACCTTCTATTGTCTATAACTTTCTATCTAGGAGGTTTCAATGACAAATAAATGGATTTTGGGCACCCATTATGGGTTTACAAGTTTAGGGAAAGTTTCATTAGCTATCTCCAAGGCAAAAGTGTAGTTCCTTTGTTAATCTACTCACTATACTAGCCTTCAATGATTGTGCATAATGTCCTCGGTTGGACTATCAAGAAAATAGAAAAGACCACCCAATGGAAATCAAAATTTCTTCTTTATTTAGTTGAGCACATGCTTATCATGATTTCTTGAGAAATTTGGAGTGAAATACATTGGTTGTGGGGAAACCCTCGTATTTGAGAAGAGTCAAAGGCTCAATTAATAAATCGATTCAACATAATTCCATAATACAAGTATTACACATTTATAGGGAAGGATATCTTGAATATAAGGAATCCTATAACCACTCTTATAACCTTTCCACTAAATGGGCATTCCAATATATTATGTGATAATAACCCATTCTCCTAATTATGTAAGTTGTACTTACATAATATTACAAATATAACTAACATTATGTTATTGTTACATACATAACAATAACTTACATTTAACTCTATGTAATATTATCACACAAACACCCACATGTGAGGACTATTCCTAACATTCCCCCTTAGTGCTAACATGGGGGTAAGAAACATCGTCTATTGCATCTATCATAATAGTTTCCCCCCTCAAGATAAATAACTCTTGGATGTAGGTTACAATCTAAAAATGCATCCAATCATAAATTAATCCTCTTTACGATTTTTGAAACACAATTATATCTCTTCCCCTTTTTGAAAAAAGTTCCTCACCGCAAAAATTCTCCTAATAATTTTTAACAAGTTGATAGGATAAGGTGGCACCATCTACCATGCCTTATCTAAATTCTTCGCACATACCATTATCTCTTTAAAAATAAAAACTTAGACTTTAAAATGAATATTGGGTGGTTATACCTTTACGGATTTCTATTTACCTCGATTTTAGTGATGAGACGGACATCGCAACGTAAAACCGAGGTGGATAATCCCGAGCTCGACGAAGTCAAAGTGAGTCACACCAAAATACGTCGTAGTGAGGAAGGCTTTTGGTGTGCCGTTGAAAAGCAGAGTAGGGGATACACCTATTGAGGATTATAGATACTGCAGTTTGATCAATACACTATTATTCTTAATATTATACTAACTATTATTCCCCTTTGCAAATTTACAACACCTCGTTGGTTAGATCTATCTAACTCCCCTCTTACGACACTCTGTTGGTCGTATTTCCTCTTGTAAACTAATTAAATCAGTTATAATAACCTCTTATCGGCTAATATTCTCTTCTTTACCACCTTTATTAGCTCCTGGAGTATCAATCCACTTTGTTGGATTGATTAAGTCTTCGAAGCCCTTCGAAACCTAATTTCTCTCTAATAATATTAATTACCCTCTAAACATGGTCACTAGTCTTAACCATGGTCATCTCTTCTAAACATAATCAAACCTTACTTTGACTTGCTAAAAGTGCTTTTTGGACTTTAGCATTTGTCGCACATGCACCCAAATCTCCCATTTTCCCAAATGGAAAACTATAAATAGGGCTAGACCCCCTCCCTCATTTTCTAAGAATTCTCTCTTCTTCCTAGCACATATTATAGTATTTTGTTTAGGCTTTAGATTGTATTTCATTTTCTTCCATTGAGTTATTAGCATTTGCTTTTGTATTTTATAGCACAAATATGGAGTAAAAGGGAAGAACCATTGGCCTTGAATCCATTAATGGGGAGATCTCTTTCTCTTAAACACAAACTGAATGCTTAGATCCTCTTAGGTTCATTATTTCAAGCTTTCAAAGAATAGAGGTTAGTTTCATTTGCTTAGTTTGCTTGTTTACTTCAAATTAATGTATGCAAAGAAGAAACCCTTGCTCATTTCTTATCAGATGGTCCATTGATCATATTGTTAAAAGCCTTTGGGGTTTCTTTAGAGATTCTTACCCCAATTCCATGGCTTTTGCAACTTTTCATTGAACACATTTGGCACGCCGGTGGGACACTTATGTCCATCCTCCATTAATGGAGGTCTTTTGAGTTCTTCAAAGTTCATTTTCAAGTTTTTGAGTCAAATCACTTGTTATTTCCTCATTTATGTTTCTAACACTAGATAAATGACCTTCATTTGTAGGTATTTTGTGGGTTTGATATAGAAATAGGACACTTTGACTAACAACTAACCTGTTTGCTTTTGAAAATTTGAAAATCTGTGAGTTTTGCAGGTTTTTCACAGGGTACACATAGGTGTTAAGAAGGGGTGCGTACACGTTGAAACCCCAGCATCCCCATCGGAACAAGAGTGTACCTGTCTGACAATCCTCATCATTGAAAAATCTTTTTCTCTGCAGGGACGCGCACGCATCTCCATCGGATGGTGGGTGTCTCCGCCCTCTGGCCGTGGTGTATGCATAAATGGCTTGATTGTGTAAAATGTTTAACTGTCTATTTTATGCTTGGGCGCGTCTCCGTTGAAACCTAAGTGTCCATGTTGCATTGCAATGCATCGTATCCTGCCCTAGACGACGTGGTTTGTGTTTTTAGTATATTGGATTTCACTAATTTTTGTTTGTAGGCGTATCCGTTGAGTTAGGCGCGTACCCGTCGGTTGGGGAGTACTGGTGTCGATTTGGGAGCATAGGTGTCTGTGTAAAGATTGAAAATTTTTCTATAATCTGCAAAATATTTTTTTCTAATCTTTGTTGCAAATTGCTTGGACTAACAAGTTAAAAACAGAGTTTTTCTTTGGTATTTCAGTTTGCAATAGTTAAGTGTTTTCGGTTCTTAGCTTAAAACTAGGTTTGTAAAAGTGTGTATGCTCTCTCCTCGTGCCTTCAAAAGCAATCTTGGAGATCAGAAACACTTATACAAAACTTGTATCAAATGTTCCAAACACTTATTTTATAAAGGATAAAGTAAACTTTCATGTGATTTAGTAGGCTTTTTCACATTGCGTATGCTCTTCCTTCGTGCCTATTGGTGATCTTAGGAATCAAAAGAAAAGTGTAAAGTTCTCTTTCTTGACATCAATCTGTGAACTAGAAAATTACTAAAACTTGTTGTCTACAGGACCCAACGCTTGTAGAAGAAAGATGTCCAAAACACAAAACTTCTAATACATGTGTTCTTGCAGGTTGCCAAATGGTGTGCCACTTAAAACCACATTTAAGTTAAGAAAGAAAAAAACACACCATATTCAAAACATTGTATTGCAGGTTTCAGAAAAGGGTACGTCCCTATCTGCTCAACTAGAACATAACCCCTTTGGCATAATGCCTTAAGCTACAACAATGGGGGTGGTTCCAAGAACCCTAAAGTAATCCACTACTGAGTAACCTTGTGGATGAAACAGGAAGCGCTCCGCTTACCCACTTGACTAGTACGCCTTGTGAGATAGAGTTACCGGTTGTCTGTATGGTGATCCCAGGGAGAGCACACGTGGACACACTAGTTTCCCTTTTTGCTCAAGGGGGTAAAGTAAAGCCGAGATACTCCTAAAATAGACAAGGGACTATTTACGTAAATTACACTCGCTTAAGACAACTTTGTAACACCTAGTTGAGAGAAACTTATCAAGGAGGCCATTCTATCTTGGAGCCCACTTTATTAGTCCATTGTTGCATCAAGCCATCACGAAGTGATAACTCATTTGGAATATGTACCTTGTTTTTCGAATAAGACAAAGAACCTTTGTGAGTTTAATCTAAGTGTCTTTCATCACGAAACTAAACTACATCCCACTTTTCACTTAGTTTTATTCTTTTCTTCGGATGAGGTGAAACTCTACCCAAGTGGCGCTTGGTTTGTTTTCATATTTTGATATATACCCTTGCATTCTCACCGCCCATTTTTCGGGGTGAGAAAGGTGCATACCTTGTGCATTTTTATTAGAGATAGTGCTCGCCACTTTTTTGTCCGTTTACGCCCATCCATGTTTGTGGCTGGGTTGTTAAACATCTAAAGTGCAGTATGTTTTTCGTATCTTTGATAAAAGTCCTTCCATCTTGATTTCAAGATCATCATACCGCGCATTATGATTTTGGTTCATCTTTCGTCTCTTCTTGAGTTGATAATTTTGTTCGCATTCTAGATGCACAATCTTAGTACTTACATGGTGTTCTCATTTTTTATGAGAAAATTTTATAAGTCCCTTTATTGTGTGGTCACACTAATCACACGATTAAAAACTCCTTGTTATACTTATCACTTGGTTTTAGTTTCGACATCATCTAAGTCTTCTTGAAAAGTGTCGATAACGCCTTATATATATATATCATGATAAAGTTTTCATGCTACTAACACCTTGCTTACTCGGTTAATGTATCATGGTGACGTTGTTACACTATATCTAGTCACGACTTCTATTTTTAGAAGGTTTGGCTTTCATCGGCATTCAAATAGTTTTAAGTATACCTTATCGAGGGGTTGCGTCAACATCACGTTAGTACTTAGGCCTTGTTAGAATTCTAACTTGACCTACATATTGATACGATATTGTCACTATCTATTTTTAGGGCATAGGCTTGGTAACAACAAAATTGAGTGATCATTACATTTAGGTGTGCATATGAGTGTTCCTTGATAAAAATGACTACATAACACTGCATCTAGGATACACTATAGTATAGTTCAAACATCACCTTAAGCGGCTTGCGTAGAAACCATACACTTAGGGGTCACGCTAGCTGCACACAAACGTCTACTAGTAATGCCTAAAATCACAAAAATGGCAACCAAATCAAATGAGCATGACATAGGAGAAAACCCTTTCGAAACCTTCCCATTTAGCGGAAACAATTTGGCCCCTCTCTTTTCACAATTCAAAGATATAGAGCTATTAATTGATCATAGTGGAGAAGAGTTAGACTCTTCCAGAGAACAATCAGAGGTTAGACCTAAAAGATTTGATGAACTCCTATATTATAATAAAGATCAAGTACTCGCAAGAGTCTTAGAATTAGGAGCTAAACTTCCGCAAGAGCGCAAAGAAGAAATAAAGGTCATTAACCCTAAACTAGGAGAGAATGAAGATCTCTCTTAGACATAGATAATCCTTTTGATGTGGGATACGCTTCCACTTTTGGGCAACATAAGGCCACTATCAAAGGAGACCCATCATGAAAACCTCACTATAAAGCTTCACGTAAAGTGAAAATTGAGCGTAAAGCTTCCCCTCCTCCGAAATTTGATGAAGAAGAGGACCCCTAGTTGAGGAGGAGATCCTCCAAAAATAAATCTTGAAGTTGAGCCAGAAGCTAGCAAACTTAGGCTCTTCAAGAAGAAACATATACAAAGACAAAGACAAAAATAAACTTAGTGAGTTTCAATTTGATCCACACATGGACTATACCTTTAAAGTGACTCAGGTACAAAGACCAATGTCACCTACTAAGGAGCAACTCATTCAGAAAGAGTTACAATCAATGAAAAATACGCTTACTACATTACAAGAGGAAATGTAGGCCAGAATAGAAAATATTCGTATGAAGAACTATGCCCTTACCCCTTTGATAAGGACATGTTACAACAACCTTTCCCAAAACACTTTACTATTCCCAAGTTTGATAAGTATAAGTGCAAAAGTGATCCTCATGATCATATAAAAGACTTCTACATGGCTTTCCAAGAGGTCACATATAGTGATAATTTCTTAATACGACTTTTTCCTCACAACCTAGGAGCCATGGGATTGGAATGGTTCTATAGCATACCCAAGGGCTCCATTACAACGTGGCCCGCATTAGTGGAAAAAATTTATACGAGATTACTCTATTATGGAAAATGAGCCCCAATGAATCATTTTTGGCTAACAAAAACCCTTCATTCTTTCCTCTCTTTTGCCTCAGTCATTTTTTTGCTTTTCGAGTCACTCAAAACCTTTGGAAATGGCACCATTTGGAGATATTTTTCTCGGCTTTAAAAGGTAAAGTTTTCCTCCTAACTCCATGTATTTTTGAAGTTATGGAAAGGTGGTTTTCGTGGAAAATTTTCATAAAAAAGCCCGAACCAATAAGATGAGGCCACGTGTCCTAAAGGGCAAAGGCAAGAGGTAAACTTGGAATTTTTACCAAGTGTTTGGCAAGATAAAGAAGGAATTTTAAAGCTTTCTGAAGGCCCATCCCAATTGAATGCTACCACGTGTATGTTTAGGGGAGGAGTTGGGAAAATTTCCCAAGGGTTGATCCACAAACAAAATTTTCGACATGGTGGCCCACGTCCAATCACATTATGCCATGTGTCCTTAGGCTAAAGAAGTGGCAGAGGGCGGAGGAAAGATTGGAAATTTTGCAAAGTGTTTGGCGAGGGCACTAAGGAGAAGGTTTTGAGACTACGCCCTCAAGACCTCATAATGGGATCACACCACATGTCTTAGGGGGTGTCGGAGCTTCAACCGCTGGGGAGAAGTTGGGAATTTTTCCCAAAGGATAGCGCAAAGAAAAGTTCTCGCCCCCATGGCCTGCAACGAATGGAAACATGCCACGTGTCTTGACCCGGAGCGCGGGAGAAATTGGGTCCTTTTTTTTCCCAAGCAAAAAGTAGGAAAATTTCAAAAGAAAATTCCGCTTCCTGGAAGGGCCGAGCCAATAATGAGGAGGCCACGTGTCCGAAGATCCTGCAGAGCACGGGGAAGAGTTGGGATTTTTTCCCAAAGAAATTTCAAGGGAAAAAGGTAAAGAAAAGTCCGCTCCCAAAGGCTCTAATGCCCAGTTAGATCTTGCCACGTGTCCATGTGGCGACAAAATAGGGGTTTCGACATAGAAGAGGCGAGGCCATGAGTGAATTTTGAAAGGAAAAGCATATTACTTTTGGCCATAAGGTGATGCCACGTGTCCAGGTCAAAAAATATGGTCAAAAGTGATTGAACATATAGAGAAAAAATCCCGCGGCAAATCACATCGTGTACGTGTCCTCGGGTCATCCGGTACAGAGAATTTTGGAAAATTTTCCAAAGGCCAAAATGATGGAAAATGAAGCGAGAAGAGCTCGACTATGACAATCAGAATCATGCCACATGGAAAGATGGATCAATGGGTACTATAGAGATTTTGGGAAATTTTTCCCAACATGCAAAAAGTGGGAAAATTTCAAATTTTGACGACCCCATGACCCATTTTGGCCCTGTTTTGTCCTAAATTTTCAAATGACCATAACTTTCGATCAGAGCTCGGTTATTCATGCGTGGTCTTTATATCTACGGGCTGGTGAAATTATCTACATGATTAGGGCTCAATTTTTTTTTTATTTTTATAGAGTTTGGAGAGATAAAATTTGAAAACGCCCTCGCACGTGGAAATCAGAAATGACTTTCAACCACCATTTTTAATGAAGAATGGCTCACATTCTCTCTGGGCATAGTGAAAAATGTTAAGGAATGGACCTTTAAGGATGCCCATGCTGTTTTATTGCATTTTGGTCGGTAGTTGAAGCTCTCCTCTCATGTTTTCCCATGTTTCTCTCTAGGCTCATTTTTACATTGTAAAATAGAATGGGCTCATTTTTAAAGAGAGACACTCTTTTAGCTCAGAATCTCCTTTTATTCCTTTTGAGCAAAATTTTGTGGATCCCTTTTACCTTTCCATGCAAATATAGCACCTCTTTTGCCTCTTGGTCATTGTAATGCCTTGTGTTGGACTGGAATGATAATATATGCTCTATGATTAAAAGTTTTCTCAATCCTTTCATATGTTTATCATTGTTTTCTTAACCTCTCATTACATTTTCATTCACTTCCATGGAAAATTGTGCATGTTTTTCCTTTGTATTTCCCCTAATGTGTGTATGTTGAAAAATAATCACAGTGTCTTTTACTCCCTTGGTGCATCACCTTATCGTGCATTAGTCTCATTTTTTTTGTAGGATTCTCTATCTCTGTCCCCTTGGAATTTAGAGTAGGAATTAGGAATTTAAGCCTCTGCAAATTTCATGCATATACCTAATAAGAGGAGTTGAGGAACCAACCTATAATCTGAGATTCTTTTCCAATTTACAAGTCCCACACTGGGGAAAAGATTCAATGTATGTAGGAACCAATCACACCGAATGCTAAAATGTCAAACTAGAAATATGATAGACATCCAGATCCCCCTCTGATTTCACTATTCAAACAATTACTCTATAATATGGAAAGTGACATCACAATGAACGATTTATGAAATAAAACACAAACAAAAACCCAATGAGATGTTTACAGGATTTTTACAATGATGGCATGGGTTAAAAGTCGATTTTCCTTGTGCATTACGAAAAAAAGCAGTAGTGAGCATATTTGTTCCTAACTTAAACCCTAAAATAGCCTTTCACTTACAAATGCATTTGATCAGGTCAAACTTGGGAAGAAGTCATAGAGAAAGGCGGTCAAATTTAGAAATCCCTCATTCAAAAAGGAACGCTTAAGTCATCATTAAAAACAAACATGAAGCCAAATCCATGATTAGACAACTAAATGTCCATGAAATTCTTCAATAAGAATAAGCATGTTGTTGGTGATGGCATTACAGACTCCAAGAGAGTCAAGCCATGCAAACATAGCCCACTTTTAAACATTTGCAACGACTTCATCCCAAGGTACCCGCAAAACGTACTATTTACATCCTTAATCTGAGTCCTTATCTACCATCCTAAAATAATTAGATGAATGCAAAAATGGTGGAGTATCCAACTATGATGGTACCATACCTAAGAGGATGCTCCAAAATTGGGTTGGTTCAAATATCATGAATATTACGACTTCCACCGTGTTAAAGGACACAAGATGGATAGGTGTTTCTGCACCATTATATACAAGATCTCATCGAGGAAGGAAAGATCATTGTGGATTCTCCCCGACTCTAGGAAAGGTCCAAATGAAAAAATGGGTATTTCAAGAACCTTTTCCTAACCATGCGAGATAAAAAGAAAAGGAAACCGGATCAAGGGCAAACCTCCGATGACTATAGAAATGATGCCTTTGTTCCATGTTTACCCATACAAATGATAGTCCTTATGATTCCCTCATTGGATGTATTAGCTCATCTAAGGAACAGTCAACACCATCCAAATTTTAGAAAAGAGTCACAACAGGGACATTGAGTTCGTGCTTGCTTAGTCATACTAGATCTTGTGCCTATCCCTTAGGAAGGTGGTATAATTTAATAGAGCAGTTAGAGAAAAGACCTGCTAGGATATTTATTCTCAATCTCCTCGAGATCTCTAATGCCCATAAGAATATATTGTACAAGACTTTACAAAATTCAGGGGTTTTAACAGATGTAGACCCCACGAACCTTTAAGCCATGATTGCACACCTAGACTCCAATGATCATATTACTTTTGATCATACTGCAATCCCACATAACAACCCAAAACATAACTTACCCTTGTATCTCAAAGTGATGGTTACCCGTCGCAAAATCAAGAGGGTACTTGTAGATGGGGGATTTGGTCTAAATATTTGCACTTTGAAGCTGGTTAAGCAGCTAGGCCATTCATAAACAAATCTGGGAGCTAAGACTATCACAATCATGGCTTATGACAATGAAGAAAGAGAATTAGTAGGTACTATTATGGTTCATGGAAGTAGGCCCAACGTGTCATGACATGAGCGTTCCATGTCCTTGACTTGGACCTTCCATACAACATGCTATCTTGGGGTACCCATGGATCCATGCCATATAAGTTGTTCCATCAACTTTCCATCGAGTGCATCAAGTTATGTCATGAAAGTAAGTGGTTACCATTATGGGTGACCTAAATTCACACACATTGTAGGGCATTGCACAATTTTTCTAATGTTTGCTTATGAGTGTCCTTCTGTAGATGTAGTCATGTCCCCATACAAATAAAAGCTATGAAAAAAAGGATAGATTCAGAGTCCCTCACACCTTACAATCAAGACTTTCCTTCATTGGTCAACCCATTCTCTTCATGGGAAGTAACGCTGGAAAAATATGGCCCAAGTGAGCCATTCACTCTCGAACAAGCTTTTTTAATATCAAACTTATCAATATTGTGACAGAAGGGGTAAGCCTTATTTTAGTTCAAGAGCACTCATGAGCAATGTCCTAAACTATTGGAAAAATTTGTCCATAGTGGTCTCCTATCTGAGGAGAAAATGTTAGAAGATCCTACCAACAGAGTGCCAGAAGGCACCATGGCTTCATGCCATCAAGCACCTCTAGTACATCAAAGGTCACTACATGATGTTTGTCATGGGCTATAGTGGGTTTGGATGTGGCATTAATGCACAAGGTCGGTTAGAGCCTATTCCCATCCCTCATTTTAAGTCTGATAAACATGGCCTTGGGATAAGGCCTCATAACGCTCTACCCTCTGAGAATGACACCACCTCTTCTGAATGTGAGGATGTTTCATCTCATTTTGATAGCGATGTAGATTCCCAATGTAGCCTCTATGAGGATCTTGCTTCCACGAACCTATTCCCAAATTCATCAATCCTTACCTTATCCGAATCCATCCCCTTAAACAAATATCAAGTAGCCCTTGTATATCCTGAACTTATAGATTGGGATCAACAACTTCACGTGCCCCTAGATTTCTTTGAAAATGATGAGGCATTTGTAGAGTTCATGGGACTCGGGGATTTTATCCTAGCTGGGGACCACAAGAAAGGATTTGATTCAACTAGACACATGTGCATACTTCGGGAAGAAGCAGAGATGTGTGGACATTTGAATAAGAAGGTTGTAAATAAAAGTACAACCACTTTTGAGAAACTGGAAAAAGGATAAATGGAATCTCTAATAAACTCTTTGAAAAACTCATAGATAAACAAAATGAAGAGTCTAAAGATGAAGTGATTTATCCATTTAAAGATGATAATGAGCTACCGTAGGAGGTCGATCTTACTCTTCCCCCTGATCCTACATGGATGGAAGATGCTTCTAAAATACTTGTTGAGGAAATAATCAATGTCAACATTGGCTTAGAGGAGCAACCTAGAATAATAAAGTTGGGAGCTTCACTCTCAGCTCAGGAACAAAAGATCTTTGTAGAGATCTTAAAAGAATATGCAAACATATTTGCATGGACATATGTAGATATGCCTGGTTTGGACCCAAAGCTAGTTGTGCACAACCTCGTTGTGCACCAGATGCCAAACCAATCAAGCAAAAGTTGAGAAAGATGCATCCTAAGGTGGCGCTCCTGTCAAAGAAGAATTGGAAAAGTTGTTAGCTGCTGATTTTATTAAACCTATTGACTATTCAAAATGGATCTCTAACATAGTCGGTATAGAAAAAATCCTGTTGGCATAAGAATCTGCATTGATTTCTATGACATTAACAAAGCATGTCCTAAAGATGACTTTCCCCTACCTAACATTGACATGATAGTTGATTCCATTGCTGGTTATGAAATGTTGTCCTTAATGGATGGATTTTAAGTTATAACCAGATATGGATTGAAGAAGAAGATCAGCATAAAACAACATTCATCACCCCTTGGGGAACATTTTTCTACAAAGTCATGCCTTTCGGGCTCAAGAATGCTGGGGCTACTTATCAGCGGGCCATGACTATTATCTTCCATGATATGATAAGTGACATCATGGAAGACTATGTTGATGACATCTAGCAAAATCCAAGAGTAGAAAAGAACACCCTGAAGTATTGAGGCAGTATTTTTCAGCGTCTACGAGACTATAAGGTTCGCTTGAACCCTAAGAAATGTGTCTTGGTGTTTTATCAGGAAAGCTCCTAGGGTTCATTGTTTCACAAAGAGGGATTGAAGTGGACCCTGCAAAGGTTACGGCTATCACAGAAATGCCACCACCTACCACTCTCAAGCAACTAAGGAGTCTACAAGGAAAATTCAGGCAATCCGTTGCTTTATTTCACAACTTGTGGATAAGTGCCACCCCTTTACCCATTTTCTCAAGAAAGATGTCACATTCAATTGGGGACCTAACTATCAGAAGGCCTTTGCACTACTCAAACAGTACTTGGTTAGCCCACCTGTACTCATGCCACCTACCCCAGGTGAACCTCTCCTCTTATACATTTCGCTACCCAGTTTGCTATTGGTGCATTGCTTGCCCAATACAACTTAGACCATAAAGAGAGAGTAGTTTACTATCTCATTCACACCTTGATCGCATACGAGTTGAATTATCCCCAAATAGAAAAGGCCTGCTTGGCAGTTGTCTTCACATTCCAAAAGCTTCACCATTATCTCCTGAACAATAAAACCAAACTCATATCCAAAGTTGACCCTCTCAAGTACCTTTTATCCAAACCTGCCCTCACAGGCTGAATGGCTAATTAGATCATTCTCCTAAGTGAATTTGATATCGAGTTTGTGAATCAGAAGTCTTTAAAAGGACAGGTATTGGCTGATCAGTTAGCAGAAGCACCTCTCCAGGGATGGAACCTTTGTGCTTAGATCTTCCAGATGCATCTATGATGTATATTGAAGAATCCGTAGAATGGCAGGTCCATTTTGATGGATCTTTCACCTTCCATGGATCAGAGCAGGAGTGGTCCTCATCACTCCAACAGGTGATGTCATACCAGAGCATTCCGGAATTGGGATTCCTGTGCACAAATAACATTGCAGAGTACGAGGCACTCATTGTTGGCCTCAAGCTAGCTATTACTTGGAACATCCAACAACTAAGAGTCATTGGAGACTCTCAACTTATCATTAAACAAGTTAATGATGAGTACAAAGTTAAAGATGAGAAGCTTATTCCATATAAAAATATGGTTGAAACCTTGAAGGAATATTTCACACAGGTCATATTTGAGCAAAAACCAAGGTCACACAATAGATCCACGAGATGCTATGGCTACTATTGGGTCTCTGTTACACATTCCCCTCAGAAAGTAAGATGCCTTTCTTCGTAGAGCATTTACAAGTGCCGAATATGATATGCCAGAGTCGTGTTTAGCATGTGAAGTTGTTGGTCCCTTATCCCCTTGGTATGATCCAATCTTTCGATACCTATAAGATGGCACTTTTCCACTAGACATCACTCATTCTGAAAAGAAAGCCCTTATCCACCGCATAGCCCATTATACCCTCCTAGGAGGCACCCTTTATCATCGTGGCTATGACGGGAATCTTCGTTGTTTGGATGTTGTTGATTCTATCCACGCCATTAAGGAAGTACATGGTGGTATTTGTGGAGCGCATACTAGTGGCATAGTCTTAGCTAAGAAGCTATTAAGAGTAGGCTATTATTGGCCTACCATGGAATTAGATTGCTGTAACTTTGTAAAGAAGTGTGAACTATGCCAAAAATATGGAAACTTGATACACGCCATTGACAGCCTTACAACCTATTGCAATGCCTTGGCCATTCTCTAAATGGGGCCTAGATCTCATAGGGAAGCTCCATCCTTCTTCTTCAGATGGTCATACTCACATCATCACTGCCACCGAATATTTTACCAAATGGGTAGAGGTTGTCCCTCTTACCTATGTCACCGGTGTGCAAATTTCAAAATTCATCATGAACCAT
This sequence comes from Taxus wallichiana var. yunnanensis, assembly GCA_018340775.1. Classification (NCBI taxonomy): domain Eukaryota; kingdom Viridiplantae; phylum Streptophyta; class Pinopsida; order Cupressales; family Taxaceae; genus Taxus; species Taxus wallichiana. The sequence continues at coordinate 526,916,757 of CM031234.1, forward strand.
CTCATATGCCATTACGGGATCCCTTCAGCCATTGTCACTGATAATGGTAAATCCTTCAAAAAAAAATGGTTAAAACCTTGTGTCAATGCTTCCATATCCAACTCAAGTGGTCAACCCCCTATTACCCCAAGGTAATGGACAGGAAAAGCCACTAATAAAACCCTTGTATGGATTATGGAGAAAATGGTCAGTAAAACCGCCGTAATTGGCACCTACAGATACATCCCACCCTCTGGGCCTATCATACTTCCATCCACACTCCTACTGGTGTGACCCCATATTCACTTGTTTATGGCACTGAAGCCATCATACCTCTGGAAGTGGAGCTTCCTTCCCTGAGAATATCTCTCAGAGACTATCTTGATAAAGATGAGGACTACAGAGTTGCTCGCTTGAGAGTTAGAACTATTAGATGAAAAGCGTATTAGAGCGCTCAATCACCTAAAAGTCTATCAGAATAGAGTGTCCAGGGGATACAAAAAATGCATCATTCATCGGGAATTTGATGTAGGAGATCTAGTTCTAAAATAAAATAAGAAGAACACCATCAAAGACTAGAGAAAAGAAAGGTAAGTTTGAGGCTAACTGGCTAGGTCCTTATGTAGTAATTACAAAATATGGATCAGGAGCCTATAAACTTGCATATTCAGATGGTGAAGAGCTTCCAGAACCTATGAATGCCATGCACCTCAAGCGGTTCTACGCTTAAGCATGATGAGAATATCATATAAGAACTAAAAAATAGAAAAAAAAAAAAAAGCAAAAAAATGAAAAAAAGAAAAAATAAAGTAAAGAAAAAGTAGGTCATCCACATGTGAAAACCACGCAATTGTGGCGCAGTGGGCAAGTCTTTGAGTGAAAACCAGTTTTTGGCACTCAAGGAAGATTTCATCGGACACAAGTTACTCTTACAGCAGGATGGGTAACCCTCCCACTTTCTAGATATGACTTCCTTTGCTAGGTCTAGGAACCCTCTTAAGAGCCACCTTATACCGTGATCTAGCTCATTTGCTCTTATATCTGCATGAAGGACATTACCTTTGTATACTCCCATCTAATGTTGAGACACTGCACATTATCACCTTCTCATACATACACGTGTGGCATTCTTCCTTTTGTATATTCCCACATCATGCTGGGGGCATCCATGCTTCTTTGTTCTTGTACATTGCTTTTAGAACATGACCTTGGAAAATACAAAAACATTTGGAAAAAGGATACACAAAAACCTAAACATCTGGAAAATTTCCCTTTTCAGGGATAAAGCTACATTCATTTCACAATGTTATCTTAGGGAAACCTAGACAACAATGAAAACGTAGCCTTGAAAATTTTATCTTTCGAGATAACCCAAAAACATTAGAAAATATATCAATGTTGTCCCGCAAAAACAAAGTAGTATTTAGATTTCTTTTAGTTGTTGGTTTGTATAGTCTTGATGTACTTAGTCTGTTGAATTGTTTGTTCTTTGAATAGTTCATTTTCTTACCTTATATTGAATCTTGTTTGATTTGATTGTGTATTGCATTGCATTCATTTAGGAACTCTCATACTTGTAAAATATTATTGTAGGTTTCTTTGTTTGTTATGTGCATCTATTAGAATTCATTTTACTTGCTTAGATTGGATACCACTTTAATCTCTTGCTAGCATTTGCATGTGTTCATTTAGTTGTATTTTGTTGTGTTGTTTGTATGTGTATATTTGTTTAGTTTTGTTAACTTTTTCTTGTGTGTTTTGCACAGTTGTTTGTTATCACATCTATCATCTATCATTTCATCACATTTCTAACATCATTCACTACATCATATATACAAAAATGCTAAGTATTACATCATGCATGTATGCTAAGCTAATCATCACATATCGTATCATCAATGGGGGCAAGAGGGGTTGTGCATAATCACAAATCTATCCCCCCACACCAATATCATCTAGTATCATCCCAAGTGCTAGAATAAAAACTCAGAAACATCTCATAAATCTAAAAAACATGTGGTGTTATCTACAGATACATCATCAATATGAAAGCATGAAACATACACATTTCTAAATCTAAGGTATGTCACATACATAGAGGAAAGAGAAATCATACATCATAATCAATGCTCATGTACAAAGCATAATCACAATATAGTATATCAAAATGTCCATATAATACATGTATAATTGTCCAAGTCAGTGCTCAAAATATACATCATCGATACAATATGCCATCTAAAAAGGGCATGCATCAAAAAGAATTGAGCCTTCATCAAGAGGTGTCATCAAAACAATGGTACATACAACTATACAAAAAATCGGCCTTCATAAGAGGCATATATACAAATACATCTATACAAAAGGAAAAGTAAAGAGCTCAACCACAGCTCTCACCCTCGTCGGGGCTCCTGGGTCCATGACTTGGTGGATGGAAAGAGAGGTGGTTGTGATGGACCAACACCAGGGGTACCACCCTGCTTTATGCGGTTGGCTTTTGTCTGGCGGTTGCTATACTGCTCTGATGGGCTACCAAACTGATCTAACTGAATGGCTTGATCACCGTGATCTAGAGCCTGTCATACTCGCATTTGACTTCTCAAAAGGAAACAACTCGCTGCTCTACCGGGACTACCCTAAAGTAGGCAAGTCCTATAGTATAAGGCCTCGCCGCGGATCTCATGGCATCACGTATCAGATCAACATCTCCAGAAGTGATGGCTTCTTATAGGTGGCATCTCACTCACCTATCAACCTACCTTATATCGAGCTGAGCCTATCAGAGAAGTGGGGACCTCTCGATCTCTATCTGTAGTAATAACTGCACCTAGGCTCGTGCCTGATCTCTCTATATAATATAGCCCTATGACTGTGCCTGGGCATGGTCCCTCTGAGCAACAACCATCTACACCTGAGTCTGAGACTGATGTAAAAGGCTCAATATCTGAGCCCCTGTGTGGCCATCTCACGAATCGACTCGCCATAGGTACTATCACACCCTGGGTGGCTGTGCTCTGCTTTGATCTCTCTCCATGGTCAAAATCTACTTTGAGCATGTGCTGATCTCACTCTCTACTATGAGGGCATGTACAATGCCCTTGCATCTCTCTCTCTCTCCACCACTATAACTACACAACAATCATACTTGTAATCTACTGCCAAGGGCAAGCAGCCATCCACCATCATCACCACCCTCTGGAGCATCGAGGTGGTGGGCCCTACTCTGGAAGTACTCTTGGAGAGGGGTGTAAATCCCCACTGGAATGCCTACTGGGGGAAACTCTATGTCAACTTCCTAAAACCTATCTCGGCCTAGGCCTGGGGCCCTGTCCCCTGTGGTTCTTGCTGTAATCTTGGACCTTATCCCCTTGCCCCGACATCTTTGGTGTGCGTCGGGCCCCCACCACCACCATCATCATCATCATTATCCTCACCACCGATGACTCCACCCTCACCACCACTAGGAGGCCCCACTAGAGGAGCTCTCACACCGGCGTTATACACCACCTAGAAATAGTCAAACGATGTGGAAGCACACCATGATACCATGCCCCATACTCAAGTGTAGTGCCCGGATCTCTAATCTATCTCAAGTGGCACCCACATAGTAGGTACCGCTTGTCAGAAACTAGCCAGTGCTCTATCACAAGCAATCTGTGGACCCATATCAAAGTACTCTCGGGCCCTACGAGCATACCACCTATCTGGCCCAGGAACATCCTAGGTACTGCCAAACTACCTCTGACACCGATCCACCCTGTATAACTCTCGCATATAGTTGTGGTTGCCTAAGATAAAATGCTCTATTGTGGCAAAGTGTTGAGCTCTAAACCATCCTCGGGCCACTTTAGAAATGTTGTAAGGCCTCCAAACCATGGAATCCTGTTGTAACTCATCAAGCTCGTGGTGATAATGATAGGCATCCCCCATATATGGTCACACATCATCCCCTGTCGGGACCCAACCCATCGTAGAAGGCTCCTCGGAGCCCGAACTCTCAAAACACCTAAGGGGTGACCAATGGCAATGTGGTCCCACGCCCAAATCTACAAGCAAGTGAGTTGGTCCTACCATCTTCTGATGGTAGTAGGTAATCAAGTGAAGGTCCCAGTATAGATGTGCCAAAATACACTGACCCCAACAGTAGGTCTCTCCCTCTACCAAACCATGTATCACTCCCAAGGAGGCCGAGCGGAAATGAAGCACCGGTCTTGTCAGGGAGTAAGACTCCACTGAAAGGCCATCATATAGACCACTACTCGGTCTAGCTCTGGATCATCAATGCACCGTGATAACCTGATGGTCATCCCCACCGTGGTATCGTCGGGATGCCAAACAACTCTATAATATATCATTGAATATCAGCCCAAGTGGCTCGTAGACTGGATGAGCTGACCCTGAATCGGGACCCGCATAATGTGCCACACGTCCTCAAGAGTAATAGTAATCTCCCGGTCGGGAGTCTAAAAGCATTGACTCTCGTTGTGTCATCGCTCTGCTATGGTTATCAAGAGGCCATGATCTAATGTAATCTGTGGCATCTCAGCCACATGAGTCAATCCGTAACATATAAGAGGTTGTCCAGGGTCACTCTATCATCATCATCGAACTAGGCCTCTATCACTGCTAACTGACCATAGTGCTCACGAGTCTGGAGAATGGTAGTATATGCTGTAAAATCAACACAAGTGTTAGGCACTTACTTATTTCTATCTATTTTTCTAAGGAAAAATGCTTCTTTGAATCATCTAACTTACTAATTATTCTTTTCTTCTAAACTAATCTAGTCTATATTCTTCTATACTTGGCTATTTTACTAGCAAGTTGTTTTTCCCCTTCCTTCTAGCGCCTACGTGCCTCTTTTGCACTTTGCATGCCCCTTCGATGCATACATGCCTTTACCAATGCGCATATATGCCCCCTCGATCTTTCTCTCCATTTTCCGAAGGCCACACAGAATGCATACGCGCCAATGTGATGCCTACACGCTCGCTTGCATGCACGTGCGTGCATGCGTGCGTGCCCTGCCCTCACTTGTGTGACGCATGACACGACACCCCCCAACACCTATGCCCCTAATTTGATTACATGCGTGTGCGTGTCCCATCCACTAGTTTCCTTCTCCGACAAGTGCGCATGCGCATGCATATCCATTTTTTGACACGGATGCATGCACACGTACCTATTCTTTTTGATGCACATGCGTGTGCGTGTACATCATCAAACGACGCATACGCCCACACGCATGCGTCAAATTCAACCCTACCTACCCTAAAACCCTAAAAATGCATTAAATGTGTAATTAACTAGAAGGGATAGGCCACTCACATAGGGTCCATCCGCTGGGTCCCGCATGAACTCTCGGATGCGATCTGCGCTGTCTCCTCCTGCTCGGTATTCTCGCCATCTCACTCCAGGGCTCTCACTCTCGCTCATGGTAAAAATTGCAAGAACTCTGGTAGAAATGAATTGGTCGTGATTGATTTACCGACCCGGGTGGGTATATTAACCATCACGATGCCCCTGGGGCATGTTTTCTCCGTCGTGATCATTCTAACCTTCTTCTATCCGCTGTGATAATTATTTTTGTATTAAAATAATTATTTTTGCTAATTTTCACATGTTGGGGCACTTCGTGCCACCTTATGGTTACTTCTCCGTCACACTAAAATAATTTGAACCTTCAAGGCACCTTTTTCCACCATTTTCCTCTATTTTTCATCTATTTTCCCCATTGTGATAATTATTTATTAATTTATTTTAAAGAAATTATTCCTGACCCATCTTTCTTCTTGTGGGAATATATTTTGGCTCTCTGATAGCCTCGCCTTCCCACTATCACCCTCGCGTACTTTTAGAAGATATTTGATCTTTTGAAATTCTTCTGACCGATCAAAAATCTAAAAAAAAAAATTATTGTAAAACCATTTAAAAAACCAAAAACATTGAAATACCTGAAATAGATTAAAACTTGGTAAACCGTTCATCTACGCTAAAAATGTATGTCTATGCATGGCACTCATCCCATATCTTGCTGACATTTTCAAATATTTTGAAACAATGACTCGTGAATCATCTAAATCTTCAATCACCTACACAAGCTATGTTGCTTACTTCATTTGTACTCTGGGGCACTATCAGTTTCCTAGTACTATTTTCGTCGTGCACATTGCTTTTTCACTGGACCCAAGTGTCCTCCATCTTTTCCCTTGCATTATACACCTTTCTTGGGGCATCATTCTTCACCCTTGTCATTTATCAGAACATTTGGGACTACATCTTGATAACAAAATATTTGTGCAACTATCTTAAACGTTGTTGGTTTAAGTGTGTGTGATTGTACTTATTTCCTGTTAGGTGATATTGTTTATTTCTCGTATTGCATTGCATTTGTGTATGTTGCATGGAGTTGGTCATTTTTAGCACAAGACGGTTGTTTGTATCTTGGCTTTTCATGTCATTTTACGCTTCCATCACATGCTCACATTTTAATAAGGACCGATGAGGAGGATTCTAAGCATTATGATGATTATATATTGATGGCAATTGATTTGTGGATAGCTCAATATCCCTCTTTCTTCTTGTTTCTCATCTTCTCTGTGCACTTTTTTTTTTTTTTCTCTTTTCGATCACCGATCGAGTTTCTTCATCACCCCATCGACACTCGAGGGGGCATCCTTCATCCTTCATCCTATTAATTTTTCTTCTACCCTTTAAAAATTTTCTACTCGTTTACATTTGTCTACTTTCTTTGAAGTGATGTGGCTTACGTCACCCCAAAGAGGGGCAAATGTAGACACCTGTAGTTTGATCAATGCACTATTATTCTTAATATTGTACTAACTATTCTTCCCCTTGCAAATTTATGACACCTCGTCAGTTAGATCTATCTAACTCCCCTCTTACGACACTTTGTTGGTCGTATTTCCTCTTATAAACTAATTAAATAGGTTATAATAACCTCTTCTTGGCTAATATTCTCTTCTTTACCACCTTTATTAGCTCTCCCTGGAGTATCAATCCACTTCGTTGGATTGATTAAGTCTTTCAGAAGCCCTTCAGAAACCTAATTTCTCTCTAAGTAAGATTAATTACCCTCTAAACATGGTTAGCTAGTCTTAACCATGGTCAATCTCTTCTAAACATAGTCAAACCTCACTTTGACTTGCTAAAAGTGCTTTTTGGACTTTAGCATTTGTCCCACATGCACCCAAATCTCCCATTTTCCCAAATGGAAAACTATAAATAGGGCTAGACCCCCTCCCTCATTTTCTAAGAATTCTCTCTTCTTCCTAGCACAGATTATAGTATTTTGTTTAGGCTTTAGATTGTATTTCATTTTCTTCCATTGAGCTATTAGCATTTGCTTTTGTATTTTATAGCACAAATATGGAGTAAAAGGGAAGAACCATTGGCCTTGAAGCCATTAATGGGGAGATCTCTTTCTCTTAAACACAAATTGAATGCTTAGATCCTCTTAGGTTCATTATTTCAAGCTTTCAAAGAATAGAGGTTAGTTTCATTTGCTTAGTTTGCTTGTTTACTTCAAATTAATGTATGCAAAGAAGAAACCCTTGCTCATTTCTTATCAGATGGTCCATTGATGATGTTAAAAGCCTTTGTTAAAAGCCTTTGGGGTTTCATTGAACACAAGGATTTAGAGATTCTTACCCCAAGAATGTCGCTAGATTGTAGGTCCAAATTGAGATGGAGATCGATATCCTCATGAAAGATCTCACCAATAATACAAAGGACTCGAGCTAGGAGAGATTGTGACAAAGAGACAATTCCAAACAAAAACTCCCAAAATATAGCTTATCACCAATGCAAATCATGAAACGATGAGCCTATGTCGGGAGAAAAGGTTGGATCTGTGAATACATGGAGTAGCTCATTGTGCTAAATCTCCAATCCATGATCGAGTTATAAATTGTATGAGAATCGATCACCAAGTTAAATGTTGACTACGATAACACGTTGCACATGATAGAATATCAGATAAATAATGAATAGAGGGCCCAAGTTGGGAAATGCAAGTCTATAAAGGAAATTTTTAATGAAGGAGATGTAAGTCGAGCTATAAGTTGAATCTCGCTAAACAAAGAATCTCACCTAGTACATATCTCTGCAATGCACACACACACACACACACACACACACACACACACACACACACACACACACACACACACACACACACATATATTCTTATTTTTCAAATGCAAACAAAGAACATAGTGGGTGTTCAAACTGCATGAATAGGATGAACAAAGTGGAAAGGAAAGAGAAGAAAATGCGGTGGATGGTGAAGGTCAACAATTTTTGCATGTGGTCTGCACTGCTCTATTGTTGACAAAATGCAAGCAAGGTGAACAACAATGCAATAACATTTGCTCATGGTCTACATAACATTTGTCATTTTGTTGTGTGGAGCAAAACAATGAATGGAAGGCCAAACAATGCTCAAAGAGGCCTAGATGACATGCTCTGATATCAAACGTGAGGAAACCCCCATATTTGAGAAGAGCCGAAGGCTAAATTAATCAACCAATTCAACATAATTCCATAATACAAGTATTACACATTTATAGAGAAGGATCTCCTGAATATAAGGAATCATATAACCACTCCTATAACCTCTCCACTAAATGGGAATTCTAATATATTACTTGAGAACAACCCATTCTCCTAATTATGTAAGTTGTTTAAACAACTTACATAACATTACAAATATAACTAACCCGATGTTATTATTACACAGGTAACAATAACTTACATTTAACTCTATGTAATATTATCACACAAACACCCACATGTGAGGACTATTCCTAACATTAGGGGTCTCAAATCATAAACCCTAGCTTTGTCACCATACAACCCTCCTAATGAACATGAGAAAGGTAATTTTAGCATAATTTCTTTAAAATGTGGATTCAAGGCCTAAGATTTGGATCAAAGGTCTATTATAAAGAGGCATAAAGGAAAAACTTACCAAGTACCTCTCAACCTCACATGCAAAATTTTCCTCAATCGAATCCTTCTCATTCATTCACCCTGAAGGCACGCACACAACTCACTATCTAGGACTCACATGCACAATTTTAGAATGCTCCACGAGGCTCGGTATGTGCTACTCATCTCTAACATAAGTTCTATAAGCCTCCCAACACATAATATTTCATTAACATATTTCAAAATAATGATCTCAATATGCAATTAGAATAGCTTCGCCACTTGAGGGCAACCTCAAACCATATAACAAGACTCAAATGCTCAAATGATAATGAAATACTACCTATAATCCCCTATATATACTATTCATATCTTATGGCCATCACAAGGCCGACCTATTAAGCATGAGAAAGTATAAATGATATAATAAAATGATATGGTAAGCCACAAGTCATTTACTCATATCCTAATACAAGCAAATAGGTTAAGGGCGTAGCATGCCCTTCCCCTTGAACCAATGTTGTCCTCGATGTTGAATAATCTGGATGTTCTTTGCGAAAACCTTCATCCTCCCGGTGGCGTCTTCTATGCTCAGATTCTTCCACTTGATCGAGATATTCCTTAATGTCTCTAGTTCTCGACCTCTTAGTACGTGTTTGCAGAATCTTCTACGGCTCAAAATGATTCTTCCTTCCTCGTCAAGTTGGTAACTCTGTCTGGGCTTCAAATTTCTGTCCAATAACCTTCTTCGGGCATGAAACATGGAATCTTTGGGTGTATGTGTGAAGATGGAGGCAACTCTAGTTTATAAGCAACACTACCAATTTTGTAGAACTGATAAGGGCCATAATATTTAGGAGCAAGTTTGTTTTCCTTTTTTGTTGCTTTAGGGACATCTGTTTGTAAAAGTGGAGAGCGTAAAACCCAGTCACCAATTTCAAAATGTCTTTCACTACGGTGTTGATCTGCTTGTTGTTTCATCTGTTTTGTGCTAATGCTAAATTCTCCTTCAAACTAGCCAAAACCTTGTTGTTGATGTTGAATGTGTTCCTCAACATCTCGACCTTAGTTTGCACCCTCAAGGAGGAAGTGATAGAAGGTGGATGGTAACCATATAATGCTAAAAATGGGGTCATTTGAGAAGAGGTATGAAAAGATGTGTTATACCACCATTACGCGGTGGTAGCCATTTAATCCACCTTTCTTGCTTATCGATACAAAACAACGTAAATACCCCTCTAAGCATTTGTTGACCATTTGTTTGCCCATCGGTTTGAGGATGATAAGATGAATTGTGAGCTATTTGAGTACCCAAACATGAAAATAATTCCGTCAAAAATTACTTGTGAAAATAGGATCACGATCACTCACTGATTATCTTTGGGGTTCCATGTAGCCTTTGAAGCTGTCTCCAAAAAAAATAGCTGCGGCATTTATCTTGGCTGAAAATGGATGTGATAGGGCACAAAAATGGGCATATTTTGTGAGCCTATCCACAATCACGAAAATAACATTCTTACCCTACGAAACAAGGCAATCCGGTGATGAAATCCATGGAGACCTCCTCCCATCTGGCTAGGAATTGGTAAGGGTTGCTGACAGGACACAGTGTCTTAATTGTTTCCCCTTTGTTACTGTTGGCACACTAAACACTTCTGATACAAACTTTTGTACATCCCCCTTGAGTCCTTCCCAAAAGAATTCTCTTTTTATTCTATGATATGTCTTGAAAACCCAGTGTCCTCCAGCGGGTGAGGCATGTAGCTGCTGAGAATCTTATGCTTGACTTAGAATCTTTACTCAAGTATAACCTATCCTTGTACCATAGGGCATTACCTTTCCACTCAAATTTGTTAGATGTCATAGATCCTTGCTTGATATTTTGTATTAGAGATTGTGTATCCTTATCTTGATTCCATTCCAATCTTGCTTCATCCACTTTGATCGGCCATCAACATGGACATTCCACATAGTAAGGCATCTGCGGATGTATCCCTTACAGACAACGCATCGGCTACTACATTTTCTTTACCCTTTTTGTATATGATTTCAAAATCATAACCCAACATTTTATTACCCACTTTTGTTGTTCCTCGGATGATAACCTTTGCTCAAAAGTATTTGAGACTATCGTGATCAGTTTTTACCTTGAAGTGTCTACCCATGAGATAGGGCCTCCATTGCTTGATTGCATGAAGAATAGCCATCATTTCTTTCTCATAGACGAGGTTTGAGCAGATCTTTTCCTTTGAATTGGTGACTCTCAAATGCAATTGGTCTTCCTTCTGCATTAGAACTGCTCCCGATCACGATCTGAAGCGTCACATTCAACAATGAAGGTTTTGAGAAGTTGGGAGTAGCCAAAGCTGGGGTCTTTGCACATGGCTTCCTTAATTTGCTCAAAGGATTTAGTGGCTACGTTTGTCGATGGAAGGCATCCTTCTTTAGCAATGCGGTGAGTGGGGTTCTTTATTCTACCATATCCCCGCACAAATCTTCTTGTAGTACCTGTTAGTCCTAGGAACCCATGAAGATTTTGAGATTTTGGGCCTTGGCCATTCCACCATAGCTTTGATCTTCGAGGATCAACTTTGGCCTTCATGGGATCTGATATGACCCAAGTACTCTACCTCTTGTACACCAAAAGAACATTTGGATGGCTTTGCATATAGAGTATGTTTCTCCAAAACTTCCAACACGTTATTTACATGTTGTAAGTGTTCTTCCCATGTCTTACTGTAAATCAATATGTCATCAAAGAAAACTAATACAAATTTCCTTAAAAAAGGCCTAAAAATAGTGTTCATCAAGCTTTGAAAGGTTGAGGGCGCATTTGTAAGACCAAAAGGCATTACCAAAAACTCATAATGGCCCTCATGAGTCCTAAAAGCCATTTTATGAACATCTTCCTCTTTTATCCTAATTTGATGGTACCCCGAACGAAGATCTAATTTTGTGAAATAAACAACACCATGCAATTCATCAAGTAAATCATCAATTATTGGAATAGGAAACTTATCTTTGATGGTGTACTTGTTGAGTTCTCGTAATCTGGACACATCCTCCATGTTTCATCTTCTTTTACGTACCATGACCCTTTGGTGAAGAATATGCACTCTGGCTATGCACGATGATACCTGCCTTGACATTTCCTCCACCATTTTCTCGATCTCACTTTTTAGGAATATGGGTATCTGTATGGTCGATGTTAGGTGTTTGGCTCCTGGAATCAAGCTGAATGGCATGATCATGATCCCTAGCTGGTGGTAGTCCCTTTGGAATTGCATCAAAAAGCAGATGAGTGAGCATCCACAATCTTGAAGATCGGGTGGCATTGAAGACTACTGTATTTTGTACTTACATGGAAAATAGCTTTCTTTATAAAGCCATCCATCACTCCTTTTACGAGAACCTTTACGCATCGATGAGAGCTAATAATGTGGAGACTTAGCTACCATCCCATTGATTGTATTGTCCTTCCATCTGAATGAAATCGCATGAACAATTCTTGGAAATTCATCTCTATAGTACCTAAGGTTGTGAGCCATTGGACCCCAAAACAATATCTGCCCCCCATAGAAATAGCAAACATAGGTGAGTCTAACATGTAGTCTCCCATGGAAAGCTTGATCTTATGGCACTTTCTGTGCACTTGATTGTCCCACCATCATGATCATAACTTGCATTTACGGAGTGGGTAAATAAAACAATTGAGGTGGGCGGCTAACTTACTATTTATGAAGTTATGAGTACTCCCAAGTCAATCAACACCGTCACCTTCTATTTTTGAGATAGCGATAACCTTGAGTGTTTGAGGAGTACTAATACGTGATGCATGGCAAGAAATTGTAGGTTGGTGATCCTCTACTTCATCTTCTACTGGTTCCTCAGCCTCTCCTATAATTTCAGCTTCCTCATCATCCTCATTACCTCCATCAATATAGAACAACTTCTTCTCGGCACATTTATGTCCCGGTCCATATTTGCTATCACAGTTAAAACATAATCCTTTTGCTCTCTTTTCTTCCATTTGTTGAGGAGTCAGTCTAATTGGCCTAGCAAATGAAGGGGAAGAGATACTATGGTCTCTGGTGTTAATGAAAGGTGGCCTCCTACTACTAAAAGAATTTTTTCCCTCTGCACGACGTGCCATGATAATAGAATCAGACAGCTTGATTGGATTAAACATTCGTACCTCATGCTCGATGTGGTCCTTAAGACCCCAAAGAAACAAGTCATTGATTCTCTTGGAATATTCTCCACCCTTAAGGATAGGTTTTGGAATTGATGCACATAATCTTTGGTGATCATGTTTGCCGTAACTTTGCTAATTGACTAAAGTAGTTCTACGAAACACTTGGAACTATAGTGCAATTGCAACTCCTCGGTAAAAGCTTGTCCAGTGACACTAGACCATTCTTACGCCTCTGAGCACATAACCACGATACCAAACAAATTGGTGGGTTCAAGATATAGGGATGCAATGTCACCTTTTGTCTGATGGTGTTTGATGTAACTCAAAGAAGTTCTCCATTTGATTTATCATTCGGGGATCCTTACCATCAAATTTGCGCATATCCACTTTCGGCATCATGTTTCGTGGTTGCGAATAAGTTTGATTCGATGGGATTTGGAAAAGTGATCAATATGGTTAGTTTGTCCATGATTTTGAAGCTGAAGGTCCTCCTTGGTTGATATGGGCTGGATTTGGGCCATCTTGGTTACCCTTTACATGTTGCGTGATATCATCGACCGATGATTGATTTGGGCTATGTCTCCTTTAGAGGCCATCTCAGATTGTACATTTCATGACTCATACTCAAGTTGGCTCACCTTATGATCAAGCGAGGTAAACCCTAGTCTTTGAGGAATCTGTATTTACCCCTTCGACTCCATCTCTTCAATCACTACCCCATCTTTATCGGGGTTTTACAGGAATGCTTGGATTCTTTTTGCTCTTGTGGAAGGCCCCGCCATGATGTCAAATCTTAGGGTTTAGGGTTTTGATACAATTTCGGCTAAACAGGAAAAAACACAGAGAAGATACTAATACTATTTTTTGAGAGCTTTCCGAAAATGTAAAGAACTTGAAAATTTTCCACAATTTGCACCCTAGGGAGTGATTTTATGAAAAACCCTAAATTTGTAATAACTTTTGCAAAATAAATCAAAAAAGTCTGAAATTTTTAGGGAACCTTACTTGAAATTCTTTCACAACTCTGGTAAAAATATCTCCCACCAATTCACTCTGGTTTGCAATATGTGGTGGAAACAAAAAATTAGGGTTTTTGCCTAATTTTGGCCCAGATCATAGCTCTGATACCACTTGTAATGAAATTACTTGTATAATTCAGATTAAGAAACAATAGAACACCAAATAACACAATATTTCAGAATAATGATCTCAATATGCAATTAGAATAGCTTCGCCACTTCGAGGGGGCAACCTCCAAACCATATAATAAGACTCAAATGCTCAAATGATAATGAAATACTACCTATAATCCCCTATATATACTATTCATATGTTATGGCCATCACCAAGGCCGACCTATTAAGCATGAGAAATTATAAATGATATAATAAAATGATATGGTAAGCCACAAGTTGGCTACTCATATCCTAATACAAGTAATAGGTTAAGGGCGTAGCACTATCTTTTCCACGTTTCTCAACCTCCTAGATCAAAAGCACCATCTCTTCCACTCCTCATTGTACCTCTTTGCTTCACAACTCAGAGTTTTTTTATCAAAGACAATTTGCCAACTACAAAAACACATAATTTCATATATTCATGACCATATGTGTGTTTCTTACAAAACATGTCATAGATCTTCCTCCTCCTACTACGAGGAATGAGTTTTCAAAATCACCAACTCCTACCTAACTCAAACTCACACACATGGACCAACTGATCCCTAATGTAATTGACCTCCTAAGACTCACATTATCATTGGCCTCTCTATGGACTCTTCAACTTCCCTCTGTGATGCTTATAACTTCCCCTTACACATTATTTCAAGCATCTAAATGATGCACAAGCACACAATAACTCACTACACACCTATTATCACCTCACTAGACACTTTCCAACCTTAGTAAACTCCTAACACCCTATCTTATACTTAAAATACCTTTACAAATCAATATGCCTTTGTAAATTCAAATTTCCCCTTTTTGGAGGGAAAATGCAAAATAAGAACAATTCAAATTTCCCAACTCCACTAGGTAGCTTGAAATGATTTATATGAACCAAAATAACTCTTACAGACCCTCTCACAACTCACATCAACTCTAATAAGATTGAATTTTTCAATTGAAGGTTTTCTCATGGATGCTCCTGCATCAACAAAATCAAAACTAGAATGCACCACCAAGACCATACAAAGCGTAGTAAGGGTGTTACCAAGGTGGGTAACAACAAAGGAGGACATGACCTAGACCCCAAAGACAAGTAGTGATGTGCTACCTTTGCGTAGATATAAACCAAATTGCGCAACATTTCCTTCAAATCCTGAATGGGACATTTACTACGCTTACTACAAGGTGCAAGTGCAACGCAATACAAAATATTGTCACGTATTGGAGAAACAAAGAAAAGAAAAACAATTGCGCAATGTCAAAATGATCAATGTGGTACTTAGAGAAATTGGAATTCTTCAATATGTTACATAAGCATAGGGAAAGGAACAAGGCTTGGAGCATGAGGAGATTTTATGGAGCCCCACATACGTCGTATCTACCTTGATCCAAGAAAAGAAAAGGTGTTATTGTAAGAAGCTAAAAAGTTACTCTAATCAACTCAAAAGAGGGAGGGTACTATGCACAACACAAGCCCAATAAAAGCTCAAATTTATGGAAAAATGATTACAATTTTATAACGGTAAGGAATATTTATAACTCTACATGATTTGTTGAACATGATGAATGCATTACACAATGAAGATATCTTGCATAACATATCCAACCTTATCAAAACCTTATTAGAAAGTGTATTTGATAAAGAGGTGTTGGTGAAGAAACCAATATGGTATGTAAAAGCGAAGAAGACTTGAGGCGTGGACACCCAACTAAATGTAACAGTGGAGACCGTGAAATAAGAGACATAATGTTTGATTTTGGAAGCACCGTTAACTTGATACTAAGATCCACTTGGGAAGCAATAGAAGTCCCTGCTTTGGCATATAGTCATGTAACACTCAGCCTCACAGACTATGGAAGAGTAGATCCAATTGGCCGATTAGAAGAAACTAGAATACAAGTAGAATATTTATGTTTGAAAGGATATTTTGAAGTCATAGACATGAAAACAAATGAAACACACTATCTAGTATTGATTGGAAAAAAGTGGGCATATGATGGTAATATGATGATCAACACAATTACCAATAAGATGGAAGCACATCTTGATGATTCTATTATTGTAATTATAATGAACAAGAGTAAACGAAGCCATATACATGTAGACACTTATTTTTGGTACCCCCTTATGCCTTTATTCCGCATTCACCTTCTACCCCAACTTAGCACGCTTGTTTCCCTCTTATTTTTAAAACATACCCTTTCCCTCCTAAATTATCCTATCTCATAATTCTCATACCCCCATTTTTAAATTCCCATTAATCCCATTAATCCTAAAATAATTTAATAAATCCTAAATACATCCTAAACCATTTAATTATCCTAAGCCTACCATAATCACCCTCATTTAATCATCCCCCATGGGATTCCCACCCCTCTTCATTATTACCCTTCATTAATCCTTCCCTAGGATTCCCCCACTCATTCTATCCCTTCCTAAGATTCCTTCCACTCCCTTTTACCCATTTAAACCTCTTACATGCACAGAGTTCTAAAAATAGCCCTTTAGCCATTTCAAATTATATTTCCACCTTCCATTATCATTCCAATGTTCAAGTGGCAATCTATTTTTTCCAGTCAAATGAATGAATGACCCAGTTCATCATCGACCCTGCCTAAACTATTTAACCACCCCTGCTTGTCTTCTCAAATGGATGGAAAATATTCAATCTCTATGTGTGCTTTGTGAATATTTCCTTTAAGTTGTTCTTGGAGTTCTTATCATCAGTTGAGACATCTTGTTGATCCTTGGCATTTAGAGCTTGGAGTTTAGAGAGTGTTGTGGAGCTTTTGTCCATGCATACATTTTTTTATTTTACAAGTATTTAAAGGTGATTCTTGAGCTCTACTTCAGCCTCATCTAGTCAAATTGAATCATCATCAAGTCTAGCAGTTTATCCCATCTTCTTGTTAGCACCTTATCTCTGGTCATCATTGTCGATTAGATACGGCTCATTGTTGACCCATAGCCCACATTTTTGAATCCTATCCACTCTCTATCCTGTCTACCTCTCATTCCATCCTATCTATACACATCTTGCATCCTGTCCATCCTTGTGACATCCCATCCATCCTGTCAACATTCTATAATCCACTTTAGTATCCTAGAATCCATATATATCATTGCCTTGCATATTTTCACTCAATCCTACAAGTCACCATAAAGCGCATTTGGTTACCTCAGGTCACCATCGACCCTATCCTTCCTCCCCATCTAGATATATTATTTCTTGCATCTTCTATTTCCCTATGTTTTGGTACCATATTCAATGGCTCTACATAAATCTTTATTCTATTTTACAGTTCTAAGTCATCACTTCTCAGGTCACCCCCGACCATACCTTCGCACTCAAGTCACCGTCGACCCACTCTGGTTTGTTTTGGTTTTCTAGAAATTTCATTACAATCATTATATCAGTTTATCTTAGCTTATTAGATACTTGTTCATATTTTTATTCACATTTATATTTCATTATCGATTATCATCATTTTTTATCATCACGTGATCTGAACATCCTCTCGAGGAAGCTTTCACTTCTGGAGCCAACTTTTTGGGAGCTCACCATATCTATTACTAATCCTTTTTCATGTTTAGTCTTTGTTGTTGTGTAGGTTGAAGACTCACTACGAGGAGGATCATTTCTGTGTGCCCATACCATATCCACATTAGGAGGTTCCCTAAACCCTCCCATACTTTGAGGTTTCTTGGTTTCTCGCTTGGTTTTCACTAATATGAGAATAAGTAGCATGAAAATCTTGTCAAACATTCTAGCACGCCCAGTGGGACCCCCTCTTAGGTGAGTCTCTTACACTTCATTGTTTCATTTTTATATTTTTGTTATCTTCATTTTAACATTGCAGTAAAGGCATTGCTTTTCTTATACGTGTTGGGCTTCTTGGTTGCTTAGATATCGCTTTCTTTTGCTTGATTTCTCTTGAAGATTAGATAAAAAGGAAAAGTGAAAGCCAAGTATTCCCCTTTTTTTTCTTATTTTCTCCTTTTTGCATCTCATTTTCCTTTCTTTGTGTGGTTGTTCTCATGAATTTCCATATTTGGTTTTGGGATTAAAAACAAACCTCTTGCATTATTGCTTGCAAACCTAGTGTAAGTAGGAGTTTAATTGGTTGCATTTCACATTTCTTCACACACACATACACTCATCAAATTCACACATCAAAACAATCCCTTACTAGGTGGACCTAATTGGGATTTCATCACCCAATAAGGAAAACCACCATGGTTTTTTGGCCGCGTTATAAATCCTATACAAACTTGGGCCTCACGTACCTTGGGTATATCGAGGACTCCACATCCAAAACTACCCAAAACCAGCCTTAGATTTCCATTTCTTAGGTACCCTCATTATCCATCTCCCTTTTTCTTCTTCACATTTTATAATTAATCAAGATAAAGAAAACATTGCATGCTTGACTTGTTTGCTTTAATTAGTATAGTCATTTTTTTCTTTTTTTGTTTCATTCCCATTACACGCTCTTTAGCTAGGAAAATGGAACAAAATCTTGCATCAAACAATCCATTCACTTCATCCCAAGTAAACCTCTTCTTTGACCATTATTTCGTCCATGCCCTTGGTTACTTCTCATATGGTCACCCAACCTTTGATCATCAACCCGCCTCATCAAAAATCTCTTGTCCAAACCACCACCCATAAGGAGACCAATCCCTTTCAACATCATCAATCCATTTCCTAGACCAACTACACCTCCATCTCCTGCTCCTTTAGAGACTCTTGGGCCTCCTTCTAGCCCCATTTATGACTTCCTATTTCATAGATCTCCCATGATCTCTCAATCCTATCAATCCACTCAATTGGTGGATCTATTCCACCCCATCACCTCATATCAACACTATCCCCACTTCATCCGATATTATCACTAGAATGCCTATCCAACCATCCCAATCTACTAACATTCACATTTCTACTTCTCATGTGCCTCAACAATCAAATATTCCCATCCAATCCCAACCATCTTATCACGTTCCTACTTTCCAACATCACACATTCCCCAACCAATTCAATCTCTACCCTTAATTATATCCCTCTTATTAACATTCCTTCAACTTCAACATACCCCCAAGCTTTTCAACATCCTTATCCATCCACTTCTCATGTCCTATAGCCACAACCATCTACCTCTTATGTGACGCCTTCACACGAAGATTTTAGACCATCTTCTAATTATACCCCTTGGGGGAATCTTACAATTCAATTTTGAACAATTTGATGACGGGTCACCTCATCCAACTTCCTCCCATCCGACCTATTGATGACTCACACCCCAAACCCACTTGGTATCATGAGGATCACTATTGTAAATATCATCAAGTCATAGGTCATGACATCAAAAAGTGTCATTCTTTTAAAGATCGTGTTCAAACAACTTATAAATCAAGGGGATCTCCAAATAGACAATCTTACCTCATCTCTCAGCTGACCCCTTGACATCTTTAACAACCCTTTCCTAATCCACCACCAAAAATCAATTTCCACCTTCCACATCTTACAAATTTAATCCTTATGTAGTCAATACTATACATCAAACATCTCCATCCTTACCTATCTCATCTACCTCATCATCTACTCCTACCTTAGACATTGTGCCTATGACTTCTTCAATATCTACCCCCACATCTACATCAACCATATCCATGACTATCACACCTATCACATTAACTTCTACCACTTGTTCTACATCTACATCTATTCCTACCTTTACCACATCCACATCAGACTTTGACTATACCTACCACTTCATCCACATCTATCATGCCCCAACTTATCATATCTAACCCCTCATCCACATCTACATCAAACACACCCATCACTACATCTACATCACTTATATCCCTAAACATCCCAATTATACCCACCTCTCTATCAATCCCAACTACCCCTATATCTACCACATCAACAAATTCACTTACATCTACCTTGACATCTTCATCACATATACCTACATATTTTCCCATGGCCACATCACCTATTTTATCCCAATCTTCTACACTTAATCCTTCAACATCTACCATTTCCACATCTATACCCACTACCACACCAATCACATCTTCTTGATTTGTAAACATATCAATGATACCCCTTGAAACATTTATGAAACAAGCACCCCACCTAAGACAAACACAAAGGGTATTTGTGCCTCCTCTACAAAACCAACTATTTCTACATTAACCCATCCAAAACCTACACAACCCACATCTCACATAGACCTCATCAATCACATCATTCAAACACCTCTTTCTCCATCAATATCCACCCCTACACCACAATATTCAGATCCTCCAGTTGAGATTATTGTCATCCCTACCAAGGGTAAACCTTCTCGATAAAAACCTAAGACTCTTGGTAAACATCCCCAAAGGTCTCTCATGCATCCTCGTAAGAAGTTAGATCTTATCTCTCCTCAGCAATCTAATGTCACAACATCCATCCTAGGAGCACCCCATCTATTTTAGGGTCAGGCCCTTCATCTAAGACATCTCCCAATGATCAATCCAAATCCAAAATGATCTAACCCTCCTCCTAAATTGGATTCATCTTCTAAGACATCTAACTTACCCTCCAATCTACATCCACTCCTTCCCTAAATCCAAGTCAAAATATCCTATCAAATCCCACAAGGGTTACCTTCCTCCCAACACTTCAATCAGATCCTACATGAGACACCCTTTGACATTTAATTTAAATATTTCCATCATGCTTCCTCCTATTAAATCTTTTGATCCTCATAGTAAGAAACCATCATGGTTTGACCCCAATCTCATTTTCACCTATCATCATACCATGGGTCATGACACTGAGATCATTGTAAGGCCCTCCAAACCATCATCCATGATCTTATTGAGGATGATGAATCTCTCATCCAGGAGATCTTCCTTCTCCATCCACCACAACCAATCCAATTCCTATTTCTACATCTCCATCCATCAAATTTTCTAAGTCTCCTCCTTCATCCACATCCTCCATTATTATCTCCTCCTCCCATATCACTCCTCCTAAAGAAGGTCCTCCCTTGTTCATCGATATTATTTGTCTTTCCAATCACCCCTATGATCCCCAATCATCTATCTAATCAAAATCCAAAGTCATCATCATACATATTCCTTCTAATGATCCCATCCAATCTCCTTCGACATCCACTATCCCATCTATATCTAAGTTTGCCTAACGTAATACAATATCTTTCATTGGGGGATCATCCTCCCCTCATTATTGATCCTCTCACATCTTCTTCCTCATCCACACATCTATCCACATCAATTCATCCCCTATCCATCCAACAACTCCTTGATGCTGGGGGAATTCACTTTAGGATGGTGTACCATCAGACTAATTCCTTTCCTCTTCATCCTTGACATTGTCTTATTTACCTCATCTAATCTTATCATACCCATCTCATCTCGATCTTATCTAGTTTATTGTCTCATCTTAGCCAACCAATCTATCTATCATCTCATCTCATCCTAAGTCCACCTTTGTGGCCATATTTGTGCCTCTCTTGGGGAACCATATTCTCATCAAAGTCCACCTTTGTGGCCATATTTTGCCTCTCTTGGGGTGCCATATTCTCATCAAATTCCACCTTTGTGGCCATATTTGTGCCTCTCTTGGGGCACCATTTTCTCATCCTAAGTCCAATTTTGTGGCCATTTTTTGTCTCACTTGGGAACATATATTTTTTCCTCACCTCCTCACTTTTGGAGTGGTGCGCATATATTTTACCTCTATTATCACATCTATTTCATCCAATCTTATCATATCTATTATCTCATCCTAAGTCCACTTTTATGGCCATCTTCATCTCGTTAGGGATGCATATTTTCTTCACTTCCTTGACTTTTGGAGGGTAGTGCATAGTTTTATTTTTCCTCTTATCACATCTATTATCATCAATCTTATCATATCTATTATCTCATCCTAATCCACTTTTATCTCAACTTCGTCTCATTAGAGACATATTTTCTTTCACTTCCTTGATTTTGGAGTGGTAGTGCATAGTTTTTGCATTTTTCCTCTTATTATTTATCTATCTCATCTAATCTTATCCCATCTTCATCTCATTAAGGACACATATTCTCTTCGCTTCCTTAAAGGTAGTGCATAGTTTTGATCTCTCTCATCTATCTCTCCTTATCTTATCCCATCACGACTTTAATATCGGTGACCTTGTCCTTAACGTGACTACTCTATACATACAGCCAATGTGGAAAGTTTTCCCTATTGGATTGAGACCATAAATGGGTGGGAGCCTATGTCGTTTGGCCTCCTTGATGGTAAACTAAAAACGGAACCTCTTAACGCATTTCACTTATGACCATTCTATTGTTAGCATACCTAGCGATATACACTTAGTCATATCTATGATCATTCCTTCATCATTAGCCTCTTCCATCTATCATTGTAATGATTTGGAATTATGTGGTCTATTCCATCACTTTCCTAGTCATGACCTTAAATATGGGCACCATGGCTCTGCCCATAGCATTTTCCTTATGGATAGGTTCTCCTTCTTGGTGAGAACTCCACAATCATTACATCCATCACCTTCTTATCCACCTTTAGGAAGCACACTAAGGGTCCATGGGTGTCTCTTGTACATCTTTTCATCCCCTCCTAAGTGGTCTACTTAGCTATACCTAGCTCTTCCCCATAAAAAAGTTAAAACTCTTGGATGCTCATATTCTTATCCAAAAACAGACTTATCCCTTGAATGAAAATTGTCATATAAAATAAATAATAAAAATAGATTGATCCCTTAAAGGAAAACTATCATGCATATTTTATCCTACCATCTAAAAAGAAAAATCCCAAATCAAAAGAAAAAAGTAGACCACTCCCTCGAAGGATGGATACTCTCTAATACCATGACAGTGAAGGCTTCCTACATTGATCAACCTTCTATATATTCATAAGCATATTAAAAATCAAATTAAACATCCTAAGAAATCTTCCCGCATCGATCAACTTTCTCATATATTGCAAACTTCCCACATTGATCAAGTTTGCACCTTTCCCCCTCACCTAGAGCTAGGGCATAGTCCTAGGAAATCCACTTATGGAGAACCCTCTTCCCATGTACAAGTCACATCTAAACCCCTTGGTGATCTCGACCATATGTGCATAAGCTCATTCATTCATTTTCCCCTCGATCTTTGGCATAACTAACTATCATTAGTTATGTGTTAACACCATTTTTGGTTGTGAGTGCATAGCTTTAATTAGATTTATTTCTCATTTACCTCTAATATAGATCAAGGCATCATTCCCTCACATGTTTATTAGATATGACGTAGCATCATTCCTACCCATAGGTCACCATCATCAAGTTGTATTCTATTTTAACTATCCACATCTACCATTTATCTTCTCTTTACTCATCTAAAACATCTACATGTTATCTATCAAAAATCTTACATCTAATCATGTGTTCCTATCTATTGTCATCCATATTTTATCTCAAGTCCATTTTTGTCGCCATATTTTGTTCCCTCTCAAGGGCACCATATCACATATTTTCCTATTTTTTCTTTGGCCATTTTCGTGTCTTTGTTGGGGAACCATTATTTTCATCACCATCCTTGTCTTGTTTAAAGATGCATACCTTTCTCTTGATTCCTCGTGTATGAAGGGTCACACTTTGTTCACATTTTCTTACGCATAACTTTGATGTGTTTTCATGACCATTGGTCCCCATGGCCTACATCCATTTGAGTGGTTTCCTATTGGATTCCCTCCATTTCGTAGTGATTTTTTTGACTCACAAGCCCGTAGGACATATCTCCATCTCCTGAAGACCATGCCCTTTCTTCCTTACCAATGTGACTCGTAAAATCACCGCCATATTTTAATCCTTTGTTATTGTGAGACCTCCTTCTCACTTGGGGCATCATGCCCCATATTATTTTTATAATTCTTCATAGCCCACCCTTCTCATTCATCTCTTTCAAACTCATGACCGATTCCACTCTTTTGGTTTTCATCGATCCCTAGTTTGAGGGGGAGCACCTCACCAATCTTTCTCAGTCATCATCAGCCTATCAATAATTTCTTTTTTGTCTCGCAGTTCACTATCATAAACCCTCAACAAAAAGGGGAAGAATGTAGACACTTATTTTGGCACCTCCATGTGCCTTCACCCATGTTCACCTTCCACCCACTCGCTTAGCATGATTGTTTCCCTTATTTTTTAAATTACAAACCCTTTCCCTCCTAAATTATCTTACTTTTCCCCATACCTCATTCTATTTATCATTATCTCATAATTTTCATACCCCATTTCTAAATTCCCATTAATCCCATTAATCCTAAAATAATTTAATTAATCCTAAATACATCTAAACCATTTAATTATCCTAAGTCTACCCTAATTACCCTCATTTAATCATCCCCATGGGATTCCCACCCCCTTCATTACTACCCTTCATTAATCCTTCCTAGGATTCCCCCACTCATTCTATCCCTTCTTAATATTCCTTCCACTCTCTTTTACTCATTTAAACCTCTTACACACATAGAGTTTTAAAAATAGCCCTTTAGCCATTTCAAATTC
Organism: Taxus wallichiana var. yunnanensis; assembly: GCA_018340775.1. NCBI lineage: Eukaryota > Viridiplantae > Streptophyta > Pinopsida > Cupressales > Taxaceae > Taxus > Taxus wallichiana. Next base: position 526,941,633 of record CM031234.1, read on the forward strand.
TATTTTTTCCTTCCATTATCATTTCAACGTTCAAGTGGCAATTTGCTGCTTGATTGCAAACCACCAAGACTGAACCTAGAGTCATCGTAAACCCTACCTTGAACTATTTAACCACCCCTACCCCTCTTCTCAAATGGCTAGAAAATCTTCAATCTCATGTTTGTTTTGTGAATATTATCTTTTGAGTTGTTCTTAGAGTCCTTATCATCAGTTGAGACATCTTGTTGATCCTTGGAATTTAGAGTTTGGAGTTTAGAGAGTTTTGTGGAGATTTTGTTCATGTATGTTGTCATTTTATTTTATAGGTATTTACAGGTGATTTGTAAAGCTTTGATTAAGACTCAGTTGCTTCAATCATCATAGATCAACTAGCTATCCCATCTTTCTCATTGGCAACTTATCTCTGGTCTAGTAATTATTGATTAGACATAGTCATTGTCAACCCATAGCCTACATTTTCTTAATCCTATCCACTCTTTGTCATGTCTACCCTGACACATCTTGCATCTTGTCCATCCTTGTGACATCCCATCCATCCTATCAACATTATTGTGATCCATATTTTTCCCGGGAAAAATATTGGATCAGAACGCCCCGCACCGAAAAAACACGAGAGATCACATTCGGGCCTACAAACAGATTGTAGGGAGACTCTACAATGGAAGTGGTGGGGCTTACAAAGATCAAATAACCATGTGTAGGATAAATTGTAAAACGGCTCACAAGTGAATCCAGGCCTTAAATCCATTCTACGAGGTCACATGCGGGGTCGGAAATAGAACAACGGGGGTCGGAGGAGAAGTGTCACAAAGAAGCTAGGAGCAAGAGAGGAAAGAAAGCGGTGAAGATTGGAAGTCTGCGAGGTTCAAAAGCATTCAAAATAAGTCCATAAATTGACTAAGTATGGAGGAGGCAGCGGAGAGAACTACGTGTCGACATGACACTTCTCCAAAGTTGAGTCTAAAATGGTAAGTTCAAATGAGCGCGCGAATGCCGCGTTTCCCAGTCAAGAAATATGACCCCGCCGAGCGAAGGACATAACCAAAAAGTAAAGAAATTGAGCAAGGCTAGCGGAGGAAGCCACAAGAGAAGGACGGTTTGTACACATACACTTGTCTCTAGACAGAAGGAGAAGAGGAAGAAGAGCCCAGAAGTCTCTATCTCCACCAAACAAATCCTTATCAACACCTCCTCCTAGTAGGTTGTTCTTTCAATCAAGAAGGGTGCTCAGGTGATCGGGATGGCACACCAATAACCAAACCCTTATGTCAATTTCACTAGTTCAGAGCCCACTTGCTCGAATGTAAAAACCCAGTCTCGGTGGCGGCATTAAAGAGCATCCCAGATTTCACTAGGAGAAAATCGGACTTGTCCGGTGACCACGTTCAAGACATTGTGAATGTTTGTACAATCCATGAGATTGTTGAGATGGACATTGTGGTCAAGTTTCTAGCCTCTTCACTCAAGGGAAAAGCTTCACAATGGTTCAGGAGCCTGGAAGCATGCTCTATTCAATCTTGGGACCATCTGTGCACAACTCTTCACAACTAGTTTGGAGAAAAGGGAGATAACCTATCCTTGCTAGAGCAGCTGACAACAATCAAGAGAGATCCAAACGAGCAACTGATGGATTTCAACCTCATATTTTAATGGACCTGGGATAGGATTCCAACAATATTAAATCCCACTAATGAAGGCCCCTTCTTATACTTCCTTAGAACTTTAAATTATGATATTTCTATGATGATTTAGTCAATGAGGGGTGACCAACATACACGCAGCCTATAACCTTTCCATAGAAGTTGAGAATCATTTGATTCGGGCTAGAAAACTTGCTCTTAGGCCATCCATGCCTCTATACCCTGAGGTAGGAAACCCATGTATTAGCCAAACACCCACATTAGCTCTTATACCCACCCCCAAGAGTCAAAGTTTAGCTGAAGCCTCCACTTCATCATCTAACACCTCAAAGGAGCTTCAGGAAGTTATGAAACAACTACAAAACCTATGAAATGAGCTAGTAACCATCAAAAGACAATAGGCTCAGAGTTGTAAGCCATATCAGCTCCAAGCTTAGTATCAGGCTAGACCAACATATTGGCAGAATAGACGACTAGCTAAGGTTGTAAATCAAAGTCAACACCAAGGGAAACCTCAAGCTGTTAGACCTTTTAGGTCATATGATCCAAACACAGCCTCAACATCAAGAGCATTGGTTCCAACATAGAATAACATGACACAAGAATATGATTGGTGTTTCCCATGCAATCAGCCACATAATCAATCGATGTGCTTCAATGGTGCATTAAATCAGGCTTTGATGGTGCAAACCATTGGTGTGTCACAAGAACCTAACCATGAAGAAAATCAACAAGAAGGATCTCAGTAAGAGGTACCCCCAAGCAAAAATATGCTTCTCAATTAGTAGGCTGAAGACTTATGTGGAATGAATCAAACTCCTTCTCAAAGTATAGCTACCAATACATGGTCCAAGAAGAGAAATATTGGAGAAGGACATTCACCAAACTCAGGTGACCCTCAATCCTCCATTGCTCCACAAAGTATTGGCATTCAAAATACAACTCCCAATATGCAAATCCAATCCAAGCCACCTTCAAAATCTACTCAGGCATCGGTTGTAACAACCCATGTCTAAGAGAAAAATGTGCCAGGAAGGGGCATCAAAAGGAAAATTCATTTAATATCATTGAGAAAATGAAGAGGAAAAGTGTGAACATTTCACTATGGGAGTCACTGGCCATTCCAAGTGCAGAGGGATCTATTAAGACCGCCATGCAAAATTGGTAAAGCTCAAATCAACCCCTAGCCAGCAAGAGAAAGTGCTTACCAATACGGCTCAACCTGAGAGAAACCATGGAGAACAATGAGGTAAGAATCTGAAGCCTCCTCCATTTTATGTTTCATTAATAATTGGAGAAAAATTGGTGCATAATTGCATGATTGATTTGGGAGCAAGTAGTTTTGTAATGCCTAAACAAATAGCTGATCAAGCTGGGTCTCAAGTATGAAATCATCTCTAGAGGAGTAGTACGATTGGATGTGATAGTAGTGACCATTGTTGGAGTCATCAAGGATCCGAGCCTCACTCTACATGCCTACCTAATGTTTCTTGTATTGCAGTAACGTATCGAGTTATAGACTTGCCACCACATTTTGCATTGTGTTTTTCTAAGGACTTCTTTGCCAAAATTGGAGGATATTTGTCACTGATCGGTCGCATATGCTCTTTAGAACAAGGTATGGAGCAAAGGCCACAATAATATCCAAGCCCATATTAGATTATCACATTGATTCTTATGTTCCAAGCCTAATCAATGCAAATTGTTCGGCTTTTAATCAAGAGAACCTCCTAAACACTTCCGAGGCGAGATACCAAAATAGGGTGTATCCGGACCTAACTCTTGACGAATGGTCGGTAAAAGACATGCTTTTGATCCCTATAAGGAGATGGAAGAATGTGACCTAGGAGTCTACTACCTACATGAGGAGAATCATCCTCTTCTCGAAATCATTAAGCCAGAACACAAAGATGACAATGAAGTATGGAAACTGTTCTTTGATGGCTCGAGGAGCAAACAAGGATTCGAGAGGAGGAGCTATGATTGTGTCCCCCAAGGTATGAAGTATTATTCGGCCTTTAGATTTCAGTTTGCTTGCTCAAATAACACGCACTATATGAGGCCTTGGTTTATGGATTGCATTGGGGCGAAGATGAGGAATCAAGAACCTGCTGGTGTTTGGTGACCGTGAACCTGGATGCCAATCAAGTCAAAGGACAAAATGCTGTCAAGAATGACCTACTAAAAACTACAAGAATAGGGTATGGGATCTCATTGAGGATTTCGAAGCCTTTAACATTGTGTCCATACCGAGGAAAGTAGAACAAAGTCACTGATAGGGTTACAACATTTAGAAAGCAACCTTTGATGTGGTTGATAGCATCAAGAGGGACAAATAACAACCACATATCCATGTGATTGTGAGGCCAGCAATGCCAGATAATAACACATGCTGGTAGGTGTTCGAGAATGATCAACAAATCATCAATTTTTTGCAAGAGGAAGCTGAATTCTCAGCTAGAAATCAAATCAGACTAGAGCAGCAATATGGAGATCAAGTAGTACAGCTACATACAAACACGCTTCCCAAGGCTTAGTGACATTGGAGTCTATCTTCAATCCCAATGATTAGTTTTGAAAAGAAAAGGCTAATATACAGATCAAAGGAGAAGATTCAGAGTCAATTCTAGTTGGAGAATGCAAAATGCTTTTAGAGCCAACTTTTTGGCTAGCTCATCATATCTATTACTAATCATTTTTCGTCTTTAGTCTTTGTTGTTGTGCATGCAGTTGAAGACTCGCTACAAGGATGATCATTTCTTGTGCGCCCATACCATATCCACATTAAGAGGTCCCTAAACCCTCTCATACTTTGAGGTTTCTTGGTTTCTTGCTTTGTTTTCACTAATGTGAAATAAGTAGTGTGGAAATCTTGTCAAATAATACCATTCGAAAAGAACCATTGTCACCATATGTGCTTGATGTTGAAATTTGGTTTAAGGTGGGACATGAGGAAGAGTATTTTGTTATGTGATGCATGCCATAAATAAGAAAGGAAGAGTTCCCAAAATGGCCAAATCTGATTCAAACCCACACTAAGAATCCATTCATAGGAGAAGAACCAAGTTATAATATCTCGGTCCCTAACCAAAAACCCATTCATAGGAGAAGAACCAAGTTATAATATCGGTCCCTAACCAAATCAGAGATATCACAACTTTATAATTTTTCACAACATGATCAAGACTATACAGAGCAAAATGGAGAAATTCATATCCCATGGGAAATGGAATCCTCAGTTGGTGGTGACTCGGATGCAAATTTGAATCATTGGATGAGAAGGGAACATGAGATAAGACTAATGAGGATGGTACATGTTGAAGAAAAATGTATTCTATAATACTTTGGAACTTTGAATTTAGATACAATCTCAATAGAATTGTAAAAATATGCACCTTAGATAGAACTAAGAGTAAGCACATTTGATTATGCATTCAATGGAATCGTTGCATCATGGTGAGTTGGGCATAAATAAAATACTACATAACTTGGAAATAAGTCACAAAAATGTTGTGATCCCAATTTTCAATAGAAGATAGGATCACTCATAAATGGCCTAAGTATTACATAGAAGAATGCCCAAAAATACATATCTAGGAATGCATCAAAGCTTGGAAAATTTAGGAGATGGAGAAAAAATGGTGGGTGTATATATTCATAGAAACAATAGCATCACTACGAAAATCATGGTATGTTCACCAAGAAAGAAGAAGAGAAACACACAATAAGGGACAACTACAACATGAGTTTATTCAAACTTTCACTTTTGAAGATAGTAATCCTATGGTTGATATTACTTTTTACATAATTAAAACATTCCTTTTCTACCGAGTTATCGACTCAAAAGGAGAAGCACAATTTCGAGACCCCTGATTAGCTGAAAATGAACTAAACTAGGAGAAGTATAACCACTAGTTAATCTAAATAGGAGGACTAAAACACCGTATAAATTAACTAAATCAATATGGAATAACTGTAAACAAATATGCTAAGTGAAATGAAACCTCAAATATGTAAGTAAACAAAGATAAATAGCTTATATTATTAGAAGAGATTGTCACAGTGTCCGATAATAAAATATGGAAGTGCAGATGACCACTCGTAAGTCTTATGAAGGTCGGATATGGAAGATCTGAAAAGAATGGGACGCCCTGGGAAAGAAATCTTGGGGTGCTTGGGAAGGTACTAGGGCGCCACAGGGTGCCCGATCTCTGATTAGGAACCCCTGGTTTTTGTAAATGCCCGAAATCTAAATTTTGTATGGTCGCAAGATTATTTTATACGTTTCTCTGTGTGTCGCACTAGATTCAAAGTGAGTTATGCTTAGGGTGTGTAGAATAATAAGATGATGACTTTTAAGAATTAAAGAAGTATCAAAACTCTAAAAAAAAGAAGAGATGTAGAATGAATGGGTCGGATTGACCTTAGCCGCCAAACTAGTGGTATTATCACTGAGTGTTGCACTACATTTCAGACCCGGATGTAGTTCTGGTGAATGTGTGCATGTCGTGCCCTAGGTGCTCTTGTGTCATTCACACTTTGTGAAGTAACGAGCAATAATAACTATAGAAAATGTACTAGCATGTGTGCATGGAATAGAATAGAATCCCTCCCCTATGTTGTGTGTGTTGATGTAAATCTCCTAACCTTGATGCATGACACTATATGGATGCAAGTGATGCAATGGATGCAACTCTAGATGGAGTGATAGTAGTATGTGATGCTAGGACCCTCATTATGGTCTTATAACTTTATATTTATAGGGTTCTCTTGCTCTAATTTCATAATTAACCTTGACATGGCCGACTAGGAAAAAGATAAGGATGAAAAATGGCTAGAAAGACCCCAAAAAAAGAAGGGAAAGTGGAACATGGATCGGGGCACCCCAGGTGTGACTAGGGCGCCTCGGGGTGCCCAGATACATGCATGGGCACCGGGTTTAGGCTAAAATTTCGAGAAAATTGTGAAATAGGTGGATATGTATGAAGGAATATGCGGGAATGAAAAAATAAAATATAAAATAAAGGTGTCCAAAAGGTGGGATTAATTAGTACTTTATTCACTTGAGAACCTTCTAAATAGTAGTATAAGATTGAGCTAAATAATTACTAAAGTGCATGATTTAATGTATACATTTTCCCCCTACTTTATGTTGAAGAGAGAAACACTTGGTAACATAAAGTAGAAGAGATGCGTACTGATATCCATGTAGAGTGTAGAAGAAAGATGTCTTTGATGGACTAGACTCGAAAGCGTGGAATGACAAAAATAAAAAATGTGGAGGAGTGTTGATTCTAAAGATGAAAAATGCGCATAAAGAGTGATGAGTGAACCTAGGATGGAACACGTGTGTAGTTATTTGTTGTGTGTATTGTACTGTATGGTTAGTAAAGGCAAGTTCTGTGTGAGTGTATTTTCATTTTCGTTATCGTTGTTTGTTGTTGTTGTTGTTGTTGTTGCCCCAATTTGACTGCTTGTTTCTCATACAACCAAACCTACAAGGAGAAAATGATCAAGTACTCATATATATATATAAAAAAGTGTTGTGTAAAATAAACATGTGTATTTAAATGTGTAAAGTACGTAAATGTAAAATACGTTGAAATAAAAATGTAAATGGAACATGTGCACCTAATCCATGTTGAGAGAAAGTGTGTAGAAGGATATCTTGTCATGTCGAGCTTTTTGGGTGATCTTACGCAACCATGGTGAAGAAGTATAGGGAGGAAATGTGTTGTATCCTCTAACCTTTAACCAATTTTTCTGAAATGTGTGAAGAGATATTTGTATTGTCCTAGTTTTTTGGGTGATTTGACACCATCGGATGGAGTAGTGTAGAGAGGCACACCCACTGTAACCCTCAAGCACATGAATGCTCCAAAAATTTTCCAAAGGACACCATGTCCTGTAGAGGCCGTTGTGTATGGAGTATGTAGACTGGTCTGAACTCACTCGTTGTATGTGAACCGGTGTAAATACATTGTGTTAGTATAAATCATCAATGATGCCCCCTCTTTGGGGGCGTATGCGATGTCGTTGAAAGGAGAATGTGGCCCCAGAAGAGGACCAATTGCACTCTAACTTATAGAACTCTGCCCTACGGGGGGAAATGGAAAACACTTGGTAGATACCAAGGTGCACATAAAAGGGGATGGCTAGCCAAAAAAAGTGTTAGTCCAAAAACACATGCATGTAATAAGATAAGTGTAAAATACACAGAAAATGTAGTAACTACCAAAAAAGTAGTGTAAACACGCAAGAAAACAAGTAGACCGCACAAAGCGGGTTGCAAACATGGGACATCACTCACGATGTCGTAAGACATGAAAGGACGTCATGGCCAAAAACAACAGATAAGTGTGCACACAAGCAAAGGGCAACACCCGCATACAATGGAAAATAAAGCAAACAAGAAAAAACAAACAAGTAGTCATGGAAACATGTAATCCTGTAAAACAAGTGTTACACATGGAACACCTATTAGCATGTTAGAATGATAACCAATATGTCAAAGCATGTATGAACAAGTAATATAAGATGCTAAGTACAAAATGAAACAATAACACCTAGATAAGATGAATGTGGATATCCCCAACGAACAATATAAGAAGGGTAAAAGGTGACCATCCATATTGCATGTAGAATCATGTATCTTGATCACACTAAACAAAGACATGAACGCTCATGTGTGTATGATAATGACATATAAGAAAGTGATCTAACATGTGTAGTAAAGTGAACATGCGAAACACTAGTAAGCAAGAGTAAATGTGCCCTAAGACAATGTAGTATATTGTGGATGGATGGAATGGAATGCAAGATGGAATGATGGGAACAACATGCCCCCTGAGTGGATTGAATGTGTATGCAGTGAGGTTCATTTAGTTTTCCCCCTCAGCAATCAAGAATGAACCGTAAATAAGAGTGCTTCATCGGGAAATGGTTGAGTAATGTTGGTTATGTCTAGCACACTGTGATGAGCATGTATATATGTAATGGCGATGAAATGTGACATGTGAAGAGATTTGTGTGAGCCCTATAGCCAAAGTGTATATCACGACTTGTTGAATAGATGAGTGATGATTTATCCCTAATCGTATATCACTATAGAATGAAGGGAGGAAGATGGGTGATGATTTAGCCTAAAGCGTATGTCACTACAAGATGAAAGGATGGAGATGGGTGACAATTTATCCTAAAGCGTATGTCACTATGAGATAAATAATAATAAAGGAGTGGTGATTTAACCTAAGGTGTATACCACTACAAGATGATAATGGGGGTGGTGATTTAGCCTAAAGCGTATACCACTACAAGATGATAATATAGGTGACAATTTAACCTAAGGTGTATGTCACTAACGCTGGAAATGTCACATGAGAAAAATGCCGTATGGTGAATGTATGGTCCATTTAATTAGTAAACCCTTAGCGATGAGTATGAGCGAGGAACTACAAAGTGTGTCATAGGGTGGTGAGTGTAGCATGTAGAAGACAACGTAGTATAAATGGCCAAGTGATGAGGATGTAAATACACATAGTGGGTCATGTAATAGAGGATGTGTATTATGTATAAGATATGTAATGTGTGAAATATAATAATGAGTGTATATAAAAATGGATTATGCAATGATGATAGATAGAACTGGACCCAAAGGTAATGGAATCTAGTGTAGTATTTGGAATATGTGTGATGTATGATTGTGCCATGTGAATTATGAAAGATAGGAAATGTAAGGTGTGTATACGATGTAAGATGTGGTGATAGGTGTAGATAGAATATGTAGTGATGACATGGAAAGCTAGACCCATATATAATGTAACCTAGCGTAAATGTAGAATGTATGGATGAAATATAAAACTAGAATCATATGTAATGACAACTAGTGTAATATGTATAATATAGATGATGTATAAATGACTAATATATGCATAAGAGGCGTGTAGTATATTGTAGGGTGTAGAATAAGTGTAAAATGAATGATATAGGATGCCACAATGTACATGATAAAATAAATGTGTAGAACCTCTAGTGCGGGTGTGAGGTTATGAGGTGTAATGATAGTCCCTCAAAAGTCAAGTGCGAATGAAGCACAAAAGTGTGTCATCGAGTAGTGAGGGGGTGCTTTATGATGTATGATGTGCTATGGTGATAAAACCATAAAGAAGAAGGATGAGAGAGGAGACTAGAAAATAGAATGGGGAGGATCGTAGAGGGACACATTGTGATGGAGGGTATAGGAATTCATCACATATTCTTCATCTGTAAAAGTGATCGATGAGTAGCCATGGGTGTGCCAACACGAAATGTTAGGAATATATGGGGGAATAATCATTAGCAATGGAGACAATGTTGAAGGGCATGGGGAGCGAAAGTGAATAATGAAGAAGATCAATTGTACCTCTAATATAATCGAGTCAAGACTATCCTAGTGTAAATGGTAAATCACGATGAATACGTGCAAAAAAATATTGTCGGATGAATAACCCGTAAGCCATAAGCCGTTGTGACATGGAAGTAGTCGTGATAGAGATGAGGTGAATGAAGGGGTGGTAAGATGTCATTAAGTGTCATGCTTTGAAACTAGGTAAGAAATCACGTGTACATATAGTATCTGAACTAGTGAGATCAATAGGAATGTGTTCCCAGAATGACCTATTGATATATAATGTGCATGTAAAGGGGGGTCACGAAACAACTTCTAGTGGAGAAGGAGATGAAATTGCATCGACACTGTTGAAAGATCCCTTATATAGGACCATAGCATTAGTGGATGGAGGGTTTTTTGAACCGGTATTCACCTAGGCCATCAACTACAAATGTTTCTTTAAAATAAGAATTGTCCATACCGAGAGGAGTAAAATCAAGTTGTCATAATGACTCATCAGTGAGTTCTATAACATCAACCTCATCATCAGACTCGGTGGAAACGTTGGTGTGTGCATCATCGGTTTAGGTAGCATTATCGAGGACATTAGTAGGTGGTGCGAGAGTGGGAGGGGTAGTAGAAGTAGAGGATGGTGGGGTGGGGCACTAGCAGGATAAATGCAATAGTTGAAAGTGTGAGTAGATATAGTGGGAGAAGTGATGTCAAGAGTAGTGGAGGTGGGTGCACTAGATTGACCAACATCATATTTATCAAGGTTAGCATACAAATGTGTTGTGGAGGTGGAATAGGCATAGAGGTGACATGATCAATGCGACAATATTTGAATGGTTTCGGGTCAAGTGGTGATAGTGTGTTCATAGCCATCATGAAGGAATTTGACACATTGATGCACAATGGATGACATGGCTTACATGGCGTGAATCCAAGGTCTACCTAATAGGATATTGAATTGAAAAGAAGCATTGAGGATGTAGAATTCGGTGAGAACTGTTTTAGGTCCAACCGAATATGTAGGGAAATAGTGCCTAAACATGTGCGAGTGGAAGAATCATAACCATGAATGACGGTGGAGTTGTGGGAGATGAGATTATCATTGATACCTAATTGTTATAAGAGAGAATAAGCACAAAGGTTAATTGTAAACCCATTATCAATGAGAACACACTTAATACAAGTAGTACTAATGACATCGGTAATGAGCAATGGTGCACAAGGGTTATTTTTGGCAAAGGGAGATATATCCTCATCTATAAAGGAGATAGAACAGGGAAAACTACAGAGAGACTGAATGAGATGTGCAAAAGCTTTGGTAGAGTGGTCACATTCAATGTGGATAGCGTGGAGGGTAGCTTCGAGGGTGGCTCGACAATCTAGTGCATTGCGTAGCAAGTCATAGAGCGATATCTTAGTTGGTGTATTCTTGAGTTGGTCAATAATGTTGTAGCCTTTGGAAGGAGCTAATGGAGTGGTAGGTGTGATGGGTGGTGGCAGAGAAATGGGTGGAGTAAGGTGAGTGCGAGTGCGATGAGTAGTAACTACATTGATGGATGAATCAGACAAAGGCGTGACAAAGTGAGGGGGTTGTTGTGTATGCACACGCGCATAAAGTTGGCGGTGGTAGTAACTATATTGGTGACTTTGGTAGGTGTATAGGCAAGATAAAAAGATTGGGCCATAAATTGATAAGGAGATGACATGGTGCAAAAAGGTGCGAACTATGAATGCAAAACCTTGGAAGGTGTTATAAAGAGATGTCGAGTTCACCAAAATGATTAAATAAAAATGAAACTAAACTAGGAGAAGTATAACCACTAGTTAATCTAAATAGGAGGACTAAAATGTTGTATAAATGAACTAAAACAATATGGAATAATTGTAAATAAATATACTAAGTGAAATGAAACCCTAAATATGTAAGTAAAGGAAGAGAAATGGCTTAGTTGATTAGAAGAGATTGTCGTAGGTTGTTGCAAGTCTGATAATAAAATTTGGAAGTGCAAACGACCACTTTGAAGTCCTCAGAAAGGCCGGATCTAGAAGATCCGAAATGACCTGGGTGCTTGGGAAGGTACTAGGGCACTGAGGTGCCCCTGGTCTCTGCAAATTATATGCCTTGTCTCTACAAATGCCCAAAATCTAAATTTTGTATGGTTTCAAGATGATTTGATACTTTTCCTTTCTATCACACTAGATTCATTGAGTTACTATGTGTGGTGAATAATCTAATAAGATGACGACTCTAAAGAAGAAAAGAAGTATCAAAACCCTAAGAAAAATAAGAGATGCAGAATGAATGGGTCAGAATAACCTCAATTTCCAAACTAGTGGTCTTATCACTGAGCGTTGCACTAGATTTTGGACCCAGACGTAATTTTAGTGAGTGTGTGCATGTCATGCCCTAGGTGCTCTTGTGTTAGTCACACTTTGTGAAGTAGCGAGCAATAATAACTATAGAAAATGTAATAGCATGTGTGCATGGAATAGAATAAAATCTCTCCCCTATATTATGTGTGATGATGGAGATCTCCTAGCCTTGATGCATGACACTATGTGTGCATGTAATCGATGCAATGGATGCAACTCTAGATGGAGTGATAGTAGTATGTGACGCTAGGACCCTCATTATGGTCTTATAACTTTATATTTATAGGGTTCTCAAGATCTAATTTCATAATTAACCCGACATGGTCGACTAGGAAAAATATAAGGATGAAAAATGGCTAGAAAGACCCCAAAAAGAAGTGGGAAAGTGGCACATGGATCGGGCACCCCCAGGTGAGACTAGGGCCCGAGGCACCCCAAAGACAGGCTTGGGCACCCGGTTTAGGCTAAAATGTCGGGACAATTGTGAAATAGGTGGATATGTATGAAGGAATATGTGGGATTGACGAAATAAAATATAAAATAAAGGTGGCCAAAAGGTGGGATTAATTAGTACTTTATTCACTTGAGAACCTTCTAAATAGTAGTATAAGACCGAGCTAAATAATGCCTAAAGTTTATGATTTTGTGTCTATAACTTGAGGAAACAAAAAGAAAAACTATGCAGAGTACAAGAGAGAAAGCCGCAACAAAGAACAAATAAGGATGTAAAGTGAAAATTTGCAACAAAGTGGGGGATAATAACAAAGACAATAATGACCAGAAAAATGAAGAGGATAAAACATTGAGTAAAAAAATTGAACCCAAAACCTTCACCCAATACCATAAAAAAGTGAACAATAAAGAAGAATAATTGTGTAATCTAAACATAGAAGAAAAAGAAGGATCCTTGCTAGTTATAGAGATCTGCAATAAAGGGAATGCTAAAGTATATGATGAACTAGTATGCAAGAGGGTAGAAGACATCCAACCAATAAGAATAGTAAAACTAGTTATCGTAGGAGATTACTAGATGGAAAAGGAGATGTCAGAAATATTACAATTATTGTGAGACTATGAAGATCTGTTCCCTACCAAATTTAGTGAAATAAAATGAGTGGATCCATCAATCGATGAAATGTGCATCGAGTTGAAAGAAGGAGAAAAACCTATAAAGAAAGGGTCGTAAAGATTGAATCGAATATGAAAGCCATAGTAAAAGAGGAATTGGATCGGATGATAGAAGTAGGTCTAATATACCCAATAGAAAAATCATATTGGGTAATTTTGATAGTCACCCAACCCAAGAAAATGAGAGAAATCAGAATCTATGGAGACTATAGGGATCTAAATGATGCATGTGTTAATGACCCATTCCCAACTCCATTCATAGATGAAATATTGGAAGCAATAGTGGGACATGAAGTATACTCTTTTACAGATGGATTTAGTGGCTATCATCAAATCATGTTTGATAAAGAAGATTAAGCTGAAACCACTTTCACAACCAAATGGGGAAGTTTTGCATATAAAGTTATGTCATTTGGTGAAAATGTGCCCGCGGTCTTTTCTCTATTTTTTATCACTACATTCAAAGATTTCATTCACGACTTCCTAGAAGTATACATGGATTATTGGGTTGTATTATCTTTGCTCAAAGAACACATATCCAAGGTAAACTTAATGCTATAAAGATGTATAGATTTACAAATTGCATTAAATTTGAAAAAATGTTTTTTCTCAGTACACCATTTGAGTGTTACTCGGGCACGTAGTATATAAAGAAGGAATATTGGTTGAAGAAAAATTAGTTGTCATAAATGGACTCAAACCACCAACACCCTCAGATATTTGTGCATTTCTAGGACATACGGGGTATTATAGGAAATTTATCAAGGAATACGTAAGCATAATACAACTAATGGAGAAGTTGTTACTTAAAGGTGACAAAATTGAATAGACAATTGAATGTCAAAATGTAATCACGTAGTTAAAATAAGAATTGGTTAATGCGTCGATACTAGTATTTCCATATTGGTCAAATATTCTTCAAGTGTAATTCATTTGGTGAGAAAACAATGCATTCACGGGCACTATGCAAAACCTTCTTAGGGTTTAGTCAAACAACAAGATTTGAAGGACTTAAACCCATATATGTTCATGGATAAATTAGATATGCTATGGAAATGAAGTTAAAACCTATAACCTCAAAGCATGAATCTAATCTACACTAAACCATCATGATAAGAGATAAACAAGACTAACATCTATCATTGTATTAACTAGATTAAATCTAAACTAACATGATAAAGCTACTCTCAACTCTTTAGATCACTTAATTAAACATTGAACCTAAGAAGATCAACTTACCAATCAAAGGTGTGATTAGTTGTTTTATGGATCTCAAGCTTTCAAGAATGGAGTCTCACCATTAATGGCTTTAAGGCCAATGGTTCTCTCTATTTACTCAAAACTTGGATTATGGATGCAAATGGAGGTTATTAGCTCAAGATCAATGAAGGGAGTAAGTTTAAGATCGAATGTCTTATAGCTTAAAGTTAATACAAATGGAATCCCAAAACTAGGTGTTCTTAGTGTTAATAAGATATCTTAGGTGTGAATGTGTAAGTTGAATGGGTAGGCTTAGCCTTGTATTTATAGTTTTCCAAATGGAAGAGTTTGAACTTTGGGTGCATGTGAGACTAAAGATTTTATATTAGATTAGGTAAACATGCTTTAGGATTAGGTGAGCTTGGTTTAGGCTAGTTAACTAGGGTTTAGGCTAGTTAAAATTTGATTAGCAAGTGATTAGATACTCATTGAGAGTTGGGAGTGGTTTGGAAAACCAATTGTGGTGATAGATAGCCTACGAAGCCAATAAAAGTGGTCTAGAGAGAACTAGGGATGTTTTGAATGGTCAAAAGGAGGAATGTTTAGCTAATAAGAGAGATATTAGCCAAACAAGTTGATTATAGGAGGAATACGACTGAGAAGGTGTCGTAAATGGGCATCCGAGAATGGAGCAAAGAAGGGTTGATCAATGAAGTGTCACTAATTGAATGGATTGGATGAAATGCTAAGTGTGTGTATTGGACAACTAGATACAAACAAAGCAAGATGTTGCACATGTCCAACAATATTCCTTAATACAAAAGCTTCCAAAAAACCATCCAGAAGCATAACAAAACTAAATACAACATGCATATAGTTACAACAAATAAATAAATAATATGGTTAAATAACATAACCATATAACAATGTAACTAATTAACCTATTTACCATAGTTACCTATAGTAACAGTAAATACTAGGCAAAATTAATATTTACCCTAACATTCCCCCTTAATTTTGCATTGTCTCAAGAGATGAGGAGAGGAACTCTCTGAACATCTCAAACTTGTCATGTGTAAGTGAATTTATGAAGATATCTGCTCATTGTTCAGCTATTAGACAAAATTGAAGTCTGTATATTGTCTTTGTAAGACATGTTTGAAACATGTACATGAACCTCAATGTGCTTTTTTCTTTCATGAAAAATTGGATTGCGAACAAGTTTTAGAACACCTTCATTGTCTACATACATGGTGGTCAGTTTATCCTATGGTATTCCAAGTCCTTCAAGTATGCGACGTAGCCATATCGCTTCACGACAACTTCTCCTGCAACGACGATACTCGAATTCGTGGAAGAGTGAGAAACAAAGTGTTGTTTCTTGCTTCCCCATGATATTGGTCCAGATCCCATAAAGAATACAAACCCTGAAGTGGATTTTTGTCATCAATATTTCCTGCATGATCTAAATCTGAATATCCTGACAAGAAGAAGTTGTGATTCTTCTTGTATTCTAGACCAAGATCCATTGATCCTTTGAGATATCTTAAGATGCACCTTGCTGCTTTCCAATGACAAACTTTGGGTTCTTGCATGAACTTAGATAGATAGCTCACTACAAAGTTGATATCTAGTCTAGTGTAGGTCAGGTAAATGAGACTCCCAATCAACTACCGATAGAGAGTGGCATTTACCGTAGGAGATGGATCTGAACGAGATAACTGCAATCTATTCTCCATAGGTGTAGCAATCGGTGTGCAATCCATCATCCTGAATTTCTTGAGTGTTGTCTTGGTATATTTCATCTAAGAAACAAGATGTGATTCTATTTCTGCCATACTTTTAATCCAAGACAATAGTGCATTAGCTTGAGATCTATCATGTCGAATGATCGATTAAGATCTTTCTTTGTTGCATCGATCATCCTCACTGAACTGCCAGTGATGACTAGATCGTCGACATAGACAATGACAATCACAATCTCCCCCTTTCTTTTTGAGGTAAAGATTGGGATCGTATGGATTTCTAACAAATCCATGTTATACGAGATGCTCATCAATTTTGATGTACCATGCCTGGGGTCCCTATTTGAGGCCATAAAAAGATTTCTTGAGTCTGCATACCTTTGATTCTTGACCAAGTACAACATATCCCTTGGGTTGATTCATGTAGACTTCTTATAAATCTTTGTTCAGGAAGGCACTTTTTACCTCCATCTGATGGAATTTCTAAACAAACTGTGCAACTAGAGCAAAGATCATCCTGGTGATTTTGATCTTAGTTATGGGAGAAAATGTCTCCTAGTAGTCAATGCCTTATTTTTGTGCACACCCCTTTACTACTAGTCTTGCTTTGTATTTGTCCACTTTCAAATCTACTTTGTACTTTTTTTTGAATATCTATCTGCATCCAATGGGTTTCTTCCCTGGTGGAAGATCAAAAAGTTGCCAAGTGTTTTTTTCATCACTGAGTTGTATTCAACATCCATGACATCTTTCAAATATTTTAAGTGTAGGGCTTCTGGGGATGTAGAGGGCTCATCAAATTCAATAACTCTACTTGATCAAAGCAGAGTTCACTTCTTCTCTTGCTTTACTATGAGTCGTGGTCCAGGGGTGGATGTATCCGATAGAGCATCCATTCTTGCATCTCGCAACATGCTAGTATATCACTTGGGCATATCTTTGAGTAGTTCTGTTATTTGTGGTTCTATCAAATCATCACCATCTTCACCATTGTGTTCAATGAAAGATTTTGCAAAGAGCTATGGATATGGGGCAAGACCCCAAAGCTTTGTGCAAAAGACCCTCAATGGACCATATGGTAAGAAATGAGCAAGGAATCCTATTTACATGTATTAAAACTTGAAATAAATAAGAAATCTAACAAATAACATTAACCTATATTCTTGAAAGCTTAACAAAAATATGCCTACTAAAGACTTAAGCAATTAGTTTTGTTGTTTACTCCATGAGGGTGAATGAATCTCACTAAATGGCTACATGGCCAAGTTTAGCTATTCCATTACTAACCTAACATGGGTGCAAGATGAAGCTATTTTAATGGTGGATGACCCAAGATCAAATGCCTTATTAGCTTGGCTAATGTGCTCTTAAGCTTTCTTAGGCTTGTTTTGGCTTTAGCTTATGTAAAGTTGTGTCTTTGAATGGGTAGGCTTAGCCTTGTATTTATAGTTTTTGGTTTGGAAGAATTTGGAATTTGGGTGCATGTGGGACTAAAGTCTAAAAAGCACTTTAGGATTAGATTAGGATAAACATGCTTTAGGCTTAGTTAAGCTTGGTTTAGGCTAGTTAACTAGGGTTTAGGCTAGTTAAACTTGATTAGCAAGTGATTAGAGACTCATTGAGAGTTGGGAGGGGTCTGGATAACCAATTATGACTGATATATATCCTACGAAGCCAATAGAAGTGGTCTAGAGAGAACTAGGGAGGTTTTAAATGGTCAAAAGGAGGAATGTTTAGCTAATAAGAGAGATATTAGCCAAATAAGTTGATTATAGGAGGAATGTGACCGAAAGAGTGTCGTGAATGGGCATCCGAGAATGGAGCGAAGAAGGGTTGATTAACGAAGTGTCGTCAATTTCTTGAATTGGATGAAATGCTAAGTGTAAGCATATATTAGGTGTCTACACCCATCATCACTTTCATCATCTGCAGGAACATCAACTTTAGTTTTTATAACTGGTGAAGAATCTACATCAGGTGAGTTTGGAGGAGGAGACTATGCTTCCTTCTTCTCAAAGAACTCAACATCTCTACTAGTGTAGAATCTTCTAGTCTTCAGATCCATCGATCCGTACCCAAGATTTTCTTCACTATAGCCAATGAAAATGAGTTTATGTGACTTCATGTCCAATTTCTTTCTATTTTTCTTGGTTATGTGCATACTTGCTTTACACCCGAATACTATAAGGTGTGCAACATATGGTTTTCACTTTGACCATGCTTCATGTGGCATTACTCTGTCAAGAGCAAGCTGTAGGTACTCTACTCAAGAAATGCACTATTGTCTTTGATGCTTCTTCTCGAATGTCTTTACTAGTCCAGAGTCATCGATCATACATCACACCATTTCCATGATAGTACGATTTCTTCTCTCAACAATGCCATTTTGTTATGGTGCGTGTGGAGGAGGCATTTGTTGAGAAAATCCCGTGAGCTTGTAGGTAGTATTTAAACTCATTACTTATGAATTCCCCCCTTGATCTGAGTGGAGAGTTATGATGTGATGACAAGTTTCATTCTCAATAGCCACTTTGAAATTTTTGAAGGTTTCTAAAGCTTCACTTTTCTTACAAAGACAAAAATCCTCATTTTTATTGAATAATAATCAACACAAAACATGAAGTACTGAAATCCATAATGACTCGGTTGTATTAGACCACAAAGATTGGTATGAACTAGGTCAAGCTTTCTATGAGCTCGAAAAGTACCCTTCTATAATGAAGCTCTATGTTTTTGTCCTGGTGGTGAGGACACTTGTCTGTATTCTTCTGAAGAGATGGTAAACCATTTACCATATTATGCCGACGAAGTGTCTTTAGATACTTGAAACTTATATGACCAAGTCTCTGATGCCATAACTATGCAGAGGTAGAGTTCTTAGCCATAAGTGCCTGATCGTCTTTGTGAACAAAATCAAGCTAGAACATGCATCCCACATTGGAGGCTTTTGCAACTATTTTTGAGCCTCGTGATTTGTCTCGAATTAGACACAATTTCTTGTTGGAATGACTATCAAAGTCAATTTTTAGGTTATGATCAAGGAGTTGACTCTCACGAAAACAAAGTTTTAGTCAACCCAGGGACATATAAGACATCTGATAGTCTACAGTTGCATGAACCAAAGGGTAGAGAAATATTCCCAATCCCCGAATTATATATGAAGAATCATCACCCAACGAAACATGGTTTTTCGAAGGTGTGTCCCTCATTGAAGTAAACTAGTCTCTGTGGCCAATCATGTGTCAAGTGGCTCCTAAATCAACATACTAGACATCACTAGATGACATGGATGGTTCACTTGATCGAGTAGTGTACAAGTAGTCTTCATTATCTGAATGTTCTTCTTACTCAACAATATTGCTTGCTTGATGGGGTCTTCTTTTCCAGTTCCCCTTTTTTTCCCTTGATTGTAGTTTGAATGTCCCTTGTGATATTTCTGGTGTTGAGGTCCAGAGTTTCTTGATGAACCTTTCTTATAAGTGTTATACCAACAATCTTTCAATTCATGTCCTCTTTTGCAGATTGGACATTTCTTCTTTTGTTGTTTATCCCCTTGTTGATTTTGATTCTGATATTGGGGTTTTTGATAGGAATTAGGTTTTCCTTTCCCTTTTCCTTTCCATTTTTGATGAGAATAAAGTGCTTGCTCCTCTTCATCATCCTTATTATACATGGATTCCTCTTGTTGCAGTAGATTTACCAACTTATCAAAACTCACTATTGTATTTGACAAGTTTAGGGTTGTCACAAAAATGTGGTATGAAGAAGGGAGAGCTCTCAAAACAATGGGAACGAGAGCTTCATCAATGAACGCTTCTCCCAAGGCTAGAAGTGACGCCCTCAACTCTGCAACTCTTCTCTGGGAAAGCTTCAATTTTATCATTTTGCTTGAACTTTAGTGTGTGTAATGAATCTACAAATTTAGTATAACATTCTTGTTTTTGGCCTTGTATATCGTGCTCAACGTATAATACGCTTGTTTGGTTGTTTTGGCATCTCAAATGTGGGGTTGCACATCATCGGACACTCCAAACAAGATGATGAGTTTGAATTTCTGATCGATCTATCAAACTATCGTTGTTGTGTTGTATCAGTAGTTGATCTGGTCAGAGTACCATTCACAATAGGACAGATCTCTTCAAACTCAAGTTGTGTCTTGATTTTGTCTTCCAGTAGCATAGTTGTTTCCTCCGAGTAGTTATGAACTTGGAAGAAAAATTTGGGGCATTGATGCCCATTTTGTAGAAATAACCGAAAGGCTTAGGCTCTTATCACTCCAAGTATATGGTCTCCCAATCTATATCTTGTCGGTCCGATATATCGAACATTTCTATACACGCACCCTTTTGATATACCCATTGAACCGTGGAAGAAGCTCACCCTTTCTATATACCTAGCGGTACGTGAAAGAGGCATTAACGTATATGAAAGAATTTGATATGTGGTACCAAGACAATACTGAAAGGGTTCTATGCGATTATTGACACCGGATCAAAGAAATATCCTCATATGCGTGCGTAAATTCATTATATACTTGGATAATTTCTTAGTCCAGATTTATGTTGTGAAATCATTCATGATGATGGGAGGGCTCAGAGTGTGTACACTGTGTCCTTATTACTCCCCATTGATTTAAAGGGTCGATGCCCAGACGACGTTGTTACAACTATATTAGGAGTTAAGTGCATTATTAGTTGGATGAATTTACCCGTAAGTGCTTCCCAGAGGCATTGTATTTACTGAATGCTGCGAATGAGATCTAGGATCTTTTGAGTGCTTTAGAACCAATTTTCATTATTTTTTATTACAATTATTTGCCATTTTTTGAGCATTTATAATGTTTTTGGTGACTATGGCAACCTACAAATTAGTATAGTACACTGAAGTATACAATTACATTCAAAAATTTGAAAAATTGAATGGTAGGCAAAAAAATTTGTTTTATGGGCCCTAGTGGCCTCCGGAGCCCAATACACAAGTCTATGCCAAAAATTGCAAAACAATAGCTGAAAATGCAATTTTTGGATATACCTCCTTTAGCAAAAGTTGCTCGAAATGAAAAAATAAGAGGTCTCGAAGAATTTTTTTGGGCCCTAAAATAGGGTTTTTCAAACTAAAATTAGTAGTCTGTTTAGCTATAACTAAGGCTTTAGCAAAGGTTTTTCCACTAGTTTTGCCTCCACGATTTGCGATTTTCCAAATTTGTCACTAAACTCAATGTTTATAAAAGTAAAGAAATGTGGTGGGGTTGAACCTTGGACCTATTCCACCTAAACCCTTTACACTATCCACCTTGGCACTAAAGCACTTATACTATGAAATAGAGGTGTACATATTTATGCAAAGTAAAAAACTGACTAACATTTTACATGCCTAGTCATTGCATGTCATTCCACGTGGCTGGAGGTGGGTTTGCATGGTTGCGTGCTTGGAGGAGCTGCGTGGCTTTGGTGGTGGTGTAGGTTTTCATCCTTTGCATGATCTGAAATGCCATGTGTATGCTTTATTGAAAAATGCCTTCATATTTGTTTGTTGCCGCTCCTTGTTTTTTATTATCTCTTTTGATCTATTCTCGCTACCTTTGGAAAATGCATTCACTATTATTTCTACCACCTTCGAATGCTCGATCCACCGTTATTTTATTTTCTTCGTTGTTTTTGTAATGTGCAGTCATGGGGACACACACGACGTTGGAAGTGCAAGCAGAGTTGCGAGGAACTCCAATGCCTCGATTGCACTTTTTGGCGAAGAAATATAATTCGACCAATGCAAAAACACAACTCGTCCTTTGCAAATAGTTGAGGCTTCATTGAAGCTTGTTAGATTGGGGTGTGGGCTCAATTCAGATGAATACTTGCCACTCAACACTTTGTGTGCTCGGTCAAGAGCTAAACATTAACTTGTTAATGAAATTCAATGATATGGATATGCACAACTCGATGGAGAACAAATTGACTTGGTTGGAGTAACTTGTTGGCTAGGTTTGCAAATGCATCTTGGTGGGTAAATGGTCCTCCAAATGTAGAGGTCTGATAAAAATATCAGAGACTAAATTTCTCCTCTAAATTAG
Source organism: Taxus wallichiana var. yunnanensis (assembly GCA_018340775.1). Lineage (NCBI taxonomy): Eukaryota > Viridiplantae > Streptophyta > Pinopsida > Cupressales > Taxaceae > Taxus > Taxus wallichiana. The sequence continues at coordinate 526,964,169 of CM031234.1, forward strand.
AGGTAAAACCCCTGTTGGGGAATTTTTTTTAAATTTTCTATGCCTGCAACAATTTTTTCCTAGTGTAGGGTGCACTAGTGCAAAAAAAATAAATTTGTGTTCCAAACACTGGAATGAACAAGAGGTTGTTGGGAGGCGGATGATGGGGTGCAGGAAGTTGCAGGAGGCTACACATGCTCTCAATTTTTGCAAATGCTTCTCCAATCTCCTCTATCTCTTATGCTCTCTCTTTCCACACCTTCTCTGCTCATAGGTCTAGATTAACCAGCTCTAGTACCAAATGTAAAACAGGGGACGAAGGCCTGATTTTTTTTATTAATAATCAATCAATCGTTTACATGGCGCATGTCTGCAATACATACATACATACATACATACATACATACATACATATATATATATATATATATATATATATATGTATGTATGTATGTATGTATGTATGTATGTATGTATGTATGTATGTATGTATGTATGTATGTATTGGACAACCGTATACAAACAAAGCAAGATGTTGCACATGTCCAACAATATTCCTTAATACATAAGCTTCTAAAAAAGCATCCGAGAAGCATAACAAAACTAAATACAACAGGCATATAGTTACAACAAATAAATAAATAATATGGTTAAAGAACATAACCATATAAAAATGTAACTAATTAACTTATTTACCATAGTTACCTATAGTAACAGTAAATACTAGGCAAAATTACTATTTACCCTAACACTTGAGGAAGAGTTTTGTGCAAGATATTGCATTTTTACCAAAACCGGGTCAAGTAAGGTATGATAAACTAACACTCTGACTTCTTAACATTCAAGAAAAATTTTGGAGCCTTCTTTGGATAAATCATAAGAGAAAAATTTGAATAGCATATGGATAAAAATTATGTCGCAAAAAGTCTAAGGAAAAATGGATGAGAAATACGAAGGTTCTATTCATTTTTGTGGACTTGTCTTAAGCCTTCCTAAACCCAGTTAAATCGGTATAGAGAAATTTTTTTGGTTGAGCCTCCAAATGATTTTTTTGCTGGTTTATGAACTTGAGAATGTAGAGAATTCATCAGATAATATTTCCATTGTGTTTTGAGCTCTTGACTCATGGTGGACCCCACAAGAAAACAAGAATTTTGTGAGAAAGTCGTGTACATAAAATTTTTGCAAACTAACCCATGCTAATTTTTCTTGTGAAGGATGATTGAGATGTGTACTTGGTGTTCATGAAGTCATCTGGGCCACTCCTTTGGAGAAATTTGATGCCACATGTATGGAGTTTGTGCTCCTACAGCTTGAAAATGCTATAAAGGAAAAAACCATCGTGTATCGAAAGGAAAATGTGTTTTATTCATTAAATCCTTAAAATAAATGGTTCAAAAGTGAATTACAGGTCCTTTGACAAGTGTTTCATGTATTGGTTTAGCATGAAAGAGTAATTGAAGTGTTTGAAGTCATGCAAATCAAGACTAGTCTTTGGGTGTTTTGAAACCAGTTTTGTATGTCTTTAAAATGCAAGAGTATTTGGCCTATATAGCATGTGATGAAGCTTGTTGTTAGTTTTTTGAGTTGAATAAGGATGAATAACTACTATAGAAGTGATTTATAATTCATGAATGTGTGTTTGAGTGCCTGAAAATGCTTACTTTGTGAAGGAAAAAATTGAGTTTGAAAGCTTATTCGTCCTTATCAAAGACTAGTGCCTCATTGCATAAATGAAGGTGATTGAAGTGATTTATTGTCCTTGAATATGAAGCTCAGTTAGTACATTCCCCTTCTCCAAGTGTTAGAATGGTTTTAATGTACATATATTCATGGAAAATGAAGATACTCCATGACAGCTACTTGGGAGCTTTCAAGATTGTGTGCCTTGCTGAAATGAGGAGATTGAGTGAAGTAATATTGTTCATGACATGAGCCTCCAAGTCCATGGTGTTATAGGAGTCCTATAGAAGAGTATTCTAGCTTGGCATTCATTTCATGACATGATATGAATGGTTGATCCATACACCATTACACAAGACTATATTTTTGAAGCATGTGCACCTAGTTGGGAACATGAGACTAAATGAAGTCCTAACCATGAAATAATGAGTTAAAGAGAAGATATAAGGCAAAAATAGAGTTATGAAATGGATGTGCATGTGGAGGACACTTGGTTTTGATTCTTTCAACAGTTATATGACATGTCAGCTTGCCAAAAGAAGGAATCAAATCTATCATAACCATTCATGTAAGAGGTCGAAATGTCAAGCATTTAAAAAGGAGTTACACATTCATTGATTGATGCTCACGAGATTGAGTTATTTCATTTTTGGTCATAGGTAATCTGGTTATGAAATTGACATAAAAGATGATGTCAAGTGTAGATGCAATCATGACAACATGACATGTTCTTTTGAATTCATTTTGATCTCCTTGAAGCGAGTTGGAAAGATACGGAGTTGAAGAGTTTTAAAAATCAAGTACAAAGCGCATGAGATTATGTATGTTTTTTTTAGTTTTACACATCTAAGAGTGTGCATGTTTTAGTGTTGATGAATATGTCATTGAACGTATAGAAAATGTGATGAAAAATCAAAGGATTATCATATGCATTGAAAATTAAAATTTTACAAAGAAAGTGTGGAGACGAAAGTGTAGATATTTTGAGAGGGATTTTCTTATTTTAAAAGATAGGGAAAATGTGTATTAGAAAGGCCTTGATCTTTAATACTTGTAGTAGATGAATTATATTAGGAAGAAAAGGAATTGAGTTGGAGAAGTGATCATAATTAGTTGCGAAAAACAACACAAAAAAGTTATAAAAAATTGTGAATAAGTCTAAGTGTTAGCTTAGTAATTAGGGAATTGAAGCTTCCTTGTAAGTTGAATCTTGCAGAAGGTCAGTGGTTTCTTGACTAAATTTTGGAGTTGAAACTTGCATGCAAGTAGAATCTTGTTAAATATGAGGTGGATGCTTGGTTAAATTTTTGAGTTGTAGCTCCAAGTTGATTGGATGCTCAACATGAAATCAGTGTAACATTTACAGGAAATTTATATCTAAGCTAGTTCAATGGTTTTAGTGGGGTTTTATCCCTTGAAGGGTTTCCCAAATTAAATCTTGTCCCTCTGAGTATGTTCTTCTATTTATTACATATGAATGAGCTTGTGGTTTCTTCATAACTAAGTTAAGGAAATTAAATTGATTGTCAAAATTTGTATAAGCACTAATTCACCCCCTCTCAGTGCCTATAATTTCCAAAAACCCTGAATTGAAGATTTTAAACTTGATGGAGATCAAAGGAAGAATGTGCAAATGCATCCATGTTAAGGTATGTCTCAGTTTTCACTTTTGTGAGAGTAAGAATAGATATTATCATTTTGTGAAAAGCGTGTCTCGAGCATGTTATACCAAGAGGAGTAAGGACTTGTCTTCAAGGATCTTAAAGGTTATTATAGTCAAGATTGGATATGTGTCAAGGCATTCATGGTCTAAGAACTATGAGTTGATACTTCATAAGACCTGTAAAATATGGCTTGAGTATATGTCTTGATGCTCTGCTACAATATTCCAAGACTATGTCAAGGTGTAAAAGTTTTCAAGAAGTATCACCATTGATAGTATGACCTCTCAAGAGTACTTGTTGAGCGAGTAATCCATGAGGATCTTTGGTCTAAGTGAAAAATATGAAGGTTTCTACGTCTATCTTCAAATATATTACAAGGAAAAAAGGCTACATGTGTCTCTAGATGAAGGTGAAAGGTTCAATGATTTTGTATGCTTTTAGAGATACGACAAGTGTAAATGTGACAAGGGATGGTTGACACTAGTCAATTCCAAAGGATGACAAAGTTCCCAAGGTTCTTTAACATGATACATGAGGTATTTTAACCATGAAGCATATATCTAAGACATGAAAAGTACAAACAGAGAAGATGACAAGAATATGGTGTACAATACAATTTGTGAAATTATATTTGATCAAGGTGTGAGGTTTTGTTTTGGAGTCTACATAACTTGAAGAGAGGAGAATAAGTGTATAGATTGTATGAGCACATTAAAATAAGTGTTGGTCAAATATTTGAAGAACATAGGACTATGAAGCCCTCTTGAGGCAAGGGGAGTAGGTTTAGAAGCGTTATGAAGGTGCTGTGAAATACTATCATGGCAGGAGAGATTGAAGGCTCATTTATCTTGAAGATGTGAAGAAAGGTATAGTGTAGAACTTGTAATGAATGATGTCATGCATGATTAATTGTTGCCATGAGAAGTTCTGCAAAAAGTGTTTGGATGCATATGAGGTATGTCACCATTCTTGATATTGTTGGATGATCAAAACAATGCAATAGGGATTCTTACGGGAAATATGAGGGTTTTCATTGTGTTCTATAAAGTTGTTATAATAAAGAGATAAGATTTAGCTACAGTCGAGCATGTTAATTATGAAAAAATGAAGAGGGAGGGATGATATAAAGGGAGATAAAGATGGAAAAATGAAGGAGATGAGGAAGATGAAGAATTTAAAGAAGGCGAAAGAGACTATAGAACCAAAAAAAGAAACTATGAGGTACAGGGAAGATGTGGAGAAGATCGAGAGAAAGGAAGAGAAACTGATACATAAAGGGGATGGGAGAAGGAAGGTGAAAATGATGGGGGAAGAAGAGATGACAAAGCAGATACTAGGGAGAATATTGAAGGAACTTGGTCATCGTGGGGAAGACCAAGGTAGAGAATATGGTACAAACCACATGGAGATGCATGTGGATGAGGATGGGGTAAAAAATACTAGATAGTGAGAAAGAGACAGGGTACTGATGGGGAAGTATGAAGGAGGCACGAGGAAAAAAAGGGAAGAAGATGATAAAGAGAATATGAAACAAGACGAAGAGTGGGAAGGAGGAGAGGATAACAAAGAAAATGATGCAAAAGGAAGGAAATCAAGAATGGGGATATTTGGTGTAGAGTGGGCAGCATCAGGAACGTAAAGAGAAGAAAGAGGGGAGGAATGACACGGATTGGAAAATATGTGGATATGCGTGAGATGGGGATACAAGGATTACGAGACAATAGACAAAGGATGTATGATGAAGATAGTAAATATATTGATGAGGGTGAAGTGAAGATGGAGAGGTGGGGAAGAAGTGACAAGAAATGATGGGGATGGAGAAAATGTAGGTGATGGAAGAGAGAATGGGGGATAGAAGAAGCAATTCCAGTGAAGGGACGTTAGGTGTGGTCCACTAATAATTATTGGTGGGGAAGGATGAGAGGAAAAGTGAAGAAATTTAAAAGGGTAATGGGGAGTAGAAGAGGAAATGAAAGTGAAGGGACGTTAGGGGAAGTCCACCAATAATTATTGGTGGGCACGGAGGAAGGAAGGAATGAAGAAACAATGGAGAAGGTCAAAGAGAGTGAACAAGGCCATGCAGAATGAGGATGATTGAATTTTAGGGGTAGTCCACCAATAATTATTAGTGTGGAAATGGAAGATGATGATGAAAGAATATTAAGGGAAGCCCAATAATAATTTTGGGTAGACGTGGGGGTGGAGATGTGGGAGAACTCAAGAAGAGGGAATGAGAATAGTGAAGAAAAGGTGAGTGATGAGTTGTGATAAGGTGAAGGCAAGGAGAGTATGTGGAGGATGTGGATGAACGAGGTGAAGATGAAGAAACAATACATGAAAATAATTGGAGGAAATGACATGAAGGATGATGGATCAAGAAGGGGAAAATGGGGGAAAGGAACATGATTACAAGTGGAAGATGGTAGATGCACTCTATGATATGATAGGTTGAGAAAGGATAATGGTAGGAGGAAAATGTGGTTGGTAGGGGAGACCAAGAGGAAGAAACGATCAATGGAGGAAATGAAGAATGAGGTGAGGGAGATTTCTAGAATGACAAGTTCAAGTTAAGGAGAATCCTTAAGCAAGATTATCATGCGGCGGAAGTGGTTAATTAAGATTTCCAAGTGAGGGATGATGGAGATGAAAAGTGGGAAAGCAGGAGGTGGTGTTTGCAAGAATGAAAGAGGAGGTGAGAGGATGTGATGATGGGGACTGACGATAAAATGTGGATGGTGAGAATGTGGAGTGATGGGGGAGTGCAAGATGATAGATCATCCTTAAGAGGGACTCATGCCGAATGAGTGGTTAAGTAAGATTACCAAGTAGAAGACGGTGATAGAGGTGCTGAGAGGATGTGATGATGGGGAATGCCAATAAAAAGTGAAGGGTAGAGATGTGTAGTGATGGGGAAAGGCAAGATGAAAAATCATCCTTAAGAGGAACTCTTAAGAAATATTGACATGCGACATGAATGGTTAAGTAGAATTGTCAAGCCAGACAAGAAGAATGATGGAAAGAAGTAAGTGATTGATGGAGTTGGTGGGAAGAGGGTATGAAAAGATGGACTAAAGGGGAACCCTCAAGTAAATTTGTCATACTACGAGGATGTGTAAGTAATATTACCAAGCAGAAGATGGATACTAGGAAGAATGAGAAAAGAGGGAATAATGTGTGTGAGACTGGAATGAGGGGTGAAAGGTGGTGATAACAAGGAGAGAAGGAAACAAAGGAGTGTAAGATGAATGGATGGAGGAAGATATGTGGTGTAGAATGTAGATTGTGAGGGGATCCTTAATTGGGATGCCCATGTGGTGAGAGTGATGAGGAAAGAATGATAAGTGGAAGAGGTGGAGTGAAAATATGGTTGTGGTGGTGATTGTCATCTGATGAAAGAGGAGATGGTGGAGAATTTTCTACAATGGGAAGATCTTAGGAAGAGGGTATACCTCAACTAAGATTCCCACATTGAAGGGGTGATTAAGTAAGATTGTCAAGCTGAAAGTGGAAGAGTGAAAGGGAAGAACACATAGTGGTGAGAGGGGACATGAATGGTGAGAAGGGTAATGTGGGGATAAGTGGTAGATGAGTGGAAATGAGGAGGGAGGACCAATGGATCAAAGATAGGTGGATCATGGTGGGGGATGAGGAGTTACAGGATAAGGAATGCTACCTGAGAAAGATCCTCAAGTAAGATTCACAAACTGCAACGATGATCAAGTAGGATTCCCAAACTGGAGAATTTATTAGTACATGTGAATGGATGGGGTGCAAAGTAAGTTTTTGATCATGTAGGAAGATACTCACGGGATGAAAGCATCTTAATTTTAATATAGCACATAACATGATGCATCGTGATATAGAAGATCAGGATGACTAGACTGTAATATGCATAAGAGCATAGACAGGGGCCATCAGAAATGTATGATGCCCTGATACAATATGCAAGTGTAAGAGAGCATAGACAGGGACCATAAAAATATATGATGCCCCTATACAATATGCAATCATATAACATAATTATATTAGAGGGAACACCAGGATACATAAAATCAAGATGCCCCGGTAATATATCCAGATACCGAGATAAAAAAATAAAAATGTGACTAGTAATGTAACACAAGAACCAATAAACATGTCCCTAATGTGTTCCATAATGATGATTGATCGGATGTTCCCCCAAGCATGGGTACAAGGGCATAGAATGGATTGTGTCACTATCCTCAAACAAGGAAACAATGAGAGCTAGATTTTCCCCAAGCGAGGATTCACGTGAGGGGAAGTGGTTTGAATTTGATAGTCGTAAGGTGGTTGGAACATTTGTTGGGGATAATAGTTCAAAGGTTGAATTGTGTTGATTGTCAAGTTTTGTTTTTTGGGGCGGGTTGATGTTTTGCAAATTTTTAGGATTTTGTGATTTTTTTAATGTTTTTGGATTTTTATCTTGCTTTTGGGGATTTTTAAGATTTTCTAATATTTTTGGATTTTCGATATTTTCTAATTTTTTTGTATTTTTGATGATTTTTCAAATATTTTTGGATTTTTATCTGCTGTTTTTGGGGATTTTAATACTTTCTAATGTTTTTGGATTTTTATGATTTATCACACTAGGAGTAGTACAACACTTAGTTTAGGAAGATGAAGTCATCCTTCTCCGGAGAGGTTCACCTCAAGCCGAAGTCCCATAATGTGAGAGGTGATCCCATGTGTCCCAATCACACTAAATGTCCTATTCAATTTTTGGCCATTCGTAGGTGCGGTGATTTGGTGACAATAGTTTTGGCATGCCGGTGGGGACAGTCAGACTTCTCTTCTCACTTACACAATTCAAAGTACCGATGACTCTATATCTCTGGATTCCAAATCTCTAGTGTGTTAACTTATGTGAAGAATTTAGACAAGAGATTCTTCAAAGCAAGGAAATTATCAGCATATCAAACTTTACTTGTTTCCTCCAAAGAGAAGGTGAAGAGGCATTTTAACATCACCAGTTGCAGAACTCTACCTCGTAGGGGTCATTCAACTCCTCTGTATGGAAGGTTCACTCCACCAGGGAATAATCAACCTCTTACTACTATGGCACGAAACCAAGTTTTTCCCCCTTTCAATGCAAGTAGTCCTCTTCTATTGGCTCAATGTGACCCTATACCTATTGCGACACTCAAAAGTTTACCCTTTTACATAGGGAAACTCACATTACTCCAGTGGAACATATTCTTGATGTAGCTAGCATTTTTGCTGTACATAATGTCACAGAGGACAATGTTGCGGTTAGACTTCTTGCTACCTCTTTTAAGGGAAAATCACTTCAATGGTTTTGAGGGTTAAGTGTTGGCAGTATAACCACTTGGGACAAATTAGGAGAAAAGCTCTGTAAACAGTTTGAAGACAAGAGTGATAATATTTCACTTTTGGAATAACTCACTACCATGAAGAGAGCTCCCCAAGAATACATGAGTGACTTCAACTTCCGATTCCACAAGACCTAGAATATGATTCGACACTTGTAAAGCATTCTGCACATAATGCATTCTTGTATTATTTGTGAGCCTTGAATAGCAATGTATCGGTCATGATCCATTCCATGGAGAGGATACATTTCGACACCTATGACGTTGCCATAAGAGTGGAAAATTCCTTGATTCAGGATGGAAAGATAGCTCCACGACCGCCAATGTCATTGTCTCCGGATCTTACGAACAATCATCCTATCATTGATCCTATTCCAGTAGCCTCTAATCAACCAACTTAGTCTACCCCGCCTCTTCAAATTATCTATTTGAAGTCAAGTCACTACTGCAAACGTTTGGAAATGATCTTGTTGCACTCAAGAGGCAAAAATTTCAATACAATCATCCATATCAGCCACAAAATCAGTAGTATCAGGCTAACCATCCTCCTTTTCAAGGGAACAATCAACCACAAAATCAAGCTACAAATCAAGTTGTGAATGTTAGACCTTTGAAATTTTGGAACCCTCTTCCTGGTAGTTCAACTAGAGCCATCAGTACTGTCCAAAATAATCTAGTTCAAGACTACGAATGGTGTTACCCTTTTTCTCAACCCCACAATCAAAATGTTTGTCCCAATGGAGTTCTCTGCCGGGACCTTATGGTTTAAAGCGTATCGCCCCTTATGAGCAAACAAAAACACATCTACGCAAAGAACAACATATCAACCGCAGCACTTTGAGGAAACCACTTTGCTAAATTGGAAAGCATAATATTTTTACGGGTTGAATACAAATTCCTCATCAGTGGCAGAAAACACTCATTCCAATAAGAGAGTAATGGAACCTCAAACTTCCAAAGTTGATCAAGAATCCACTTCATGACCTTAGACACAAGCGGTGGTTGAAAAGATGTGGGAAAGAAACCGCCAAAACAAGCATTTAGGTATCACAAGTACCCAAACAAGAATTTTCCAAAGGAGGATCCCAATGCTCAAAGAAGTGTCAACAAAGTAGGAGAAATTCCCGCATCATAGTGGAAAAAATAAGAAAACCAACCCGAGCAAGCGTTACTTATGTGGGTCGCACTCTCAATTCTTTCTCAAAGGAAGTTGTTACGAGAGGCTATGAACAATTTTGGTTCAACTTGGTGGATTAACAAGTCACGAAGCAACAACTACTACGATTTTTTGTCAACCATAAGGGAAAAGTATTCCTAAGGAAAAAAACTACCACCATTCTATATTTCTCGATCATCGCAACGCACTGGTGCACATTGCATGATTGATTCTGGTTCCCCGTGGCTCGGTCATGCCCAAGCAAATTACATATGTACTAGATGCATACAATATCGCGCCAATTGTAAGAGGAGTTATTCATTGGATGGCATAGCAATTGTTAAGACTATTGGAGTTATCGAGAGGACTTCAAATTACTATCCATGCATGCCCAAGTTTTTCATTCACCCAAGACATATTAGTCATTGATATTCCTCCTCGCTTCGCCATCCGCCTATCACAAGATTTCTTTGCAAGATGGGTAGTTATCTATCACCGGTGATTGGTCACATATGATTCTCAAGACTCGATAAAGAACCAAAGTGACTATGAGGGTAGAACCAATCTACCACAATCATGTAGAACCCTTTACTGCTAGTCCTATAAATGGGAATTACACCATCAAAGATCCGGAAGAAGAAGATGTTGATCATGAACCAACCACTCTCATTGAAGAATTCCCTGATACTGTGCTAGATGAAGTAAGTGGAGATCATTAGTATGATCCCTACGTTGATGTATTAGCAGAAGAAGAAGCTGGTTTGCTACTTTTGGAAGAAACAAGATTGGGTACATACTGCATTCATGAAGAAGATATGATCATACCATGCAACTTTTCAAAACACCAAATGATTTAGAAGGACTGTGGCAATTTTTCTTTGATGGCTCGAGAAGTAAGAATGGATCTAGTTTTGGTGTTATGTTAATATCTCCAGAGGGAGATAAGTACTTCTCATCTTTTTGGTTGCAGATTAATTGCACTAACAATGTTGTTGAATACAAGGCCCTTGTACAAGGAATTCAACTAGCCCAAAAGAAGGGGATCAAATCCCTTACTATTTTTGGAGACAGTGAGTTAGTTGTCCATCAAGTGACATCACACAGTGCATCCAAGAATGATCTTTTAAGATCATACAAGAACCGAGTCTGGGACTTGATTGAGGATTTCGAAGCTTTTGGAATCCACACAGTTCCTAGAAATCAGAATCAAGATGTCGATATGCTCGTTATAATTGGTTGCAATACGACATACTTGTTGATGTCATGAAAGAAGGGAAGAAATTTGTCAAAATGGTGGTTTGACCTTCATTCCCTGATAATGTGAGTAGCTAGCAAGTGTTTGATAATGAAAAACAAATTGCCTTTTTCCTACAAGAAGAGGCGAGTTTTTTTGCAACAAATGAGGGTAAGTTGTAATATTCATATGGTGATCAAATTACACAATTGAAAAACAAAAAACTACCGAAAGGATTAATAATTCTGGAATCCATTTTCAATTCAGATGATCAAGCCAAAATACAAAGCTCTAACATGGTTGTCAAAGAAGAATATTTTGAGGAAGTAGAAGTAGTGCATGAGAAGTTTCGAAGATTGGAAAAGTGTGTACTTCCGAAAAGAAAGAGTATTTCATCAAAATTTGTCAAGAGTATCATGACAACTTTGCATGGAGCTATAAACCTGTATGGTTTTGTTCCGAGATCTAGCACAACATAACATTGAATTGGATCCTAATGCCAATCCAGTTTACGAGAAACAAAGGCCTATTAATCCCAAAATAGATCCACTAATGAGAAAGGAGCTAACCAAACTCACCGAGGCCTGCATTATTTTCCCCATCAAGTAATCCTCTTGGGTATCCAATCTGGTGCCCGTAAGGAAGAAGAACAGAGAGATTCGTTTATGCATAGATTTCAGGGATTTGAATCATGCGTCATTGAAATACCATTATCCTCTTCCATAAATGGAGCACATCCTTCAAATGGTGGTAGGAGCTCAAATATTTTTTTTGCTCGATAGATATTCGGGTTATAATCAAATCATAGTCCAAAAATCTTACCAATTCAAAACAACTTTCACTACCAAGTGGGGCACGTATGCTTGCAACAAAATGCCTTTCAGATTGTCCAACACCGGGGCTAATTTCCAAAGAGCCATGGACATGGCATTTTAAGGACTAATCAATGATATCATCTTGGTTTACCTAGATGACATAATCGTAAATTCTAAGTATGCAGATGATCACATCAAAAATCTAAGGAAGGTTTTTTGAAGGTGTAGGGAATTTGGGGTTTCACTCAATTCGAAGAAGCTGTATTTTTGCAGTGCATGAGGGAAATTTGTTGGGGCATGTTGTTTTAGCAGAAGGACTATCAATCGATCCATTTAGGATTCATTCGATTGTGTCCTTATCTCTCCTTACTCATCGAAGGGTCTCCAAATTCATCCCTCAATTCATGACATTGGCTAAGCCACCGATAATCATGCTGAAGAAAAACATGCCATTCTCATGGAAAAAGGAAGGACAAGAGAGCTTTGAAGCCATCAAAATGGAAATTTCTCAAGCTCCCATGCTAGTGAACCCCAAGTTTGATAAATACTTTATCCTTTATGCTTTTGCAGGTCAAGAGAGCATTTCAGGGATCCTCACCCAGCAAAATGACGATCTGATGGAGCAACCAATTACTTTCTTCAGTTAACCCCTCAAAGACTATGAGCTCAAATACTCATTCATTGAAAAACATTTCTTTGTTCTTATTCAAGCTTTGAAGAAATTCAAGCACATGTTGTCCAACAACAAAATTCATCTAATGGTGTCTCAACCAGGCATCAAGGAGTTTTTGTTGAACAAAGAGATGAGCGAGAAGTGTGTTGGATGGATCACAAAGGCAATGGAGTATGATGTACATATCAAGGTTACTAAACTTGTCGGAGAGGTAAAGGTTTTTGTCAATAACTTGCTGGACATGGAATCAAAAGGTGATGAGGATACAATACTCCTAAACGCGATGAGAGTGATGATCAAGTTGACTGGTTATCCAAAATGAAGAATTTCCTCTTCTTAGGAGTATATCCTTTGAACATGGATAAAAACCAAAGATGGACTTTCCATCTTCAGTCTATTCCATAGGTTTTGGTAGATAGTGTTCTCTTTCGAAAGGATTTGAATGGTGTCCTCCTTCGGTGTGTAGGACAGAACACGTAAGCAAGATGCTAGAAAAATTTCACAATGGCCTATCTAGAGGACATTATTCTTCTGAACAACTCGCTACCAAGATCATGCAAGCTGGTTACTATTGGCCGGAATTGTTCAAAGATGCCCATCTCTGGGTAAGGAAATGTAAGAAATGTGCTTTTTTCACAGTGCAAGCGAAGTTGGCATCTCTTCCGCTAAATTCAATTCAAGTGGATCAACCCTTTGTTCAATGGGGGTTGGAATTCATCAGAATGATTAATCCTCCATCCAGTGATAGACATAAATGGGTCCTTACTGCAATAGACTATTTTACTCGATGGATAGAGGTGGTAGCATTGAAAGAGAGCAATGAAAAGGTAGTTCTAGATTTTTGGAAGGTATAATGAAAAGGTTCGGTGTTCCTTTTATAGTCATTTTAGACAACGCGATGGCTTTTCTTGGTATGAAGTTGAGTGAATGGGCTGTTAAAAATGGGGTCTACCTCAAGACTTTGTCCAATTACTATCCGTAAGGAAATGGATTGGCTGAGTCTAGTAACAAAAACCTCATAAGGATCATTAAGCGCACGATGGAAACTAACAAGAGGACTTGGCATACATAGCTTAAGACTACCTTATGGGCTAGATCAAATCACACCTAAAAGGGCCATAGGGAATTATCCTTTCATGCTTGTATATGGAAGGGAAGAAAAACTTCCACTCTCCTTGGAGTTACCTTCTTTAGAGTTGGCTCATCAACTTGAAGTTATGGAGAGTGATCCTTTGACAGTAAGGTTTGCTAAACTCATGGAGTTAGAAGAAGTACAGAACAAGGCTATGAAGAATTTGGAGCAACATTAGGCTCAGGTTAAGAAATATTTTGACAAGAAGGTGTCTGACAGGCATTTTTAAGAGGGAGATCTAGTCCTCAAATGGGATGAAGACAGGCCAAGCCAGGAAAGCACACCAAGTTTGACGCTCTTTGGAGTGGGTCATACATCATCATGAGTTGCAAAGAGGAAAATTCATTTCATCTATCTAGGCTCAATGGAGAAGAATTTCCCATTCATGTGAATGAGATACATCTTAAAGCTTGTTTTTGAGAAGCGTTCCACCCCCTGTACAGTTTAGTTAGGTGTTTTCCTCCAAGTGCTTATACACATTATTGTTGTGTGTTGCTGCTATTTTTATTTCCTTGTTGCTTTGTTTTTGTCTTGTTCTTGCACATTGTTTCATCATTGGAAGTGTTATAGAAAAGGAAGGTTTAAGGATGTCAAACATTCAACAGTTTTAGTATACTTCATGCTTAACATTCCGGGGAGGTCAAGATGGAAATTCACAAGGAGACTTTGGGATGTATCACGAGAAGATCAAATCATTCCAGGATTCCAAAATATAGACTCCATGCCCAATGGATGACTTAAGGCTACTGGAATTATGCTTAGCAGGTAATCATCCCTGAGAGGTCACTAAAAATGTTGTCCATTTTTTCCCCCGAGTAAAAATGAACAACGAAGGTATACAGGCTAAAATTGTCAAAGTTGGTGTATAAATTGTTGAAGTCCTTCTATACCTTCAAGATGCCTTAGAAGGATCTTCAAACACATGGGAAGAAGGATCTTCAAACATAACTCATTTGAGCTAAATGGACACGATACGGGTTATGTTGATAGCTCGGCAAGCCTATAATACATTGAATATTTTACTCCAAATTATCTCAATCGAGCTAAATGAAATTGACATGTATGGAGCTTGGGATATTTGCAAAAGGCTCGAGCTAGGGATCGATTCAGGTCAACAAAGCGTTATAAATATTTTGGTTGGTTGGAAGAAGAGCTCATAGCTCGGTGTTAAGGAAGGAGAGATCCCAAGCACATTGAGCTGCGGTTTGATTGAAGAGCTTGAAGTATGGATGAAGAGCTTGACATTTTCAGTCAAGCTAAGGAGTTGGCTGATTCAATAGGGAAATGACTCACTTGTCCAAGAGAGTCAATGTGATGATATAAAACAGGTTCATCGAAGTCGGGAGAATGGGACATGGCACTCACTATGGCTCAACGAGCGGTGTTAAGTACACAGGTAGGAACTTGGTCATCGACTCGATGCATAGCTCCAAGGATAGCTCGGTCGAGCTAAACCTTAAGGATGAGCTCAATGAGTCTTAACCATGATAGTAAATAAATTCGATGTCATCTTAGTGCCAATTTGTTGGTAGCTCATAAGAGATCTCGGTCAGGAGAAGAATGGATCAATTGATAGAATGGGAGACATCGGCGAGCCACTTTGTGTATAACTCAACGGGATTGTTATGTTACAGGGGGTAGGTTGAGTAGTGATCGAATGAGCTCACCAGGTTGATAAAATGGTCTTCGGGTCCCAATATCCAAGTTTCCAAGATGCGGGGATTTGAGTCATTCTGGCCAAAGTGTTCGGAGTTCCAACACCCGAATGATGACCGAAACCTGCGGGGAATTTCCAAGCTGAAAACCAAATTTGGGGTTTGGTGATGGTAAGCCAAGCCGGTAATCTATACGTAAAAATAGGGTGAGGATTACCAAGGGAAGCAATGAGATAACAAGTCATTGTAACATTCTCCATGCTTGGGGAATTTGATGTCTGCAACCATGGGAAAATTAGAGTGGTTAGGCCAGGTTGGGTGTTGTGCCTGTCGAGGAAAGGTGACACGGTGAGCGCTCCTCAATATGGTGTGAAGTGTCGATGCGAACCCAACGTGATGGGAAGTGAAGACCGAGTCTATCACCGAGCTAGTTGGGTGGGATTTGTTGGAAAAATGAATCGGTTGAAACATAACAAACTCTGCAAGAAGAAAGGACTCGATTCCTTGTACCATGAAAAGGCTAGGGAACAGTTAGAAGGCATTGTTGTGATGAAAGCATAACGTGTCCTCGATGGGAGAGTAAATAGAAACCAAGGATCAAGCTTGAATGTTTAAGTATATCAAGGAACCAGCCTTGGATGATCATGGCATCGAGTGAGCTCGAGAGGCCGAGTTATGTTAGCGAAGTATGGCATGAATGCGGTTGGGATAGTCGAGCCAACACTTGTAGTATTCAATGAGCTCGTGAGTCGAGGAAAGAAGCAGAGAGGATTTTGTTCTCATCATTCACGTGTGGAGCTTGCAAGACTCGTGGAGAGAGCTTGAAAGATTGGTGCAGCGGGCTCATGCTTGAGCTCAGTTGAGAAGTTGGATCCATAGCTCAGAAGAACTTGGCAGGTAAGTCGGAGGGTGTTTCGATTAGATGAACTCAGTCGATAAACTCAAATGTGGGGAGTTCACTATGGAAACAACTCGGTAGAATGAGCTCGGCCAGGACTTGGCAATGTCAATACCAAGATAAGCTCACTGGAAAAGAAGAGATCGATGAGAGATGGGACCATGTCAACTAACTCATTGATCGACGAGGATGGAAGCTTGGCTCGTCAAGTCGGAAGATGTGTGAGGTGAAGATGAATCTTGGCTCGATCGTGGAGAAAAAGACAAAGCCAATTTTGGAGCTCGCAGATCGGTGATGATGCAAACAAGCTCGACACGGTTATGGTGGGGAGCTAATTTTTAGAGCTCGACGCGAGGAGCCTGGTTGAAGTGAAAGATAAAGGAGCTCGGGTTGGTAAAAGCCCACTGAAGAAGAGTGCCTGAGCCAAATAGGTGGGAATGAAGCTCGGTCAAGAGTCGGGTGAGATCTGAGTACAAAATTTAAGCGAGTCACTCGAGTTAATTTGAGACATGGAAGGGAGTACCGTTGATGTTGTAGAAAAATGGCCAATTCACTTAGTGGTAAGTATACAGAATGGAAATGCTCATGATTAGTTCATTGAGAATCAATCTAGTTGTGATGAGCTCATGGATCGGCTCGCTAAGAGATACATATGGTGCCGAGTTATGGTCATAAGGTTGGACTCATAGCGAAGATGTCGAGGTAATTGTTGGTGAGGAAAGCTCGAGAGGGAGCTTGGTATCATGTCGTGAGCTACACGAAGAAGCCAACTAGCTTGGCATCGGGATATAATTCTAGAGAGAGCTCGATCATGAAGGAAATAATTGGCTTGTTGAACCAAGATACACAAGCGTTGCAAAGGATAGAGTTCCCAAGCCAAGCCGGGTAGCGGGATGATGAAATGCATTGGATTCGTGGGGAATGGATAGAAGATAGCTCATGTCATCGAGTCATGAAATGAAAATCAATTGATTATTTAAATTATTAGTAATATGAGGCTTTAGCAAGATCAAAACGTAATGCGGTGGGCGCTCGGGTTACTGATTAACATAAGGGCAAGATGGGCTCGCCGAGTCACCTTATTGAGTACGCCGAGTTGAGCTAGAACGGTGTGCGGTGAGAATCGATCTAAGAGCTCACCACTCGACATTGATGTTGAAATAAGAGGAGCTCGGTTCATTGACATTAGGTTTGCGAGGCCTTGCAGGTGGAATCTCGCAGATCTTGACAGAGGGAGGAAATCACCGAGAGTTGCTCGTTGTTTGAGCCAAGTCAAACAAATCTCATGGAAACATGTCTCGGTGGTGAGCTCGATGTGATGGAAGCTTGGTTGCGGTGGAGAGCTCATTTGGGGAACTCGGCGGTAGGAGCTCAGCTCGGTGGCGGTTAACGAAAGTGGAGCTTGAGCCCAACTCGGTGAGTTGGCTCACCGAGCCAACCACCGAAAGCCGGGCTATTTTTGGGCCTTTTTTCCCATAATTTCCCCTCCAGTGCAAACCCGATCAACAGGGGCCCACATTAATTAAATTAATTTAATATTTTTATATAAATATTTTAAATAATAATATTTATTATTATTATTTAAATATTATTTTAATTAATTGCAAAGAATAATTCAAACCGGGCATTAATGACACATGATGGAACCTTCTAAAGTGGTTCAACTAACTATGATAAATGAACCATCATGTGCCTTCAGTTTAGGAATGTAATTATGACCTTTCCTCTTCTCTTTGTTGGTGTGTGTTATTTTCCACATCATTAGGTGAGTCATCTCACTTAGGTGAGATCGAAGGTCCACATGTCATTTAGGGGTCATCATGAGATTCTCTTACGCATCGGTGCGTTAACACGTCGATGCGTCGGCGTGTCAGCTAGCGTCGGTGCGTCATATGTGTCATTGGGAGATACACTTCTATTCTAGGAATGTAACTCCCCCTCTCACTCGAGTTGTCATGATTGCAAAGACTTTGGGGTTACTCAACACCTCCTATATGTACACCCCATTTGATCATGAGATAGAGGAGAGTTTTATGGCTTAACCGGAGTTCCGCCCGTGTTTCAAATCTTTGAATGCACATTTGGTTGAAGATCACTCCTCCCAAGATATCTTCACGCTACCGTTCACACATCATTGATGTGCACATCATCCTCGTGATCCTCGCTTGCAGGTTTTAAACCCTCTTTCATGGTATCAGAGTGGATCTTGTGGATCCGTGCACTCTTTGGCGTTGCTCGTGCATTTTTTCGGCTTCCGATGTGATATCAAGTTCTCGTTGCGTGTGTCATAATGGATATTATGATCGTGCCCTTCTTGCATTGATTCAAGCCTTCATACCTCTTGTTCAATTGTTCGTGTGATCGTGGGTGTTTTTGGGGTGTTTGTGGTTTTCCGTCTTTTACATGCATTGGACTTGGTTGTTGACGAGCTCTTCTTGGTCTATGGGTTGGTTTTGAACTTGCATCTCCTGCATTTCTCTTTGTATTCACGACCTGCACTGGTTTAGGCTCGTCTACACCTTATTGGTAGCTCGACCTTCCTCATCGTGCACCTGGGCTCGTGGGCGCGTTGACTCATTTCCAGTTCACCGGCATGGTTGTCGGCCTTGTGGGCTCGTGCATTGTTTGTGACTATTTTTGCAACTCAAGACTTACTCATTGTGCTTTGGCGACTCGAGCGTTTGTGACTATTGCATTATCAATCGGTGCATCAAATACAACTGGTGTAACAATCAACTCCAGCTCGTGCATTGGTTTGATGGCTCTGCAACGCCGCTCGAGCTCATTTTTTTGTTGGTGAGTTAGTGTTTTATTGTGCATAGACATTATTTGCATTGGCTTTTCAAGTTTTTGCAATGGTCTGCCTATCTCTCTAATGGATGAATCACCCTGCATTGTTTTGGCTCGAGTTCTGCTCCCTTGTGGTTGGTTTGGCCGCTCGTGCTTGGCTCGTTGGAATATTGATACATCGGCTTTCTTTGCCTCATTGGCTCAGTTATGAATTATTGACAACTCAGTTGTTAATTCTCGTGCTCCGTTGGATGAGCTGAGCCTTCCTACGTTTGGATTGACGCTACAATCTTGCTTGTGCCTCCATTGTTTCTGTGATCTCCTGCTCAAAGGATTTCTCCATTGCCAACTCGTGGTTTTGCAGTGTCGTTACAAATCTTTAGACCTGCTTCAGCTGTTTCCTGTCTTCTCCAGTGGTTTCTTCAACTCTGCACCCTCCGTTTGACATCAACATGGAAACACTCTGACACGAAGCCTTAGACTCTGCAAACGTTTCATTTCTGCATTCTAGGTAGTGGGCACGTGGTCACAACCTGCTCTACACAACAGTTTCATCGGCCTTGGCGGTTACAACCAGCACCACACGTGGGCTTCCATTCTCTAAGCTCGGTCAAACATTGCCCTCTCGCCCCTTTTGCAGTCAAAATTCTTTTTTAGTATTGATTACTGCTAAATCAAATCACCTTTCATGTTTTAAGGTGTTAAAAATCTTTATTTTATTGGCATTGTAAAAATTTGGGTTATTGGCTTGTATTACTCATCCTTCCTTCGAGCGTCGAAGACGGAGGGCGAGGTCCAGGGTTGGCAGGAGGCTAACCCCCTCGCAATCAAAACAAACCCCTACTAAAATTTTGTGTCGTTTCCAATGAGTACCCACACGATAGCCTTTGTACCCATCTCGTGCACTTTTTAATGCGTTTGCGGCGTCTAGTGCATTTTTCCATCGATTCATGGGAATCGTTTTAATGTGATAAATTTTGACTCGTTGCTCGTTTCTGAGCGCTTCCTTGGTCAAAGTTACATGATTTTTCACACATTACATGATGAAATTGTCAGTTTTGTAAACGTACTACTTTTATAAAGTGCCACATTCTAGGGGGGTTGCTTGTACTCTTGGGTTTTAGCACACAGGAGCGTATTATCGGCCGAGTCTGACATCTTGCTTTTGTGCATCTTGCATTTTTCATCATGGAGAGTGATTTTTCCAGACTTGAGCATCATAGGATCACCTTACAGCCTCCGCCACTTCTCACCGGGAGAGGGAACTATTCAGCTTGGCATGCTTCCATGGAACGTTACTTCACCCACGAGGGTCTTTTACCCTTCTTGCTTGGGCCAGTTCCTGCACCCGCTGATCATCGTCATCTAGAGGACTTCATCGACACTTGTGACCATGTCTTTGGTCACATGATGATGCATGTCTCTCGTTCTCTTTGGTTTCATGTGGTAGATTGAGATCTACCTCACCGTGTCTGGAGCATTTTTCATTCCCTCTATGAAGACCCTTCACATACTGCTGATAAAGTTGTCTCCTCTTCTTCGTGTGATGGTAGTTCTACTGACATAGAATTGTTTGGTTCTACTTCTGATGATGAGGATTGTGCACCCAGTTCTGATGCATAGAGTATTATAGAGCACTCTTCTCCTCTTTCTCTCACTATTCCAAAGAGTGTTGACACATCCCACATCTCATCCGATATCGAGTAGTCTCCTACTCAGCCTCATACAGTCATCACACCCACCTCCTTTCCACTTCCAGTGTGCGAGGCCCTCTTCATTGGATGACTCATACCTATCTACCATCGCTCTTTATTTGTTGAGCCCCTCGAGTGGGATGAGTATCTGCACTGAACTTAGTCGTCTTTTCATAGAGTCTATTTGTGATGCACTACAGGTCCCTCATCCATCTATAGGTGTTTCAGAGGAGTTCATCATCTATGTTGTTGGGAGTGCCCCTTCCGGGAATCATGTCATTTCCACATTTCCAAAGACCTTCATTGATCCACCCTCAGCTGTGGATCCCTTTTTGTTGTGGAGGATGTTTTGTTCCCTTCACATCACTTGGACATCCTTTCTACGGGTGTTCCTATTTTTTTACTCGACGATTCTGCGCACATGGCATTACCTTCTTGGTTCCTTGGCACTCACTCACTAGACCTATGTCACACTTTCATGGACCGGACTCGAGTTCTTCATGCTACTACCTTTGGTTTTCTTTCTGGAGTGGGAGAACTTCCAAAGACGTCATTTCTGTCCTTCCTAAGGGTAGGCACACAGTTCATTGTAGGTGGCTCTTGTTTAGTCCAGAGGCAGAGGATCTTGTCATCGATATTCTTTTGGGAGACCTCCTAGAGCTACAGAGTTCAGATCCATCCATGACATCTTCTGCATTCCTCTTGTCTCCCTCTTCTTCTCTCTTCTTATTCTTTTCAAGAGATTGCCTCTTTGTACATGGGTACCTTTTCAGGCTCATCTAGAGCTGGGACCCATATTTGGCATCTTTCTTAGATTAGAGAGTGTTTTGTTCTCTTGTGGTGGATGTTTTTCCCACTGGGTTTTCCTTCACTGCTTGGGACTTCTTCTTGTACATGGGTGCCTCATCAGGGTTTGTCTGGGACCCATTTCTCGTTTCGATTTTCCGCCTCATCCTAAGTTACGATGAAGGGGGTGTTGGTGTGTGTTATTTTCCACATCATTAGGTGAGTCATCTCACTTAGGTGAGATCGTAGGTCCACGTGTCATTTAGGGGTCATCATGAGATTCTCTTACGTGTCGGTGCGTTAGCACGTCGGTGTGTCGATGCGTCGGTCGTCATATGAATCATTGGGAGTTACACTTCTTTTCGGGAATGTAACTCCCCTCTCTACTCGAGTTGTCATGATTGCAACGCTTTGGGGTTACTCAACACCTCCCATATGTACACCCCATTTGATCTATGAGATAGAGGAGAGTTTTATGGCTTAACCAGTTTTTCTGTGTTTCAAATCTTTGCACACACATTTGGTTGATGCTCGCTCCTCCGAGATCTCTTCACGCTGCCGTTCGCACGTCCGTTGATGTGCATGTCGTCCCTCGTGATCCTCACTTGCGGGTTTTAAACCCTCTTTCACTCTCTCACATATTCTTCTATAAATGTAAGTTGGAGGCTCATTCCAAAGGGTTCTAAAATGTCATATAGGTTAGAAAGTTATACATCTTAGGCAAGTGAAATTTTTCAAGGGTCCTCTCTCTTCTACAAGTTGTCCTTGTGTGTTGAGAGAACTTTCAATCCTCCTCTTCAAGACTGTAATGGAAACCATTGACTCTTCTAAATGTATGATGCATTGTGCATGTTATTGAAGTAATAAAAGTGTGTGTTTTGTGACTAATCTCGGTCCTTTCATCCTTCTATACTTCCTTGTTCCTTTTCTCATGCTTACAGGTACACTGTGCAAGTTCATGTTTCTATTGTAGGTTCTTGGAGTTTTGTGCTTATCGAGTGGTGGAGTATTGCATGCAGTTGAGTTGTGGTGTTTGTTCACCCTTCTTAAGTTCATCCTTCTTCACTGGGAAACTAATATATTGCTATGTCTGATCAAGTTTAACAAAGGGAACGCATGTTTCTTAGTCTGTGGTATTATGTACCCTCTCTAAGTTACAGTAGGTGAAGTTGATCGTGGTGCACATACCCTCTTCAAATTAACCCTTCCCGAGTCCGGAAATACCATTTATTTGGTACATCACCATCCTCAAGTATAGTTTCATTTCTGAAAATCTCTTTTCTAAAACCCCATGAAAATTTTAGCACAAGACTAGATAACATTTTTATCACACTAGAAGTAATACAACACTTATTTTAAGAAGAGGACGATGGCCTTCTCTAGAGGTTCACCTCGAGCCTGAGTCCCATAGCTCTAGAGGTGATCCCATGTGTCCCAATCACTGCTTTGAACGTCCTATTCACTTTTTGGCCATTCAAAGGGTGAAGTGATTTGGGGACAATAGTGATAAACCAAGGTATCGTATGTATGTACCGTGTTCCTTGTGGTAACTCATGCTTCAAATAATACAAAAATTCTCACTCCATTGGCATGATATGTTGGTGATGACATGATGAAAATAATTCTAGCTCCAATCTTGACTCCATGCAACTAGTAAGATGCTGAGGGCTCATCATCGAGAATCAAGAAGGACACATGATGCAGATAATGAATACAGAGACAAGTGTTAACAATAATCCATTTGGGAAATTGTGACTCAATTATTCTTAAGGTTATTGAACCAGTTTCAAAATGAATTTCACTTTATAGGTCACGTACTAGACTTAGATAGTTATGTGGCCTACTGATTGGTAAGATATGAGGTGAAGGGATAGTTCTCTCTTCACTTAGGCATCTAAATTACTTTTTTGGGGAATTTGAAATTGTAAGCACTTTCAGATTTTACAGGATTTTGTATTTTGCAACGACTCCCTATGCCTTGCCCCATGCTACTAGTAAGAAGCAAGGGCTCATCACCGAAGGAAAAACATAGGCAAGTAATTTTTATTTATTATTTGTTTTTATTATTATTATTATTTGACTTTTGATTTTTTTGTAACATTTTTATGCTTTGTGATTTATGAATGACCCTCTATGCTTTTCCCCATGCCACCAGTAAGAGGCAAGGGTTTATCACCGAAGACAAGACGTAGATGAGTAAGGGCACCTCCCTCCATTCCTAGTCTCACACTACTAGTAAGAAGTGTGGGCTCAACACCAAAGATTGTGAAGGATGAAAGGTGTAATAGTGAATTATTCATAAGTTATTTGATTTATTGACTTGTACAACAATGCTTTTTTTTTTTGGGAAGGAACATTTTCCCCAATCTCATTCCCACACGACTAGTAGGATGTGAGGGTTCAACACCAAAGACTTAGATGGATGGTTAAATGAATTGGGTAAATAAGTTTAGAGCTTTGTTGTGAAAGAGAGAATTTATTTGAAGGGAATATATTACCATCAGTAAGCTTCTAGGTATGACCATAGGTGAAAGTAGCCAAAAATGGGAGAGATTATAAGAAGTATGATACTCACAAAACTTAATAAGATCTATATTAACACTTGTCTCATGATGATGAATATGAAGATGTGATTTTGATAATGAAAATATCTACCAATGGAATGAATGATTTTAAATTATTTGGAGATGAGTAAGACAAGAGGAATGTACAAGCGGTTGTCTCCCAGAATAGAGAGCGCCTCAAGAATATAATTTCTTTAAATGTATTGCATTCATCGGTTCGTCAAGTTCTGACCATCTTTAGTGGCCAATTTATAGGCTCCAAAGCCAAATTTAGTTGTAATTACATAGGGTCCTAACCAATTAGGTTCAAATTTTCCTTGTTTTTCTTGCTCTTTAGTGGTATTATTTAAGGACTATATCACCAACCTGAACTCTCTAGGTCATACTTTTTATGATAAGCTGCATTGTAGTCGGTTTCGATAGACTTGAAGATGATTGAGGGCGTTAAGTAATTTTTCATCGAGAAACTCAAGCTCGTTAAGCCATGATTTTCGATATTCGTCTTCATTAATTACATTGTTAAGGGATATTATCAAGGATGGGAGTCTAACCTTAACATGTAAAATGTATTTGCAACCATAGACAAGGGAGAGCAAGGTGGCTCCCGTAGGTGTGCGGTAAGCCCAAAGAGTAGGGTAAATTTGAGTGTGCAAATTTGTCCATGTGTATCAACAATTTTTTCCATGATGGATTTTAAAGTCTTATTGGTTGCTTCTACTTCTTCGTTACCCTAGGGGTAGTATGGAGTAGACCATTTAATTTTGATGCAGAAATATTTGGTGAGGTATTTTACATCCTAATTTTTAAATGATTTTCCATTATCTGTGACAATAGAGGACGGAATTCCAAATCGACAGATGATATTGTTAAAAATGAACTTTGATATTTGGCTGCCGGTAACATAGGTGAGAGGCATAACTTCTACCCATTTAGTGAAGTAATTGGTAGCAGTAATAATGAACTTATGTCCATCAAATGACGTTGGGCTTATTTTCTTCGATGTGATCAAGCTCTCATTGAGAGAAGGGCCATGGTGTGGTGATCGGTTGTAATGCTTGAGAAGGTGCGTGGATAAGGTTGTCATGTTTTTGACAAGCTTGACATCGTTTGACAAAATGGCATGTGTCATTCTCCATGGTGGGCCAATAATACCCAACATGCATGATTTTCTTGGCTAGAGCCGGACTTCAATTAGAGTGTTAGAGTTATGATTAGTACATCGAGAATGGTGCCATCGTAACCTTGTCTATAGAGAGTGTTGGATAAAATGGTGTAACGGGAGGCACGTTATGCTAAAGTACGTTTATGACTTGGTTTCATGTTGGTAGGGAACACTTTGTCGTGGATGAAATTATAAATATCATGGTACCAAGGGTCATTAGGACCCACGATTTCACATACCATAGTATTTTCAGGTAGATCATAAGCAGACATTAAGAGATGCTTTACAAGAAAATGTGCATGGGGTTGATTGGATGTGTTTTCTAATCAGAGATCTAATAACTGTCATAGCATCTGCAAATTTGTTACGAATTCTAGGGATTTGGTCAAAACTAATCAATCAAAAATAGCTTCAAAGGCTATCTACCATGCGCTTATATGGAATAAGTTTTTCATCCTTGACTGGTATTCATTAGTAACTTGTTTAATGATAAGTAAAGAGTCACCAAATATAACCAACTCTTTAAGGTTCCAAGATATAGCGAGTTTTAATCCTGCTATGAGAGATTCATGCTTTGTGATATTATTGGTACACATGAATGCTAATTGAAATGACTTGGGGATAACATGTTCGCCAGGTGTGATAAGAAAAATACCAGCTCCCGAGTTATGGAGGTTATAAGATCCGTCAAAGAATAGAGTTCGAGTTGGTGTGATGTTTATGTATAAAATATCTTCATTAGGAAATGTAAAATGGAGCGGTTCTATTCCAAGAAGAGGTGCCTCAACAAGTTGATCTATGAGGGATTTTCCTTTAATTGATTTATGAGAGCGAACTTGACGTCAAATTCACTAAGTAGGATGACCCAGCTAGACATTCTTCCGCTTGTGAGAATTGGTCAAGACAAGAAATACTTGAGGGGATCGATCTTAGCGATCAATTCGGTTATGTGATTGAGCAAGTAATGACGTAGCTTATGGAATGTGAAAATGACTGCTAAGCATACTTTTTCAATTTGGGAATACCTTACCTCATGCTCAATAAGTGTTCGACTAAGGTAATAAACAACCTGATTCTTTTTCTTGATCATTGTGTTGTGCTAGCAAAGATCCTATTACATACTTAGTGGTAGATTTATAAAGAAGCATGGGTTTATCTGTGACTGGTGACATAAGGACAGGTGGACTGGAGAGGTATTCTTTGAGTTTAGCGAAAGAATCTTGGAAATTGATTCCATTGGAATTGTGCATCTTTCTTAAGCAACTAATTAAAATGATGACATTTATCGGCTAATTGTGAGATGAAACGTCGAATGGATTGGATTTTTCCCTGGAGGCTGTGTAATTATTTGAGATTTTGGGGAGGAGGCATTTCCATGATGGCTTTGAATTTGGCGGGATTGACTTCTATACCTCTTCGTGAGACAATAAATCCTAATAAATTTGGAAGTCACCCGAATACACATTTCTTTAGATTAAGGAAAACTTTATACTCACGCAACCTTTCAAAGATGTGTCTCAACACACTTGGATGTCTATTCGTGTTTTAGATTTTGCTAATATGTCATCAACATAATCTTCCATGATATCATGCAACATATCGTGAAAGATGACTATCATGGCTTGTTGATATGTGACACCTGCATTTTTCAATCTAAAAGACATGACCTTATAGAAAAAGGTTCCCCATGGTGTAGTAAACTATGTTTTGTGATGATCTTCTTCAAGTGATGTGTATTTTATTACAACTAGAAAATCTATCCATTAGGAGAACATTTCATAACTTGTTGTAGAGTCGAAAATCATGATTATAGTGGACAAAGGAAAGTCATCTTTTGGACAAGCTTTGTTAATATCAAAGAAATCATGTGCATACCCTAATGTTGTGAGTTTTCTTGGCTACATGCACTATGTTGGATATCCATTCAAAATAGTTGATAGGTCTGATAAAGTTTGCTTCTAATAGTTTCTGAAGTTCAACTTTTACAAGCAACACTACCTTGGGGTGCATTTTAAGTAATTTATGTTTTACAGATTTACATCCGGATGCACCATAAGGTGATGTACTAGGAGATATGGATCTAATCCGACATATCCTTGTAGGTCCATGTAAAAATGTCTTGAAATTTAATGAGGAGAGTTGTGAAATCTACACATTCCTGGTTGGCCATACTTATGCCGAGTTGTAAAATTTTTGGCTGTTCGGGGATACCAATGTTAATATCTTTGGTTTCTCAACCAAAATTTTATATATATTATTTTCAAAAAATGATGCTATTGGTTGATGTAAGTCATTGGTTTGGGGAAATTCAAGGGAGTCAACATAGGGTCTTGTTTGTAATGTTGGGTTCTTTTATTGATATGTTTTTTGAATAGCGTGGCGAAGAGATTTTACTATGATAAATTTTATGTTTTAGCTTTTATCCGAGGTTTCCAAAGGAAGAGGATCCAAATATTCTATTTCTTCACCGAAATAGACAAATTCATCAAGGTTAATCTCAAATCCTTTTTTATGGTTGGAAATGGGAGTTTGATCGCAAGTTCCAAGGAACTCTTTAATGGCTTCATCATTTTGAAACATATCCATGGCTACATGATGTAATTGGTCATGGTTAATGAGTTGGGTGAAGAAGCTCAAAATCAATGACATTAATGGATAGATGTTCAAAGTGGAGATTTGTTTTGGAAAGATCTTCAAAAAGGTTGTGCATAGACCCATGTCGTCACACGCGTAATCTGGTGTCATAATCGTCACTCGAGATTAATACGGGAGCTGCATTAAGTATCTTGAAACCAAGGCCGTGTTTACCATGATTTTTAGTATAAGTGATTGGATCTAAATGACCTTGTCCATTTGGACTGAGTCCTCTACCCTTCCATCGTATGTTTCTCATCATTCGATGAGCTTTAGTAAATTTAGGGGACTCATAAAGCAAGAAGTGAATTTATCATTGTATAACCAAGATATTGAAGAAATTGGAATATGTTCATTGTCTCGATACCTAACCTCTTCCAAACCGATTGAACCAATTTGTAAGTGGGATGGATTATAAGATGTGGAACATTGGGTTTGTCATAGGTTTTTGGGTATTTGCTAATGCAAAAAGAGTTTGCAATGGTTTGGAATTGATATTCACATGCAACCTTTGTCGGTGATTTTGAATGTATGTGTTGAGGGACCAGTGGGTATCTCACACGACATGGAAGGCAGCTTGGTAGTTTTGAAATATGGAGAGAATGGGTTATAAGAAGAGGAGGGTGGATTAGAGGATGAAGCTTGATTAACCAAAGGGGATGGTACCTTAACAAAAGAGGTGTTGTTAGATGAAGAAGGTTGACTAGGCGAAGAAGATGATTGTTTAGTGGAAGGGGAAGTGTTGTTAAATGAAGAGGGTTGATTAGCATAAGAGGATGGATTAGGAGATGTTGGTTGTTTAGAAGATGATGATGATTTGTTAGAGTCATGAGGACGACTCTTGTATGACTTTGGAAGATTATTTAGATCAACACACATTCTATCAAAGAAAGGGATTATGCACAACACAATGTATTTCTCTACAACAAGACAAGAATGAGCATTTAGATATCGTCCTTTGAGGAATTTGCAATATTCAAAGGTTTAGACATCAAGCACACAATGTAAACTCCTTATCTAAGTGGGGAATTTAATACACTTGGTGGAATGTGGATGGGACGAATTTCATGGCATGAATCCATGGTCGACCGAGGAGAACATTGTATGAGACTTCTACATCTACCACATGACATAACGTGTCTAAAGTGATTGGTCCAACCATAAGAGGCAAAGTGATTGTTCCTTGATTTTATTTCATTACCATCATACCCACGAATGGTTATGATATCATTTTGTAAGTCTTCTTCAATGTAACCAAGACATCGTAGTAGTTTTATGGAGAAAATATTCAATGTT
Source organism: Taxus wallichiana var. yunnanensis (assembly GCA_018340775.1). Classification (NCBI taxonomy): domain Eukaryota; kingdom Viridiplantae; phylum Streptophyta; class Pinopsida; order Cupressales; family Taxaceae; genus Taxus; species Taxus wallichiana. The sequence goes on from CM031234.1 coordinate 526,993,335, forward strand.
GCCCCATTATCGACTAATACATATTTAACCTTGTGATGGGTGATAAAAGCTTCAACGTATAATGATTGATTGTTAGTAAGGTTGGGGTTAAGAAGGTCAGTAAGATAGAATGATAGAATGGGATTGGGTGTTGAAATATTGGAGATTAAAGCCTAGAATTGTTGTGAGTTGATGTCGTGTGGGACACAAGTGTCATTCAATGTTTGTGTAAGGATATGTTGTAATACAGGAGAAGACTTAAGTAATTCCATGATGGAAATTTTTGTTGTGGTCTTTTCCAATTGTTCGATAATGTTTAATGAGGACATAGGTTGGGGAGTGGAAGTGGTGGTGGAATTAGATGTTGGCTGAGGAGGTGATATGGGAGGAGAAGTAGCATAGTGTTTCGTAGTGGGGACCCATACTTTTTCTGTCTAGTGGTGATCGTACAATCAGTTTTGATCATTATTATAGCCACTAGATCTTGGTCGTAGTCTATGGTTGAGATGACTGAGTCATACTCAGCGTTGTTTGATGATTGTCCCTTTGAATTATCATCGTGTTTAGGGAAGGGTTTTAGGAACATGTTAAGTTTTTTATTGGGGTCTTTTTATCGGAGGTATTATCAAGCTCTATGTCTCCTCGTTCGATCAAGTCTTGGAAATAATGGCAGAGTTGTGTGCATCGATCTGTAGAGTGCCCTTTTATGCGATGGTATTCACAATATTCATTATCCTTATAGTAGTTCGAGTTTGGGTTGCCCTTCTTCAAAGGGTTTGATGATGGGGTATGAGATCATGTTTGAATTTTCCAAGTGACAAAATATGCTAGATAGGATTTCTCCAAGTGGAGTGAATTGTCTGCACCTGTCACGTGGAGGGGCTTCTTATCTAGGGATGAAAATCGGTTGTTTGTTCGATTTAATTGTGTTGGGTGGAGTATTTTGAATGTTTTGATCATAGAGATAATCAATGATGCCATCATTGACTACATTTCAATTCTGATTAAAGAATTTGGATTTGTCTTGGATTTGAGGTGCATCCCTAGGGGTTGGTCCCTAAAGGGTGTTTTAAGTAAGCCCTTAGAAATGAGGTGTTTCTCAATTTGTGTCCCTTTTTTTCGGTGACTTCTTCAAAATTATTTAAACAATGCATATGCATGTGGAATGATAATTATGTGATGAGGTTTGGGACAAGTATGCTAACCAATTATCTCTCTGGTATTAAGCAAGGAAATTTGCTTGGAATCCCTCACTTGACGTTGCAAAAAGGATATGAAATTCTTGTTGGGTCTTTGCTTGGTGTTATAAAGATCGAGCATGGTTACTTCTGAGTCTCAGTTGAAAGAAAATTTTTAACACATTTTTTCGGTAGGTATGCAAAAGTTGTGATTGACCCTTTGGGAAGATGAAGGAACCATTCTAAGGCTTGTGCCTAAGCTCTTACGAAAAATTTATAAAAGATATATGTCACGATAAGCTACTTCTTGACATTGCATGAAAAATTATTTGATGTGTTCATGGGGTCACCCTTTCCTTTATATTTATCAAATTTTGGAGTTTTAAAGGATGACGGAAATGGTAATCACAACATTTCCTTATCAAATGGGTAGGGGCACAATTGTTCAAAATTGAACTATTTCGAATGTTTTTGTAACCCCTGAATGGTTTCTTTCATATGTTTCCATTCTTATGCAAATGGAGAGTCGTGGGATGGGTTATCAAGGACTTTGTGAGTATGTGGATTTGGATTGTGATCGTGTAACCTTTTAGCTTTAGAAGTTTCTTGCTCAAGTTACCTTGTTAACTCTTGGATTTTGGTAAATAACTCGTTGGTTGAAGAGTTATTCGGGTTATTTGGTATTTCATTGTGGTGACTCGATTCACCATTGTCTATAAGTTTGTTTAGGTTGTCGGTCCCAAAATTAGGAGGTAGTTTTTCTCCCATGGCTAGGATACACAATAGATATTCATTCTTGTTTTGTTCTAACAACTTGTCTCTACTTGCTCCTATTCTTCGTGAGTGATTTTTGATTGTGTAACCTCTTCATTATCATTTTCATGGTTTAGAGGGTCTCTATGACTACATGTGAACACCATGATTAGATATGTGTAAGCTAGCATAATTTTGTGTCGGATTTGGCTTGAATAATATTTTGAGTGTTGATGGGAAGAGTAAACTCAAACAAGTTAACTCAACGTGGTTATGATATAGCTCAAAATGAGCTATGATGGGATTGTGTCGAGATAAACTCAACATATGATGACAAATGGAGTGAGATCAAACAAACTACTCAATGTAAGTCAGATATAACTTAAACAAGCTATGACGGATTTGTTGGTAGTGTAGCTTAAATAAGCTATACAAATGATGATATACAAAGTGAGCTCAAACAAGTCACTAGGTATGAGTTGGATATATCTCAAACAAGCTATGAGGGATTTTGTTTTTTGTTGGGAGCTTAAACAAGCTTGACAAAAGAGTGGTCTCAAACAATTCACTCAATATAGATTTTGATATAGCTTAAAATGAGATATGATGATTTTGTTTACTTCACTAATGAGTCCTTAACGTAATATTTTTCATTGCTCAATTTGATCCTTTTGTCTGTTTGATGTTGGGATAATTTGGAAATGTTTTTGTGGAACACTTTAGGACTTTGCAATTTTCAATAGATGCATATGTATCATCCAATTTTTATGATAAGAACAATGCTAAACTAACTTGTTTACAAACAACAAGCAATCATGTTCATTTGATTGTTTTGGCTCAAGAAGTAGATCCGCAAGAATAATCATTGTTTCATGCAACATACAATATGTTGTGGAATGGCGGATGTAAGCTCTTATCACTCCAAAAAGACTCACCAATTCTTACTTACCTACTTTGGAGTGAATCACCATGTCCAAGGTAGGATTTGTGAAAAGGGAAGGTGATGGGGGGATGGAAGTGTGTATGGTGTCCTTATTACTCCTCGAATATTTACAGGGATGATGCCCAGGATTCATTGTTACAGTTGTATTAGGTGTTAAGTGCAGTAGTAGTCGCGATGACTTTACCCGTAAACACTTCCCAGAGGCATTGTATATACCAATTTTTTTATGAGACTAGGTCTTAGAGTGCAATGCAAATGTGAATGCTAGTGGTGCGTGGTAATGAAGTCCATGTCATTGGTGTAACATAGGTGGTGATGAAATCCACTTCCGCTACATGTAAAAACAAATGATGATGTGATTAATAACAGAGTTCTTTCCAATTTGAAATAAAATCACTGGTGGAAAATGACAACGTACGTGAGTGTGCTAATTGTTTTTGGTTTCAACAATTTTCTTTTGATTGTGGTAATTTTGTGAGAAGGTTTAAAAAAAAATTGTTTGTGTTTTTGGCAAAATTCCAGTGACGCGGTCCTATAAAAAGATTAGTACTTTTCCGTAAATGAAGTGTCGAAAATGATTGTGGTTATTTTTATTTTCCAGATCGCTCGAAGGCACAGGAAAAGAGCATACACAACCAACGATTAGACAAATATTAATAATGTGAAGAAAAAAAATAACAATCAAGACGATAGTTAGAGACAGAAAATAAAGCTAGAGGATCCTGCAAACAATGTTAGTAGTCTAAAATGATTAAATTTCGAATGATATGGTCCTGCACAAAAGAGGTTAGTAGTTTTCAAATACAAACAAAGAGAGAATGATAAAAGACAACAATGTCACATTTCTGATTCTCAAGGTCACTTGTAATAAGCGCAAGATAAGAACATACGCACTAAGTGTTGTGATTAGCAACTAGCTTCACAAAAAGAAAAAAATGACCGACAATAATATGTTGACAAGATTCACCAAAAAGTGTTAGACAACAGTGTAATGTGATTTAAACAATAACAAAATGAGTAAAAAGTGACACCAAGGTTTTGAAATGTCTAGGGACACGAAATTCGCAACATGCGCGATTAGCGAAAAGTTAGAAAAAATCAAGTGAAAGGGGTTTGAGCTCAGTATAGGTTTCAAAAGTTAGTCTTTGGCAGTGAAGGAAGGTAACCAAAGTGTCGTAAAATCCTGTAAAATTAAAGAACACAATTAGTCACGCAGTCAAAAAATATGATAAGAAAAAATTTAAAGGTCCTATTGTTTTTGTGTTTTCGAAAAAAAGGGCCTAATTAGAGGAATATTAATCTAATTAATTAATAAAATTGAATTTTCAATGGAATATTTTAGATGAATTAAAAAAATGAATTACGACATTAAGCGAAATCGAGACTAAATAAATCAATCACTAGAATACCTAAGGTTTAAACCTAAATTTAATAGAAAACGTAACAAAACACGAAAAATTATAAGTTAAAATTAAACGAATGTTTGAAACCTAAAACCTAAAGTTAGACCTAAAAGCTAAATGGGAGGGGGTAGGTTGTATGAGGTTGGGGTTGTATGTGTTTGACCACTATGTTTTGGTTGAAGGCGGCTTATTCGACACGGGTGGAGTATGAGGGCTCGGGCGAGTGATTATGGACGTGGATGGGGTGTGGTGTTGAGGGGAGCTTGAGATGAGTTGTGTGGGGGATGGAGTGTGTCGACTTAGGCCGAGCTAAGAGGAGGTCAAGTCGAGGGCTCGAGGAGAGAGAAACAAAAGGATTAGGGAGTTGGGGATCGAGGTGTGTAGTATCATGGATGGGGAAGCTGGCTGGGAGCTCGGGGTGCTGGGGATCTTCGTGGGATTCGGGCACATGTGGGTTGTGTGGTGAGGGATCGACCAAGTGTCCGTAGATGACAAGCCAATGACTCGGTGGGAAAAGTTCGATGTGAGGTGAGTCGGGGTCATGTGTGAAGGGGGACGGGTCTTTGATCTTGTGATATGGCCATGTGGGAGGTTGATCTATGTGGAGTGTAGGGGAAAATATGGGTCGAGTTGGAAACAAAAATGTATTCGGGGTTAGAATGGAGGGCTCGGCGTGTGGTTGAGGGATTTTAGGTGAAGCGGGTTTGGGGACAAACAATGCGTTGGGTTGTGTAGAGAGTCGAAAGTGGGAGCTGGGGGGACATGGACACGATAAAGGGTTGACGTGGAAGGGTGAGAAAATGTGAGATTATCAAGCAACTCGACCGAGTGGGAAGTGGGGGATTGGGGAGGTTAGGAGTTCGGGTGACTAACGTGATGAGTCTGGGGATGGAGAAACAAAGATTGAGGGAGTTGGGATGATTGGACGGGAGCTTTGGGATAGGTGAAGCTCGGTTGAGTTGGCCGAGCTTAGGGGAAGGGTAGGATGGGTAGTTAGGATTTTTATTGTATTCATTCATTTATTTATTTATTTTTAAGATCTATATATATGTGAAAAGTAAGATCTAAGTAAACAAATATGATTTAAATAAATAAATAATTTTGTCTATTTTGGTGTAAAATATATATATAAAAAATAGAAAACTAGATCGATATGTATTGTAACACTAAGATCTTATTTTCTCGAATCGGTTTCCCATAACAATAGAACTTAAAGTATAAGTTTTTTTGGAAATCAAGATCTATATCGGTTTTAAAATTAAGATCTAAATTTTTGTTTTTGAAAGAGGAGATTTTTTTATTTGTTTTTGTAGATTTATACACATGTCAACAACAAAACCAGGAGGAGAAATGGAAAAATCAGGAAATGGAAAAGTTAAACCCCCCACCCCAAGATTAATACTACATAAGCTTAAATGTACTGCGGAACACCGCCAAACCGAACAAATACAATACTAAAACAATTTTTATACTTTTATATTACTGAAATAGAACATATTTATACTGTGAATTAAGACAAATTTAAACCCCTTGCAACTTGTAATCGAGTTAGAAATTAAAAGCGAAGTGTTCCTAAAAATATCACAATAAACAACGATCATAAATCAATATTTTTTGGGATTTTTATTCTATGGATATTTGCATGGTTAGAGAAATTGAAAACATAAAGTTAGTTGTCGGTTTTTATTTTTAGGTACACGATACTTGCACAAGACAAAATAATGCAACAGAAAAACAACAACAAGGAACAAACCAAAATATGCAAATAGCAATGCATGTTAAAACGATTTGCATAAAAGAGGTATCAAAATATGGAGCAAACCGAAAGCGCTAGATGGATGGATATCATTGAAGAGGTTCACGCAGGGTAAGCGACATGCCCATTATGATCATACTGCAGAGACACCATAAAATACCGCAAAGCAAGAGTATTTCCCACAATGTGAACATTAACCAGAGAAGACCATATGGAATAGAAAATGAAATAATAACAACAAATACTAGTAGGAAAATAATGGATAAAGTAACGAGTTGCGAGACCAAAAATAATAAGTTGTGGGTAAGTCACACCGGGCGTGCCAGAATGTGAGCTAGGAAAATTACACTAATAACAAGAAAACAACTAACTAATTAGATACCTTCTCCTTCTTGATTCCTTAGCAAACCTTGGCATGGGTGAAGATAATGCAGATGAGCTCAGATTGCTCAAAATGAAGGTGCTTCCCTCAAACCGGAGTAAGGCCTTCGTTGCAACAAGATCGCCTCACTTTATACCAATGGATAAAGGGATTATGGATTTGGGATGATTCAATTGGGGCTATTCGGGCATTAGGATGAGGTGGAGGGGATGCTCTATGCTCAAAGGATGTAAGAGCTCTGACAAGATTTTCAGCTTATTCTAAAAGGGGGTTGAGGCTTTATTTATAGCCTAAAAGTGGGATTAATTCGGGGGTTTTGGGTAATCATGATTTGGAAAAGTAAACATGATTAGGTGAGTGGGAGACATGAGGAATGGTCCAGAATTAAACTTGAATATTTAATTCGTAAGTGGGGGGACATGGGGAATATTTGGCATGTGAGGAAGATTGGGTTTAATTTAGGGGTTGAAACAAATTAATTAATTGATTAACATCGATTAATTCAATGTGTATTTTTGTGGGAAATGGAATGGGGAAATTAATTGATTTAGGATAGGTGTGAAATTGGGGTGTCTACTACACATATATTAATCGATTTTATCTTTAATTGATTTTTATTGCTCTAGTTAACTTGAGATGTTGACTAGTGAAGTGAAAGTGGATAACATATGAGGTGTAACCAAATAATGTAGGATTTATTTAATTATTGTGATATTAAATTAGCTAATAAAATTAACTAATGGGATAGGGGATGAATAATAAAAGTGATAGGATTAATTAATTAATCCTAGGAATGGGATATGAGTGTAACAAATGAATAGTGCAAATATTTAATAATTCGAGACTATGTGTGAGCGATATGAATGATTAGGGGAGTTGTGAGACCAATGTCGTAGAATGTCATTAAAGGTCATAAAATAGCGTAATTTATCAAAATTGGATGAAAGTGATCGTAATGTATTGTGAAGTAATTACATGATGATTTTAGAGGTTGAGAATGCACAATGTTATGTTTTAGGGTGTCTAAATTTTCCCCTCTTTAAAATGTTATTATGAAGTAATTTAGTATTTGATTCATCTTTGAAATTGGGTAGTAATTCACCTCTACATAGAATTTACAAAGCAACATAGGATCAACTTGCACAACCTCTCCAACCACATGCCCAATTTGTAAATGTTGAATGGGTTTCTCAATGTGTGATCTAGGATCTCGAAATATATGCCAAAGTTGCTGAAATCAACCTTCTTTTCTTGAAACCCTTGCTTCCTTGAAATTCCTATAAAAAAGGGTTTCAAGTCTGGGTTGAGGTACCTCTTCTCCACTTACATAACACTACTCCAAATAGGATTAAAACCCACGTAATTCTTCACCTATTATAAGTGTACACTTGTGATAATATAAATCTACATGTATCGCAACTAGAATTTATCCCTTAAACAAGTAATATTGTTTGCTTTGACTTGGCTTGGAATGCTCTTATTATAGTGCTTGAATTTGCATAAGGGATACATCAAGTGCAATATCCTGCAATAGAGAATAATAGACACCTTTTACTACCTTTTGAGAGGAAGACCAAGTATATGCCTTGTAAATATCAAGTTGTCAAGTAGTGACCAAGTACGTAAATGAGTGGGATTTAATTTTTATTTATGTTACTCCAAAGGTAATATTTACCACTAAGTCTAGCCTAGAAGGAAAATACCAACTCAAAGGAAGACACCCATTTACAATTTTGGTGTTGGGAGGCCCTACATATGATCAACCAACGGGGACATAATCGATTAGTTAATCATTTCTCTTCTAGACAGATCTGTCTAATGGGGCAAAAAGCTTAGCTAATGGTGCGGATAAGTTTGTACAAGAGATATAAGGTTACTTTTACTGATATATGTGTTTATGCAGGTGTTTGAATAGTGGAATGACATATTGCAAGCCTTAGGATAATGTAGGATAGTGGGTTTGAGTTCTATTTATGCATGTAAATCATGTATAGGAGATATACTCCAAAACTATCATTATGAATTGCAAAATGACCAAATTTTGGTGTCTACACCTTATGATAGTCAAATGGAAGTAAACTTTAAAGTTAATAAAAAGTGAACAACTCTCTACATTATACTCTAGTGCTCGTTACCTTTGTAATAAAAACATTTCTCAAATTTAATATTTTTTTGTTTAGTCTATTATATATAATTATATAAAAAGAAATGAAAAGAGAAATCTGTTCGATTCCTACTTATTCGATCTATGAGCATCACAGGCACATCATTTATAATTTTGAAAATTTTGTGCGATAGTATATGAGTTTCTGATACTGTGGGGTGGGAAATGTTGAAACATGCACACGAAGTTTTTAAGTGGAACAAGAAGTGTGGGACACATGATTTCTGATGGAAAGGTGGAGTGCGAACCTTTAGGAGGTTAGTGCACATAAATTAGGTGTAAAACGGAATATGAAAAAGTAACTAGTGTGGAGGACATGTTAGCAAGAACTAAAGGAAATGAGGAGGATCAACTCCTAGGATGCGTAAATTCTGAGAAGCAAGCTGATTTATGAACATATCCAGGACAAAATCGACATATCAACCAACAAGGATTACAAAGAAAATCTCCTCAACTTCCGAGGTTGACATGGCACAAGAAAATAAATATCCGGGAGGCATGGTAGCTCTGTGCAATTGTTGATTGAGTTCAAATCGGATTAGAGTGGGAAATAGGGATTTCTCCGAGAAGAGATTTGAATGAAGGATAAGTGGGAACGAGCAAGTATAAGAGTAGATTGAGGTCATCATCAAAGGGAATTTTGGACACTTCGGGGAGCTTAACAAGAGTTAAGCCGAAACAAATAGTTATACCTACAAGTAGACCGAAGAGAACTCACCGCCATTATAAAAGATCAAATAACTTAGTATGCATTCGTAACTACTCTAGTAGAGGGATCAATCTTTATAGATGATGTCCAGGATTTTAGACATAAAAACTATGGTTTGTGTGTGAGTATCATCGTATACTTTGAGAAATGGTCGGGTTCCTAAACCATGCACGCCCACCATCAATATTTCATATAATGAATTTGACAAGATGGAACAAAAGTTAACACATCAACCCTAAAAATCCACATATTTGGAAAGTTGTATTATTGACCGGGGATGATCTTGTTTTCTAGAGAAAAAAATCCATTTACGCGACCCTCATGAAATATTGCTTGCGGTGCAAGCGATGGGGCATGTGGATGTTTAACATAACAAAACACTTCCTATTATGTCTTCATGTTGTCCATATTTTTTCATGATGAATGTACATACCCTATTGCAAAGCTCTTATTTTGCCATGCCCGACAAAGGTGAGCTGGCGGGTTTAATATTTGTTTCTTGCATTTGGTGAAATAGTCCCATTGGCTCTTGAGGATGACCGTGTCTAAATCTTCCTGACACCATTTTTCACTGACTAATAAGAAGCTTACAAAGAAAGTTACAAAATATTAATTATTTATAGTTAAAAACACAAACACATAAACGGTCGACATCGTTAAACATGTGTTGAAGTCATGACCACAAAATTTCCCTCGCCTTAGAGAATAAGCAATAAAAAATGTCACCCTTTTTTGTGCATATTTTGCAATCTCTGCAGTCCATGCGGCTACATATCTTTTTGGAATTTTGTCTAATAGTTCACGTGGACATGATGGTAACATGTATGGTAAACAGTTTTTAAAAATATAATCATTCGAAGAAAAAATAAAACCACTATAAAAGTTCCCAATACCCCAATATGAAAAATCTAATGATTGAGACTTTATGATATAAATACCCTTTACCTATAAATATTTAGATAAAAGTGATCACTAATTTAAATATACATTTATTGCACTTGTAAGTTGTATATATAAATCAATACCAAGATACCCAAATAAAAATCATGAGGTTAATTCAAAGAAAAATAAAATCCAAATAAGAGCCCTCAATTATAATCATACAAACCAACACCAAAATATCAACAAAAAAATTAACGATCAACAAAATTAATTTAGTCGTTTCACCGAAGCATACACCTAGCAAGGTGTAGTTCCACATGTCACTGTTTGCTATCCTGCATCACTCTTAACATATCTGCCTTCATAAACCAGACGATGAATGAAGTCTTTGAATCATCACTCTCTCTTTTCGTTTTCAAAATCTGGATTGCATAAGCGTGTGTAATGGCGGTCTTATCAAGAAATACAATCCTTCCAGGTATTCTCAAGGAGCCCGCCAGTCGTATGCCTGCTTACTCCAACAAAACCAACAGGGTTCCTTCCAGACCACACCTAGGGCTGGAGAGACAACTTTTTTTCTGTTTTCAATTTTCGATTTGCAACTTCAAAGATGGACTACGGGCGAAATTATAATTTTAACTTCATAATTCATGATAACGTTAATATCATCCTCTAGTTTTTTACTATTTTGAGATGACATTAATATCGTCATCTACTTTTTACTATTTTGAAATAATGTTGTGAGATTGATATGATATCATCACTCTTGACTTTTGTAAATCAGTCGAATGAATACAACTTCTGTAATTGGCCTTCATTTTAAACAGGAAAATAAATGTGTACATTTTCTACATTTTTGCAGGAAGTTTGACAAGTGGACGATGTATCTTTTCCTATTTCAAATGACTGTCACGTCGTTTCAACTCAGTGGAGAGATTATTTCTACGTTTGATTGATTTTAGTCTTTGTTATTTGAGCATTGAAAATATGTTAAATAATGGTGAGGAGGTTTATGTAAGTGTCAACGAAATCGGTGAATGGTCGGTTCGATGACGGGGGATACTTTGAACACTACACTACCATAACTTTGAAACCTATTCATTGCTCTTCATTAACGAAAAATAGTGTCCGTAGAAATAGGTTGCGCGAATTATCCACTTGAAAAGAGCACGCCGCGAGAATTTGACGTTTTCGTGCGGGGCTCTCCTCAAAGGAGACACCTCTAGTGTAATAAAAGAGAAATTTAGATGTGTAAATCCCTTAGATATTTTCTTAAAAATAAAAGGAGAATATATGTCCGGATGTGTGAATATCTTGGATATTTCATTAACAATAAAAGGTTAATAAGCAAAAATAAATAGTTATAAGATAACATTTATTCAATACCCTTCTATAATTTTTTTAATGAAGTTGAATTTTCAAGGATTATTTTAAAATAAATTATGTTTATTCAACATGTAAGACATATGACCATACTATATTTTCCAAATACATAGATTGATTTTTATTTAATATTAACTATAAATATTTGGTTATAGTTTCCACTATTTAATTGTGGGGACCAAAGACTAATTACAATAGTTATAGGTAGTTATGAAGGGCATAAGCTCAAAAGGCGTACTATACATCTCTAAGACCAATTAATTTTAAATATTAGTTTTTAGTTTTATTTAGTGGTTCAAATTCTATGGTTTTGAACTTTGCTTCTTTTCACGAATTGAACATAAAATGGCCAATTATAGGTTTTGTCTCTGTTAGTGTGAGTTATCCTATGTGTCCTCCTCTCATGTTGGAGGGCCATCTCACATGGGTTAGGTTTAGGGGTTAGGTTTAGGGTTTCATATGTGTCATGCACTAGGGTTACTCAAAGACCCTATATGTACCCCTTTTCTATTCATTTATGAGCATGCCAAGACACTCCATTGTCTTTCCTCTATGCAAGCTTTGTTTCGTTGAGCAAGTTCTTCCATTATTGATCAATTTTTTTCCTTGCTTATCACTTTGGAGCTTTCACGATTCCGTTGGAGTGCAACTACTTCGTGGTGCCTCGTTTCCATTCGATTCTCGCAAACTCTTTTCATGGTATCGTAGCTGAGATCGGGGTTGTAAAAATCATCTGCCTCATTTTTTTGCTTCACAGGGTTGTAAAAATCATTTGCCACATTTTTTTTTTTGGCCTGCTAAAACAAAAACGGCCTGGCAGAAGCAAAAACGGCCTGTACACTCTCTTGACGCGGCCAGGCAACATTTCTCTGTGTTTTTTCACCCTTGGCGCGGCCAGGCATCATTTCCCTGCTGTTATTTATCCTCGGCGTGGCCTGTTCCCTTGTTTTTTGGTGTAGGCAACATAAAACATGACTTCATTTCATTCTGTGCTCTTGTGTACGTACACTTACACCAGTCAGTTTTGGTAAGTTTCCTTCCTTTCTTTTTAAAAAAACTTACTCAATCTCTGCTTTTTTATAAAAATGACCCGTGTAAGTATACATGCTAAGTTTTTTTACAATCAAACTTCTTTTTAGTAAGTTTTTAAAAACATTTCTAACTCTAACAAGTTTCTTAATTAGAAACATTTATCTTTTTTAAAAATCTTCATCTAAATCTTCATTAGATTAGATCTAATTAGTTTTAAATTAGATCTAATTTTTTATTTAATTTCACATTATTTAAAAAATATATTTCCTTGGCATTATAATTTGGTCTTTGGATTGTTGTATTTCTAACCTTCCGTTGAGTGTCAAAGACGAAGGGTGAGGTCCGGGATTGGCAGGTGGCTAATTCCCCTCGCAATACAAACAAACCCTATCTCAAATTCCATGCCGTTTCCAACGAGCATACATACGACACCCTTTGCATGCATTTAGGGCACTTTTTTAATCCGTTTGCAGGCTTATTGGCTTTTTCTCATCAAATTGCGGGAATTGGTTTTTGCTATAACTTTTGACTCGTTGCTCGGTTTTGAGCACTTCTTTAGTCAAATTTGCATATTTTTTCACACTCTAGATGATGGGATCATTAGATTTTTGTAAACGCACTAATTTTATAAAGTGCCGCATTCTTGGGGGTTGCTTTGTTTTGCTTAATTCAGCTCATTCTTTTGAGCTTTATTCTATTCCTTTTGTTTCGTAGACTTGTGAGCACGTCCGCCACAGTTTTACGACAAAGGGATTCTTCATGTGACGTGAGACTTTTTCTCACCACTGTGGTTGGCTTTCGCCTCCTTTTTTTGCTTGTGCTTGTTTACAGTGTTCCTCTTTTGTTGCGCTCCACAAAACACTGTTGTGGTCTCCCCTTTTGCGTGTTATTACGCTAACTGCAAGACAAGTTACCAAGTGTTTCAAACCACATGCACGGACCTGATTGTAATCAACGCACTCAACTATAAAGTGCCGAAAGAAGGGGGTTGTTATTGTCTTGGGTGGTTGTGTTTCTTTTCTGCATTTCTTTCTCTCTCTCTCTCACTATGGATGCACTTTCAATTCCTTTGCTTACACCGTTCAAATTTTTCGAATGGAGATCGAAAATAATAATGAAACTAAGGGGTAAAGGGTTATACCGCATCACCATGGGAACTGAGACTGAACCAGATGACGAACCTGAAAAATCTAAGTGGTTAAACCGTAGTGATGAAGCTTTAGGTCTTCTTTGCATGTCCGTTTCTCCTGACTTGCTCTTCCACATTGAGGTGTCTGAAACACCTACATCTGCGTGGAAAATGCTTTGGATGCGATGTTTGGACAACTAGATGACATGAGAGCGCATGAGTTGGAAAACAAACTACTAGGGTTAAATCCTAGTGACTTTGAAAACCTACAAGCCTTCTTCTCGAAATTTGTCCACATTAGATTATTGTTAAAAGGATGTCAAGTAGAAAAGAAAGATTCTCAACTGATCTTGTCGATTCTCTCTAAGCTAGGTCCCAAATATTCTATCTTCATGTCAACTTTCTACGCTACAAAATCGCTTTGGGCGATACTTGGACAATGCCCTCCTTTGACTATTTTTCATCCCAACTCATTCGAGAACAGGACAAACTCATTCAAATGGGGTCTCTCAAGTCCAAGTCACATGCCCTTGTAGCAAGTACTAGTAAGGGAAAGAAGACTGAAAAGAAGAAAGAAACTAAGGATCAACCTAAGAAAGAAACCAAGATCAAACCTAAAAATGACACAAACACTTCGACTTCTGAGCCTAGAGCACAGAAAAGCAAGTATTTGTGTTCCTATTGCAAGAAGACTGGTCACGACGAGCAACACTGTTTTAAGAAACAAATTGATCACTTATCTCATTTACTTGAGAAAAATAAAATAAGTGTTCCTGAATCAATAAAACAAAGTGCTCGAAGGCCGAGTCTTCTGCTGCAAAAGGTGCTAGAAATGATAAGAAGAAAGGAAAGGCCCTTGTAGCCAAAGTTGCTCCTTCATCGACATGGATTATAGATTTTGGTGCCTCGCACCACATGGGTTCTTCGCATGTTGAGTTTTCCAACATCGAACCTTGTGGAATGTCCCAAATCACGATGGGTAATGACACGACAGTGTCGGTTTCCGGTAGTGGATCGGTAGAGATGGATGGGGGAACATTTAACCAAGTGTTGAGTGTTCCTAATCTCTCTACCAATCTCCTATCAGTTTACCAAATTACTCACCTTGGTGAAGGAATGCGAGTGGAATTTGGTCCTAACTCGGTGATTATTCGTGAGCTTAACAATGACACTACAATGGCTGAGGGAAAGGAAAATCACCATTCACGGTTATACACCTTCTCCCACTTTACTTCTGATTCTACGCCCATTGCCTTGCTCACTCATGCAAATGAGGTTAGTAAGCTATGGCATGAGCGTTTTGGACATCTAAACTATCGCTACCTTGAACAATTGAGTCAAAACGAAATGGTCAACGGGTTGCCTCGTGTCAAGTTTTCTAAGGGTCTTTGTGAGGGTTGTACCCTTGGAAAGCATCCTGAAAAGAAATTTGACAAAGGAAAAGCCTGGAGAGCCACTCGTCCCTTGGATCTTGTTCACAGCGATGTTTCTAGTCCATTTCCTTCTCCTTCATTTACTAGAGCTCTTTATGTGCTAACCTTCATTGATGACTATTCGCGATATACTTGGGTATATTTTCTTAAGCTTAAGTCTGAAGTCTTTGAACATTTTCAGGACTTTAAGGCTCTTGCTGAGAAACAAGCGGAACGGTCTATCAAGGTTCTCGAACCGACAATGGAGGTGAATATGTAAACAATAGGTTCATGGATTTTTGTACTTCTGAAGGGATCTCTTTGCAACATACAATTGCTTATAGCCCTTCGCAGAATGGAGTCGCAGAAAGAAAGAACCGTACTCTGAAGGAGATGGCCACTTGTATGATTCACTCGAAGTCTCTTCCTCCGCAAAGATTGGGCCAAGCAATGAATTGTGCAAATTACATTTAGAACCGTGTTCCACACAAGGTAGTAAGAGGGATGACACCCTTTGAAGCCTGGTTTGGACACAAGCCTGATGTTGAGCACTTTCGAGTCTTCGGATCCAAGGCTATGGCTCAGATTCCCAAGAAGAAACGCAAGGCCTTGGAACCACAATCCAAACCTTATATCTTTGTAGGGTATCCTGATGGCGTGAAGGGATATCGATTGATGAATTCTACTTCTCATGAGCTATATATTGAGAGAAGTGTTAAGTTCGATGAGTCTTCTTCGACTTCTACTTCTCCACCTATAGAGGTTCTTCAACTCACTGATTCGGATTCTGACTCATCAGATGATGATATTGTTGAGCGTGCTCCTCTTCCGGATCCTCCCAACCATCAGATCTTTGAGTCTTCTGATTCTAACAGTAGTGATGATGAGGACTATGTCCCTTCTCACTCAAGTGAAGAATCTTCCGACTCTGAGCCTGATCCTCCTGGTCCCCTTTGGGCCAGGAAAACTTTGCAAAGTGTTGGAGATTTAGTTGGAGATACTTGGATATGAGACGTACTCGCTCAAATTTCGTTAGACCCCACTCTTTCTTCGCCTCTGCTTCTAATCCACAGTCTTTCCGGGAGGCTTCTAGTATTCCTGAGTGGGATTCTACCATGGATGAGGAGTATTCCTCTCTCATGAAGAACGATACTTGGGATCTCACCACTCTTCCAAAAGGAAGAAAAATCATTCAGTGTAAGTGGGTGTTCGAACAAAGTATGGAGTAGATGGAGATGTCGAAAAGTTTAAAGCGCGATTAGTAGCTAAGGGTTTCTCCCAGATAGCTGGGGTTGATTATACATAAACCTTTGCTCCGGTTGTGAAGATGACTTCTATTCGACTGACCCTAGCCATTTCCGCAGCAAACAAATGGAAAGTCCATCAAATGGACGTTAAGAGTGCCTTCCTTCATGGTGACCTAGAGGAAGAGATCTATATGGAACAACCTCCGGGTTATGTCCAAGATTCCTCCCTCGTTTGTAAGTTAAAGAAGTCTCTTTATGGCCTTAAACAAGCCCCTCGGGCTTGGTATGCCAAGATGGACTCCTTCTTACTTACATCAGGGTTTACTAGGTGTCACTCTGATCCAAATGTTTATATTCTACGATAAGATGACTCCATACTCATTCTTGTTCTATATGTTGATGACTTGTTGATCACAGGCAACTCTTCCTCTATTATTGATTCTGTGAAGATGCCTTAGCCAACAAGTTTTCCATGATTGACTTAGGTCGCTTCATTACTTCCTCGGGATCTAGATTTCACAATCGACTCAGAATCTTGATTTCGCAACCTAAGTATGCTCTTGATTTGCTAGCTCGGTTTTAGATGTCTGATTGCAAGTATTCTCCTACTCCTTTTCTTTCGGGGTTAAGTTGGTTTTAGATTGCTCTACTCCCTTGGTTGATGGTACTCTTTACCGAAAGTTAGTTGGGAGCTTGATCTACTTGACTCACACTCGACCGAATTTATCATATGTTGTTGGGATTGTGTCCAGATTCATGCAGGAGCCACATGAGCTGCATTGGAAAGAAGCTAAATGGATCCTTCATTATGTTCGTGGCACTTATGTTGATGGCATACACTATCATGGAGGGGTTGATATTGACTTGATTGGGTTCATGATTCTGATTGGGCGGTGACTTAGATCATCAGAAATCTACTTCTGGCTATAGTTTCTCTCTTGGTTCGGGTCCTATTAGTTGGTCTAGCAAGAAGTCAGAATGCAATTGCGATATCATCTACAGAGGCAGAATATAGAGGAGCAAGTTAACGCTGCCATAGAAGCTATTTGGCTACAGGTATTCTGACAGAGTTTGGCATCCACTTTTGGCGGCCTACCATTATCTATTGTGATAACACGAGCACTATCTCTATTTGTAGAAATCCAGTTCAACATCAGCGGACGAAGCACATTGAGATCCATATGCACTTCATACGGGAGCTTATTCATGATGGTATCATCGACATTCAATACATTGCATACATGATCGATCATTAGACTTATTCACCAAGCCTTTCACCGAGATGAAGTTTCTTCACTTACGGTCTCTTCTTGGGGTGAGGTCTTTCAGAATGCCCATCTTCTTAGGGCTATTTAGTCCTTCTTTCTTCTTCTTCTTCTAGAAGATTGTGTTTGTATATGGGCACCTTATCGTGCCTTTAGTTGCGGGTCCCATTGACACATCTTTCTTAGTTGTTTAGGAGTGTCTTCTCTTCCATCTCGACTCATCACAGCCGCTACCCCAATTTCGATGAAGGGGGTGTTAGTGTGAGTTATCCTATGTGTCCTCCTTTCATGCTGGAGGGTCATCTCACATGGGTTAGGTTTAGGGTTAGGTTTAGGGTTTCATATGTGTCATGCACTAGGTTACTTCAAGCACCCTATATGTACCCCTTTTCTATTCATTTATGAGCATGCCAAGACACTCCACTGTCTTTCCTCTATGCAAGCTTTGCTTTTGTTGAGCAAGTTCTTCCATTACTCGATCAATTTTTTCCTTCGCTATCATTTGGAGCTTTCACGATTCCGTTGGAGTGCAACTACTTCGTGGTGCCTCGCGTTTCCGTTGAGTCGCAACTACTTCGTGGTGCTCGATACCAAACGATTTGCCGTCACACCAAAAGCTCGAGCTTATGTGGAGAGGGATATTATCGTGTTATTCAAATTATTATGCCAACACCCTCCCGCACGATGGAGCCGGGTATACACCCAATCAGGCCCAACGGCATATTAAGAGGAAGTGACACCGAAATTTCCCGGGAGGTCACCCATCCCATAACTACTCTGGGTGCGGTGCGCTTTAAGCTGCACGGCTCTGATACCAAACGATTTGCCGTCACACCAAAAGCTCGAACTTATGGTGGAGAGGGATCTCATCGTGTTATTCAATTTGCTTCACGCCACGAGTCTCTTGTTCTATGCATTGGCTTTTTGTTTGAATAGTTTTCTTAAAAATTATTGTTCTTTTTGTAGGAAGTTTATGTTGCGGATAAGATTGGAAGGAACCAAAAGCAATCACATTTATGGCTTGTTAGTTGCATAAAGATCCACATTGGAAGATAATGACTTAGTGCTAAAAAAGGCATGAAGTATATAAGAGAAGATTATTATATTTTAAAAGGCATATTTATATATTTTAAAAAATTAATAGAGGTGGTTATAAAGGTAGATGTATAGGTACGGTGTTTAATTTGTATCTCTTGAATGTTTTCTACAACTTCAATTTTTGTATCTACATAAAACTTGAATTTCATATTTTGGAAGGCATATCTTTTAGAAACATATAAAGCCAAATAAACCATGAATAAATCTAAATAAACAATGATTTATATGTCAATAAAATGATACAATAATAAAAATAACAATCTTACCAACATAATAAATAATTAATTGTGAATGAGTATATTAACTTCCAAACCTCTCTAATTCTAAAAATATTTTACCATAATAATATTTACTTAATTAATCTCTCTTACAAATTTCCAAAAATGTTCAACCAATATCACATTGTATTCTTATAACTTATCAACTTTTCTTTTCCCAAAGAATTTAAAAGCTAATTTATGCTCCTCCATGATATATTTTACTACTTAAAGGATCCTAGGAGGCAAAAACTATTCCAACCAACTCCCTAATGCTCGTGATTGTGACAAACTAACTAAAAAGGATCTCTGAATGTTGACAAAATATTATTTCCTGTTTATCATATCATTAGAGGATTTTTATATGCCAATTTTTTCCATGAATTGGGTGTAATATGGATTCTTGAAGATCATGCACTTTTTAAATTTGTCCTCTAGTCCTTTTAATACTCATAAAAACTACAATTTGGAAAGTGATACAAAGAATGATATAATGAAAAAATATTCTTAATGTGAGTGTGGAGGTCAATATCGCACTACTTAACAATTATTAGTTTACTTTTCCTGATTGAAAAAGTTGGGCCCATTCACTTTGATATGATTGCTTTTTCATTTTAAAAGCCATATAATGATTGAATGGAAACTACTCATACAATAATTATACATTCAATTACTTGAGGAGAATGTTATATATAGAACTATATTATTTAAAAAGTGAAAAGAAATCACGTTTTATGATTTAGGAAATATTAATATAAAATATAAATAATAAAATGCTATTCAACTATGGCATCAATGCCAAGAAAGTTAAAGACAATTAGATCTTGGTCAGAATAAATTCAGAATTAAATAGGTCATCACTTTCAGGGATGGGATGTTAATCAATACTTGTTTTATTTTTTGGATGTGTAGTTTTCATTTCAACTTAATTATGAATTTGTTAAGTTGAAGGAAACAACACGGTGACAATTATCTTGTACAACTTAAAAGTTATAATGAGAGTGATTTTAAGAGTGTCCCCTCTCCACTTATCTTTGTCATGTTGTAGCAACAAAAAAACACATAAGATATATTGTAAGGGTGGTTTCCTAATAATTTAATAACATTTAAAGAAAAACAACTTCCAAAAACACTTGGTTGGCATAAAATTGAATATGCATTTAAACATATTTCATGCAACTATAATTTTATTATTAAAAGAAAATATCTTCGAGTATAATGTTATTTTTTTATAACCAACAATTTATATTTTAATTAATTGCAATTATTTGTGCTAAAATTGATACTCCCCCTCCCCGAGTTCTATAGGTCATTATCTTCATGTATACAATTCAAATCAATATTTACTTTGGTTTTTGGGTTCACAACCTTTGTTTCCACTTAGCCATCAACCTATTGAGTTTCTTGTTCCCTATAGATTGAAATGGCCAACGACATGAATTTATCATGGTGAGGTCAAGTTGAAGGAAGTGACAATCTACCCATCTTATACAATTGCAAGAGCATTGATAAGAGTGGCTATGATAATACTCCTCGAGTCACAAATACCTATCGTGTAGTAATGAAGCATGCACACAAGACATGGTCCAAGACACGTTTCTTTAAATAAAATTTGATTGGGCGAACAACCATATTATATCTCGACAAAGTAAATTCTTAGATAAAAACTCAATAAATTCTCCTTATTCTCTACCATTTCAATTACATTAGATGTCCTCTTATTTGAATTCCAAAAGAATCTCAATTAAACTTGACTTCTAAACCAAACTTGACTAGACTTACTATCTTTAGAAAAACTTACTATTTATAGCAATAGTTATTTTTAGTAAGTTCTAAATTTAGCTTTCTAGATCCTACAAATTTGTGCACATTAACCATGTGCCTAAACTAATTTATTTCTTGAGTTGCAACTCAAGTTGACTCATGGTTACAAAGATACAATATTTTGAAATTAAAAAAAAACTAAAAAAATCAAACCTAAATTTTGGGCCCTAGATAGATTATTTCAGTCTTCGAAAATTGTCGTATGAGTTGAAAGCGACTACCGTTGTTTAACGTAACATAGAACTTTTTGAAAGCTTTCAATTAAAAAGAGTCATTTTGGTTCCGTAATAAAAAATAAGAGCCTTCACAAGACCAACCACTAAACTTGCATCAAAATTTAAAAATACACTATCTAAAAGACCACTTTATTCACTTAAATATATAAAAAAATATTTCATATTATTACAATTATCTCAATAAAACATTACTTTTAATTATTAGTATTTAAAAGAGGATAGTATGATGGCCTGGAAATTGACTATTTTTTATTATAACCATCTTTGTCAATTTTAATTTTTTAATTATAAATATATTGATAAGTTCTAATTGAAAATAATGCATTTGTTTTTAAACTATTACTCATTAGGTGGAAAGTGTTAAATATCACTGCTAAAGACATTATTATACGTCATACCTTATGATTATGACCTTCAAATGAGTAGCATCATCGATTTATTCTAATTAATCATCTTGCTCCCTTATGGAGATGTAAACAAAGGATAATGTGTAAAGCATTTTCCAAGAAATTATAATATTCGTGGGCCTAATATAATGATGGCTAATTTGTTACCATAAACAAACAAAACTCAACAAATTGAGTTTAAAGTGTGGATGTCAGGGACAATTCTAAAGTATATCATCATGCACAAGTTAGTTTAATTACGTTTAATTATAGAAGTTAGCACCTAAAATTATTATAGTTTATAGATGGTTAGTCTTATAATAATAATAATTTTTTCTTGATTTTGATTTTTCATTATTTTGAAAATGATTAGAAATATTGATTTGGATGTTTCATTTAAAATTATTCAAATAAGTAATGATCTAAGGTTATAAATGTGTCAAGTTTGTCATTTTCATGATATTATAAATGTTATTTTTGTGTTTTTATGATTTATGTAAGATTTTTTCGTCAACTTTATTAGTTGTAGATGGATACAATATGAATGTTGAGTAATAATCAGAAATTTATTTTGACCAAACCATAATTGACTTTGACTTTTCATTATTTTAAAAGTTAAACTCAAAATTTTAGTTTGGATGTTTATTTCAAATTATTCAAGTTCGTCAATATCACATCATATTTATGTGTTCAAGTCACTCAATATCATGTAACATTAAAAATCTCACTTTTCTCGCTTCAATGATTTGTCAATCTTTTTGCCAACCTTTTTGGGCATAGATGGATTAAAAATAATTTCTCAAGAATGTATCACCACTAGGCTACACTCGATACACAATGAATAAAGAACCCTTAATTATTTTTCTAAATCAGAAAGAGTTAAGAAAGTAGAACAATATTATCGACATATAAATATAATATATAATGGCTATATGTTTAGGATTGATCCCAATTCATTCCCTCTTCAAGATATAGATGACAACCTTGTTTAGTTCCAATATATAAGTGCATTATTTTTCTAACATGTACATGCATTCTAAAATGTGTAAGGGATGGAGAACAATTTTGTCTATCTACAATATGGTAATGTGTTTCTTCTTAACAACCTTGACTAGGTTTAAGTTTGGTAATGACTTTAATGTAGCAAAAACTCATTCATATTTAATCTATAGTCGATTTTTAATTTAGTGCAAATAATTATTCAAATAATAATAATGGAATCTTAATGTCTATTATACTAATTGCTTTACAAGACCCAATAAAGTAGACTAAAAAATAATTTCTCTTTCAATCTTTTATTAGAGAGTGATTTGTAGTTGTATTTGTTGATGCCACCTTAGCAATATTTGGACTCTTCTCAACCGAAATGCCATAGATATCCTTGGATTACTCCCACTTGAAGTTCCTTGAAAAAGAAGTAACAAATTAGAAATATGTCAAAATAATAAACAATTAAACCCTAAATGAGACAAAATTGAGAGAAATAAGTTTTAACACCCTAATTTATGAAGAATGGTGGATAGCCAAAATGTAGACACTTGATTCAATAGACTTTAAGATTCAAAATAAAATCGATGAACTTTATTTGGTTTTCCTAATTAAGGATTTCATGCACCAAGTTATGAAATTACAAGTATCAACATAATATAATAACATATAATGGGGTTGTCATGATTAAAAATGATTTTCATCATCAATTCCATTTGAGTTACAAAACATACAAAATATTTTTTCCTAGAGTGTTTTCAGAATGTCCATTTATGAGTCTCATTGTGAAGTTCATGCGAGTTAGTTCTTATTTTATAAATTTTACAAATTTATTCTTAAAATTGACAAATTTATATGAATATTATGGGTGTTATAGTTTGGGATTGATGATATATTTGTAATAAGATAGCTTTCTTCTCACTTGGATATTTTTATCCTTTCAAAGATTTCAAAGATTTCTTTTAAATTTTTAAGTTTAGTTAATGTGTTGGGATATAACAAAACACCCAATTGATAGTAAATACACAAATATCGAGTGTATCTAACCATGCATACACTATGTATGGTTTTTAGATGCACTTGTAATATTAATGTAAATATAGATAGACGAAACTTCGCACCTACTTATCCATGTCTTACAATTAGAGAAGATTATAAATTAAGTTATTTCTCAATTAAATTTCACTATTAATTTAAGAAAGTATGAGATTTGTTCTACAAATATATATTCTCCAAAAACTCTAACGCTAGCCTCATCTTCTTATCTATATAAGAACATACATAACTAGTGTTGAAAATAAAACTTATGGAAGAGAATTATTATCACAATACTAATACTTTACCATATATTATTTAATATAATATGGTAGTCATTCTACCCACATAAATCTACATATATTTTTTAACTTGGTTGATTTATATTATAATCGCATGTGTGTTTCTCAAATAAATATTCTGAAAAATTAAACGAATTGATTTCCGTTGATGGGGTTGGTTCATTCTTTATTATTTCGTATACTTTTCTCTTATTTTCTTAGTCCGCTCAACCATCTCTCCGAGGTGGGAGACATAGAATGAATATAGCTAAAAAATTAAGCTAAAGACCATGAAAATACAATTGTATTGGTCATCCCATTTTAAATGACTCTTCGCTTTCTCTAGCTCGAGCAAGATCTCGGCCGGGCTTCTTTAACAAAGATCCAAATTTTGATCCCCAATACTCCATATACGGTTTGAACTGCATAATAACAATAATCAATTTTAGCTCGAAGGGTCTGTAAGGGAACTCTACCTTGCGATGGCCGTGCCCACCCATGTAGAGTTATGAGATGGGTGGGTGATCCAAAAATTATCAAGTTTTTATTCACCGATCTCGGACCCTATAAGCTTATTTTATTTGCAGATAATTTACTCCTTTTAAGTAATCAATTTAAAATTAATGCAAGCATATAATGACAAATGCACATTATGATTGATTACGGAGTTCGGAAATTACCTACGTCTCTGGGTTCTTATCAAACCATTCCACTAGTCAAAACTTGTAAGTTACAATAGTACTTTCATAAGAAAACCTAATGGAAACTATTAATAACTTGCTTAGAAGAATATCCAGACCTTCAGATGACAAGGGTGAAAAATAGCACCCGACTTCCACCTTCCTAGCGTATTCGGCAAGCTCTATGGCACCAGCTCCACTGTTCAGAATCCTCCGGTTCTCGATCGGCCTTCCAGATGCTTCGTAACACCCTATGGCACTCTGGTCGATACTCCAGGCTTCACAATAATTTGGTGTGGCGCTATGGGCCGACTAGGTAGTATTAAAAACTCCTAGCCACAATAATGCCTATTTAAATAAATAGGTCTTCACAACTTTATAATAAGCCTAATAAATAGGTCTTATCAAAATAAAACTCTCCTCCGCTTGCTCGGTCTTCCTCGAGCTCTTGCTTTGAGCTTCTAAGTTGTGTGTCCTTTACAATGTAATGGGTCCCTATTTATACCCAAATAGGGCCCTTAAATAATGCATTTACAAATTATCCTTAGGCTATAATAAGCCTTAACCTGTAGCATGAAAAATGGGATTAAATCCCCAATGGGCGGTTTAGCAAAATAAATGGGATAAAATCCCAAATTGGCGGCTAAGGGTTAGTGGGTTAATCCCACATTTGGTGGTGTTTGGTTTTGATAAGGTTTTTTAAAACCTTAGCCCCCCTCATCTCCCACGTGGATCTTTCCACGCATGGGCCTTTGCCCCACCACCGCTTCACCTATCCACCACGTGGATTTAGCATAACAAAGGGGATTAGAGGATTATGTGGGTAAGTGGAGATTGCTAAGTTTAATACTTCACATTAATACATGGCTGTTATAATAAAACCCACCCACTTAGACATGTGGCATGTAAATTGGGTTGTAAGTGGACTTACCAAGATAATAGAAATTTGACCCATACATTGTGGTATAGAAAATAATTAACTCGGTCAATAGCATATAGTCCACTTGTCATCTCTCAATAGGCAAATCGAGTGAATTTGATTCATGGTGGCAAGCCACATGGTGGCTTGTGGACCCACCACGTTGGTGATAATACCATAGTCCACACAGCGGTCGGGCTCCCCTCCGTTAAAAAAGTTGAGCCTCTTGTCGCGACCACCAACTTTTACACTGTCGAAGACCGGAGGTCGAAAACCAACAAATGACTCCCTTTGCCTTTTCACCACGTGTCATAGTGCCATTGGTCCAATATTGACCAGTTGACAGTTGACTTTCTCGTTGATTGAAATTTGATCGGACATAACTAGAGCTCCCAATGTCTATTTTTTATGTTCTCACAATCATCGAAAGGTCTCAAAATATCTTCTCTTGACCGACATACGTTTAGGGATGTTTAGGGAAATTTTGATACCAAAAATGATCCCCTGATCACACCTCCCCACTAAGAAAGGATTTTTTTCCTAAAAAGCTTATATTGGAACATTTTGCCATCCCGTCCTGAATTTGGAAACTATGTTGCCACCTCGGAAGTTCTATTGTAGTAGACCCTTGGGCCTCTTCTCTTGCAACCTTCTCACTTCGACAACTTTTCTCTAATCTTGGCCCTGTGGGTTATGGGCCCATGACGCTTCCGCTGCGCCACTCTGATATCTGAAGAAGACCTCCACGCCTTCGTTGTATGGTGTTACGTTTTTGAATGAAACCTCAACGCTCCTAATGTGCGGTGCTAAGCTTCCAGATATTTGACAACAAGGATCTTCTTTGACTCTATAACATAGCTCTTGGCTCTGAGTTGATTCTCAGAATCCAAATTGGTTCGAAGGAACTCCATGCTACTTAGAGCTATGATTGATCTGATGTCAGTGATGGACAATGACTTTTCCCTTTTCAGACCTTAACGCCTTCGTTGTGCAGTGCTAAATATCTTGTAGACCTCAACACCTCCGTTGTGTAATGCTAAGTCTCTTGTAGACCTCAACACCTCCGTTGTGTAGTGCTAAGTCTCTTACAGACCTCAACGCCTCTATTGTGTAGTGCTAAGTCTCTTGCAGACCTCAACACCTCCGCTATGTAGTGCTAAGTCTCTTGTAGACCTCAATGCCTCTGTTGTGTAGTGTTAAGTCTCTTGTAGACCTCAATGCCTCTGTTGTGCAGTGCTAAGTCTTTACAGACCTCAACGCCTCCGTTATGCAATGATAAATCTCTTGCAGACCTCAACGCCTCTGCTACACGATGCTAAGTATGATGATCAGCTACCATTCGAATGTGTGCTCGCAATGCCTTGACTCGAATGATGTTTTGAGCTAATATTTTGAGATCTCCTTTTGTTGACAAGCAATATCAGGTACCATTCTATTAGATGCCCATGACGGCTTCTCCACAAAATGAAGTTTCGACCCAATGTCAATGCCAATGGTGATTCAGCTACCATTCTGCTGCATGGTCACAATTCCTCTACACAGAATGATGATTTGAGTTGAATCTTGTGAAGTCTACTATCTGCACAAATGGCAAATCAATCTCCAAGATTTATATGAGTTAAATCATGTATCTAAGCTATAACAGGTACTCACAAACTGATTAGGAGATAGGTGCCCTTAAAAGGGTCTTTATACAACTTTCAAACATAAGTGTAGGAAATTATATCCTAATACATCATGCAAAACTAGTTGTAAAATGCTCCATTTTTGGAGTCTTGTACAATAAGCTTAAATACCAATTTTATAGGAAAATAATTTTGCATGGTAAACCTCTCACGAAATCTCTCCTACTTGGTGGCCTTTGTACTTGGTCTTCTCCACTGCATCGCAATCATGGTTTGACCTTGTTTTTCTCTTCCCTGCTGGACAAATAACTTAACAAGGACCAATACATACTGCATCTCCTGGTATTAACAATTTTACCAAAATAATTTCCCTCTTAAGGGGTCTTACTAATGCAAGTATATAAGAGTACAAACATTGCCCAGAATTGGGACTTTGACTAATGTGTCTTGTTCGATTAGATGTATACAAAAATTGCCCATACAGGGGTCTTATTCATACATTCTACCTAACACAAAATTTTATGGTTTTATTACAATAAGAGAAATAAATAATGCTCAGAAAAACCAAATACAATAGCTGAACAAGTCAACTTTATTTGCACCGTAGATTTCTTACCAAATGTAGAATCCTCGGTGTCTATCTAGGATACCTCAATAGGTGTCATGTGGATCCCTAGGCTCTTGCTCCTTTGCATATGGATCCTCATGGTCTTCTGGAATGTATGTGACCTCAGTGTCAGGATCTGGATGATCAGTAGGGACATATGAGCTTGACTCTGCACTAGGATCTGCATGATCCCCGGGTACATATGAGTCCGAAGGCTCACTATTTTTGCCTTGTGCAAGACGATCAACATGACTGTTGTGAACTCGATCCTCTAGTTGTGCCCAATGTGAAGCTCCACTCCGCTCCTGTCATCAGTCAGATAACCTTGATGAGTAGTCAGGTAGAAGTTTCCTA